>CM060874.1:28925043-29590416 GCA_030737845.1 Acorus calamus | reverse complement strand
GATGGGTTGTTATACAATGAAAATAATCAGGGTGCTTGCTGAAATTGCTTTACATACATGCAACTTAGTAACTCTATTCAGGTGCCACTAAAGATCAGCAGAGTAAATTGTGGCTCATCCCATTGCTAAAATGTCAATAGTACAATAAACAAGGAAATCGATAGATTTTTTTAAAAATTATTTATTATTTTCTTTCTTTGAAATTCCCTATTAATTGTTATTGAATGCTATTATGACAACCTTTTTCTAATGTTTAAACTTGGCAGTTGACTTCTGACATCACTCATTTGTTTTTCAGGGAAATTTAACGCTATCAGATATTGGGCTAGCTGAGAAGAGAATCTATCACGCAGCACTGAATGGTAATAGCCTACCTCGTGTTTTACATCAGAAAGAAGAATGAAATATATTCATGACATCTCTGCTGAGTTAAATGCGGCTGGTTTTCTTTTCTTTTCTTTTCTATTTCCAGTATGCTTTGAGTGAAGCTAAAATGGGTTGGTTCTCTGCTTACCCATTCTGAAAGAAATGTCAATTCACAATGTTATACTGTAATTTTTTTTGATGAATTTTCTTGTTTAAAAATTGAACGAAGACGGATCATTGCTTTGAGTGTTTTCATACATCAGCCTTGTTTCATCGCTACACTGATACCTGTAAAATAATATGAGTGAAGCTAAAATGGGTTGGTTCTCTGCTTACCCATTCTGAAAGAAATGTGCAATTCACAATGTTATACTGTAATTTTTTTTTGATGAATTTTCTTGTTTAAAAATTGAACGAAGACGGATCATTGCTTTGAGTGTTTTCATACATCAGCCTTGTTTCATCGCTACACTGATACCTGTAAAATAATATGGCCTATTTTTTTTTGCTTTAGTCATTGCATTATGCACATTTTGAATATGTAAATAATGATCAATTGGAAACAGCCTTGTGAAGAAGCAAAATCATCGTTTTATTTTGTCTGCCAACTGAACAGTTTTTCTGGTTTGTTCCTGCAGGTTTGTTTTCTCAAAGATAATTGGGAACTGCGACTTGTAAAATCGTACTTACATGTCCTGTTTTGGACAAAGGAAAGGGGAAAAAAAAAGAGGAAACTATATTTCTAAACTACAAAACCATAGAATCTTTAGAGCTTATCCATGCACTGCAGAATTTGCAGAAGCTCTCTTGTCCACTTTTTGTTCACCTCCTCCAATTGTCCTAATTCAAATTCTCCTGTCACCACCTCTTTTCAGTATCACCATCCCTCACCAGTTACTGAGATTTGTCCATTGATATAGTATCTATAACCAACACCATTCCATGCACAACAGCCTTTGCTCTTTTGCTTGTACATAATAAGCAGACTGCATGTTATATTTTGGTTAAAACTGCAGTCGTATCTTATTATTTTTATTTACAATTCCTTTCTCATCAGGAATAAGATATAAACTTCAAATGTTCTTTCAGTTTTGGCGGTTAAAAATTGTCATTAGCAGGCACTAGCTAATGCACTCCTTGCCATAAATCAATCCAGATTGGAGAGCTTGTGTGTGTGGTTCGTGTATCTAGAGAGCTAAGTTTCTTTTCTTCTTCTTTCCTTTTATTCCCCTCATATATCACCAGCATGGATGATGTTTGTGGAGTTTTTGATACATCTAATCTCACTTTAGCTTATTTTTAATTTCAGACTTTTATATATATAAAAAAACATTCATTAATGTATGTTTTCCATATAAAGGTACATATAACTTAATTGATTAAAGTGATGCTAAAAATGAAGCTTTACATCCGTGCTGGTAATATTGTGGAGACAGCATTGCATGAGTACACCAATGCTTTAAGGTATTTTTACAATCAATTATTTGCTTTTACGAAACTAATTGTATTTTAGAATTTCATCTTTTGATAATTTTTTTATTTATAATAGATTTTTCAGAATCAATCAATCCATTCAGAGCATAAGTTGTTTAAAATAAAGACTGATTGCGGTATAAAATGAAGATTTGATTTTGGTTCCACCATTGTGAAAAGATGAAAACGAGAGGAGGATGGTAACACAGACTTTTTTTTTTTTTTTGGGTATACATGGAAACCTAAACTTTGAACATAGACTTTGATGTCACTTGTTAATTTCTGTTATGTACTTTGAAGAGACATGTTGCCACGTGCGTGGTTGGTATGAGGCATGTGAATGATGTCCCTTTCACAGGAGGGACTATTTTTTCTTTCAAATTTTTTTAACAAAATTATCTTTTGATGGAGAGAGGGACAGCTAATGAATCTAAGTGAATTAAAAAAACACAGAAATGAAAGCAGGGGAGATGAGAGGGCCACGAATCACCATCAGACTACTGTTACTTGTCATCTCTACAAGCCTAATGTTTATACTCTTAATAATCCCTTTAAGCACCATATCTATGTTAATTAGTCTGAATAAGAAAAAAAAAAACAAAACCACTTCGATGCATAGCTGTTGAGGTTGTTGGCAGTATCCCTTTTTTGAGTAACTTATGCCCTTTATTCGTTTTTTGTTAGCTTTATTGGATTGGTGTTCTAAGGTTTCCCCCCACCTCAGCATCAATGACAAAGCAAGAGCCAGCATTTGGAGAAATTTTTATTTTTTTTATTTTTCTTTCTTTCTAGTGCCGTGACTTGGTTGTCAGGCTTTTCTTTAATGGGTAATCTATGGTTTAGCCCAAATCTTTTCAGTAGTCCCCCTATTATAATAATTTGTTTGGGTGGGATAGTCTAGGTCTCTACTTTGGTACAGGTGTTCCAAATAGTTAACCATGCATTTTGTATTAAAATAGTAAGAATCCCCAATATCATGGCCCAAATCAAGGAGAGGATTCGTAATTTCACAGTCCCAATGAGGAATACATTTATGCACTCTAATGATGTTTAGAGGCCTTTTTTTTACATGCAACTTTATTCATTATGAGCCAGTAAAACATCGACAAACACCTATTAAAAATTTCAAACTTCGAGCAAAAGCATGACATTGACTATGACGAAACTTAACAATAAGATCGAAAAATTTAAGTCGATGACGTGTTTTTTTGTCGCGCATGGATCAAGTGCACGCCCATCCCTAGGCCTGTGTTTTCTAATTAACTACTAATTGAAAGGTGACTCGAAATGTTTAAATCCATAAACTAATTATCTAATTTGTCCATACCTAGTACATGACATCTCCCTAGATTGCTCGTAGTCTGTGTAATATCTCGGAGAGATATGTTTTGTTTAAAATATTCAAGTAAAGAAAAGAAAAAACCCTCAATGGATCTCGAGGTGATTGTTTATATCACAGTTAGGGTTGTTTGTATTCTTGTTAAGCAAGCAATGGGGGAGAAGTTGGAAGAAGGGAAACAAGGACTAAGGGTGTCCGGGATAAGGATAACACCCATAGTTTAAGCTTTAATTTTCCTAAACCTTGATTTGTCAAATGAGTAGAGGGAGTGGTTCACATTGTTTAAAAAAATCAATCACTTTTCAAGCATGTGATGAGGGGGGAGGAAGAATCCAATCCAAAGAGCATGCGCAGCTTATATGTACTTTATATTAATTAATTTCCCTTATTAAACAAACTCCAAAGCATAGGACACAATTTGCGGTAAGTTTCCAACCTGCATGAGAATCTAATCTCTCTCTTTCACACGCACACACACTTACACTTTCTCTCTCTAAATCCATGATCCTTATCCAAACTTTAAACTCATGCCACCTATCCAAAATATATACATACAATGGCAACCGCATCAAAACAGACCCTTCAAAACCTCACTTACACCCAAAAGCAAATACCATTTAAAGTGATGACAAGATAGGCATCGCATGTTAGCTAACCCTAAATGCCCATCACCTCAAAAACTATAATGGATAGTTGTGGTCACTGGCAAGTAAGTGCTCACTCATCCCTAACACGACAACAACAATGATATATGACCAAAAGTAGCTGATGTGACTGACTTCCATTGCCATATGGACACCCCTATCCACGTGTCCCCATCCACAACACGAATGCATTGATGATGCATACATAGAATAAAATTGTACACACACTAACAATGCAAATTAAGTTCATTACCCAAAGGAGCAGGGATAAGCATTGGCCATCAAAATATGGTTAATATATATTGAATTCTAGAATTGCATAGAGAGGATAAGGATACACTGAGAATAGAATAAGGTGATCTACAGTCAACTCATGTGGGTTGCATGAGGGGGGGGGGGGGGACTTGTAAATTATATTGGAGTCTTGGGTGTTCATATGGTTCACGTTTTTGTCAAAAATGGAAGGATAGACATACTTTCTTTGACAGTAATTTAAGTCCCATCAATTTGGTTGGAATTATTCATCATGCCTTTGATTGGAGGGGCTACAGTTCAGAGAAATGTCAGTATAAGGAAGACACGTGGATAGGTGAGAGACTGTGGTCCCATGGGGAATCGACACGTGTGAATGAAAGGTTGGGGAGTTTATTGTGGAGTGTACAATCTCTTTCGTGGAAGTTAACTCATCCACCACACAACATGTGTTTGTGTTTTTTCAGTTTTACACTACTTTATGTGAAGTCCAATGGGAGTTTTATAATTTGGTTTTATTTTTTTTTTGTATGAGAGGTACAACATCAGTCAGACTGTTGTTGCACGGAGCTCTGAAGCAGTCCAGCTGTTAGGTGTTTAAGTTGGGTTGGTTAAATAGTATCCGAACTTTTTTTTTTCATCAATGGTTTTATAGTTTAATTTGAGTATGAATTGAAAAATTAATAATTTAATTTATATTGATTTGAATTTTATTTTATTTTATTTAAAAAATTAATTATCGAATCGAATCAAATTAAATTTAATCACATGATTATTTATAATCAATATTCATTTATATTATTATTTTTTATATTAAAAACTACATTGTTATATAATATTCATAAAAAATGAATATACTAATTTATATCTTCAATCTTAATATTTTGATATATAAGTAAAGTTGTAAACCAACTCTCTAAGATACTCTAAGCGACCAAATTGGTAGGAGGAAAAAGAAAATAAGATGGGAGGTCCTTACCTGCTAAATATTGCATTGCAATTAACTTTATACCATGATTTTTGGAAGGTCCCCTACTGACAAGCCCTGATAAATATAATTGGTGATCGATTTGTTTTTAAACGTGTGTCATGATAACGCTGCATTTAGGTGACTAATTTTTTAAAGAGTTGTCACATACTCGCAAAAATGGAATACTGTGTGAAACAAAGATGACAATCACCAAGAATTGTGTTTATTGTGACGTGTTCTTGTCCATCATCTTATAGTTGTTTTGGGTGACAGACGCCCAAAACATAACATCCTGTATATTGTAGAAAATAATTTAAATAAAATATGAATAATTAATTCGATTTTAAAATAAAAATAAAGATTTTTGTAAACATTTATCCTTATTTTTTATCTTAATTTTTACAAATGTAAATAAAAATAATAATGATTTTATATCCCTTAAATTTAATATAATTTATCATTAAAATCTTAACCCATGTCAAACAAACCCTTACATGTTTATTTTTCAAAGTATATATTTTAGGTGCCAATTATCATATGTTTTCATGAAATATTAAAAAATATAACCAAATAAATAAATAAATAAAAATTACATATTTTATTTAACAAACATATATGTCGTTAACAAAATGATGAACTGTGTGACAACATTGTTGCTAAATTAAACGTTAGGGCAAGGTCAGATTTTTTTTAAAACTTCTATTCCATGTGAATAAATGATCTGTCTATTTCAATTTGTTTGAAATACCCGGAGAAAAGGTTTTGCATGCAATAGCTCTTATAAAATTCAAATCAATGAAACAACATACTATACGTCTATACCTATTCTATCATTCTAACCAGCTCCAATTTCTATGCAATTGGTTGACGATATGCATAAAAAAGGCAAAAGGACAAAGTAATTAAGACCAGCCAGCAAATTGCATAATTGAATGCAAAAAAAAAAGTGCTAGTTGATGTAAATTAAAGAAAGTCAAAATCACAAACTAGAATTACAAAAACCTCAAAGCAATCATCAAAAGATGTTGACGTTATTAGCCCCTGATCTTGCTTGGATAATCAAATAAATATAAAAAAAACATTGCTTCTGATATTTTCAAGCTTGGATTGATCTCCTATGAATGAATGATTGAAGATTATGGAGAGAGAGAGAGGGGGGGGGGGGGGCCCACAGCAGTGGTGAGAGAGAAAAGGTGGTGAGAGTGAAGTCCGTACATTATATGGGGTCGTTTAAAGCCTTTAAGGTGGCTGAAGATGGGTTGTGGGCCCCAAATAGATAATAGAACCAGGGACCATAGTCAGTGAGAAGAGCATCAAAATGAGTGTCCCTCAACCATCCAAATCTCTCTCTCCTGAATGAGAGTGGATTCCACTCCACTCACTGTACTAATTCATTGTCATCTAACAATTAATATACTCTTGAATCTCATATATAGGATCAACTTAAGCCCCCTTTTGAAAACAAGTTTTTGGGGTTAGCAGTAAAAATTTGTCCAAAGCTAGTTAGAGAGTCAGCTTTCTAAAAATTCAGTTTTAAAATAAAATTTTGGGGATAAACTAACGTTCAAACTCGTTCTCGAACAGTCTTGGTGTTGGATCTTTTATTTGTAGTTCTTAATAAAATATTGACACTTGCTTAAATGAGCACATAACTAACATTTGAGATGCCACGTGTTAAATTTTCATTGGAGACTAATAAAAACCAATGAAATCTTTCTTTTCACGAGTTCAATTTATGTCTACATTTGGGTAACGACGTAAATTAATTACTCTAGGATAGATAATGATAACAGTGAATATGCCATTTTTTGTTTGATTATATTGTTTAGTTTTTTTTTGCTTGGTATTATATTGTTTAGTTGATGTACCATGGATATGTTGTGGATAAAAAATAAATAAGATGTGAAAAAAATACAACAATGATTTGACATTTTTATCCTCTTCATTTTTATAAGAGGTACCCTCTTCGTTTATAAGAGGTGATGACAAATGTTTGACATGTGTACATGCTCTCTTATACTAGTAGAATAAATTACATATAATAAATACAATTCTAAGAATACTTATAATACCAAACTTATTTCAACTATTCTGACATAGATATACCAAAACAGTGTAAATAAACATGTTTTTTTAAATTTATTTTATCTTATTTGACATCTATTCTTCTATCTAAGCAGGTGCTTAAATCTCATATTATCCTATCAGTGTTGGAACCATCCTTTTTTTGAAGTTCCGAATTACAAAATACTGACACATGACCTGAACTGATAACAAAACTTTAAATGATATCAAAATCAACACGTGAGAAGCCAGGTGTTAACCCTTCATAAACGGGTGGATTCTCTCTCTTTTCATGAGCTCGATCAATTTATTTAGGTTATGTTTGAACATGGAAATGGAATGATTTGAAAATAGTTATTCAGTTAAAATAGTTTTTAAATATTAACTTTTGAAGAAACACACGGGTATAATCGGTACTTTTTATAGTGTTGTTTGCGGCTGTTAAATCACTAATATAATATATAAAATCACCTAACGTATTATATATTCCACTATGTCAATATATATTATAATGTAAAAAATATAAAAATATATGCATTCAATTCATGAGTATTTTTTTTTATAAAAGAATCAATTTATTTGATCAATGAAGGATATATATACTTCAAAAATGTCAAATGTGCACGTGCGAGACTATAAAAGATGAAAACATAATTTAGCATATGGATAATAAGTGATATGAAACTTAATTTCTCACTCTATTCCTTTCTAATTCTCTCATCCAAACAGGGGCTAAAAGTATAAACCCCCATTTGGGTTGCGAAATAGGGGAGGAACAGAGAGAAATAAGGAAGAATTAAGTCTAAAAAAATGCTTGTTTGCAAGGAATAAGTGAATATAGTCATGCCAGAATAGGTGTAAATAAGCTGGTATTTATATTCCAAGTCTCCTCTAAAATTGTGTTATTTCACTTGATCCATTCTACTGGTATAAAGTGATCCCACTGTCAAATAAACTATCATCACATTTTATAAATCAGGGGGTCTACATGTCAAATTATTTTTTCACATTTTATAAATATTTATTCACAAATTATTCACATTTTATTCACATCTTATCTATAATTAACTAAACAACATAAAATTCATTATTATTATGTTTTCCAACGAGACAACTAAAAATATAACTAAACAAAAAATCACTTATTTATTCTATCGTTATAATAATTTATTCATAATCATAAACTCCAAAATAGCTTACGTGAGTATCTGCTCCCTTTGATCTTCTTGTCCAAGCTACGCATGTGGTTCACCGCTTATGACCAAAGGCAAAAACGCTAAAAAACAAAAATGAGATAATGACACATTTACCCTTGGTTCATCCAACATACTAGGTTTTATAAACTTGTAATTCCATAACCATTGGTGGATATTTATCTAAGTTGGCTGTTGGTGGATATTCATATTCTCCAAGGCAATGCTGCATATGTATTCCATCTGACGTCACGGTTCCCCGAATCTAGTGCCACCTCACCCCTCCTCTTCATGGCAGACCCAGGTTATATAACACAAAACCAAGGGCAATCTCACTATAGACTCCATTATATATCCCCCAACCTAGTTTCTCAAACCATCAGATAAATTAACACAAAAAAAAAAAACATGAGCAAGACAACAAAGAGGAGGAGCAAATGCAGGATGAAGTGGAAGAAGAGCAAATGCTCTTCCTCAGAGAGCTCTACTCAGAATACTACACCACTCAATTGCCTCCTCAAGGTCTCTATTCCCCCCCTCTCTCTCTCATTTGTGACCAACACTGTTTACATAAGTGGGTACTAACTTTTATGTATATATAGGTGAAGGGAAGGTGAGGAGGAGGAGAAAAAGGAAGGGGAAGGGAGAAGGTGAAGCTAAGAAGAGGAGGCTGAGTGATGAGCAGGTGAAGTTCTTGGAGATGAACTTTGGGAGGGAGAGGAAGCTTGAGTCAGGGAGGAAGGTTCACTTAGCCACAGAGCTTGGCCTGGACCCAAAACAGGTATCTGTTTGGTTTCAGAACAGGAGGGCTAGGTGGAAGACCAAGCAGCTCGAGGAGGAGTACTCTAAGCTTAAGGCTGAGAAGGAGGCCATTGTTGCTGACAAGTACCATCTTGAAACCCAGGTTTTGCTTTGCTTGCCTTTTTCTGTTTGTATTTATTGAAGAGAAGTAGATGATATCTATATGTTTTTTTCTTTTTTTTTTGTCCACTTATTGTTATTATGATTTGTCTTTACAACCAGACGGTTGTAAATATATGTGAATAAAAAAAAATCATTTCAGTTTATGCATTTACAATTACATGATTTTATGCAAGATGATGTGGTAGTCCTACATGAATTAAGCAAAATAAAGTACAAAAAAAAAACAAGCATGGATCTGGATCCGGGTTTTGTTACTTTTCTTCAAATGGCATTTTATTAATGAAAACTATATGAGTTTTATCATTTTTTTTTTATTTGTATGGCTCGAGGAAGCTCAAGTTCTAAAAGAAGGAATTTATTCCATTCTTTATCTTTAATGTATTGGTATGAGAGAGAGAGAGAGAGAGAGAGAGATCATGTGCTATGGTTGCTTACAACATTTTGTAACATTTTGTTATGACTGTAGGATTTTAAAATATATATTTCTTTTTATGAAAATTTAGTATAGAGTACTACATGGGTGATCTTCTTTTTCTTGGATCCTTTTAAAATTTCTTGGATACACACACACACACATTCCCTAACTACAGTGAAGATTCCAAAGATAACAGTTTCAATTAGGATATATAACTGTGACCAATAGAACAACAACAAGTTTAATTATCTTAGTTATGTATAAAGATCTTTAACTTATTATATGTATATTGGACTGCACAGGTATTAAAGCTGAAAGAAAAACTATCCATAGCTGAGAAGGAGATAAAGAGGCTATCAGGACAATCAGAGGGAGATGGCCTGTGGAGTGGAGGGGAGATGACAAGCAGCCCTAGTTCCTCATTTTCCATGGTCACCCACAAACCTTTCATTGCAGATGATCACCAAAATGAAGCCCTCCTCTATGTGCATGAGAGCAACTACATCCACACCATGGAGTGGCTCAACTCCTATGTCCTGTGAAATAAAATTAATAATAATAATGACATCTAACATCATGATCATCATTTGGATGTAAATATTTATTTAGCTAGTAGTCCATGATCTGTCCGTGTAAATTGTTAATGTAATGTGTTTTCCCATGTATTAATAACATAACTTATTTGGCTAAGATCTTGGCCACAAATGGCAGACCATGTTTTATTAATTATATATTTATAATGTACCATCATAAATTGAACTACAGTGATCTCAACTGCTTCAAAGGAACAATGGTTTCCTCGAAACACTACACCTAAAACTTTTAGGACAGCCTAAGTGGCACTATCTATCTAGGTTTCCTCGATTTATCCATCCTATTAAAGGATGAAGCAGTGCTTTGGGTTTTGATCCTTTTTTTAATTAAGTTTCTTTTCATTTTTATATTTTTTTATATTTTTTTTGTAGAGATGTTTTTGTTACATCACTATTGAAGCTCCTTTTCTATCAAGAATTTTACATTAATCTTCTAGATGACTATTGGAATATTTATGCTTCCAAGAAGTAGTTAACCTTTTAAGTCAATTTTTTAGAAAACTGGATGCAAATGCCTGTTGTGCATTTCAAACAACAAACTCCACTATAGTTTAACTTAATTAATCAGTATAAGTTGCAAAATTGAGACTTATAGAGATTATACGAGAAATGTTTATAAGTTTCTAGACGATGTCCATTTAAATATGAAGAATAATGAACTCAGACCATTTTACAATAATCTAAAGCGCGGACCATACATGTTTTTAAAATTTTAATCGATTATATACTTCATCTAATGATGTATATATTTTTATAAAAAATAAAATATATATTTTAATGAATTGAATTACATCAATTTATAGAAAATTTGAAAAGTTTTCAATAAGGTATATATCTCCTTACCATGAGTAGAGGAAGTATATGAAATTGTATGTAGAACTATAAAAAAGGCTGAGTGTATAATAAAACCTCTTCAAATATAGATGAAGCCACCTCCATGTGAGTACGTATTTGATAGACAGATCATCATAAGGTTTTGATAAATCCATGTTAAGGCATATTTTAGAATTGATTTTCAACAAATTTTACATTTCCCACTATTTTTCAAAAATTGTTTTCAATGTCCTATTATAATTACCAAAAGCATTAATAACTAAGGGTGCATTTGGTTGTGCGATTGTAAAACTGATTATTATGAATCTAGGTTTTAAAATTAATTATGCAGGAAGTTCACTTTCTCAGTTTTTTGAAATCGTAATTTTTGGACACTATTTGCCTCAAATCTGTGTGCATGAAACTGCTAGAATAAAACTGTTTGATTGCACGATTGCAAACATAGTTTTTTACCATCGTAAACGCTGCACAATCACGCAATCAAACGCAGAATAAACTAAGTACACAAATGGCTTCATTCAGTGCCTTAATTCATCTCTCCCTGGTCCCTCCTGGAGAAGTCACAAGGCACTCTGTACCCGCATCCGAGTGTTTTGAATCATTGTTTCTCCAAATAAATGTACATCATATATACATATATTTATAACAGTTTAGGTAAGTAGACATATGCATCAGGTTCCACCAGAACAGCACACTCTCATTGCTATTTGTTGAAGCCGCAACACCTGACCACAGAATGGACAAATTAATCTTGTCATATAAAAGACAGGAGAGTACATCACCCATATTTGATTGGTTAGGATTGCCAAGCTGCCCAGCTCACACTGTACTATTTTTCCTTTAGTCCCCCACTGCCTCTTCACATCGTGGATCACACAGAAGATGACTTAGATGGGTTAACTAACATGTTAATATTAAAAATTTATATAATATGTAAAAAATGTTACTCTAATAAAATTATTAAAAGAGAGTTAAATATAAGTTTCAAACTAACTCTGATAAGTGTTTTAACCATTCAATATTTGAAAATAAAAATTAAAAAAATAAAAGACATTTTGGAGCTCCTAAAAAGATTTGAGTGAGAGTAGAAATAGGGACCACTATTATTTTGGTTAGAGTTAACTTTAACTAGTCTATTGAAACAATAACAACTAACTATATGGGGTGTAGTACATGTTGACATGACATCTTGACATCTTGGTTAGTTAATATTTTCATTAGAGATGCTCTTACCAACATATAACACTTGGATACCTGCATTTCTCATGTGTGACTTTGCGTTTGTGTTTTGAGAGCTATTATACACAGTTTTTTCAGCTCTAATTACAATCTTATATGCGTCGATAAAAAATCACTGCAGCATAAACTCATATTAACGAGATATATGTTTCAATAGAAATTTTTTACATTTTCTATAATTGTATCCATGTAATTTATTAAAGCATACGGTTTATTTTTTTATTTTATAAAAACATAAATCTCAATAAATGAGGTATACCGTTTTTTTAAAATTCATAACATGTGTTAATTGTAATTAAGGTTGAAAAATGAACTATATGTAAAATTATTGAAAAATCTCATCTACATTTTTTCCAGACTTTGGGTTTAGACAACATTTTTAAGAACCTTAAAATATGGATAATGTAAAGGACAATCTGCGGACAATTTCACTTATATTTTAAAATTTTAAAATGATAAATAAATCTCATCTAGTTAATTATATATTTTTATGAAAAAATGTATGTACTTTCATAAAGAATTACATGGACCCATTAAATAGAAAATATAAAAAATTATCAATTAACCGTATATATATCTTATTGAACTATTGTACGAGCCTATAGATCCTGTTCAAGTAAGGTCGTATGGAGATAAATGGATTGATCGTGAGATTGTTCTCCCAAATTGTGTAGCAATGGTCCAACATATTGTTTCCATCGAGACATTTATCAAATTTCATTAGATGTGACCATTTTATGTTTAACTCTATCTACACATTTCAAATTTATACTACCTCGATCAAGTTTTCAAGGAGGCATATACTATTTTATAATTTTGTATCAACTTATTTATCTTTAAGCTCCAGGTTGGGCAGAAGAATAAAAGTAGTATATGCTGGAATAGTGGTGAATAAGCCCAAAAAGTTGGTAGAATAATACGAATTCATGAGTATAAATATGTCATAATATGTGAAAATAAATTGGTGTTAGTACGCTGAGATCCTAACAGGTATCCTAGTTTTAAAAAATTAATGGGGTTGTAAATGGGATTGTGTCTAACATTTACCAACAAAAAATAAACTAAAATAAAAACTCTTGCAACCTTGGCAATGGGCCTAGTGAGAGTGTAGAATTCAAGAAAAGGGTGCTCTTACACTCAGTTTTTTTACAGTCTAAAATGTAATTTTATATACCTCGTCAGAAATTCAGTGAAAATATATATAACTTGTTAAATTTTTTCTTACACTTACTAAAAATAGATGTATTCAACTTGAAAAGGAGTGATATATACTTTTATCAAATAATATATCTTATTAAATGATGTTTACTATTTATAAAAAAATGAAAACATGTATATTATAATTTTTTGAACTGTAAAAATGATCGAGTCCTTTTTTCAAAAATAAACTGATTGCGTTTAACATTTTCCTTAAGAAAATGAGCGCTGATACACTCAGTCCATTTTGCAACTCCATCTACAGCTCCACACACTATGATAATACAGTTTATAGTGTGCTAGGAGCTTTATCAGTGTATGAAATAAATAAAAATTTATTTTTTCAAAGAAAAAATATACTATTGTGTCTCAATATATATATATATATATATATATATATATATAATAACAATATGTACTTCACTAGAAGAGTGTTTTTTTTTTAAAAAGGTGTGGACTGCGGATAGGACTGCAAATGGACTTATCATTTTCCTAGGGCCTAGTTTGGTAAATGGATAAATATTTATGATAAGTTAACCTAATTTATCAAGATAAAAAGATCATTATGTTTATTCAGATTTACATTTGATAATGCATTTTGTTATCTCCATTTTTCTGTGTTCTTATTCTTAACTTTGCATTTGGATCACATAATTTAAAATATGAGATAACTTAAAAAAAAAAAAATCAAGTCTATAATTTCTATTAATAAGGCAATAAGGCATTAATATTGTTGGTTTTAGATTCATGAAGTTTTTGTTTTGTCTTTTTTTTTTTTTGAATGACAGTTATAAATGTTGTTCATGTTTTGTAAAATGAGGTTAAAAAATAGGGATAAAGTTTGTTCTATCTTTTATCTAGAACAAAATATCCTCACTTTTTCTCTCAAAATGCGGACAACTATTTATGTTTTATCCTTTTTTTTCTTATGCCATATGAGATAACATGTGATTTAACTCAATTATTTTCTTATCTTAACCCCTTATCCCAATGCTAAACCAGACCTAAGAAAATAAAAGCTCGTGAGCATTGGATGAGCCATCCTGGTTTGCCACGACTACAACTTTTATTATTGAATTCACCGCCTATACTTTCGTTCATATATTAAGGGCCCATTTGGATACGGATTTGGGCAGTATTTGGATTTACAGGAAGCTGTTTTTCCCAAACTTATTTTCAAATAGAAATTTTAGGCCAAAAGCTACAGACAGATTTCCGTAAAAAAGTGTTCAAAACTAAATTTTTCAGAAACTGTGAAGATAGAGTTTTTTACAAAATCAGTTTTAAACTCATCTTTATACCTAAAATCAGTTTTACAATCGTGCAACCAAACGCCCGGCCTAAGATCTTGATGTTAGAAGGTCTTACTTTTTCATTGACACATGAGCATTAATCTTAAGTATTGTGTGCGGAGGATTCATGACAAATCCCTGAATCCAAAACAAATATGCCTAGGATCCCATCTAAACCTAAAATCAGGAATAACACTGGCGAGGGGTTAAAATTATCATGCGTTACTCAAGTTGTAAATCTTCATTTGGATGAACCATTTATGGTTTCCGGTATTTTCAAGTATATATATGAGTTATACATTGAGAGCAATGGTTCATATAAATAGGATCAAATTTTAATCACACTAGTTTTGAGGGAATTGTAGCTGTGGCCACACAAGTTGGCATAGACATATGCATCAATTTTTTTTTTTTAAGAAAGCTCTGTATCCAAAGCATACTCTCAAATTTTATTTTATTTTTGAAAAATTAATTAGGGGTCTTGCGATCACCTGTTTATTTATTTAGATCCCTAGAATTTTTTAATTTTTTTGGGTCCCTAAAGTAGTAAAAAATTATCTTTAAGTTCCTTCAGCCGAATGATTTTCAAAAATACAAAAAATGTCCCGCGCACAATTATTTTAGTACATTGTCAAGTATCTCCAGCACACTGTCAACGTTCCTCAGTATATTATTAACCTTCGCATAAAATGCCCCCCCGCTCAATTATTTCAGTCCACTACAAATATTCTCCAGTACATTGTTAAGTATCTCTAGTACACTATTAACACTTCATAATACATTGTTAACATTCACATAATTGGGTGAGGGTATTTTCGGTATTTTTAAACAATATCTGGCTGTAGGGACCTAAAGAAAATTTTTCAATGACTTAGGGAACTAAAAAAAACTTAAAAATTTTCAGAGACTTAAAAATAATAGATGAGTGATCACAGTAATCACTCATCTATTATTTTTGGGTGAGGGTATTTTTGAACAACATCTGGCTATAGAGACCTAAAGATAATTTTTCAATGGCTTAGGGAACTAAAAAATACTTAAAAACTTTCAGAGACTTAAAAATAATAGATGAGTGATCACAGTGATCCCTAATTAATTTTTTCTTTTTTTTAGGAAAAATTCCATATAACCCCCTGTAAACTGCTTGAAATGCATATAACCCTCTAATTTTTCCTGAAGTCCATATAACCCCCTGAAAACACCTATGTAAATCCATATAGTCCCTTGAGTTAAACTTCTATATACAAATGAGAAATATTATGCTAATATTCCATAATTAAAAATGTGAAAAACTCTATATAAATGAATATTCAACCCTTTTCGCATTTTTAATAGTAAGAGTTTTTTGGTATACTGTATTTTCAGCTAGAGTTAACCAAACAGAATATTTATTATCTGTCAATAAAAATTTAAATCAAAAAGCTATTTAAATTTACATAAGTGTTTTCAGAGGATTATATGAATTTTAAGAAAAGTCAGAAGATTAAGACAGTTTACTGAGCCGAGAGTTACATGGATTTTTCCCCTTTTTCCTCAATCAGGACCACACATGATGTTACACGCTGTCACAACCACGTTCAAGTCAAAAGCAACATCTACCGGGGCCTGTTTTGATGTGCATGAATTTGAACTACTTAGGAGGCTTAAATGTGGGTCCTCAAAAACGATGGCCAACTTTTGTCTGCAACACCACCAGCTGAATTCATGAACTAATAATAAGGATTTAATTCTGCATCTCGAACAAGGTACAATATTAGTCAACTATGGTGGCTATATTTGGATTTTTTTAAAGGCCATCCTGTGTGCGTATATAAACCACCCTATCAAAGTCTCACGCATAGAAAAGCTGTTTTAGATTCTCAAAGTAAATAAAAAAAACTATCATCCATTATTTAACTGAAAAAACCATCATGTAAAGATGCTATAAGGGGAGGGGCTGAATTGGTCTTTGATTGATTGTCGTATTTTTTGTAATCTAATTGAGTTTAATCACTTTAATTATATTATCATAAGAATGAAAATATACAAATAGTTGACCTAGAATGGTCAAAACCACAGACTTGGTTCAAAAACAATTCACCATGATGCAAAAAATAAATAAAAAAAATACAACCCTCACTACAACTGCTGCTCCCTTAGTTCCTTATACAGTTATACCCATCAAACAAATGAGATATATTGTCTTTTTCACTTTCAACTTGCACTTTAATAAAGGGAAATATGAATACAAATCTAACTAATCTTAATGATAAGCCTCAGTTGAAGTCCAAACCTCAAATAACAACTGCGAAGTCCCTTTGATAAGTTGCAAGACCTAAAGGGGGGAAGGGGTTAAATAGGTATTCTTGGAATTTTTCAAATTTCAAGATTGTAAGAGTATCTCCAACCACATTCCATATCTCTAAATTTAGAGAGTGGTGTACTCCAACCACATTCCATATCCACTTCTAAATTTAAAAGTTTGGATTTGACCCTCCAAATTTGGTGGCCACCTTCAAATCATATTTTTCACTTTTTACTTTATGCACTAATTAATTTAACCTAATGTATATTTAGATATGTTAATCCATTTTTAATAAAAATACTATAATTGTAAAATCTCATTGAGACCTTTAAAATGAGACTAAATATTAAATTATTTTAGAATTGATTTTAAATAAATCTTCACTTTTGATTATTCAAGAATTATTTTATTTATTTAATTAAAAAAATATTAATTTAAAAATAACTTGAAAACCATTTAATATTAGACTCATTTTAAAGTTTTTAATGAGATCTTTTCAATGGTATAATTTTTATATAGATAAATTAATAATAATCTATTAATGATTTTTTATATAATTTAAAAAATAATAAGAAAAAATGAATGGTGATAGCTGGAGTGCAACACCGTCCAAATATGAATTTTCAATGGTCAATCTATATGTTTGGAGGCTTGAGTTGAAGGCTTGATTTGAAGATATTCTAAATAAATAAATAAAAAAAATGAGAGAAGCTGGTCCACAGCAAAGCAGAGGGACATCAGTAAAAAAATGTCCAGTAAAATTCTGCACCATTTCTCAATTTCTGTGTGTCATCATTGCAAGGGCCCAACATTTTAAGTACACATCTTTTTTTATTATTATATAGTACACATCTTGATAGATATATGTTGAGTGATCAAATACCAAGATCAATCACACATTTGACACATGATTTTTGCAGTGCACACGATCCACCTACCATTACAATTCCACCATGGACTTTTGTATAAAAAATGTGAAAAAATAAATCCAAATATATTTTTTATATTACAAAACTAATATTATATTTTATGAGATAAATATGCAAAGGGTATTTTGATATTTTTGCATGAGGTAACCGTATTAATGAATGTATTTAGGAAAAAAAAATTGAAACTTATCTAGAATGATAATAATGTAATATGCAAAAAAATTTAACAATTCTTATGATCCTGAGGCTAAAAGCTAACAAGCCCCGTTTGGATATAGAACATGACTTATTCTTAAGTATACAGTTATTTCGACATAAATGAGTATTGTTTTGAAATAAATGATTTTGTATTTAATTGTTGTGTTTTGAATTATTCTTGTTGAAAAACATAATAATAAAATTTTTATTGTTTGGATAAAATGTGAATAAAATGTGGATAAATATTTATAAAAGATAAAAAAATGGTTGAAGCTACTCTTAGATGGGTTGAAGAGTCAACGGTGGGTAACTGGATAAGGATCCTGAAAGTAAAATCCCCCCTCAAAGTTTGACCACTTGTGGCGAGACAAAAATTCATACTTTCGGAAGTGTGCAGGCCTAACCCAACCACAGCAAGTTACTGGCTCTCCACAACCAGATCTTCTTATTCCTTCCTCTTGGATAATGAGACCAAGGCACATCTATACAAAAATGGGCACCACCTCACTGCGACAAAGGTGCGAAGCGTTGAGTGTGGAAGAGTTAAACCAAGAACAAGACGATTTGGTATAGTTCAGGTGCGAATGGATTCTAGACGTTGGGATTGTAGGCTGCAACTCGCCTAGATGAAGCTAGAATCGCTAGTAATCGCCGGTCAGCCATACGGCGGTGAATTCGTTCCCGGACCTTGTACACTCCGCCCATCACACTATGGGAGCTGGCCATGCCCGAAGTCATTACCTTAACCGCAAGGAGGGGTGGTTTACAATCCTCGGAATCGGAAGCACTAAAAACAGAGTTTAAAGAGTTAGGAGGTGTGGATCGTTTGAAGAAAGGTCACCCAAACTAGCAGAAGGATTCTTTCTAGATTAGTCATTCTTTCTATTCCAATCATACTTTGCCTTGGAGTTGGACAAGCTAATTTGGAACCTAAAATAGTTACGGAGAATTTTCTCACTTCGCTCGCCTTTGTCGAATGAACAACAAAATCAATCAGTCTGAAAAATGATTTTGAATCCATACTAGATGAGTTTCAATTGCTTCATGATAATTGCAATTGTTTCTCTTACAAATTATTTTTGCCATAGAATAGTCAACACATACATTTTGTAACAAACTAAACATCAGAGTTTCTAATGATGTAAACGATGTTTCTTGTTGTTCTTTCAGTTATTCAGGATTGAACATGTGCAGGGATTGTTCGACACCACCCTGACACATTCAATCACCATCAAAATTTATTTCTCAATGGACAGTCTCCAACAAAAAGGATGCAATTTGCGAAACATGTGGACGGGGACGTTCTTCTCCATCCATTGCAAGGTAAGAAACCAATTTCCCAGTCAAGCTCCCTTAGACTCCATAATATCAGATTATGTTCTCTTCTATCTTTCTGCTTCCAAAGAACCAAAACCTTTAATTAGTGCTTTCTTCTCATGCGGATGCATGCACAGAGACTATCTATGGCTGTGGAAAGGGTACCAATTCAAGAAACTCCCACAGAAAAAGAATTGAGAAAGAATGCCAATGACAATACAAAAGCAGATAACATGAAGCAGGTAGAAACAGAGTATCCTTTTTTTATAGATACACATGTAATGACAATCGCTGATCATCTGTCACATTCTCAATGACTGATAAAGCAGAATCACAAGATCAATATTTTACAGTTGGTTTTTGTTTTGGGGATTTATATGGTTTGTGTTAAATTCATCTCATTTATATTGCACTGGCGAGGGGCACACAAAACTTGCATCTTCACATTCTAAAGGACTAGAAGCAGATATTATATAAGCAGAGTTCATTATGCCAGAGAAGTTTTGTACTTTGGTTTGGTACCTTGTGACCATTTGTTAGTTGGTAGAAACAATTCCCTAAATTGTGTAGAGTCACGCATGTATAAAGGGTTTACCAAATTATTAAATTAGGCTGCTGCAGAGGGAAATCACTATAATTAAGGAAAAGATATGACTGCTGCTATATAGGCATCAATTTCCCTTTTAATCACTCATCTCAACCAAGTCCATCTAGTAGTCTCTTTTTCTCTGAAATCAGACATCTCAACTAAGCCAAATTAATATTCAAAATGTCAATCATCCAAACTGCCCTTTGTTTAAAACAGCTACTCATCAGGAAACAAATCTTTGTTTTTTTTTATTTTTTATCATTCAATAAAGACCAATGAAAAAACTAAATGAAAGACACAAATTATCTACAATATCATATTTTTTTCGGGTATGAAACAAACAAATTATGTATAAATTCATACACTTTCCATTGTACATGAAAGGGAGCAAATATGAATCTTCTTAGTCTAGAAAATTGACAACCAATTTTTATACACA
Organism: Acorus calamus; assembly: GCA_030737845.1. Classification (NCBI taxonomy): domain Eukaryota; kingdom Viridiplantae; phylum Streptophyta; class Magnoliopsida; order Acorales; family Acoraceae; genus Acorus; species Acorus calamus. Next base: position 29,569,865 of record CM060874.1, on the reverse strand, counting down.
AGTAGAGTTTGTGACAATGGAGAAGATATGTGCTCTGGTTTGGCACCTTGGGGCTACCTATACATTGCAAATGCTTAATTTGAGATATCTAGAAATTTGAGGGAATCAGAATGTCATTCTGTTAGTGAGTCTAGTGGAAATTAGCAGCACTGTTTTGTCATAATGCAAACGATAATGCTAAAGCAATCACAGTCTTCAAAAAATTGATCATAAGCCTAATAAGGGAAAAGAGCACAGATTTTGAGCACTTGAGCATGAAAGGTGTCCATACTAAACAAATATTTTCTTTTGTAAACTAAAAGTCCAATTGGAAACCTAAACCACAGAAATAAATACCAATATTTAATCAATATACATTCATCATAGATAAAAATTTATACCGGATCACAACATAAATTACAGAATATACATTCATATGATCCTATGAAGTCCAAAATAGTCACAACCAATATGCAAAGAATATATATTGAAAAAAAAATCCTTTATTAAAATTTACCTCAAAATTTCAACAAGACAACCAGTTCTTGTGGGTGCTGATGAGCGCCGACACGAGCCCCGCCGAAGCCAACAGAATTGGACTTGAAAGTATCCCCCCTTTCGAATCACGGATGTCCTCAATAGTCATCAGACCATCCGCCAGGTCTTGCACGAACGACAGCCTCTTAAGCATCCTCTTCTCCTTCAACCTCCTCAACTTCTCCTCATTCGCACCACCGCCGCCACTGCCGTCCGATCCCAATTCGAGGGCCGCGATCTCCTCCCCGATTCTCCTCAGATCCCCAATCTTCAAAGAAATGCTACCGAAGTACCCGATGAACTCCGCCCAAGCCGAGATCTTATGAAGCCTCGGCAGACTCCGCATATGAATCAAGCCAGATTTGGAGAGCCACACGAACTGCTCGACGAAATAGTAGATCCCCTCGCCGCCGTAGGCGATCAGGACGAGGAGGGCGTCGTAGGGGGAATCGGGTTTGGCCGATCGGAGGGCGTTGACGTCCTGAACGAACTTGCCGAGGCGGAAGGCCTTCCGGCTGACGCCGACGCTCGATTCGAAGCTCTTCAGGCGGACAGTGAGGGGTAGGGATTTGGGGGTGGTGGAGGCCAGGGCGAGCTTGGCCGCGTAACGGGAGATCTTGAGGAGCTTGTCGACGCCGTCGCGTCTGGCGAGGTAGGATTCGAGGTGCTTGAGGAAGTCCTCTCGTCTGACGGTTGTGGTGGTCGAGGCGGCGGAGGAGGCGTTTTAGGGTTTGGGGAATTGGAATCCATTGAAGTTGAGAGAAGTTATGAGACGTTGCTTTGATTCGGCGTCCTCCGGGTTGGCGAAGAAATATCAACTTTGGTCGCCACGTATAGGTCGAGTTCTAATCCTGCGTGCTAAAAACACAGATACCTCTGTGGCAATCAATAACAATTGAACACTTAAATCCCCCTGTTTGGATATTTTAGCATAAATGAATATAAATAAATATAAAGTAATTATGTGTTTAGTTATATTTTGAATTATTCTCAACGTAATAATAAAAAAATTGTTTTTTGAATAAAATATGAATAAAGTGTGGATAAGAATTTATAAAAGGTGAAAAATTGAAGATAGTTGATTTGACATGTGATTTATAAGAGGGATTGATAGTTCATTTGATAGTGAGTCAACATATACTTTGGATGGAATAACATGAAATAATTTTAATTCCACATGTTTCATGTAACGACTATCCACTTTTATGAGAAGTTATCCAAGCATAAATTATCCCTAGATATCCAACCTTTCCAAACAATCAAAATCAGTTATTCCGCTTTATTCCAAGATATCTACACCCTTATTTCATATCCAAACGAGGGCTTAGAAAGCGTAAAAAATTATGTTCATTTTTTTAATACACTCTTAAGTTATCATCGACATGTCATATTATTATTAATTACCACAATGAATTTCTGTGTTTTCATAGAAAATCCGAACCAGTATGTCAAGATCTGATTGTACCACACTACATGCTCATCTATGTAGCAATCAATATATTGTCACAATGCGTAAATTTTTACCGATAAGAGACTGTGTTTTGGAATGGGTGAATGGAGAATAGAGTCTCCGGTAAGAGTTTACACGTGACGATAATGTATTAGTTGTTACAGGGAGGAGTCTGTAGTGTGCTACATATAATTGTACTTTGAATAGCTATTTTGGATTTTTAAAGAACTATGCTATATATTTCTCAAAAAAAAAAAAAGATCATGCTATATTCAATTTTTCACGTAGCGGAATTGGAGGGTCTATTGATTTAAGAGTGGCACACTTTTTTTTCGTGTCTAATTTCAATATCATATGCATTGATAGAAAAACATCATAACATATATTCACATTAACGAGATATATTCTTTGATAATTTTTTTATATTGCAATAGAGAAGATGAGTGGTAAAAATAAATGGTCATTATGGCTGCAATTTTTAAAAAATCCATAGCATTATTTATTTTAATTGTTGCAATTTTCATAAAAAATCATAAAATAAGTTATATTCCCAAGGTTTCTAAAAAAAACTGCTGGCATACCACAATCCCATAGATTTCACCCCTACCTAATTTAATTTATTTATCTCTTCTATAAAATGAATTATTTGAGAACTTTAAAAAATCATGTTACGGTTTCCTTAAAACCATAGTTACATCGTACATATAACTGTAGTTCATAAGACCATAGTAAAAAAAAGAAAATCATACAGAAACATTGATATAGGTAAGAATAAGTTAATATTAAGATTTAAATTTTCTTTTAAAATTATGTTATTCGACTCAATCTATTATATTAAAATAATACTCACATGCAAAATCAACTATTACTACTTCACATTTCAAATCATTTTTGACATCTTATTAGCTTTTTGTTCCTATTTCGATTGGGCAAGTAATACTAGGATAGTGACCTGTTGAGAAGTTATGTTACACCCCCAAAAACTATTTTCAGTTGGTAGTCCGGCAGTCTTTCGGGTGATTTGGCGGGCTTGCAACGACGCGATTTTTAAGAACGCTCAGGTCTACACGAAGAACACATGGACATGAGAGATGGTGGTGATCTCCATGCACGAGTGGGGTTGTGATAATCAACATATTAAGGTTTCTCTTGATTTTCCCTGAGGGGTTTTTTTTCAAGTTTGTTTTTATCTCTTTTTTTTCTTTTATTTGTCTTTCAGTTCTTTTCGCCCCTTTTGAGTTTGTAACTCATTTTAATAAAAGTATCGATAACAAGATTTATTTTATTTAAAAAAAATATTATTTTGTTAGGTTTAAGAAAAACACTTCAATTTTTCATGCTAAGAAATACAATAAGATGAGGTATGTATAATTTTTTTTTAAATTAATTACATTTTTGTTTAATCATTTCATCTGGATCGTTGATTGGCATCCAAGAGTTGAGTGAGCGAATGATTACAATCACCTCAATATTCGTGCCATTCTGATTATCATCAGATGCGAGCGCGACGAGTTGGGGGTAAACTCAGATGACATCGTCACCTATCAGTATCGGGCCTCCAGCGAAAGTGTGAAACGGGCATTGTCGTCTGGCCCGTTAAGGAAACGGACCAACGGGCTAAAGGGGTCGTATGAGCCGGCCTGTTAAGTTTGATGGGCTGTGTTGGGCCTGGACTTTATTTTAAAAAAAATTATACACACAAAAAAACATATAAATAATTACACGCACGTGTCGTGTGTGTATACATATACACACAATACTAAAATGAGATAAGACATTTATTCGACATAATATATGTTTCGTCTATTATGAATTGTTGTGCTTCATTAACGTGTTGTGTTGAAACGATCCATGTACTATAAAGCTGGTCCAGCATGATCCATATATCTTAATGTGTCGTATTGTACCTCATGTTATGTCGTGTCGGCCTGACTCGTTTTACACTTTTAAGCGTAATCGGTTTGGAGTGGCTTCGTGGCCTATTTATGCAGGTTTATTGGTCACATGGGACCGTGTGTTTTCATTGAATAATGCTTGGGACAACTCTATTGATAATTTTGCATATAGTTCACATATATTTTAATTCTTTTAAAAATATAATACCTTATTTAATTATGTATAAGTTTTGATGAAAGTTGTATATTATTTCATAACGAATTAAATGAATTCATTTTTAACGAATATAAAAAATTTAACGAGATTTACACCTTATCTAAAGAGGTATATATAAAGATGGATGGCTATGTACGTTCATCGGATAGCCTATGTGGACTGCGTGTAACAACGCTCACCTTCATTTTGTTGTCCTAAAAATACCAACTAGTGCTATGTTTGAATTTCTATTCTGGATTCTTCAAATTCATTTCATCATCTCAAATATCATGTGTCATTTTGTTCATCGGATAGTCTTTCGCGAAGAGGTCGACGACGAGCGCGGACGGTCGGGATGCGAGGAGGGACGCGCGGAGGGAGGGGAGGGAGCGTTGGTTGGTGAGGGATATGCGGGCCTCGATGGAGTCGGTGAGGATCGTGGATTGGTCGATTGGGGGGAGCTTGACGAGGCGGATCTTCGTGTCGTCGTGGGGAGGAGATGATGGTGAGACGATGTGGGAGTCGTGGAAGAAGAAAGAGACGTGGGTGTCGGCGGCACGGAGGGAGTTGATGCGCTTGGAGAACTCCAAGAGGGGTTTGAATGTGGCCGACGCCGAGGCTTGCCACCACTGCCACATGAACTCCTCCAACTCCACTTTCAGTGGTACTCCCCATTCTGTTGTTGGGTCTCTTCAATTCTCTGATTAAATTCTCCCTCACTCACACAGCGACCATGTATGATGTCTTTTTTTTTTTTCAATCATGAATGATTAATCATTGCAAAAGACAAAACACAACCGTGCCCCTAGGATAAAACCCACATTAATCCATGCCTTTTTTTATTTATTTAGGATTTTTGCATATATTTCCCTAAAAAAAACTCACACTTTTAAAATGATACAACTGTATCCTTGGAAAGTATTCAAATGACCTTTATACTATCAGGTTACACAATTTCAACCTCCTAAACTAGAGATGGCAACAGGGCTTATTAGGATGGGCTTAGTTAATCCTAATGTCAACCCAGCTAATAAAATCTCATTCCCAACATATGACGGGTTTGACTATTCTGTCTCATACTCATCCCAACGGGTTTTCAAAGAACCCAAACATGTTGTCTCATCGCATTTAGAAGGAAATGAAATAAAAATCTCAATTTTCTAAATATTTTTTTTTATATTATAAATTAAATAATTATTTTATATAATATTACTTGATACAAGATTAATAATAATAATAATATATGATGGGTTAATTTTAGTTTTGTATAATATTAATTTTGATGATATAAGTGATTTAAATGAGATATAACAAGACGGGACTGGTTTTGGCCTTGAATCCTCAAATCTGTCACTATCTTCATTGGGTTCGGACGGGTCGGATTGGGATTTGACATTAGCGGATGAAACCCGTCCTAATAGGATCTGGTCTGGATGGGTTTCCCATTTATCTCATCCCACTGCCATTCCTATCCCAAACCCCTCACTCTCCAAATCATCCCATCTTCTTCTTCCTCTATCAATTCTAGGACATTTCATCTCTTTGATACCCACTTTTGACACGGTTTTCAGCTCATCTATTTTATCTCTCCCAAATCCAATGTCTACAATAGGTATCAAAGGGCTCCTACAATGAACAGTTCTTCACAAACTTCTTCAATGGTGAATGCTCAAACCGATGATTTAGGGTTTAGGTTTGGGTTTTGAATAAAGAAAGGGGTTAGGAATTGATCTGCAATCAAATGGGGAGGCAGGGTTTCGGAAGAGGATGATGGAAACTTAGATTGATTGGGGGGCTAGGGTTTCAAAGAAAGAAAAAGTTAAGCTTTTTTTCTCAGAATAAGGACATTTAAGACAATGTACATGTGGGACTTTTTAATCATAATTAATACGGGGTTAAATTCTTCATGAAGTGTGGTATAAAGGTATTGTTGCACTCACTTTTATATATATAGCCTTTTAGGGGTATTTTTGCATTGTGGATTTTTTTCACGGGTATAATAAAATTAGAATTTAACAGGAGTATACATGTAACAATCCCTTTGTTTTTTAATTTCCCTCTTTGGATTTTGTATTTTTTATTTAGCGGCTCACATGCCTTGTTGGATAGATCTTTTTATGGCTTGGGGATTCCCTAGTAGATAGGGACATTATGATACTGCCAGGCTTTTAATTTGCATATGTTCTTGGTAGTAAATACATGCCACATACTTGCACCCCCACTTGCTCGCTGAGTGGTTGAGATGCACCTGTTTTAAATAGTTATCCCAGATTCAAATCCTAATATACATCCCCCTATATCGAGTTTGCCATGATGCGATGTGGGGGTGCAAGTATGTGGCATGTATTTACTACCAAACACGTAATCATGCGAAAATAGATATATATGATTCAATATTTATGTCCACAAAGAAAAAAGAATATTTATCTCAAATTAAAAAAATATATAATATTTTCTTACATTTTATACAAAAAATAAGATGTAAATTTTTTATGTTTTCGTTCGACAGACCCAGTGTCGAGGTGGACATTGCAGATCGACATGTAACATGTCGAATGATTTAAAAGTAATTGACATAATGAATGTCAAATGTTTTAAATATAGATTAACAGAGTGACCGTCGAATGTTGTAAATAATGATTGACAGTGTGACTGTCGAATGAATCGGTGAGATTAACGTTTTTCAAATTAAAATTATATACGATTTTTTTGTTTTTTAACCGGTGGGCTTAGTAAAGAGCGTGGTGGGAGTAGACGGGCCCTTCTGATTATCATCAGATGCGAGCGCGACGAGTTGGGGGTAAACTCAGATGACATCGTCACCTATCAGTATCGGGCCTCCAGCGAAAGTGTAAAACGGGCCTTGTCGTCTGGCCCGTTAAGGAAACGGACCAACAGGCTAAAGGGGTCGTATGAGCCGGCCTGTTAAGTTTGATGGGCTGTGTTAGGCCTGGACTTTTTTTTTTTTTAAAATTGTACACACAAAAAAGCATATAAATGATTACACGCACATGTGCGTGTGTATTACAAACACACACAATACTAAAATGAGATAAGACATTTATTTGACATAATATATGTTTCGTCTATTATGAATTGTTGTGCTTCATTAACGTGTTGTGTTGAAACGATCCACGTACTACAAAACTGGTCTGACATTATCCATATATCTTAATGTGTCGTATTGTATCTCATGTTATGTCGTGTCGGCTTAACTCGTTTTACACTTTTAAGCGTAATCGGTTTGGAGTGGCTTCGTGGCCTATTTATGCAGGTTTATTGGTCAAATGGGACCGTGTGTTTTCATTGAATAATGCTTGGGACAACTCTATTGATAATAATGATTTTTGAGCCCCAATTGTTAGACCCCATCCCAAGCCCCATGAGGTGGCAAGTTTGAATTACCCATAGTACCCCCACCTAATTAATCTCATCAATTTTCCCATAACCGCCCCCATTAATGCCGAGCAGTTATGATTTAGAAGATTCTTTCCCTTTTTTACGATATCAAATCAAATGGATTACTAGAAAATCACGGTTATTTTTTTTATTCAGATTGATGAATTGAAAGGAAAACAAATATTAATTTGGACGATTGCACAATTCGGTGAACCGAGCGAACGAAAGAAAAGAAGAAAAACAGAGATCGGGAGTTCATCTGATCATCTTCACCGAAAAAAATTGTCAACAATGGCGAAAAACAAAGGTTAGATCATCTTCCAATCGTCAAAACCTCCCCGTGTTTTTTTTTTTGCGGCATGAACATGTACTTCTTGAAAGGTTGAAATCAAAGATGAAATCGTCGAAGTACCTAATCTTTTTTTTCAGTTAATACCGTAAATCTGAGTTTCTGATACAAGTACATAGTTAAATGCATTTGACGTTGTTAATCTGAGAATTTCATATTCATTAATATGGAAATCCATAGAAATTGGTTATTTATTATGTAATCATAATCTCGAATTATATGTCAAAAATGTGTCTGATGCGTTATCTTCGTTTAAATATGAATCTATATTTGAGATAGAACCATATTTGATATTCTGCAATTGTTTTAGGTTTTCCTGTGCACACTGGGCATTTTTTGCTTCAAAATGGTAGAACAAATACATAATGTCAGATACTTGTATCTGAAAGTCCAATTACTGTGTGTTGGATTGATAGAAATTTTCATATATCTGAAAATGTTTTAAATTTTAATGTATCTGAAATAACAAACTTCTTATAACATTTTTTGGTGTGGATTTTGGCTGAATTGCATGTCTCTGAAAATATAGATGATTTGTCATGTTTTGTATATCTGCTTATTTGTTGTAGGAACTGCTGATTTTTGTTTCAGATACATTGTATCTTAAAAGTATAAAGTGCATTACTATGTCAACATATACAGTCATTTTAGAGTATATTGATGTTGTATCGATTACACAGAAATTGTTTTTGCATCTAAGAAATCAATATATGCATAATTCTGTAGTTCCAAAAGAAAGAGTTGCTGAACCCAGAAGAAATAAAGCGTACTACCCTCAATATAGATCTACGATTCACAGAATTTTCAAAACGTTCGCTACAATGGAGTTGAGCAAAAAACATTTGGACTTGCTTCAGAGAACTCCATTCTGGAATCTATTTAAGGCCTTCACCAACAAGTCTTATGATTACAGCAAGACAAAGAAGAATGATGATGATGTACTGTCCATCATCGAGATCAGGAACAAAAAAAGTCGAAGGTATAAATTTTTAATATAGTTTATTCAATTCAAATTTTGAAAAAAAATTTATTTTGCATACTGTATCTTGAAGTTTACTTTTCAAACTGTATCTTGAAATAACTGACACAAACTATAATTTTTACAGAGTTTCATTTGGAGGGAAGCCAGAGACATGGAAACGTGACGAGGATCATATGGTCAAGCAAATGTACACGGAAACGTGAAGAGCAGCAGATTTGAGTTCGTATATGAAAAACAATTAGGGTCTCATTTGAAAGGACAAATTTCTGTTAATTTTTTTATACAAATTTTTATTTCAATGTAATGTTGATGAACAATGTTGATGAAAAACTAATTAGTATTTAGTTATGAGATTAACATCATATCTGATATAGTTCAGATGTATCTGGATTTGAAATTGTGCCTGAAAAGTTATATTAGACACCTATATAAATTGCAAATACAAGGTCGATTGTGTGTGTAATGTAATTGCTTATTTTGATACAGTGTATCTGAATTTCATGTGTGTATCTGAAAACCTGTATGTGAATTTGCAGTACAAAAGATGATTAATATCTGAAATTGTAATGATACAGTATATCTGAATTTCATGTGTGTATCTGAAAACCTGTATATGAATTTGCAGTACAAAAGATGATTAATATATGAAATTGTAATGTGTTTTGACATCATTATGTGTATAAAATGGACCACATAAATCTGAAAACAGCAAGCTCCCATTTTATATGATTTAATTGAATTAAGATACACTTAATAAAAACTCCTAGATTTTGTTAAGTACAGAGAACAAGCTACATGTTTCATTTCATACAATTACTAAGTATAATTTACATACCCATCACATTGTAATACAGATTTCAGATACACTTTACAAATCCAGATATAACTGAATTGTACGAGATATGATGTTAATCACAAAACCAAAAACCAATCAATTGTTCATCAAACATCAACAATACATTGAATATAGAATTTTATATTCAAACATCAACAAAAATTGTCATATCTACCAGCCAAATTGTTTTTCATATATAAACTTTATTCTATTCTTGATGAAGGTTTCATGTACATCTGTCTGACCATGTGATCTTTGTCTGTATATGTACGATGTTTGTCATTCAGAAATTTATGCATAATGTGTGCCCTTATTGGTCTACACTTCTTCTTGTCCATCATATGTGTGGTCACTTCCTCGTTTGCAGCATATTGTTTCATGATATTTAGGATGACTGGACCACAATCCATTCTGCAATAAAACAATTTTTTTAAGATACAGATAATAAACTGAATGTTGAACTTTGGTTTTGAATTACACTTACGACATTCAATCTTGCTGCGGTGCATCTGCCACTGATATGATTTTGCCATCTTTGTTGCCACTCAAGTGTTTTTCAAACACTTCCCTCTGTTTTAAATTTTAGATACACAGAAAAAATCAATTTCAGATATACCTTTCAAGATCTCATGTTGTTACACTGGTATACAAACACATTACACCTTATAGATTCTCATAAACAATTGTAGATTTTCAGATACATGTATCTGAATTTACTATTCGTTCTATCATTTATGTTTTAGACCAAAAAATGAAGAGGATGCACAAGAAAACCAAAAATAAATTAACAATGTCAAATAATTTTTTTTTTCAAACCTAGATACACTGGTGAACGAAATCAATGCATCAAACACAATTTCGTTACACATTTGAGATTACAATTACCTAATAAACAACCAATAATTTTGGTTTTCAAATATTTGTATCTGAAACACTCATATTAACATATTCTTTAGATGGATTTCAAATACACTTAGACTAAAGATTAACAGATGAACAATGTGTGGAAGAGAATTTTGATGATTGAAAACGCTTCAAATACGATTTCATCTTTCAAGAAGTGAAAAAATAACATCTAATGTTTTTGTATATTTCACCAAAAAAAAATACGAGACGGGTTTCGATTGTGGCAAGAAATCGAACTTTTTTTCTTCGCCATTGTTGAGGATTTGTTTGGGGAAGAGAATCAGACGATATAAACCCTTGATCCCCGCTTTTTTTTCTTTTTTCGTTCTTCTGTTTTCACCCAATTTGAAACCCTGGGTGGGTTTTTTTTTTTTTTTGAAAAATCTTCAATCGGGAGGGGAGGTTTAATGATCCCGCATTTATTGGGATATCAATTCGAGGATTAATGATGGTATGATTTAATTGGATCCAATTTTTTTAACTTCTCATAAGGGTAGTAATGTCTTTGTGTTTTTGGTTGTTAGAAAAAGTCAAACAGGGAACCAATAAGAGGATGCCACCTATTGGGGCTCATCAATGGGGCCTAATTTTTGGGGCCCACGTAGCAGCACTGTTTTGCATATAGTTCACATATATTTTAATTCTTTTAAAAATATAATACCTTATTTAATTATGTATAAGTTTTGATGAAAGTTGTATATTATTCCATAACGAATTAAATGAATTCATTTTTAACGAATATAAAAAATTTAACGAGATATACACCTTATCTAAAGAGGTATATATAATGATGGATGGCTATGTACGTTCATCGGATAGCTACGTGGACTGCGTGTAACAACGCTCACCTTCATTTTGTTGTCCTAAAAATACCAACTAGTGCTATGTTTGAATTTCTATTCTGGATTCTTCAAATTCATTTCATCATCTCAAATATCATGTGTCATTTTGTATTGAATATCATTTCATAAATGATTGTTGAATTCTATTTTATAGCATTTTTAATTTACTTTTTGTATTTAGTAAAAGAATTTAGAATCTAAATTCAAAATTATATTTTTTTTTCAAAAGAAATTTCATTCAAAGAACAAAAATGTAAAGTTTATGTATCAAAATTTTCAAATTCATATATCAAACTGTGAATATACGATTGAAAGCAAATTGCATATTTGCATTAAAATTGAAAATGTCAATTGACAATAAAGATGAAAAAGATAAATTGTCAGATGAATATTCTAAAATTTAAAATAGTGATTTAAAAATCTACACAATTTGGATATTTGATGGAGTTGGTGGTTGGTCTTGAAAAGCATAAAATCTTCTATTAGAGAATGGGTGGTGAAAAGTCCTCATTTGTGCTCCTCATCTAAAACAAATAAAATATGACTATGAAACAAGATAGATTTGCTATAAATATGAAAAGTGAAAGTACAAGTTGAATAGGGATGAGAGGAATAGAAAAAAATATACAAAATAAAAATGACGGGAGGGGAGGCTGAGCATCTCACAAGTTTAGACAAAATATGATCATAAATAAAGTTTAGTTAACTGCGCGTATAACAACCCTCTTATTTCCCCAAGTTACAAATCATACAATGCATAGACAAACACACATATCCAACACAAGATTATACATTCATTCAAAACCTTATAACATTACCTCAATATCTTGTCATAATTAAGACTCCCAATTTTCCACTGCTCAAATACTCGCAAAAGCGATTTATAAGAAGTCCCACCCTCCCCAACGGCCACAACAGCCCTCCCACTCATCTCCTTAGCCTTCTCTCTCATGACCTTCCCTTCCTCCCTTACAAAAACAACATTCACCAACTCCGCAATCTCCTCCCTCTTCACGACCCTTCCTTCCTTCTCCTTCAAAGCGTGCACTGCCATCCCAATCCCCTCCGAAAGCAACACGGCGTTCAACCGCTGCTCCGCGTAGAGAGGCCAAGCGATCAGCGGCTTCCCTGCAATCATGCTCTCCAACGTCGAGTTCCACCCACAGTGCGACAAGAACCCCCCGACCGACGAGTGCCCCAGTATCTCCACCTGCGGAGCCCAGTTGGGCACAATAAGGCCCACCCTCCTCGTCCGCTCCAAAACCCCTCCGGCAAGTACTTCAATGGGTCTGTTGGAAGTCACGACCATCACAGGAAGAAAGACAATAATTAAAGATGAAACGATTGATTTGATACCAACAAGTGAAATTAGAGTGAGGAGTAGGTTTTGTATATTGCATTCAGTTATTAATTTTATTAGAGATTGAGGATTGTTTGTGAGCAAACAAAATTTATATATTAAGGACAAAATTGTGAATTTGTGATCAAGTAGTAGGTTTTGTAGCACTTTTTGGTAGATCCCTGATCTGCTTATTTTACTGTTTTGATCATGTTCACTTAAATTTAAATAAAATTAAAACGCATGTTACCATTTCATAAATAAAAAAACCCAAGTGGAATTAGAGTAATACCATCCGACTCCACCCCTCCAAAGAATGCGCCGGCCGAGTCGCCCGTCCGCGTCGGAGGCCGACACACCCATAAAAACCCCTTCCCGCTCATCTCCAGCCCAAGCGCCAGCTCCGTCATCTGCTCCCGCGACAACGTCCCGCCACTTCCGAACGAGACGAAGAGAACGGACCCGACAGGCTGCGAGTCGAGCCACGCGAGACACTCATGTCCGCGAGACTCCGACGGCGACCTAACGAGTGGCCCAACCAGAAAAACCGGAGCCTCAGTCGACAACGACATCGAGCACGAGTCGTCGAGACCCTCGAACGTATTCACGAGTATCCCGTCCGCCTCTTTCAAACGGTTGCACAGGTGAATATACCATTTATACCCCTCCCCCTCCCGGTCCGGCATCGGCTCCGGCAAATCAACGGCCCTGATGGATCTGAACCCGGGGACCCTGATCGGCTCAGATCGCGCGACGTACTCCCCTTGTATGTCTTGATCGAGCTGGGGCGAGTGGAGCATGAGCGCGAGAGCCCAGAGGTTGGACGTGAAGTAGACGTACTTTGGGATGTCGAGCTCGCGCGCGACGTCGAACGTGTCGGTCGCGAAGAGGTCGACGACGAGCGCGGACGGTCGGGATGCGAGGAGGGACGCGCGGAGGGAGGGGAGGGAGCGTTGGTTGGTGAGGGATATGCGGGCCTCGATGGAGTCGGTGAGGATCGTGGATTGGTCGATTGGGGGGAGCTTGACGAGGCGGATCTTCGTGTCGTCGTGGGGAGGAGATGATGGTGAGACGATGTGGGAGTCGTGGAAGAAGAAAGAGACGTGGGTGTCGGCGGCACGGAGGGAGTTGATGCGCTTGGAGAACTCCAAGAGGGGTTTGATGTGGCCGACGCCGAGGCTTGCCACCACTGCCACATGAACTCCTCCAACTCCACTTTCAGTGGTACTCCCCATTCTGTTGTTGGGTCTCTTCAATTCTCTGATTAAATTCTCCCTCACTCACACAGCGACCATGTATGATGTCTTTTTTTTTTTCAATCATGAATGATTAATCATTACAAAAGACAAAACACAACCGTGCCCCTAGGATAAAAAACCCACATTAATCCATGCTTTTTTTTTTTTATTTATTTAAGATTTTTGCATATATTCCCCTAAAAAAAACTCACACTATTAAAATGATACAACTGTATCCTTGGAAAGTATTTAAATGACCTTTATACTCTCAGGTTACACAATTTCAACCTCCTAAACTAGAGATGGCAACAGGGCTTATTAGGATGGGCTTAGTTAATCCTAATGTCAACCCAGCTAATAAAATCTCATTCCCAACATATGACGGGTTTGATTATTCCGTCTCATACTCATCCCAACGGGTTTTCAAAGAACCCAAACATGTTGTCTCATCGCATTTAGAAAGAAATGAAATAAAAATCTCAATTTCTAAATATTTTTTTATTTTTTTATATTATAAATTAAATAATTATTTTATATAATATTACTTGATACAAGATTAATAATAATAATAATATATGATGGGTTAATTTTAGTTTTGTATAATATTAATTTTGATGATATAAGTGATTTAAATGAGATATAACAAGACGGGACTGGTTTTGGCCTTGAATCCTCAAATCTGTCACTATCTTCATTGGGTTCGGACGGGTTGGATTGGGATTTGACATTAGCGGATGAAACCCGTCCTAATAGGATCTGGTCTGGATGGGTTTCCCATTTATCTCATCCCACTGCCATTCCTATCCCAAACCCCTCACTCTCCAAATCATCCCATCTTCTTCTTCCTCTATCAATTCTAGGACATTTCATCTCTTTGATACCCACTTTTGACACGGTTTTAAGCTCATCTATTTTATCTCTCCCAAATCCAATGTCTACAATATGTATCAAAGGGCTCCTACAATGAACAGTTCTTCACAAACTTCTTCAATGGTGAATGTTCAAACCGATGATTTAGGGTTTAGGTTTGGGTTTTGAATAAAGAAAGGGGTTAGGAATTGATCTGCAATCAAATGGGGATGCAGGGTTTCGGAAGAGGATGATGGGAACTTAGATTGATTGGGGGGCTAGGGTTTCAAAGAAAGAAAAAGTTAAAGCTTTTTTTCCCAGAATAAGGACATTTAAGACAATGTACATGTGAGACTTTTTAATCATAATTAATACGGGGTTAAATTCTTCATGAAGTGTGGTATAAAGGTATTGTTGCACTCACTTATATATATAGCCTTTTAGGGGTATTTTTGCATTGTGGATTTTTTTCACGGGTATAATAAAATTAGAATTTAACAGGAGTATACATGTAACAATCCCTTTGTTTTTTAATTTCCCTCTTTGGATTTTGTGTTTTTTATTTAGCGGCTCACATGCCTTGTTGGATAGATCTTTTTATGGCTTGGGGATTCCCTAGTAGATAGGGACATTATGATACTGCCAGGCTTTTAATTTGCATATGTTCTTGGTAGTAAATACATGCCACATACTTGCACCCCCACTTGCTCGCTGAGTGGTTGAGATGCACCTGTTTTAAATAGTTATCCCAGATTCAAATCCTAATATACATCCCCTATATCGAGTTTGCCATGATGTGATATTGCAATGGATCTTGAGCCCAGTTATGTGATGTACGCCTCTTGTGGGCCTTTCCTACCAAAAAAAAAAAAAAAAATGAAGTACATACCACATAATGTTTTTTGCACCGACTTCTCATACTGTTGTAATTAATTGGGGTGGGGCTATTTGCACCCTCTATTTTCTTTTCACACCCCTTTTAAATGGGTTAGCATTTAAAGATCCATTTATAAACGGATACTAAAGACACCCATTCTGTAAAAGGTTAGCCACCTGGAGTGTCTAAGTATGTGTAATCTATAGCCACCTCTGATGTCTATGAGAATAGAAGTGAAACCCGTATATTTTGGAATAGATTAGACACATAAGATGTCTAAGTATTTGTAATCCTTAGACATTGCAACAGTCTATGGAAACATAAGTGAAACTTGTAGATTCTGAAATAGGTAAGACACCTGAAATGTCTAGGTATTTATATTACCTAAACACTGCTGCAGTCTATCAGATCAGAGATGAAACCCGTAGGTTTTAACTAATTAGGTAGACACCTGAGGTGTCTAAGTATATGTGATATCTAGACACCTATACAGTCGATCAGAACAGAAGTGAAACAAGTATGTTTTGACTAAGTTTTTACTAATGGGGCAGTCTATGGGAAAACAAATATGCAGTTTTTACACGGTACGCTACATCAAAAAAATATATTAATGTGTTAAAAAAGCTGCAACATGGTTTATCATGTAATGATAAAGGATTGAAAGAAACTCAACAATAACAACCAACCATGAAACAAAATAACAAACTACTCATTAACATTCCAAATTGCCTAAATCCTCCCATATAAGAAACGTTTCTTTGAAGCCATTGAAAGGAGGTGACAATCAATTTGTTAATTTTTTTATGGAGATTTGGAGGGACAAATGAAATGTTAAAATTTTCTTTTTCTGAAAGGATTGACACATGGAGTGTCTACAAAATGTGAAACCGTCGACACTGGTAGTGTCTATGCGTGCAGAAGAAGGATAACTTGTTCACATCTTCGATTCCATCCCCCCAACCTCGTCTCCTGGTCTACCTCGTCTCCACCTATGTCTATCACTCCCTCCACGAACACTACTTCCATGCATTCGCCGTGAAAAAAGCGCACCTTTCCGACGTCAGTTTTGATCGGACGACCCTTATCACCGCCTCTTCGTGGATGTCAAGGACTACCAACGTATCTTCTCGGAGGCGCTTTTCCCTACCAACCCAGCCCCACCCTCCGCCCCAACCCCACCCTCTTCCTCCTCTTCCTCCTCCTCCTCCTCCCTCTGCATAAGTTTTTAGGGTTTGTAGCGGGGTGTGCAGTGGAAAGTAAAATGTTATATAAATATTGGGGTGTATACAGAATCCAAGTTATTTGGGTGGGGTGTGCTCAGACACGGGGTGTGCTCAGCAAACAAAGGGGTGCAAATAGCCCCACCCAATTAATTGTTAGATGGGCACATCATGGGTAATAACAAAATAACTATTTACCAAAGATAAATCTAATGCAGATAGTAATATAAATAAATCCTAAAAAATATCAAATAAGTTAATCTAATAGACCTTTTCTTTTAAATAAATCCTTAATTAGCTAGCTATTGTATGACTGCCTCCAGGGCACTTAGTTTCCTCAATCTTCACTGGTTGCCATGGTATACGGATAGCAGTAAGACAACCAACTTCATGGATAAACCTAAAGCTTGAAATACTACATTTTTCTGGGAAAATTGTGGGCATTTTTATCAATTAAAATGTGTCATTTACTGTGTGATCGATAAAATGATTTCACGATAATTAATTTAATTAATTAACAAGTTATGTACCTCATTATTAGAATATAAGCAACACCAGGATCTATGTTTCGGAATTGCAAAGTTTCGTAAGGGCCCACGTGAATCTCATCGCAATCTCATCTAACACCATTTAAAATTTAAACACAAGAATTATTTTATTGTAAAACGCGAAAAGCACATTAATAAATTAATTACAAAAAAAGACAGTTGAGACGAACAGGAGATCTGCTTACACAAGTGGGCATTGCACTGTGGATTGTGTAACTTTTTTTTATATATAAAAAAAAGTTTTGTTAAAGTGAAAAATGCATGTTTATATACTTTGTTAGTCTCTTCCACTCATTGTATAAGGGCATATATTTCGTTAAAAAAATTTATGTTTTTTATAAATGATATCAATCAATTCATTAAATTATAATTTTTAAAAGTAAATACCTAATTATATGAGATATAAGGGCGGCGCCAACTATTAAGAGGTGGGGTCTGACCTTATCAAAAAAAATTTTTTAAAAAAAACAGAGAGTTTAGATTGTGGGGTCATTCAAGAGGGGTACATTTATACAACCATATCTGGAGGCTCACTTATACAATCAGACATCTAGACCCCATC
Organism: Acorus calamus; assembly: GCA_030737845.1. Lineage (NCBI taxonomy): Eukaryota > Viridiplantae > Streptophyta > Magnoliopsida > Acorales > Acoraceae > Acorus > Acorus calamus. The sequence continues at coordinate 29,551,862 of CM060874.1, read as the reverse complement.
AATTTAAAATAAAAAATAAAAAAAAATCAGTTTTTAAGTGATTGGGTAAAGCCACAAGACCTATTAAAAACCATATCATGGGACTGGGACCCTTGTTTTCCATCAAAGTCAACCAACTAGCCAATCACCTACTCATGGACAGACGCACGTCAGTTCAATTACTGACGGATGGGTTGGACAGACAAATTTACACCATTATCATGTTGAGATATTTTATGCAATTATGAGCTTAACAATCGTTTTTACATTGGTGCACAATGAGTTGCTTCTTTGTATAGCTGGCTTGGATCCATGTGACTCATTTTTCGCTTATGATAAGCAGAAGTTGATACATCTTGTTGGGTTTTATTCATCTGATTTTTCTGCAACAAACCTTATGGCACTTGACAATCAACTTTAGAATTATATTATTGATATGCATGCATTCCAACAATAGGTTTTTAGAATTAAAAGGAATTTGTGACATTGCTAAAAAGTTGGAGACAGAGAAACATCTCGTATATCAATTAGTCTATTTTTTATGAGGTTAGCATTGATTTTACTGGTTGCAACTGCAAGTGTTGAAAGAGCTTTTTTTCATGAATGAAAATCATCAAGAGCCGATTGTGTAACAGAATGGGAGATCAATGGATGAATGATTTTTTGAACACATAAATTGAAAAAGACATATTAGAAAATGTTGATAATGAAATTATCATACAACGATTTCAAAATATAAAATCTCATCAAGAAAAATTCTAAAAGTTTAAATATTAGAAACCCTTGAACTTCTTTTTTTGACTATGTTTTTTATTAATGTAAATTGTGGTTCTATTTTCAAAAAAAAAAATTATGTTTTTTCAAATATATGATAAGAGTAGACTTTTTAAAAAATTTGTAAAATATATTTTTTTAATAATTCCCATCTATGAAAATTTTTAGAGCCACTACTAGGGGCAGAGCCAGGAATTAGAGCAAGGGGGGTCAGAGGGCGAAAAGATTTAGAGTAAGATAAAAATAATAATTATAAATATATGATAAATTAAGATAAAATTAAAACAATTGGACAATAACCAAGTCCGTGAATTAAATAACGATGACTCAAATCGAAAGTTTTTTTACTTCTTTTCTTATATTTAGTGATCTGAAATGATTTACAAAAGATGTAGGAAAAATCTTGAAATATTATTATTTTCATAGTTAAAAACAAAAAATGAAGTTTCAAAAATTGAAAAAATAAATATGCAAAAATAATTTATCATAAAAAAAACAAGAATATCCTTTTAAGCTTATATTTGAGAATAAATTTTAAAATTTTTGTTCCAAAACACCTGAGAGACTTAATATAGCAATCATTAAAAATCTAAATAAACGAAAAAATCGCCTAAAAATCAAATTAGTCATATTTCAACCCTTCAAAATCAGATACCAACATTCCTTGAAAACAAAGCTTTCACAATTTAAAAAAAAAAAGACTCATGACTTCAAATCTCAAATTTTCAATGGACAATATTAAACTTAGTCCATTTTGTAGCCCTATTTGCATTCATCACATCTAGTGCAGCATATAAAATTGGTTAACTGAGTGTATATTAGATTATTTAGTATCCACGTATACATTATTATAGAAAACATAAATTAAATGGAAAAAAATCCAAATAACCCCCTATAAACTAATTGCCTGAAATCCATATAACCCCCTAACTTTTACTAAAGTCCATATAACCTCCTGAAAACATCTAAACAAATCCAAATAGCCACCTTAATTAAATTTTGTTGACAGATTATGATTATTCTGCGAATATTTTGTATGGTTAACCCTAGTTGAAAACATAGTATACCAAAAACTCTCTATATTGTGTGCAAAATGCAAAAAGTCTTATGTAAATAACGATTTTGCCCCTCTAAATAAGGTTTTATAATCTATATATCGTCATGTATATAAATTTTTTCACATTTTAACAAATTATAAGGGGTTTTTGGTGTATTTTATTTTCAATCGGGGTTAACAAATTGTCACATAATATTCCTCATTTATCAAGGAAACTTTTACTCAGAAGGTTATTTGAAATTGCATAGGTGTTTTTAAGGGGTTATATGGACTTTAGAAAAAGCCATGGGGTTATATGGATTTCAGACAGTTTACAGCGGGTTATTCGGATTTTTTCAAATTAAATATATACATTTATTTTATATGATTTTGTACTTCATTTTCTATCAAAGATTCATATCTGTCATTATATAGGTGTACACTTCAAAAAAAATTTAATGTATGCATGCTAACCGGGATGCAAACGAGAATTAATCAAACCCATTCATTTTTTTCACTACCGACCTACCTTTTATGTGTTGCGCAAGGCAAGGGGAGCTGGGCCCCCTAGCTCGCCACTGATAAAGTATATGATTTTAAAAAATATAAAAATACATATGATATGTGTTTTTTATCGTAAAATGAACCGAGTGTAAGAGTATCTACAATCCAAGCCTCTATATTTTGAGAAGATTCCTTCTTGGATGGGTTTACATTCCAATCATCCCCCTCCACTTTTTCTTATTATTTTTAAAATTATATAATGTTATATGAAAACTCATTAATAAATATTATTAATATTAATCCATTTATATAAATAATTATATAATTGAAAAGATCTCATTAAGACCCTAAAAATGAGTAAAATATTAAATGGTTTTAGAGTTATTTGTAAATTAGTAATTTTTTAATTGAATAAAATAACATAATTCTTGAATAATCAAATATATGAGGATTTCTTTAAAATTAATTCTAAATTAATTTAATATTAGTCACATTTATATTAAATGTATATGATGTTGTGATTTATGAAATGTGGCTTCTCAAATGTTAAATAAGGTTTTTTTTAGCTAAACAGGCCTAAGTCAAGCATTGGTTTGAGCTTCGGCTAGACTTGTTTAACAAATGAGTAGAGCTTGAACACAAAAATAAGTTCGGTCCCGAGCCGAGCCAAGCCTGACACTAAACAAGTTACCACCCCTAGTTCGAGCACACACCCATCAAAATTTAGTGATATGGAGTGTGGTTGGAATTGTTTTTTTTTTATTAGAAATTTTATTATTATTATTGGTTGGAAATAAGAAGTTGAAAGATCCAAAATCCATTCTTACGGTATTATAATCTCGTCCAAAGTTGGTTCATATGACCCCCCATTCTCACTAAATTTAATTTAGGATTCTTAATAGGTTAAATATTACTATTTCACGAAAATGATGCTCCATATAGATATATATATTGATGGTCCAAAGGCCAAAAAGTTCTAATAATGAGAATAATTTTCTCCAACCTTAGACATCACACATGATTTATGTTTTAATTTGGTGTAATATTCATAATGAACCACAAAAGTAGAGGATGAGTGAAACTAGTCCAAGGGCATGGCTCATGTCCAGAACCAAATTGTTATATATTAAGGGCCCGTTTGGAGTGTGACATAAGGTTATTTGCCCTTGATAGCTATACTGGGATAGATAACAATCCATGCTGAATAGATAAATTTTTGTTTGGTTGTCTTTTCTGTTATTCTCATTGGGAAACGTAAAATTGATCTTTTCGTTGTTTGGTTCACCTTGAATAAAATAAGGATAAGTGGTAGATAAAAGATGGATAAGAGTTTATGACTTTTTAAATGACAATTATACCCCTGCATAAATTATTTGTGTTTGGGAATAAGTATAAGAGATGTGAGTGTGATATAATAGATGTGACAGTTTTTGAAATGTGTGCAGAGAGTGTTAGGTGAGAAAAATATTTTAAAATGACAGAGAAGTGTATTTTTATCCATTGACATAGATAAGCCCTGATAAGCAATTCTACCATTTTCTTATAATAGTTATCAGGTCTTATCCTAGCTTATCCAAACATAACTATCAAGGTTTATTCTTGTCAAACAAACAGCTGTTTGGGGCTTATTCTACTGTATTCTCCCCTATCCAGCCTTTATTCTTCACCCCAAACGGGGGGTAAGGGTTGTTTTGGGACTGTGGCAGATAAGTCGGTGTTCGAAAAAGCAAAGATGCGTTAGGGAAGTGTTATTTTCAAGGTAATTTGCAAATATAGCCCCCTTGAAATTAAATTTCAACAAAACTGATTCTAAAGACTTAATATTAACAAAAACTTGCAATATAAGATAAAGGGGTTTTACCAATGGCCAAAGCCATCACTTAAAATAAAAAACCGTCGCTATTTCTTTTACCGACTTCCGGGCAAGCTGTCGCTACCCGTCGCTAATTAACCCGTCGCTAAAGGTAATAGCGACGGTCGAGGGTGGCCATTGGCCGTCGTTAATACAGTACAAAAAAAAATTCAAATTTTTTTAACTTCTATGATCAAGAATAGCAACGGCCAATGGCTATTGCTATTGCCTTCCATGCTCAACCTACAAATGTTTCATTGACAAAAAAAAATCATGTATATATAATATTTGACACAAATATATAATTACACAATTGGCATTTAACAAATCTTGATTTCAGTGAGGAGTTAAATAAAACATTATCTTACATAAATTTCATAAAAATTTATAATGTCATCACTAATTACAAGAATATATACATATGGACTTAAGTGACAATTTGAGAACAAACACATCAATTGTTGAATGAAAACTTGCATCATGAGTCCTGCAAAAAAAAAAATACAATCGTTAGGTTATTAATAAATAAATTACAATAAAACAATAAAAGGGGGATTTTATTGTCATTCCTATCTCACTAACTTTTGACCATCATATTTTTAAGTCACTTCACTTTTGTTGGTTTAATGCTTCCATTTTCATAAAAACTCTTCAATTGTCATATAATAAAACCATGTAAACTTATTTCAAAATTCAAATCATAAACCAAGTTCAAGCATAATCCAGGACAGATGGGAGTAAATTAAGTTCAAGTAAAATCCATCATCACGCAAAATACAAGTAGATGCCACATTTGATCATAAACAAGAATCATTATATTAAATTTGAAATGTGAACTGATCATGCATTTCGTATAATGAATATGTACAAGAATTAATATTCATAAATGCAAGAAAAATTAAAAAATCGTACCTCATTGTGTGGGTCAAGCATGATCTGATGCATATATTTCTGCATCTGCTCCATGGTTCTCTTCATTTCTTGCATTTCTTGTTCACGCAACCTCTCTCTTTCACGTTAACTCTCCATTTCAGAATGCATATCTTCAAGTTGAGAACAGACCGCAACATAATTGCCTTGTGATTGACTTGATGATGGTCCAAATACTGAAGTAGGCGTTGGACCTAACCCAAAACCGCAGACTCGTCCATGTCTCTCTGGCCTCATAACGGAAGTGTATACGTCATCACTAATAGTGGAGCCAGACTCTTGTGTCGAGGCCACTTCTCTAAAGCGATTCTGTTAAAAAATAACATAAATTACTTTGAATATAGTTTAATCATTATTAAGTTTATACAATAATTACGTACCATTATTTCAGCGGATTTTGGATCTGATGGAGACCCGTCTTTCTTGGTCTGGGTACGAGCAAAAATCTCTGCTCGTGTAGGTATAATGTCATCCTTTCTTGATTTTATCTATTGTCACAACATAAATTAATAGATAAATATTATTAGAGAGTTAACTAGAAAATAAGACAAACATGAAGATAATCACCTTCTCCTCTCTGTAACGAGCAAAACTTTTTGTCCCCCCACAATGTTTAATAACTTGTTTATTCCGATTTTGACTATTTTTTGCAGCTATTTCCTACATGATGTTAGTATTAATATCAACAGCAGAGTAATATCATAACAGAATTGAAAAATCTTATAATTACTAAATAAAATTCTTACTTGTGCCTCAGGACTACTCCAATATAGCACATTCCGGTTTTGACTATTTTTTGCAGCTATTTCCTACATGAAGTTAGTATTAATATCAACAGCAGAGTAATATCATAACAGAATTTAAAAATATTATAATTACTAAATAAATTCTTACTTGTGCCTCAGGACTACTTCAAAATTGCATAAGCCAAGTCCAATCACTATCAGAAATACCAGGGGGTGGTTTAGCCAATCTTTGAGCATGAGTATCAAATGGTTTATAATATTTTTCTTTCAAATCATTTTTCCACTCTCGATATTTGGATGCCTTTGAAAATGTAGTACCAGCTTGGATACAAATCAGTCTCAGCATCTTTCAACAACTCATAAAACTTTTGTGCTTCACAATTTGGCTCATGGAAACTATTATCATTCAATTCATTATCATCCCTATCACCCGAATCATGTATTCCAAATGCATCATGTAGCATTCCCTGAATATCATCACCCTCGTTGGAGGTTTCATCACTGCTATATTCACCTGGAAAATTTTCTCCATGAAGATACCAAGTAGTGTAGTTCGGCAATATCCCCTTCCATAATAAATCTCCATGAACATCATCACGTTCCTTATGGAATACATTTCGACAATCCTTACACGGGCATGGAATTTTGTTTCCAAATGGCGATCGTGTAAATGCAAAATCTAAAAATTGAATAACTCAATTCATATATTCAGGACTATTTCTTGGCTTTTGCATCCAACTTTTATCCATTGAAACAAATCCAGAAAATTACTGTAAATAATTAAAAAAAAATAATAGTTATCGCAATGGAATTAGAGAATTCAAAATGCCAAGAAATAAACCAAAATAATAGTTATCGCAATGGAATTAGTCTTTTTTTTATCAAAAGCTATCGTTGGACATGTGAAGACTGATATTACACCAAATAAAGGTTTGTTGTGTACTGTTTGGTTTGATCAGCTCAGTATTAATACAGGATAAAAAATTTAAAAGTGACAATGTGAATTCAACAATTAAAAGGATGACTCTATACTTTGGAATTCTCTTAAAACATGTAATAAAAGGCTGAGATAAAAAAAAAGGTTTCTTGGCTTTTGTATCCAACTTTTATCCATTGAAATAAAGTAAAAAACCAAATCAACTAATTCAAATAAAACACATGTTTTTGATAGAACATAGCAGGGGTCAAATGTATAAAAGTTACATTAACATGACTCTTTGTGTCATTGGGCATTCCCTTTCTTTGAATAAAACTAAGGCGATCGCCTAATATATTATTCAAAGTTACAGACAAACATCAGCTAGATATAATAAACCCTAATTAAAAATAATCAATTTTACATATACTCTCAATCCACATTTCTTTCTTTTTCTGTGTAAGCAAGAACATTGTATTGGTTTGTATCCTCCCATTTCATATAAAAAAAAGTCACTCCAATATGAAACTGTGGATTATAAATAAAAAAAACCATGACTACATTTTTGTATTTGGCATAAGTTCTTTTTATACCACAATCACCTTATTTTACTAATAGAAAATGAGATAAATTCCAAGTGGTTGAAATATGAGCATTTAGCTTCAACAATGTCAGTCATACATAAAAATATAATTTATTCAAAGAAAACAAGCACTAGTAAATTGAAGGCAACATAGGGCAACTATATAATAAAGAATGAGGATTCCCTCACCAGTCCAAAGTCAATATTACTTGAATAATCTTAAGCTTCTTTGGGGACTTGGGAAAGAAGTTGGAGGAGGTCCTAAAAGAAAACATTGAGATGGAAGTTAGATGTATGCTTGATCACATTACAAAATCGACCAACTCAAATTAGTGACTTAAAAAACACACCATTACAAGAAAGTAAAAAATAAATAAATAAAAAAAGAATACCAAAACAAATATAGTACCTTTAATATATTTAAGTACTATATGGTCATACATTTTAGTGGATCTAACAAATATACATGTTAGTTTTTGAGCCTATTTAATGCTAATCAGGAGCACATTCTCGTACTGTCAATCCATTAATTATCAATTCCTAATTCTTTAAAACACATGTTCTAATGATTGGTGCAGGATATATACATAAAAAAACTGCTGGAAAGTTGAGAATATTTGAAGGCCAACATTTGCAGTTGTCATTGATATCCTTGAAGAGGTGTCTTTGTCCTTGTCCTTGCCTGGTAGACCCTGTTGTCTCTGAGTATGGAATCCTGCCAAATTAGATTGATTTTAATAGAATCTCTTTCATTGTAAGCGAATGACGTTAATCTGGACTGATGATCTTTCTGTAAATCTATTTTTTGTGTTGTTCATTGGAAAAGACTCTTTGTTTAGAATCCATGATAAACATAGTTACATAGTACTCCAAACTTTGTTAGATGTTCAAGAAATTTGGGGAGTAGATATCATCTATACCCATTGATCAATCAAATTTATCTTCCACTGAATTGTGTGTTTAGTATATATCCTCACAAATCTAATTTGGATGATGTTCTACATTCTTCGTAATTTAAAAAACTAGTCCTGATCGTTGTCAAAATTTAGACTTATAGCTCAATGTATGTTTAACAATAAAGTTTCCTAATAATTGATGTTGAGGTTAACAAATACAATCACCAACTTTGATCCTTGCAAGAAATCATTGTTGGGTCCACAGAATATGCACTGTCTCATGCAATTAGCTACCAACCATCACAAGGATGGAGACTAACAACAATAACACAATCAATATCAGAACAGGTTCAATTTGATGAAATAAGTGTGCTAGAAGCAAAGTTCAAGAAAGAAGACCTGCTCTCCCAACTTTGCAAAGTTGGCTGAGAGAATGGAAGGAGAAACAATAGTCACTTTTAGAGTACTTATCAACCCGTGCCGATGCCTCCACTGTCTGAAACTTCCTCCTAGAACAAATACAACAAGCAAGAATCCTCAGAAACACATTTTCAAGCCAACAAAATAATCAAATACCTTCATCAGATCTCTGTGACACGCACACGGGAAGCACTAATTTCACCAAAAGGAATTACAATTATCACCGAGTCAGTCCAGTGAATTAATTATCAATGGTCCCAGTGCACCATAAAATTATTTTGACCTGATGAATTGTTGAAGGTGAAAATGTCAGCTTGCTCTTTCTCTGTTTGTTTTTGGCGGCATGTGGGATGCTTGGAATTTGAGATGAGGTTGGATTAAAGAAAACCTGCAATAATGCCTAACAATTGAATATGGTCACAGAAAGTAAGATGGATCCATCATTGAAACAAAATAGTACATGTTGGTAGCTCATACACAAACATGACTGTCAAACAGAATTTGTTTCAAGGAGCACTACACAATAACTGAATATGCTAAAAGTTCACATGTCCATGATGGAGAAGATGACAAATTGACAATGTAGTTACATCACAATGACAGATAAAGTGCTAAACTCTCTCTATATATACAGTTATATAAGTTATAACATGATAGCTCAATGATATTTATATAATTCCAATGATAGAGAAAAATATAAATTTTCCAAAAATGATATTAATTTTTTTTTCTGTAGACAATAAATGCAATTATGTTTTCACAAGAGTTGCTGAAAACTTGCACTGGTTCTTAATTTGATTCAAGTATCCTAATCGATGTGAACCAACAATTAATATAACCTCCCAAATTACATAGAACATGAAATAAGCCTCAATCGGACATGGAAAAATCATGACTTTCTCCAATAAATTTTATCAGATAGTAATCCCCTACCTGACAAGGTGGAGGTGGATGAGAAGCGGAGGTGGATCGCTGAGAAGCGGAGGTGGATCGCGGAGAGGCGGCGGCGGATTGGGCGACGCGGCGGCGGATCGGGCGAGGGGTCGGGGTGAAAAGCAAGAGTCGGCAATAGTTAGGTTTGTGTAAAAAAAATAAAAAATAAAAACGTGGTAAGTTTTTTTTTTTTTTTTTTGTTAAACCACAATATTAGCGACGGCCAGTTTTTGGCCGTCGATAATACTCCCCGTAAACATAACTGACCATCGGTAATAGGCGTCGCTAAAGGCTCTTTTTCTTGTAGTGCCAGTCAACGTTATTTTTTTACCACAGGAACAATATATATATATGGCAACTTTTTTTTTACTAAAATATATGCCAAAAGAACTCTCTTTCACTAAAAAAAATACATTGAATATCACCCTTGAAATATTTTTAAAAAAAGAAAAAAAATAATATCTCAACCACTAAATAAAATTTCCTTATATTTTTCTAACAAATTAGAAGCTCATTTCCTAAAATCTTCAATGATTTTCTCTTCTCAATCAAATATATTTTAAATCAAAAGGAAATCTCATATAAGAGAAAATCATAGAAGATTCTTAGAAAGTGGTTTTTGGTGGAGAAACATAATGAAAGGAGACCGGATCCAGTCCTGACTGGATCCGGTCAGTTTGGTCAGTACCGAACTGCACCACATGCATATCGAACTGTACCACTTAAAAATTGAATTGCACAACTAATTATTGTGTATATTTTTCATTCTCTTATATAACAGTTTTTTATGTTTACGTACCTCAAATTCATTCAAATTCATAGGGACTTATGCCTTTAATTCATAAAATAATATATATAAAAAAAAGGGTTTGATTTCATAACGGAAACGTTGGGCTGATTTTTCTACTTTATGACGTCAACGGCCCGAACCCAAATAGCCGTTAATGCTCCCAATACCTTTTCCATGTGTGTGCCACATGGAGGAGCTCACGTGTATTTCCACGTGTCTCCGCCCAAACCGTTGATCTGTCGTCCCACTTCCATCATTTGTGGGTCCCTTTCCAAAAACCAACCACTATTTTTCGCGTAACGGTAAAGAACGTCCCAACCAAGCCATTCCATCGTAACCGTTCACCAACCCAGCGACGGCGACCATTAACTTAAAATTCCATCCTTGTACCAATTGACTATTCTACCCCTGCTCATACGACCAAATAACATATGAACTATCCCCACGCGTTCTCTTCAATTAAATCACAACCGTTGAAAACAACCGACAAAACGAGGGGTAATATTGGTAATACGACTGTCGATTGAGTCTGTTTTAAACGTCCACACCATCTCCCTCCATCGCTCGTTCAGCTCTCTCTCTCTCTCTCTCTCTCTCAACCCTAACTCGATCGGTCGAGGAAGATCTCTTTTTTGTCTCATTTTTGACATTTAGAACTCACAAAATACACTGATTTTTCGTTTGTTGAGTCGAATTGATGATTTATTTGAGTTGCACAAGTTCTCAAGGTCGTCCTATGGCAATGTAGCTGAAATCCTCGTTTTTGGGGGGGATTGATATCGATTTTCTAAGAAATTTAGGGTTTTGAACAATGTCTGAAGTTTTGGAGGCTTTGCTTCCTAAGGAGAATGGCTTGGAAGCTCGATTGGAGCTTGGATTGGCTGGAAACAGAGCTACGATGAGGAGGCCGAGTTCGAGCAAGAATTGGAGAACGAAAGCTGTGGCGGATAAACCGGTTCCAGGGTGCGATGTGTCGGCGGATAGTTCGTGCTCTTCGGACTCCTCGTGTTGCCTCACCTCAGCAAAGAAGAAGAGGTTGCACCACGGGAGGGGGACATCGAAGGGCGTTAGATCTGTGAAAATTGCCCCTGATGGTGCGGATCTTTCACTGCCAGTTCCAATGAAGAGGAGGTGCACTTGGATTACCCCAAATTCTGGTGAGCCCATATGTCTATTATAATATATTTCAGATTCTGTTTATTTTAGTTTATGTATATGCTGGGAGCTAGGGACATAGCCAGGAATTAGAAGTAAGGGGACCAAGAGATTATAGTAAAGAGGAAAGTACTTGTAAAAAATAAATATATAAATATATGATATGATAATCTATAAGACAAAAATAAATGTATTGGATAATGATCGAATCTTTGATGTAGTGGACGAATGAGATTAAAAGTTGTTGTTTTTTACATCTTTTGTAGTATTTGTATAGAAGATCTAGGGAAAAAAATTTGAAATTTCATTATTTCCCATCACAAATATAGAAAAAAAATAGAGCTTGAAAATATCAAAAATTGAATATTAAAGAAACAACTTATAACAAAAATACAAGAATATCCTTTAAGCGTAGATTTTGGGGAAGAGAATTAAAACATAACTTCAAAAAAAATCGAGAGACTCAAAATAGACTATAGAAATAAAAATAAACAAAAAAAGTATTAAAATCCACAAATGTAAAGAGATTTTGAAATCTAACCTAAAAAAATGGGAGACTCAAAATAGCAATCATAAAAGATGAAAATAAACAAAAATATCACTTAAAAATCTAAAACTATTAACAAAAATCACTTATACCCACGACTCTAAATCTTAAAAATTACAATGGATGCTAATACACTCAATCTGTTTTGCAGTCTTGTTTACAGTCACACCACATCACTGACACGGTATATGAAATTGACTAACACAATATATACTCCACCATTTCGGTATACATTTATTATAAAAAATGTAAAAATATATGCATTCATTTTATTTGAGTATGTATTTCATTTTTTTTTATTAAAAAAGGGTAATTCATTAGATATGTATATACTTTAAAAAATCAAAACATATGCAAGGGCTGCAAACGGGACTGAATGTAACATTTTCCAATTTCAATACCCACCAATATTTAACCCACGGCTTGGGGGGGCCCGGGCCCCAACCCGCTCCCCTGTCTCTACCCCTATTGGAAGCACATTTGGTCTTTCCATGTGTTTGCATGTGGTCCTTGGTGTGTGTGTGTGTGTGTGTGTGTGTGTTTTTGCATTCTTTAGCGAAAAATGAACATGGCTTATTTATGACTAGGTCAGCAGATTTTGGAACACTAATTTTGATTCTCTGGACTTCCATGACTATGGATCTTTCCTTTTTCATCATTTCTAAATTAAGTTCAGTTGCTCTTTTTTTTCTTGGTGAATGTCATATGTCATTCTTTTTTACTCATGTAATCAGCATAGAGGAAAACATGTTTCTTTTGTATGTTTTCTCACAATTATGAATAAATGACCCACGTTGCAGAGTTTTCAACTGATGGAAAATTGTCATTTTAGTTTTAGGTGGTCTTTCTCACTAGAAAACTTGATGTAAGATCAAAGGCAGGTAAACTAGGCACTATCAACTTTCATCCTTGGAAAGAAAATAGTTCCAGTTTTAGCATCCTAATGGATGTTAATTTTATGATAAGCTTTCCTAACATATGCAACCAGAAATGACTGTTCGTTTCCCCAACATTGGAAAGAAATATGAAATTTTGTTCTTTATTTTTCATAGAAACTGACTGCATCACTATTAAATCACTATGTTGCTGCGATATTTAAATAGTAGTGAGAACAAAGTTGATGCTCTTTGCTATGATATTTCATTCCATCCTTAACTCTTGACCTTAACTCTTGACCCAAATTATGTGCCTTCTCGGTCCTTTGCCAGAATAACTCAATATATAAGACATTTTTCAGATAACATGTATCATCTTAAAATTATCTGGCATCATAAGTGCCCTATGTTGAGAAGTGTGTATGCCCTCTCGATTATGACTCTCAATTATAACTCATCAATGGCTCCACTCCTCTCCCTTCCTCTTCTCATCTTCCATCCTTTTTTTTCTCCAGGCTTTCTTGTGAGCTTTTAAGTCTTTTATGCAAATTTTCACATGAGGCCTGGTTCTTCAGGCGTGTACTTCTTTTTAATATCTATTAAAGAAGTAGCAGGTCTACCAATTTCATTTTCAAGAGAAAAAAAAAGTGTCATTTTGTCAAAGAATAAATTGAATAATTGTATATACGGATATTTGTCTTCCTTGTAGACCCACTTTATGCTTCCTTCCATGATGAGGAATGGGGTGTTCCAGTTCATGAAGACAGGAAGCTATTTGAGTTACTTGTTCTATCAGTAGCATTGGCTGAACTCAGTTGGCAAACAATTCTCAGCAAGAGAGATGTTTTCAGGTTCTAACTCTAGAGACTAAGCTGTGTTTTGCACCAATAAATTCTTTTTCTTGATTACATTCTTTTTACAGGGAGAAACTTGATAATTTTGACCCTGCGTCTATAGCCAAATTCACTGAGAAAAGAATCATTCCACTGAAATCAAGTGGCACAACATTGTTATCTGAAATGAAGCTCCGGGCAGTTGTGGACAATGCAAGGCAGACACTAGAGGTATGTCTATCATGTTTTCTTATACAATGTGTCATACAGTTGTAATGAATTCAATGTGTGATCAATATCCATGTATTATTTAGTTATGTATAGTTAATACTAGATAATTTTTTCTATATGAATTCTTTGTAGGTTGTATATCGCACTTACATCCCACTTTTTTATTATTCTAGATATAAAATATACTGAATTATTTTAAGTGTGTAATCTGAATTACATCCTGAAAAAATTCTCCATTAAAACATCCTGACAACAGATTCTTTAGAGAACCATTATTTAAATATAGTACTGTAACATTCCTTCTTAATGTTGTATACCCATTTATATATGGTACTGTACCATTGCTTCTTGCTGCTGTAATTTATGATGAATTTTGCTCTGTAATTCAACCATTTCATTGTCATCCTGTTTATAGTGACAAAATAACAAATCCTTTTGTCAAAGCATATGTTCCGATATCTGAACAAGACATCAAGACTAAGTTCCTTCATATGATTTATATGTGGGTACAGGCACGTGTGTGCATGTGAAAGGACCCAAAGGGTATCCGAAAGTGAACTTTGTGCGTATCATAGGAGTAACTTAGCTAGCCTATACATCATGCCTTTCTAGTTATAACTTTTGACCTCCAAGTTAACTGGATACTTTTTGTCCCTTTCCTCCATAGTCCAAGAACAACATTATTTGACCTCATCAAACATAAGATATTACCCTGGCTTTCTAGAATTCTCCATGCAGCCCTTGTTCTTTGTTGGACACCATTTCTGAATCTTCTTAACCTTAGTTTCATGTAAGAGTAGAGGATTTTACATTCATATTTACTGGCTAGTCTACCCGCAGGCACCACCTAACTCTTTCATTTTGTATAAAAAAATATCAATTAATCTTATTTGTTGATCTAAAGTTCACCGAGTTTTCCACTGTCATGTAGTGATCCAAACATTTAACTTGCATTTTTTTTTTTCTTAAATGAATGAGCTTCTATTCTCTGGTATTGAATTTTGTACAATCATTTTATCAACACAGCTTCAAGATATCAATTGTCCTAGTGCATGACATTGAAGTTTTCTTACCCAAGACTATCAACATAGCTTCAAGATATATTGGATAATAAAACAATAGAAACATGTGAACTATCTTGTAAGAGGTGGATAATGGATTTCACAAAGATTTCATGGGGCAAACCTTTAAATGTTATCTGCTTATTTATTTTCCCTCTCTCCATGTTAAACATGCATTGGGCATTCACTTCTTCGACTGAAGTTCAGGTCATTATATATTAACTAATACATACACTGTGCTACTAATTGTGATCAATAGTGTGAAACTATTGGTTGTTATGCTGTTTGTCTTAGTCAATCACTTCACATTCAAAGCATTCTTTGTGAAAAAAGAGGAAGTTTTTCACTAGTATGTAAATCACAATTGCCAATTGGAATGCTAGGCAATCCCTTCACCCTATTTGCTCCTCATTTTCAGGTCGTGAAGGAGTTTGGCTCTTTTCGGAACTACTGCTGGAGCTTTGTCAATAACAAGCCAATCATTAATAGGTTTCGTTATACTCGCCAAGTGCCTGTCAAGACACCCAAGGCTGAAACCATAAGTAAGGATATGATGCGAAGAGGTTTCCGTTGCGTTGGCCCAACGGTTATTTACTCATTTATGCAAGCAGCAGGAATTGTTAATGACCATCTCTGTAGCTGCTTCAGATACCAAGAATGCTGTCATTTCAATTGCATGGACACTAAAGAAAAGGATTAAGACACAATGCTGTGGAGAGGACATTCTCTGTAAAACCATGACTGACATCTTGACCATTTCCAGCCAACTCTGTTTATCAAAGACCATAAAATTACTAAAGGTAAGAAGACTGTTATTTTGTTGCTTGGTGTGTGTTTGCTTTCAGCATAATATTTTGTTGTTTGGTGCCTGTTTGTACACTTTGGTTTGTCTTTCAATTTAAAGGCCAAAAGATTTCCATGTGTGGCATATTGTACAGTGAATTTATGACTGCCAAGGCCCCATATCATTTGTCTGTGTATGTGTAAACATATATATATATATATATATATATATATGCATATTGTGTAAAAGCTGAAACCATGTCATCAATAAGGTCTAGGTAATAGGTTTTCTTGTTTGTTAACTAGTCTTGGCAAAAGGATTCTCATAGCTGATCTCCTCCATTACCTAAATATGAACTTGTTGAACAATTATTATTTAGTTGAAATCAAGTTTGACAACCAAATGTAAATCTTCTTGCCGTGTCTTGCTTATTTATTTATTTGTGTGCCTGAGGAGAGGCCCCATAACTCATTTGGATGGCATAACATTTTTGTTCATCCTGCTACTTTCTTGCTGATGCTTTTATCATATTACATTAGCCAATCATATTGATGACCTCCTATAGGAACTATTTTATCAGTTTTGATCAGAAATTTAAAATATTTCAGTCTGTAAGGCCCCCCAAGTTGTGTTCCATGTTCTGTATCAATAGCCAGGGCCACCATTCATCTATGATTTTCTGCTGTGGGTGTGAAACTATTATGTTCAAGTCTTCTTTTCAGTCCCAAATCCCAAATGCACTTGTTTTATTTTTGTAAATATTTTTATAAAAATAATTTTAAATGGTTATTATTGCATGGGGCCCTTCAAGAAAAAGAATTAAGGAGACTTTAATAATAAAGGAATAATTAATAATGGTATTTAAAATATTGGGTAGAGGACAACATCACGCATGGAGGGGTCTGATTACTCGCATGCCAAACAAGTAAAAGAAATATAGACAACAAACATGTCACATGCTGAAGAGGGACCACCCCTGAAGTCTTCCTTGATCCTCTTTGACCAGAATAAAGCCAACCATATAATATAAAAAAAATCTGACAGAAAATAACCTGAAACATAGCCCCCACGAGACCATCTGGCTTTATTTTTATTTTTTATTTTTTTATAAAGAAAAAAATGTTACATTTAATCTTGTTTGCGGTCATGCTTTTAATGAAAAAATATAAAAACATATTTATTGTTATAAAATGTATAAACTTCTTTTTTTCAAAAATAAAAAAAAATTTATACATTGCACTAGAAAAATAAATACTAATCATTGTATAACACTAACAGCGGAGTGTGTTGATTTTTTTCTTTAAATACATATTTATCTAATTAAATACATACAGATATGAAAAGTGAAAGCTAGATAAATTTGTACATATTTTTTCTTTGTAATAATTTAATTTTTCGTACACCACTCTAATGGAGCATATAGGACAATATACTCTCTACTAATGGAGTGTATGTGTGGTTGGGGGACCACTTCCTTGCTACAGACAGAGCTGTAAAATGAATCCCGTATATATAATATTGCATTTGTATATTTAGGGTAGCTATGTTTCGAACAAAGAAACAAATGGATTCAGAAATTTGGCATAACATGAATCTGAAAACATCTTCAGATCTATATATAACTGTGTTTACGTGCCAAACCAATGCAATCCCCTGACAGAATGCGTTATATTTGGTGATGAATTGGAGAGCAATTTTTTTTTTTTTTTTTTATAACGGAGGGGCTTTCCGTGACTGACCTTACGGTCAAGTTGATAAGCTACCTTCGTCTGTTTGTCCTGGTTAATTTTTTCTTTTTTTAAGCCATTGCATCATCTCATCATTTTCAAAAAACAGGGACCCTTTCAGCAATGCCATCCATGTATACACTCTATTGCAATCAAACTGTATTCGGTTCAAACTACAACCATTAAAAGCATTCTTACAAAGGGATACTATGTGGAAGAAAAATGTTCCTAAGAGGAACTAATCAGGGTGTATGGTTAAACATGAGAGATTGAGCTAAATCCTGAAATAGAGAAAGCTAAAAAGATGAATTCCCAGAGATAAAAAGAAGAAAAGATAAATCAGCACCCCCACAATACATGGATTCTCAGCATATACCAACCCAAAATGAACTAAAATTGAGGCAGAAAACTTGAAGTTTGCAGGCCGTCATCTGAGAACAAAGATGTAATAATGGAATACCTTCTGATGAAGAATCCTTTTTATCTTTTCATTAGGAGAAAGCACCACTCATTTCAGATGCAATGTGATTGAAAGCTGATCCCCATTTTTCCTTTACTAGCAGTGCTTCCCACCACCAAGCGTGAGCTCCAAATCATCCACGCCGACCTCATGAATCCTCTCCCCCTCCCAAGCCTTCACCTTCCCGCACTCAAATTCAAATTCTGATCCACCACCTCGGCCGATCTCATTCTCCGCAACTCCACCACCCCAAACGAGTCCCCCTCCACCATTCTCAGGCCGGGCAACAATCGCGTTGACAAGGTTGTATGTTGGTGAAGCCGGTGTGGCTGAAGATGGAGGGCCAGTTCCAAAACTAACCCACCTACCTGAGTCGATAGTCGAGGCATCGGACTCATCACATTCGGGTATGGTGGCAGGCCCACCAGGGCGGTAGCGGCGAGTTGGGCTGGCAGGGGCAGAGGCTGCAAAGAGAGTGGTGGCCTGGCGGATGGCTGAGGAGGCGGCATTGGAGTAATAGTAATGATCCCAATCAGGTTTGGACATTTTGGATGGCCTTGAGGTTGGGGAGGAGAGAGGTGGAGTGACGGGGGCACTGTTGGAGATACGGATTGGAGGAAGTGAGGCAAGGTTACGGAGGAATGGAATAAGATAGTTGGCATTGTTGTTAAGGTTGTTCTGGTGGTGGTTGGTGGTTGGGTCGGAAAGGTCGAAGCGGGTAGGGCTGGGGAAGGAAGAGGAGGAAGGGCTGGCATGGTAGGAAGGACCAGGACTTGGGAAAGCGGAGGAGGGCGGACTCGGGTGCTGGGATGAGCATGGGCTTATGTTTGTCGATGTGCCTGCCATATTTGCTGCTTCTGATGGTGGTGGTTTGCATCCCTGTATAAAATCAAATAAATAAGATAAGGAGGTTTAGAAATGATGTGGGGATGTGTGTAAGAGTGCAGGTTCAGAAACTGAGGATTTAGGTGGGTGTGTGTGTGTTAATACAATGGGTGGTAAAGATGAGAAGATAGCATGAGTTGATAATTGGGATTTTTTTTTAATGTTTTCACTTCTCGTTAGAGCTTTCACACTTTCATAAATAAAATCAAATGTTTGGAGATGTGAGATGATTTAATTACTAGCACACTTATTTAGTTAAATTGAGGATTCTATCATTTTTTTCCCATTGAATGAAATGTTGGAAGCATGTTTTAGTATACATGTCAAAGGTTTTCATTTTGCGAATAAATATAAGAAATGAAAGTCGCAATGTAAATGATGTAGAAATTTGGATATCTATAGAGACTTGGCAACAATAAATCTTGGAGATCCAGAAGGTTCACCAGTGCAAGAAACAAGGGCTTGGAGGATTATTGGGGAAATAAGAGGAATTCATGCTGCAATGGTAAAGGAATCACATGATTTACTAAATTTTGGTGGAAAGATTTAGAGGAATGAGGGCTACAACCATTGGAGACAATATTGAACAAGCAGAATTTTAGGTCTCATGCCCAGATTAAGGCATATATTCAACCCTTCCATTTTCAGAATAATATCCAAAACTCCAATGTTAAGCATAATCTATGGATCTACAATTTCCAAGATAAAGGGAAAGACATGTATGAACAACAATATTTCCCAACCCAACTCAATAAGAAAAAAAAAGGGATATCAATTGACGGTATAGTTTCTCAAAATTTACAGAAAAATAAAAAAATAGCAACTTTTGGATCCAAATCCCCAATTAGACCCCTTCAAAAGTATAAATGAATCATTCACAACACCCAAATCAAGGCGAAAAAAAAACAAAACTCAATATCCCAAAATCCCAATTTGAGACTCAAAAATCCCAAAACGAAACCCAGATCCATAAAATAAAAAATAACATTTGGATCAAAACCCAAACCGTAGATCCATCAAACAGAAACACCCAAATATCAAAAACAACAAATTAAACCAAAAAACAAAAAAAAACCCAAAACATTCCAATAAAAACCCATCAAAATAAAACAAAAACTCGATCAATCGATCAATCAACAGAGGCAGACCTTGCGATAGGTGGTTCCATCGTCTTCGACGGTCCATCCGGCCTCGATGCAGAGGGCTTTGAGGACCTCGTTGTTGTCGCAGTGTTTGGGCAGTTTGTAGTTCCCGTAAGTCCTCAGCCCCGTGTATATCTTCGCAGCTATGGCTCTCCTCCTCCTCTCCCTCCTCTTGTTGTTCTCCCTCTCCTTCCACGTCGGCAACCTCCCCCCTGAAGTCATCACAACCACCCAACACTCTCCACCCCTCTCTGTAGATCTCTCTCTAAGAATGGCTACGAAGAATGAAAGACCCAAGCTTTCCTTTGTTTCTATTCTCTCTCTTTCACTCTGTATTTTTTGTTTTTACACTTTTTTAAGGGGGGCTCACGAGGAGTACGTTTTTTTAATTTTTAATTTTTGGTATACTTTATTGCAAATAGATTGGATAGATTCTTCTGACAGGAAGAGGAGCGGAAAGAAGAGGAGAGAGAAGGGAGAGTTATTTCATCTTTAATTTTTTTAGTGGACGAAATTGCCCCTCGATGAATAACGCGTTACGCCGCACTCGGTTTGGGTCAGTGGCACGTGTTGTTTAGCTCTGACTAATGTGATACCGAATCAAAGGCAGAGCCCCCACTCATTTTTTTGGGACTAGTTCATATATTTTGGGTTAGTTGTGATAAAATGAAGAAGTTTAATTAGTTGAGATGGGTTGATGGTTATTTCTAATTGTTGAATGTTTTTGTCTAGCATTGATATTTATGAATGTGATGCATATAGTTTTATTTTATTTTTTTAGTTATTGTTTAATCGTGCATAGTTTACTTGGTATAAAATAGTTATCAGCGCTATTACGCGATCATCATTATAGTCTTATCATATCCGCAGTTGCATATAGCTCGATAGCTGTCCAATGAGATATATATTTATCTCGCTAGAAATTTTTTATATTTTTTTAAATGAATCAATATAATTCGATGAGATATATATTCCATTTCTTTACCAGAATACATATCTCATCACATGATATATACTATTTTTTGTCTATTTTATTTTTCTTATCAATCTCTCCCCTCATTGGAACTACAAATGAGACACACTCTTATATTATCTGGTTTTTTTCTTTAATAGTTTTAAAATATATAGTTTTTTTTTTGTTTTTGTTGTTTGACCATGTTTGTGTTTAATGAAAATTTATATTTGGTTGAAAAATTAATCATATGATTATTGTTGGCTAAAAAAATAAATTTAAGATTATAGTTTAATTTTGCCCCCACTAAAGCAAATTTCTGGCTCCGCTAACCGAATTATCTCTGTTGGACATAATTGCCCCTCCCCCCTTTTGGAATGAACGGATATGTTTCCATAGATAATTAAGTTATTACGAGAAATAAGAATAAAATAATTTTTCTTTTGTTATGTTTTAAATTATTCTTTTTAAAAAAACATAATAAAAAAAATTGTTTGGATAAAATGTAAATAAGTCGTGGATAAAGATTTATAAAATGTGAAAAAATGATGACAGCTGATTTAACAGTGGGTTTACATAATCTTAGGGTTGAATAACCTGTAATAACTTAATTTTAGGGTTGGATGAAATTCATATAATATTTTATACTAGTTAATTCTAATTACATATTCTCATTTATTTCAGCATTTCAAACACTCATTTTAATACTATTTAACTAATTCTTACTTATTCTGTGTCTATTCTCTATTCAAATGGTGCTATGAGAGTTCTAATCATTTGGGTCTATAAATCTTGTGGTCCACTCATGTGGCCCTCTTATCATAAGTGAAAGCGCCCCAAACAATGAAGGATTATAGGTTGTGACATAAAATACAAATTTTTAGCCTAGGTTTTGGAGGTCCTAATAGGAGTCAGAACATGGTGCTTTCATCCCCGGCCGAGCAATATATGTTCATCTACTCTTTGTCCAAGAGAGATCATGCATTATGTGTGAATGAGACAGGGGAAGCATGTCGGGTTTGCGATTAAAATAGACCTTACAAGTGCCTACGCTACGACTCAGTGGAATGGTCAAGCCTCTTGGAAGTTATTAAGTTGTTTGGATTCCTGTTGTAATGGATATGCTAGATAAACCAGTCTCTCTCCCTCGTGCCTGCATGGTGATTTTAGGCTCCGTTTGAATCTGTGTTTAAATAGATTATGTATTTAAAAAATTAAAAAATTTTAAACGTGGATCCAAACGTATTTTCAGAGTTTAACTTTTCAAACCACCATCTTTTTAAAAAAAACCAAAACATCTTACAGTTACAAAACTAATAAAACATTATTTTTTAAAACCTTGGCCAAGGGAACTATTACTCATGCCTATTTGTTCTTATTAGTCTTATTGCAACCAGATCCCAATAAAATCAGATCTAAGAGAAATCAACACAGATCCCTAGAATCTCATGGATAACCTCTTCCCATTTGACGGGATCAAAGAGAGATCTGACATCGATTCATGTAAACGGACGGCGGTCAACACTATAAATAAGAAATCAGTTCTCTCTGTGTGAATTTTTTTTAAATAAAACCCTAAATCGATCATTCCATTGATTTAGATATCGAATGATCTTTTGCCCGCATGTCACCCTCACCCTGTCCATCATCAACATTTAAGGACTCTGCGAGCCATCGTTTATGAGCCATCGTTTATTATTCATCAATCCCAATCCGGTTAATTCAATTGTGTCCCCTCCAATTGCTATCCGGCTTATTTATACAGTTTTTTTATTTATAAACCATATTATCTTAATAGATATTATACACACATGAGTGGGACCATAAAACAGGAACGCGAGAGTTGGCTTCATGAATTAATGCTACTGAAGACTAGACTAGGTCGTCCGCACGTGTGAGGCTGTTGCCAGCTAAGCAGACGGCGCGGGATCAACTCGCCGCACGTTCTCCTGTTCCCTCGGGTCGCTTATGGCTTCAACAATATGGGTACGTAACGTGGACGTATATGTTTTATAGTATATGGTTTCTAGTCTTCATTATTTAATAGAAATGAATCAATCGAAAAGAGATGTATGTAACTTTAGGGGTCTAATTATATTTTTCTAATACGAAGCCACAGATAATGCTTTTATAAAATCAGCTAATCTAAAATCAACTTTTATAAAAAAAATTAATTTTTATTTTTTGGATAAAAATTATTTTGATAATATTTTATGTTCTACGGATAGTGTAACTTTGATAGGGAAAATGATACATTCAAACATGTGTAGTAATATTGGTATTTAATTGATCTCTTATAACAAATTTTCTCAATTTGTTTGATATTCTTAAATCATGCCTAAAATTTCTCTATTCTTTGAATCTCTTTAACCATAATCCATAATCCAATAGACATTTCAATTTTTAAAATTTGATTTTTTTATTTTATTAAGTGCATATGATATTATATAATATTTTAATTTAAATGATTATATAATATTATACATAGATCTATTTAGTAATATTGGTAGTGTGTAATATTTTAATTTAAATGATTATATAATCTAGATTTTTATAATAATGTATGGGATCCGCTTTAAAATTTTGCCTATGGCACATTCAAAAATTTCAATTCTCAGGATCGACCATGTGCATGATATTTATGTTTGATAATATATGCAAGAGAGACGTGTGTGATATATATAATCGGCCATAAGTTTAGGCGACCATGGCTTGCTTAGGCCCCCCAAATACAGAGGGCCCCGAAATCTCAAAAAAATATTATTTGATTTTTTTTTTTATGACTGGTCCGATTAAGTTGAGGATCGCCCTCTACACATCTCTTCTTCATGCTCTCAAAAAAGGGGGTGGATGACTTACAAAAGGTCCACCGATGACTAAAGTCGGTCTCCTCATTGTCTTTGGTTTTTTGGAATGGTTCGCATACATTTGTTTTGTGGTCTCTCCTATATTTTATTATTCTTAGGTTGTTACAATTACACCGAATCTCTTTTCGAATTTGCTACCCACTGCCCAGAGCGAGGGGATCCGAGAGGATCCAACAGGATCTTATTGTATGAATGGACCTTGTTTGTGATTGAAGGTATTGGCCCATCAACAATATGTGTCGAATCACAAATGGGTTGTTGGTGACACGTGACAGCTAGAATTGGCCAGCAGTGGACACGTGTCAAATGATGATTAAGCTTAGAAAAAAAAATATTATCTATTAATGAGTTCATATAATTCATTAGAGTATGTATTTCATTAGATAATAATATAATATATATATGTCATTTAAAAAAAAAGTGAACTGTATGTAAGTTAGAAGAGATTGAGACTCCATTTGGGAGAGTGTTAAAGTTGTGTTGGAGTCTGGTGGACGCCACGTGCGTGAATGTGGACACAAACAGTCTGCCTCATCGTTGGTTGCTTCGACAACCCACTGATCTCTTATCGTATCATGTTTTTAGCCTATTTTTTTCGCATTTCTCCAATTCTTTGAAAACATAGATTCCTAACCCCGCAAGTCCCTCCGTGTCCTAGCACAATGGACGCCCAGGGATGTGGGTTTGAGCCTAAGTCTATATTTTTATTATTTCTTGCAAGTACCTACCTTCATGGAGTTCTCCATTAGATTGAAAATCCTTGTCAGATACATTTTGGATAAAAAAAAAACACGGATTTGATATAATTAATTAGCTGGATTAGAAACCGGCCAAAGAACCGAATAGTTTATGTTTCATTAACTTCACTAAAAAAAGGGGCACGTTTCATATCATATATAATAATTCAAATAATTAGTTGTAGATGAATCCATCAAAGTTGCTAAACTTTCATTATCCGTTCACACTGCAAATCGTGTTTTGAAAAACTTGATCAAGACTTTAATTTGTTTCTTGTCTGTACGTGGGACCCATGCACGGGTTGCATGCGGACCCTTAATGCACGTGCTGCAGTTGTTTTAGATGCAAGCGAGGTGACATCTGTATTTGTATTTATATGCGGACTGATTCATTATTAATTAATTAATTGCAAAGAGGACTCTGATTATGCCACGTTTTTTTATGTACTACTTTAGGTCAAAGAGAGTTTCCCATGTCAGTACGGATCACGATGCCACACCTTTTGATGATAATTATTTAATATGTTAAGGTTACATCGTATATTAACTTATTAGAAGCAGTTTTAACTCTGCTGGCGTGACATCGTTACGCACAGTTTAACACAAAACACTCCAACAAACGTAAATTTCTGTTTTTTAACTTGAGCATTGTTATACGTGATCTGTATGAACGGTCTAACATATTGTTCATATACCAACTAATAAAGTATCTTATTTAAAGGAATATATATATCATCAAAGCATATGTTTATATAAAGCACATTTAATATTTTTTAAAATAGTACATATTATACCTAACATTATTTTTTACCCCGGTGCTCTTAATCTGCTCTTCTTGACCCCTTTGCTCCCTCTTTTATCTTTTTTTTCCAATCATTTGTATGCCCTAGTTTATCTTAACGGAAATCGAGATAATGATTATTTATCATTCTTCAAAAAAAAAAAAAATTTCTTTTGACATTAGACATTTCTATTTTCTCACATGACATTCAAACTAAACCAACACTCTAGATACATAATTTAATTCCTATGCCATCTGAATTCTAATATAATTAATAGTATTAGGGACAACTCTGTCGATCATCCACATATATTATAAACATCATCTAATGAAATATATACGCTTTAATGAAAAATATATTATATGTTTTATTTTGAATTAAATGTATTCATTCTTAAAAAATATAAAAAAAATTAATTAAGCATATACCTCACTTAAAAGATATATATCCTAATAGATAGATACAGAGGTATATCAACTGTTCACACAAATTGAGTATAGTAGCTCATTCTGATAATAATTAATAGATCTTGAAAACACAGTGAGATCAGATGAACAATAATGTGCCTTGCATGTAACCTTGGTACATTCATCTCAATCCATGCCATATATATTATGTCAGTCAATCACATGGCATCTGTTCAAGTCATATTCTTTTCCCTTCCCACATGCGTACGGTACGTCACATATACATACTACATATTTATATACATACATACAAAACATCGTCGAAGCAACACAGTGCGCACGTGGGGGGAGGAGAGGCCATTCAAATCCACGAGATACCGCACGTGCGGTGACAATCAGAGTTTTTTTTCCTTTTGGACCACTTGTCCAATCAAAGTGCAATTTGGATCCCCCTAATTAAATAATTAATGACACGTTTAACGAAACTTGAAAAGATTAGAATAAATTTTAAGATTGGAATAAATTTTGATTGACGTATGAGCTGCATCAAGAATGACGTGTTGGGTGTAGAAGGAGAAGGGATTCTACATATATATTTATTTATTTTTTGGGTTGAAGGAATTCTATATATTGGGGCAGTGGTGAGACAGGTGTGCCATTAAGTAATCAAAAGTTTTATTGTATTTTATTTTATTTTTTTCTTGAGATTCGACGGGCACGTTATTTGGGGTTGTTCACGTGCGACGGATTACCATTTGAGTGAAAAATATTCTCGTGTACCTCCGTAATTTTTTAAGCGCTGACACTCGTATCGGTTTTACAATCTCATTTACAATTCAATACAATATGATAATTTAATATATATTGTATTTAAATTTTTATCATATATACTTTATTTGATATAATAACATATATTTTAATAAAAAAATATATAATTTTTTTGTATAACAATAATAATGGTGTATACTGCATTTGATATTAATTGGGGTTTAATGTATCTTTTTCTTAAAGAAAATGTTACATTTAGTCATATTCACTAACCAAAACTCATACTTCACATGTTTTTATTTATTTTTAAATAGTAAACATTATCTAACGAGGTATATATTTTGATTAAAAGTGCATATCGCTCTATTTCAAGTTAAATGAATCAATTTTTAATTAGTGTAAGAAAATATTTAATAAGATATATATAACATCTAACGAAGTATATATTTCACTAAATTTCTAATGTGATACATAGAATTAAATTTTAGATTGAAATATATATATATATATATATATATATATATATATATATATATATATATATATATATATATATATATACACACGTCGATGATAATATGCGAGTCGTGCGGTCGTGCGGATTCAACGTGCGTCGTCCGATCGCGGGTCCATCGCATCCAACGGTCGAGATGAATCGCCCCCGACCGTCTGATGCGATGGACCCGCGATGGACCCGTGATCGACGGCCCGTGATCAACGCCGCACGACCGCACGATATCATTTCCCTCTATATATATATATATATATATATATATATATATAATCGCACTCTTTTCCTAATTGTTTAGTACAAAGGCCTACGAGGGATTACAACATCATTCTCTGGTTGTAAACCAGGGTCAACATGGACCAAAAATAGGCAATGGGCTGAAGCCCATAGACAAGCCCAAGATGGCTATTTTTCAGGAGCGCTGATACACGCAACTCATCGTTGCAGTCTATTTTGCGGCCCGTACACTACTTTATCATAGCGTATATGGTTCTCACATAGTATATTATTAAAAAAAATTCATTTTTTTATCATGAAAAAAAATACACTATTGTATTTCAGTATATACATCATTTCATATGATAGCATGCACTTCAAATGATGAGTATATGATTTTATAAAAAATAAAAAATGGGTTGGACTGTAAAACAAGCTGCAATGGGTTACGTATATATCTTTTTCCATTTTTCAGTGTTTGTAGCTGTGCGGGAAGGATGTCCTCTACCACGGTAATAAAGCCAGGGGATTTGTGAAAGGAAAGTGTTGGACTCGATCCTTGTTTATAGTCTTAAATATAGTTTATATTTTTATAAATTTTATTTTTAAAAAATAATATATACAATTAAGATATGTATTTTTATAAAAAGATAAAGTATACTTTAATTAATTATATTTATTTATTTATAAAATGTGAATAATTTGTAAGTTTAAGTGGCTCACGAGATATATGATATTGTAAATGGAATTGTAAAATAGGTAGAGTGTAACGGCTCTCTTTGTGAAAAAGATAAAGATTGAGTAACATAAAATTTGAGTAAATCTTTATCCCAACCAATAAGAAAATAACAGTTACACATTTTTAACATCCCACTTAAAGTGATAGATGAGATGTCATCCTACACCCAACCCGTAGTGAAAACAACCAACCCGAAGAACCCGAGTTTGATTTAAAAATACAAAAAATCATAGTTGTAACAAAGAAATCATACACTCGGCGGTTAGATGTGGTTGGAAGAGGAAGAAAGCATGTATTTTTATGTTAATTACAGTGTGGTTGGGTATGGTTGGAAGAGAAGAAAAAAAGGGGAGGGTTGTATGTTGCGGCTGGGTTTGTGTGAGAGATAGTTTAAGTTTGTGTACAAGTATTGAATGGTGGAGATTTAAAAATGAAAACCAATGGTCCAGATAGTCGGGTCGGATTGCCTGTGATACCAACATGAATTTTCAATCAACTTGAGACCGATTTTACAACTCAAACCACGTACAAATCAAATTCAACATGTCGGGTTTAGATTGAATCCGACTCAAGTTATAACCCTCATAATATAACTTTATACACTAAGGTAATGTAATATATACTACGTAATCATAGTATATAAGACTGCAACCTCGGCTAAGAAAAAATGATGTTAATTTTTTAAAAAACATGAAACTGTTTGGATAAAAAAGAAAATGGAGTTGTTTTTAAAAGATTTATAAAGATTTTATCATTCTGAAATAATAGTGGACGATCCTTCTTGGCTGATCCCAAAATCGGGATTTTAATTATCATCAAGTAACTAACTTTTTGGGCATCCAAATACAACTTTATAATTAATTTTTTGAAAAATTGAGTTTTCGATGGTTCTTATGTGGAAACAAATGGATTATGAAGCACTCAATCTTTTAGAACTGAAACGCACATGCTCAATGCGGTATATTTATTGGGCACGGCTATAGCCACCCCACAATTTATTCTACTCATTCCATAAAAAATTAATTTATTTCATATCTAACTCACCCCACGAGTTGGACATAGACGATGTCTTATGTGTTTAAGATTGTTTGACATAGATCATATCTATCAAGAATTAGAAACCTTATTTCCAGTTCGACATAGACGATGTCTTCTATATTTAAAGTAATTCGACATGGATTATGTCGATCGTGAATGATAATGTACGTATGATGTAATAAATTTTTTTTGCTCTACTTTAATACGCATGTATATGATAACCTATATTCATTTAGGTGTACGACAATTGTTTTTTGCAGTATCGTCAACTGACAAAAACATTGGAGGCTGGAATGTGTTGAACGAATAATTGACTTTCATGAACAAAATCAAACAAAGTGATATGTGATAATTGGTTATAATATATCAATCACAAACAATTTATATCCCACTTTTATTTTCTAGATTCATGAGATAAACATATCTGTGATTGTATCACAAACATTATAATTCAATAAGATTTGATTATATCAAAGATTTTAACACTTTATTATCAAAGTAAATATAAGTTGTCAATATAAAAGTTAACCTGGTATCAATTTGTCAACAAACTACGTTGATCACATATCAAAAAAATTTTGTCTTTGTTTGACATGATCCATGTCGAACCAACTTAAATACATAAGACGTCATCTATGTCGAACGGTAGCGAACTAAGGTTTTTAGTTTCCAATCGACATAATCCATGTCGAACCACTTTAAACAAAGAATACATCATCTATGTTGAATTGGAATTAAAATGTGACTAAGATTTCTGGTTCTCAATGATAGGAATCATGTCGAACAATTTTAATCACAGAAGACACCATCTATGTCGAACTCGTGGGTGAATTATATATAAGATTTTTATTTAAATAAATGTAGTGAGTAGGATAACTTGTGTGGTAGCTATAGCCACGCCCATATTTATAGTGGGTGGCGTATTTAAGGGTCCAGCCCAAGATGATGCACATGCACACATGCATGAAGAATGCCTATGACTATTGAGCTATAGCACTCCGTTATTTTTACAATATCAAATGCGATCTTATATACCTCGTTAGTCTCTCCTACTCATAGTATTGAGATATATACTTTATTTAACAAATTCACATTTTCTATAAATGATTTTATTCAATTTATTGGAGTATATATACTTCACCCTTTAATAAACGTATCTCTCTCATCAGATGAGATATATAACTTTTAAAAAATAAAAACATAAGTAATATGCGTATTGAACTGGAAATTGGACCGTGTATAACATTTTTGTTACTCTATTAGTGCTTCTCTTTAAATCAGAGGTAGATTAGAAAGAAGAAGAAAAAAAAGGAAAATTGTTAGACACCATCATGTTTATAGGAATTATAGCCTCATGTAGATATGTTTTATTTTTTAAATAATATAACTCATCTAATAATATAGTGTTTTCATTAAAAAAAGAAATATATACTCCAACAAATTAAATGGACAGTTTAAGAAAATGCAAAAAAATTAACATGTTTATTACCTCATTTAACGATCTATATATACCTCATTGAACAACTATTGAGGTATATGACACTAAAACCAAGGTTATGAGCAGGACTGTGTGTAACTATAAAGATCATCATTTCACCTGAAACCCATAAGGCTGATACGCTCAGCCCGGTCCGTAGGGCCTAAACCCGGCCCAAGCCCATTGACGGGTCGGGCTTGGCTCTCACTTTAAGGCTTGGGGCTACCCGAACCTGTTCAGGCTGGCCCAGAGGCCCAACTAGGCATCTTAATGGGTCCTTAGAAATGTGGTCCTGGACCCATCGGACCTGGGTCACACTGGACCTGAGACTAGTTTACATTGTATCTAAAAAACATTGTTAACCACCATAGATGGATATATTAAAAACAGGGAGGTAGGAGGAACTATTCACTTATTTGAACATGAGCCATATTTGAACTGATTTCAAGCATTTTTTTATGACTTAAATCATTTGCCTAAATATGCACAGACACCAGATTTGATGAAGGAGAGTTTACAATTTACAGGGGGAGGGGGAAATGTGCATAGATACCCCATTGGTTGAGACATGAAAGATCGGAGTTAGAGAGTCTCGGTGGAGTTGGGAGAATCGGTGGAGATGGAGACGGCCACAATGGAGAATCAATGAAGATGAAGACGATGGAGAGTGGGGGCGGAGATGAAGAATCGGTAGAGTCGGCTAGGCCTTGCAGACGGCAGAGAGTGGAGAAGAGACGAAGAGTGGAGGACTTGAGGCGGCTAGGTCTCAAACAGAGGGTTAAAAAAAATCAAGTTATTCTCATTTCACTCATTCTATGATAAATGGGCTTGGTATTCGATAAATGGGCCTTATCACTTATGAAAACAAAAATAAGGAGTTAAAAGTTAGAATTTGGTAAATAAGAAAAAAAAATTATGAGTTAATTAATACTAATAGTCTAATAACATATGAGTTTACATATAAAACAATCGGATCTCAGGTCCATAGGATTGGGTTGGGGTGGACTTGGCCCCGACCAGTTTGTATGTTCGAATCCAAAACAAATCGAATATATTATATGTGTAATTGGGTCCAGATTGGATCGGGTCGGGTGGGGTCTAGAGACTCCACCCGTTGACAGGCCTAGGCCCAACCCTTAAAGGGAGTAGGGGGCGCCTGATGTCGCTTCCTCTCTCTAACATTTTGGGTGGTTCTATTTAAGCCCATCTTATTTATAAGTAAGCCTCTTTAAATAAATTTTATTGTTAGAGATCCATTATATTTTCCTCATAAATACCCCCCAATAAATAAATTCATCTAATTTTTTTTAAAATTTTAAAATTAACATTCTTTTAATGAGCATTCTCCATGTCTTGTGTATATATAAGTTTTAATTTTTTTTTTTATGGTTTAGGATTTCTAGGATTCGAATGAATATGCGAAAAATAATGGATTTTCATATTCTTTTTATATTTACATTATTTTTTTAATTAAAGTTTGTTAATTAAAGTTTTGTAGGGGAGACGGGCAGGGGTTGGGGAAAGGTTTTGATGTGAGAGGAGCTTGTATATTAAATGATTAAAATGTGAGAGTCTTACTTACAAGATGAGCTTATTTACAATTTAGAAGGGCTCAAATAGAGCCACCCTAACATTTTGGGGTGCAGGCCCCAACAATTAAACAGCAAATTTGGGTCCTATAGGCCTGCTCGTAGTGTGAAGCCTGGGCCCGACCGGTAGAGCTGTTCAAGCTCGGGCCCGTGGGTAGGGCATGTGCTTGATTTTTTTGCTATGGGCCCATTGACTAGACAGGCTTGTCGGCCTGGGTCCTGTTTTCACGTAACAATGCCCTAAAAAAAGCATGGTTTTTATGGACAAAAATGAAGAAAAGGTGCAACAACATTTCCTTTGCAGGAGAGAGAGGTGCAACAACATTTCTTTTGCAGGAGAGAGAGAGAGAGAGGAATTTATCCCTTGCTATTTGATGCAAATACAAATTTTGATCGAGGTGATCCTCTTCATTTAAATTTCCTCTTCTAACCCTCACCCAAACAAATGCAAAGCAGCAAAGGAGATAAACCGTATCTTGCACTAGGAGTGCAAGTCGTACAGATTAGGTCGGATTGAAGCTCAATCTAAGTCTTAACCCAAAGTTAAAGGAAGTCAACCTAAACCCAAATCCAACCCGTTCTCAAACTTGAAAGCTCTACTCAAACTTAATCCATCGAGTTTAGTTCAGGTTTGGATTCAAATTGGATTGGATTTGGGTTTAACTTTTAAAATATGTCATTTTAAACTATTAGAATTTTATAAAAGTCTATGTTCCGCATGAAAAAAAAAAGATAAAATTAAATAACATTTTTATTTAAAAATATATAAATGAAATTATAGAAGTGATAAATTCTAAATAAAAATACATCGAACTATTCAAATTTTATCTCATAATAAATTAAAAATTAAAATATGATTTAAAATATTTAAATTTACTTTTTCTACTTCAGGTTTGGTTTGGGTTCGGATTTCCAAACCATCAACCCAATTCTAACCCGATTTATGTTCAGGTTGTTCATATTCAGATTCAGATTGAATCCAAATGCTAAAACACCAACTCAAATCCACCTAAATGTCGGAGTGGTTCAGGTTAAATCAGGTTCAACCTAAGTTGCACCCCAATTCTACACAATAATCACAAGGGTACAAAGGAAAGGCAAATTCAGGGCATTGGTTGAATTTTCACTGTGAACCCTCTGTCAAACACACCATGATTCATTAATTGCTAAAGGGAGGATTAGATCCACCCCCTAGCCTGGAACAACCCCCCCCCCCCCCCTCCTCCTCTTCTTCTTCAATCCCACTTCCTTTTTTGCTGGGGGGTGGGGTTTTCACTTGAAGGGGTGGCTTTAATTGCCTCCACAGTGGAATTGGGGATCTTTCCAGGATTGTGGAAAGGCAAAAGAGGGATTAAAAAATAATTAGTACATTATCTTTGTCTCATATGGCTCCCACCCGTGTTGATTGGGCAACGTATTCAGACACCAATGTGAGGTAGGCCCAAACAACAACGAATCCCTCTCTCTCCGACGTGTGAACGACGTTTCAAAATCACCGACGCACCCTCTCCTATAACAGTGTTGAATTGGATTGGCTGAAACGTTAGAACTTCTGATCCTTGATGAGGTCGAGGTCCTCTGATTCCCGCCACGCCCATCTATCTAGGCTCCCCATCTCGAGATCTACAGCAGATGATATGAAGTGAGTCTCCCCAATCTTTATAAGTTTTCGGTTTCTTTTTATCATTTCAGTTTTATCTGATCTGTGTATTGGTAGTCTAAGTGAAACCTTGATTTGGGCTGTGGAAATTATGCTACTTTTCACGGTAATGTTTGTTTTTTTCTGAATAAAAATCGGTTTTTTGAGTTCTGAATCTGAGTTGTTTTATAAGCTTAAACACGTTATAAAATGGGATGTAATATGTGCAAATATAGTGATTTATAGTGGCTTCCATGATGGGCTTTCAGTTGATATGTGATCAGTGCCTTTGTTGAGGTATTAAATTTTTCAGTTTGGTTAAAATAAGACAAACCTCATAAAGGAGTGAATGTGGAAAAAGAAAAAGGGAGAGATGGGAGGCATATAAAGATGGTCAACTGGTTGGTTTAGTAAACTAAGTAACTAACATGTCAGAATCTAAAAGGAAAGCTAACTTTTGAAAGGTTGGAATGTGTTCAATTCAGTCTTAAAAGTATAACAATATTTTTTTTAGAGAGAGAATTGTAGTCATATCGATTTCAACTCAGATCAAAATATCAAATCAAAATAGACAATGTTCGAAGTGGAAAGAGATGATGGAAGAAACAAGGTTGCTCTCTTTAGATTTTGGAATATGTTCATATCAGTCTTGAAAGTATAACGCGTTGTTTAGAAGATAATTCACTTGAGTTGTAAACATTGCACGGTATTGAGTTACATCTGCAGAATTTTTTTTTACAACAATTGTTATCGTGCGAGCTTACTGATCAGCTATATATCAAGCCAAAAATTTCTCATAGCTGAATTGTAATTTTATTTTAAAGTTAACATGTGTCCAAAGCAAAGAAAGACATTCTTATGTGTTTTCATCAATGAAGCAAGATAACAATTTCCAGGCATTTGCTTTGTTTGGTTTCTTTCTGCTCAATGCATATCGATTCAATATGCTGAAACAAATATAGGTGATATTCATAATTGCATATTTTTTATATGCATTGACTTGATTTTCCATGTACTGAAATTTCTCTTTCCATCTATCAGGGCAAGGAAGATTTTTGGAATATCCCTCTCTCTGATTCTCATCAATCTGGCCTCTATAATGGAGCGCGCAGATGAGAATCTCCTTCCAGCAGTTTATACAGAAGTTAGCGAAGCTTTCAAGGCGGGGCCCACTGACTTAGGATATCTTACATTCATAATGAACTTTGTGCAGGCACTATCATCCCCTTTGGCAGGCATACTAGTCCTTCGCTATGACCGCCCTACAGTTCTTTCAATGGGCACCGTATGTTGGGCCTTGTCTACAGCTGCAGTTGGTGTGAGTCACCAGTTTCAGCAGGTTGCATTCTGGAGGGCTATAAATGGTTTTGGGCTGGCTATTGTGATTCCGGCGCTCCAATCATTCATTGCTGATAGCTATCTGGATGGCGTGAGGGGAAGAGGGTTTGGATTATTGAGCCTAGTTGGTTCTATAGGTGGCGTAGGAGGTGGCGTTCTGGCTACAATAATGGCTGGGAAAGTATATTGGGGAATACCAGGATGGCGTTGTGCCTTCATCATGATGGCATTGTTGAGTTTACTGATTGGATTACTTGTCTTTTCCTTCGTTATTGACCCAAGGAAAACGCATGCCCATGCCCATGCCCATGTTAATGGTGAGAGCTTTGAAAGGTATTCTTTTTCTTCTTGTATTAATGGATATCTTTATTTATATCAATATTGCTATTTCATTTGGATATAAAAATGTATGTTAGGTGTGCTGCTGTTGTGCATTTATGAGAAGGAAATTATTTTCTAGAGTAGAGTGATGGTGTTTTTTTCAATATTCCTCAAGTGATTTTTAATGGAAAATACTGAAGTGGTAAAATATGTAATGCATTTTTTCTACAAAAGAGTACCTTGTTATGATTGAATTTGTTCTCTTTACAAGTGTTTTTAAGCAACGGGTGATAAAGAATAGAAATATGACTTAAATGTTGTAAGAGTTCATGGGGATCTTTGTGGACCTGTACTTACGATAAGTGCAGTCATAGCTATTGGATCTGGGATTTGAAGTGTAATTTTAGTTAACTCGGAGACTTAAATGTAATTTTAGTCTTTAGTGTTGTTTTTAGAGTGAAATAATCATCAGGTCTCCAAACAGTGGTAGTTGTAATTGACGACTACGAGGATTTGAACTTTGGTCTATACAGACTCAATTGGTTACAACCGACGGCTTGAATGTTGTCACCGTAAATACGGAGATCTGATTAAACGATACCCATGGAGACACTTACTAGGGCTCGAACTCTAAGATTTGTTCCTGTTAGCACCAAATCTTAGAGTTCGAACCCTAATATAAAGGCAAATTATGTTAATGTGGAAATTAACTGTCTAATTGGGCTTTCAGGCAATGGGAACCTGATTATGGAAAAAAATCAGCAGTTCTAAAGGGATACATTTGTTAATGACTTCAAACGCAGCTATGACATCTTTGAGCAAGTAGATATTCTTTTATCTGATTTGATTATCCTGTCTGTCTAATTGAGCTGTATTACAATGTTTGATTTAAGGACAGTTTGGTTGGGAAGGGTACTGGCCTTTCTCATTCGGCTTGGACTGATTCCTGGATAGCTATGAAAACTGTCCTAAAAGTGCAGACATTTCAAATCATAGTCTTGCAAGGCATTATTGGTTCCCTTCCATGGACGGCCATGGTGTTCTTTACAATGTGGTTTCAACTAATAGGTGAGCATAGCTTCAATCATAGTTATATCCGAATGGTAAGAAGAGCTTCAATACATTGAGAATTGATTTCTCCTGAAATGGACTCTGTATAGGTTTCTTCTACATGGCACTGTTGGAAAATGTAAAATTGCTGCTATATTTGGTTCCTTCAAAAGAAGAAATAGAAGAGTACTAACTTGTTACATGTTAGTTTAGGTTGCTAAGGTTATGAACTGTTGATTTCCTAGCTCCATCAAGCATAATCATATAAGAAGCTAGATAAAAGATCCTGTGAATCTATTTTGAAAAAATTATA
The DNA here is from genome assembly GCA_030737845.1 of Acorus calamus. Classification (NCBI taxonomy): domain Eukaryota; kingdom Viridiplantae; phylum Streptophyta; class Magnoliopsida; order Acorales; family Acoraceae; genus Acorus; species Acorus calamus. The sequence continues at coordinate 29,515,059 of CM060874.1, read as the reverse complement.
ATTGTAAGGGGAAAAAATTGAATTCATGAGCTCTTTCCTGCATTTGAACTTTATTGTCCCATTTCATCAGTGTTCTTTTCTTCCCACAAAATTTTTGGTATTGAAGGTGTTCAAATTCACATGTTCAGTTGAAGTTATCATCCTTATCTCACGAATGAGTTATATCACCATCAGCAATGCATGTGGGTGATTTTCAACATTTTACTAACTTTAGTACCTGAGAGTATAATTTTAGTACTACTGTCATGTTGTCATCATGCATTAGAAGCTAAGGAGATTTGAAATCATCTGAGAGATGCTTTATGTAAATAGAATTTGTTCCCTGTACAAAATTTTGTAATTTTATTGTTTTCATTGAGTTCTGCCTGATTGAATGATCAGTTGATCTTTCAGAATCTGATATAAAGAAAAACTGTTGAATGGATCCTTTTAGCATACAATTTGCATATCGTAATTGAGAAAAGCTTCCATAAAAATAATAAAAACATGAGGTACAAATATCCATTAATTAGAACAGCAAATTTTTAGTCTCATTACTCTCTTCTTTTTTCTTTTTTTTTTTTTTTGGGGGGGGGGGGGTGTTATGTGTGGAAGGAAATCATATAATTAGCCACAAATATATTTTCAACAATATGTCTGCCATTTAGACTAATTTGTTTGGGAAGGGCTTTTGTCTATTTGACAAAATCTTGGTGATTAACTGATTATTTTATAGAAAGCACACATCATGTGATGGATCTGAACAGAGCATCTGCATTATGAGATTTGAGCATCAATGCTATAAATTAGAATTCGCCTGTTTGAGCAACTTGCCACATCTGACGCTTCAGCTTCTGCTATGACATCTGAACGCACTATTATCCAGCATGTTTGAAAGATTTTCCTGGTATTCATGTAAAGTTATCATTGAAGCTCAACTTTATGTGTGTGAGTGATCTATTGATTTTGTATGATGCATGTGTGCGCACTTCATGTATATAATATACATGTTTCAATTCAACATGGTTTAAGCTTTTCAAGCAGCATCTCTGTCTGTGATGCTCTTCTGAAAAAAAAAAGAAAAAAAAAGAGACTTTTTCAGCATGACCAATTATCGCACTTCTTGCAGGCTTTGATCACAATAGCTCAGCTGCCCTTATCAGCCTTTTTGCCATGGGATGTGCATCGGGTTCTCTCCTGGGTGGTGTTATAGCAGACCGGATGTCGCAGGTTTATCCCCACTCAGGCCGTGTCATGTGTGCCCAGTTCAGTGCCTTCATGGGCATTCCATTCTCATGGTTCCTTCTCACAGTCATTCCTCAGTCAGTGAATAGTTGGAAAGTCTTTGCCTTCACCCTCTTCTTCATGGGACTCACTATCAGCTGGTGTGCCACTTGCGCGAACAATCCCATTTGTGCTGAAATCGTCCCACCAAAACATAGGACCATGATATATGCATTTGACCGTGCTTTTGAAGGTTCTTTTTCAGCATTTGCTGCTCCAATTGTTGGAATTCTTTCGGAGAAAGTCTACGGTTACGACCTGAAGTCTAAGGATGTGGGGTTGGGTTCTGCTCGAAAAGCATTTGCCCTCTCGAGGGGTCTCTTCTCTGTGATGGCTGTGCCTTTTGGTATCTGTGGTCTCTGTTATGGCTTGCTGTACATGACGTTTAGGCGGGATAGGGAGAATGCGATGGTTGCAACTCTGAAGGAGCAGGAAATGACATAACTGAAACTGATGGTTTTAAATTGTTTCTCAATCCATTGGCATGGATGCCTACAAGCCCATCTGCAGCCTAAGATCTGTATTCAAAGGTCAAAGATAGAGGGGGATAGATGCTGAAATACCATTGAAAGAGAAGATCATGTTATTATATATTTATTAAAATGTACAAATTTTGCAGTGGATGAAATGGTTGAACATTCCTAATAATTGAGTTTATTTAAGCTTATTTTATTCAAAATTATACTTTTTCAATGCGATTTTCAGACGCAGCGTAAAGTAGCACTTGATTTAAGAGGAGGTGGCTTTAGACACTTCGGAACTGTCAGACAAAGATAGGCGAACTGCATTTTGGGACTTTAAACGGGGTGGAGCTTAACATTTGCCCATATTTAAAAAAAAAAATGTTACAATCAGTCCATTTTATAATTTAAAATGGCGACCACACGATTTTTGTTTCTTTATAAAATCATATACCTTATATAATGAATGAGGTATCATTTTTATCAAAGATGAAGTCAATACTCTAATAAATTGAATTGTGTCATTTATAGAGAATGTAAAAAAATTTCAACGAGGTATATTACTCGATAAAGTTAATAAAATGTATTCACAAGACATATAAAACTGCATTTAAAGTGTTAAAAATGACTCCCCTTAGGCTCCGTTTAGTTGCGCGATTGGGCGGGTTCCGCTTTTTGAAAAACTGAAAAGCTTAAATCGTGCAGTCAAACGGGGTGGATTAATTCAGAATCGGAAGCTAGATTCCTTTTAATTTTTGCCTCAAAATCTATGTTTTGAAAAACTCAGAAACATTGCTTTTTAGTCGGAATCGATTTTTTGAATTGAAAAGCAATTTTCTCTGTCAAACATCAATTTCTTTCAAATATTGTTTCTTGAATTAAAAAAAAAGTATCACAATAAAAATCAATGTCAAAATCATCTTAAAAAGCAACTTTATTCCAAAATCTATTTTTCAATCTGTGTTTCCAAACAGACCTTAAGCTTTCTGTTTAATTAATTGCTTCAAGCAAGAAAGCCAAAAGCTGTGACATAACTTTAGGCCATGCCAATTGGTCAAAGCCGCCATCTTTACTCTGACTTCTTACTTTACTCTGTTTCTCTGGATCACACAACTTGCGCTATAAAAGATGACGTTTATTGTAGGTCTCATGTATGAAGCGGCATATGATATGTCCAACTATGTGTGCAGCCTACTGATCCTCGCATCTTTTTCAAAACATATATATATTTTTAAAATATATATAGTTAGAAAATGATGAAATATATATTGATATACACTAGTGTATTTTTATCTTTAAATTTTTATTTTTAAAAAATAATAGTTTTATACACTATAATAATATAATGCACACTATGATTATGCTTCTAGGCTACAGCGTATACTACATTGTGACATTCACTATGATTACACTTCTAGGCTTAAGTATTTACATTGCAATTACGCAGTGTATAGTACAATATAACAGTATATAGGCGGTTGAAAGATTGCTTCTAGGCCGCAGACGGGGAATGTATCAACACTTGTAGAAAAGCCAAAGAGAGCACCTAACGAAGCCCTAAGAGCGCAATAAACCTATTTTATAGTCCCATTTGCAGTGTCATGTTACTAACGGCAATAGCTTCCCTATATTAGTATATATTCTGTTATGGAAAAAGGAAAATTAAAAAAATGCATTCAATGCTCATGAATATGTACATTATTTAAATGTGCTTCAAGCTAAGCATATATTAGATTAAAAAAATTAAAACACTGAATGTAACATTTTGATTTTCCAATGGCTAGATCCTTTACAGCAAGTCTCATGTAGGGAAGCCGGAGAGAGAGCAACAAAGTACAGCCTTTGGCATAATCTTTCACTACTTTTTAACCCGGGATCACATGCAATTATTTGAGAGGTATAACCTAGAAAAAGAACCCGCTGATTTTTTTTTTCTTTTTTCCATCTGATCTCTTTGAAATCAGAGGCATTCTCCATATATAAGGAAAAAGGGATTTTAAGGTGATTGGAATCGATCAAAATCTTCCATTCAATAGAACATTCACAAGACAAAAGCGCGGGATACAAAAAAACCAAGGTGATGTTTGGCCCCACCATTCTTCGGTTACCCACCCAAAAAAAAATTAGGGTGGGATGACAGCTGAAAGAAATGGGGGGGGGGGGGGGGGGGCATAGAGAGAGAGAGAGAGAGAGAGGGGCCGGGGAGTGGGAGGAGGGCGAATGGAGAGGAGGGCGAATGTGGGTGCCCACCATCCTCTCTGTTACACACACTCATTTGTTCTCCTCCCCACTCCGAAAAAAAAAAAATTTAATGAGGTGGGGTTCCCAAGCTGTGTCAGCTTTATTTAGAACCAGATGGTGTTCATCTAAATGCCTTCATTTTGCCAATCTTTGAGCCCCTCTCCCTCTAGGCTCCCCTTTTTTTCAGGAAGCACAATCAAACTTCTGTCAATCACAATCCTAACTGTTACATATTGCTGCTAAGCACAATTGAAAAACTTTCCATTGACCAGACCAGTCCAAACCCAGCATTTCATATATTGGTTTTGAAACAAAAAAAACTTCAGATAATAATTCACAGCTAGAACAAGTTTTAAAGGACGATGAAGTTACATCGGCATAACAGATATCCACCTCTGTGAACACATTCCATGGCACCAGAGATAATCAGATAATGGAAAGTAGAGAACAGACTGGGACCTTTTTAAAAGCTGTGGAAGCAGTGACTGAGCCAAAGAGATTACTTGGAGCCAACCATGCATCTAGGGAAGAAGAATTGCCCTACATATCCACCAGCCATTGCTCTTCTCACATTAGTTTCAAACAACTTTGGATTGTCACGAAGGACTGCAGCCGCATCTTGATTCAAGGGGTCCTCATCATTGGGTTGCTGCACAATACCAAAGTTATCAGATGGACATGGACTTATAATAAATATAACAAGATGTTTAATAGACTGATGTGATTCTTCAGATATGTGAGGATATTGGAGAATTCGCATGTTTGTGAAATGGTCGCGTATAGATTTTCCATCCACATAAGCCAATTCATAAATAATCGCAAATGCACACTTGATTTTTCTTCAATCTTTGAAGGCATATCTTGTTTTCACTGCTTTTAAATAACAATGTTTTGATATGCTTCCATACATCACAGAATATGAGAATACTCAATATGTGTGGTTGGGTACCCTGCAGCATATTTAACTATTGATGGCATAGAAAGCCATTTTCCTTGTTTCTATGACGGGGAAAAAATCCCCTTGAACCACAAAAATTTGCCAGGGATCTGGTATACGCAAAACAAACGACAGGTGACAAACTGATGTGCCATTGGAAATCATGGTGAAATAAGGCCACATGACTTTGTTCTCTAAGCAAATCAAATTTCTTTGAGAAACATGAGTCCAAATTGATTAAAAAGTTAAAAAAATCTAACTTTTGTATAACATTGAGAAAATAATTTTTTAGCACATTCTTTTTCTTTTCTTGTAAAATTGTTAAGCACATTCTTTAATGGACCAGACACTCTTTGAAGCCGAAGAAGTTTAATAAATCAAACTATTTCAAACAACAGAGTTTCAAACTTTAACAAAAACCACAACAATCGCCCTTGATATTCCAAGAAGATGAACCAAACGAATTAGGCATGCACAAATAATTGAGAGATAACTACCGTGAAAAGAAGATTTAAGCCATAAACGATAGTGTTAATATTGAGAACAGGTTTCCAATCTTCACGTAGAATGTTGAGGCAGACGTTTCCTTCCAAGTCAATATTAGGATGGTATACCTGCATCAGAGATATTTTTGAGAGCACAATCATCAAGAATAGACAACAAATGGCAGACATTGTTAAGGAACATGTTCTGCTTTGTAAAATGGATATCACACCTTAGTCTTGCATTTAACCTTTGGTGCTTCATGGGGATATATGGGAGGAACTTGAAAAGTGAACACAAATGAACCTCCACTAAAAACAGGAACACAAGAATCACAGCAAACAGAGTTAGAATACGATATGACAAAATGAAAAAGAAACAAAAGGAAGAATAAAATTTCATGAAAGTATATCTGAAAATCATGAAGACAAAAATTTCATTGCAGAATTCTTGGAAGTGAACTTCTACATAATTGACACTGCATGGGCATACTTACAGATAATATCCTTCATCGGGCTGAAGGGTGACCTCAAAGTTCATCAGATCATCCTTGCCATTAGGAAATGCTATTGTAGAGGTTTTGGGCAGATTAAGTTCACTCATGTCTAGAACATTAATATGGCATATGTCAGTGAAAAAATACAATCAAAACATTACAAGGAAATATAATGATGCATTCAGCAAAATATCACATACACTTAAAGTATACAGTTCACCAACACAATCAGGTGGGGAGTCCCAAGAAACTGCTTCTCAATTACATTCTGAATGTCTCAATAACTCAAATTCATCCCTCATTTTCTCCCTCATCATCTCCCTCCTCCTAAATGTGCTATTTTATCTAGCGAGTCACAGCAGAATAGTTGAACAGGAACCAATCTGCTCGGTAAACTGTTAAACTAAAGAATGCCAAAAAGTTGATTTTAATAATTATCAAATAAACAAAGTTATGTAGTATTCTTTTGCACTTTGTTCCAGGCATTAACGAAAGGAAGGAAAGAGGAAAATGGTTTTTTAACAAACACAAGTATGGTGTTTTTACTATTATGTTGATCAGTTTCAGAGGGTCATCATAACATCATAAATTAAATACTGACCAAAATACTGACACCACTTCTAAGTGTACGAAAGTTGGTAAATGTTGCAAGTGAGTATTGCCTTACAGCATGAATAAGATGATTGCTGGGCAATTGATTTTTTAAAATGTGAGTTGGGTGCACTAAAATAAGAGAACTAAAATGAGAGACCACAAGAATGGACCTCTAATTTCACCCAAAAATGGCAAGCTTTCATGGGCTTTACAAAGAAGTGATGCAATATAATGGATGACAAAGGAAAATAGATGATGCTGTAGCTAAAACATGCATATCCCCAAAAATTCTCTCCTTAACAAAATTCTGGGAGAAGCTAACATTAAATTCATATGTTTTGTTTTTTTTTTGAAATAAAGATAGGAGAGTCTTACTGAAAAGAAACCCCCGAAGAGAAATTCATACTTTTTGTTGCATAACATAAGCGCTTCTGTCTAAACTAAATGAAATGATTCATGGGGGATTAAGCAATCAAGACTAGGTGCAATGCTCAGTCACCATCTGTGGCAAATGATGCAATTGTATAACTGATTCCCCACCCCCCCCCCCCCCCCCCCCAAAAAAAAGGCTAAATACGACTTGATCTGACTGCTCAAACACCAGTGCTTGCTTTCTCAAGGCATCATCTTGGAGATTTCCTATATGGATAGGGAGTTTATGGCAGCAGCAGACCACTTGGCATGGACCAGTTTCAGATGAGGTGTGAAAGCTGGTCCATCGCTTATACCTCTTTTCTGGCAAGGATTGTCTAATGTAAAATTGTGTGATTCATGTAACATATGCCTCAAAGAGCCATTACCAGAGGGCCTACCCAACCAAAAGAATGACTCATTCAAGACAAAAACAAAAGTAGCATGCATGTATAAATTCATCCCAATGTCCAAACAAAGAAGGAACCATGACATAAAAGATTTAAAAATAGAAAGATGTGCAAACAAAAAATTACATCTATGAAAAAATTACATCACTACTCTGGAATCACTACATTTGAAGTTCACTTTATCCATGTCAGGCTTCAAACCCATTAACCATCCTCCATACAGTAATTTAATTGGCAAACTAACCCACACAGGGTTAGCTTTTTGGCTAGAGCCTTGGATTTGCTCCCCATGGGTCTCACATTCAAATCCTCGATGCACACAGTTTGTGGGTGACTGTGCATCTAGGTTTCCCCAACTAATATTGGGGTCCCTCATCATAAAAAAAATAATGAATTTTGTATATAAACCAAACCAATTAAAAATTTGAGGCAATCAGTCCCTTTTCCAACCTAAATTCCAGTCTGCGTATGTTTTATTTTTTTAAAAATCATATACTTCATTTAATGAGGTATATGATGTAATATATACTCCAATAAATCGCATGGATTTATTTAAATGATATGTGAAAATTTTCTAATGAGATAATACATCATTAATGTTGTAAGTGTATGAGATATATATGGGACTGGAATTGGAGCTGGAAAAAGGACTATGTGGTTCAACACTCAATTTATATTCCACAAGAATTCTTAGAATCTGTTCCACATTTTGAGAACCTTGATTAAAAGATACCCATGGAGTCCATGGTAAGTTTCATCAATAGAGCTCATTGTTTGGAGCAGTGGTATAATGTTCAGGCTAACAGGACCAAGTCTTAGAGTTCTGTCTCTCTTTTCCAGTTGCCAGTAAGCCTGTCAATCGGACGGATACGGATCGGATATGCCAATATCCATATCCTAACTTTCGGATTCGGATACGGATAATAATTTTCGGATTCGGATCCCTTCGGATACGGATCGGATACGGATATTTTTCGGATAATTGACATGTTTAAATGTTAACATTAATTTAGATAATTAAGTAATATTTTAAAGAGAAATCAAAATTAAAAGTGAGTTTTTAAGGCTTATTCTCTCTTTCAAATATCATATATTGAAAATTTAATAATATTATAATATATTATCACTATGATTAATCATACAAGATAACAATATGAACAATATATAATACAAATATATATATTTTATAATATATGTCGGATACGGATATTTTTCGGATCGGATAGACTAATATCCATATCCGCACTCCGGATCTTCGAATATCGGATATTTCTGATTTTTCGAATACGGATTCGGATCGGATTCGGATTTTTTTCGGATAATTGACAGGCTTAGTTGCCAGCACACTGTCATCTGCAGGATCGCTCTTGGCAATTGCCTTTTAGGAAGTTTCATCAATGAAAAGATACATAAAATGAAATACATGTCTTTCAATTTCAGGTGGATAACCCCTTTTCCACATCACACAATCCTTATGGTCCTCTCTTCCCTACAAGTGAGAATATTGTTACAGAAGTTAAGAACATTAAATAACTATGTATATAGGAACAACATGCATATGCAGGTATGGTAATTTAAATCATAAATAAGCCTTCCCTTCTCCTTTTTTCTCTCTGCTTTTTTCTTTGGAGATGCCTCATCTCCTTTCAGTTTTGGAGGTTTGGCCTTATGGAGTTTCTCATCTGTCTACTAAAATACAAGTGCACTGCCAACCTCCCACCCTTTCTCAAAATATAATAAATTTTAAAAAATTCAAAAAAATCATATCAAATCTATTTTCAAGACAAATACTTCATATCAAGCAACAAATTAATCCACAAATTCATGAATTTTAAGCGCAACATTTGACTAAGGCATTTATTTAAAAAAAACCCCATTGATGTTTCATTGCTTAAGATTTTCAAAATCAGCAGCCCACATAACAGTCTTTCCTGCCTCCACAATATCCTTTTTAAACTGAATACAAGAATAAAGTGGCTGCTTCTCTGGCTCTGCTCAACTGTACAATCACATTAAAACAGAGGTCAATTAGACATCTACTTCCCAACCCCCGCCATTGTTCAACTCCACTGACACCTGAATAGCATTGGAGATAATGTAGTTTATAGCTATAAATCACCCAAAAGGATTATAAATCATGGGATAAGATTGTCTTTAGTCTTAGATACACTTCTATAACAAGCTAGTTTTTCCCATCCGAGCCTGGGATTTATTTTTATTGGACAGACAGACTACCTATTTCTTCTTCTCTTATTCATGTATAACTTTCATGAGCCTTGAAGAAATTCAGAATATCATTACAAAGTCCAAAAAGATTTGCACCTACAGTAAATAAGGGCAATACTAAAATACTGTTTATTTAATATTAGAAAAAAAAATGAATTTGGCTCTCTTAGGGATACCAAGTAAGTTGGATTATCCTCAAGACGATCCTTATTTCTCACATGTTGGCATACGGGAATCTTGAAGTTAATTGAACAAAATTTAGCTTACTATAAATATCTTTAGATAAAATTTTCTTAGTAGTATCAATTGGCCAATCCCACAAAACCCCCGCTTCAAAGAATGTTGATTCAATTTGGGGCATCACCTCACCATTGAAGATTTGATGCTTCTTGAGGTAGCTATCACAAGACAAGGCTCTCGGTAAATGTTAACAGTGGTGTGTGAGAACTTTGTGGAACATAAGAAGAAACTAGAGATCGTCTTTTATATGATTGCCCATTTAGCGTACATATAAGGGGCAAACTAGGCTTTGTTATTGGTTCTCCATGCGATTACAAGAATCTTACATGTTGATTCAATATTGGTCGTCACCTCGCAATGGATGATTCGATGCTTCATGTTGATTTGATGTAAATTCAATTTGGGGCGCCATTGAAGATACAAGGCTTCTCATTGTTTCAATTTCAGGTGTCACCTCGCCATTGAAGATTCAACGCTTATTGTGGTCGCTAACAAATGACAAGGTTCTCACCCAAATAATTGCTTGAAATGGGAAAATGATAACAAATGTGTATACTGTACGGAATGGAAGACAAACCAGATATTATCTTTTCTACGATTGCTTATTTAGCACACATGTGGGACAATCTCGGCTTGGCTCTTGGTTCTCTATGTAATTTTAACAATGTTGAAAACATGTGAGAATGGTTCCGGAAAAAAAGAAAAGAGAGAGACCAAGGCAATAAAGCAAAATTTCAAGGATTTATTCCCCATGTGGCATATGGATTGCTTGGAATGATTGTATCTTGGAAAGAAAAAAAAGCAATGTGAAAAACACTTGGATGATAATAATGTTTGCTTTGAGCATGGACAGTCGTGCTTTTTGGTGAGGATTTGCATTCAAGCATTATGGGACATTGGAAAGGGTTATAAATTGAGCTTTGGTTAGCCGGTCAGCATCCACTGTCTCAAAAAGGAGGTCAAGGGAGGATCAAACCCCACCAAATGTGCACGAGGGGCACCAATTTTCAACAAAAAAAGATCTTTCTGGGGAGGGCATGGATTGTTGTTTGGGAGAGGCTTCTTATCTATCCTTTTGTTTTCCTTTCTCCTTTTCTTTTCTATGTTTGGAGATCCCCCGTCTCCTTAATTTGAAGAGGAATCATTTATTAATGCAATTGCTCAAACTTTTCTATAAATTTTTTATATTGATTTATTAACATGACACTGAAAATATTTTTCCATAGGATAATTAATTACCTTTCAATGATTACAGGCTCTAAATTTCTAATGTAAATGCCATTAAACTCTCTGGGATGCAGAAGATAAATTCAACCACTTAGCAAACAGAAGGCAATAAAATGTCCCTCAAGAACCTTGCTTTAATATTGGAAGTTGCACATCAAGGAGTAAAGGCAAAAGAGTGGTACTAGTAGTAAAGATTTTATAAAATAGGACAAACATAGTAGATACACTAGAGATGGATTAGATCAGACGTGAATGGCATTGCCATTCAGCTTAACTAAAAATTCCTATAAGACATGCAAATGTTTTTCAAACATCATTTATTCCGTGCTTAAAAGCATAGCTCCATAGCAAAGTAGTTTGGCACATCTGTTTCCATAAGAGGGATTTAGGTAGACAGAATTATTAAACACTCCTTTCAAAAAATAGAAATAGCAAATCCTCTTCTATTGACCAGCAAACTTCCAGAATATGTTACAATAACAAAAGTTCCTTGCATGTTATAGAAGCATATGGCTTTCCCTCAACTTATCAGACGGAAGAGAACTTAGCAATAGATATTAAGTATATGTTATGAGGGACTAAAGGAGCTTGTCAGATGCAATGAAGAATTAAAAATGATCTCTTCCATTGTTTCATTATAAAATTTTCTTTTCATGATCAACAAAAACATCTCTATAAAACAAAGTCTACCCAAACATCAGTTAAGGGATAAGAAGCTAATGAAGAAACCTTTATGGAGACGCAATTCCCCGGCACTTTGTTTCTTAACAGGGGCCCTTCCATGAGCATTTTCTGCTTGCTCTCGTTGCTTTTCCTTTTGTTTGAAAAGCTTAATCATTGTTCCTGACAACAAAAATAAAAAGATATATGACAGGAATAATGACCATAGCAAAATACATAATATTTACTCCATGAAAGAGGGACATGCTTTAAATAGAATAGTGAAAAAGCAACTAATTGATACATATACAAAGACCAACATAAGAACCTGTTTTGCAGCAGGTACTTTAAACACTGTCAACTGAGGCCACTCAAGATCAATTAGACTCAAAGAGAACAAATACACTACTACACTAGACAGATAAAAAAAGAATGTATCATTTTATTACATAAAAGTCAGAGGTAAGTGAAGCCATCTAGCGATTGGCGATCTAAATAACCTTAACCTAAACAAGATTCAGAATGCAAATCAGTAATTAGAAAGAGAAAAACTCAGAATACATAGAGAATACCAATCATCATAGTATTATCTTAATTCTTCAAATTATTCAATAATGGTCCTTCCATTCCAATAAAACAAATCAATTCCTAGCCAACTAAAACAAATCACATTCTAACTAACCACATCCTAACAAATCAAAGCTAAACAAATCTTTAAATCTAATCAAATCAACTCATAAAATTAAATATTCTCCTAATTATCCACATCAATTTTTATTTATCAACAGACGAAATCCAAAAATAAAATAAAAAAAAACAAAAAACTTAAACCAACCCTTAGAAACAAAGATCATGAATTGCAACAACAAATTTGCTCCAATACAACAAAACTCAGCAAAGATGATAGCTTTCCTGACCCATATAAGAAGGAGAACCATACATTGACTTTGAAAGAACAACTAAAAGCGAGATCAAAAACATATATATAACCTAAAATTAAACATCAATAATTCCCCAAAAAAAAGTAGAAACAGGACTACAAACAAGAAAGAGAGCTTGAAGAAGATCGAAACGAAACCCTAGAATCCACTAAAGCTTGCGATGAAGCTCACCTTTTCAAGATCGAGAGAGGGAGAGAGAGAATGAATGACAAGGGTTAACTAAAGGAATCGATGGAGATATAAAAGGTAGGGGTCCTCAAGAGGAGCTTAGAAAGGCAAAAGCGTGTTAATAAGGGCCATTTTTTTCTCATTTAAAGTAAACAAAAAAGAGGGTTCTTATCTTTTCTTTATTTTATTCGTTTCTTTTTTTGTTTGACAATCGACAGGTTCCGTCGCGTCATCCGTTTTGGAATTATTGGCGACCTCATAATACGATTTGCTTTTGGTTTCTTTGGATGACCCACATGACCTAAAAAAACTGCTGGAACGGATTAAACCAGGGCAATTAACACTTTTAGCCCTGAAATTTAAAAAATTATAAAAATAGCTCTACCTATCGAATATTAATAAAAACTAGCCCTGATGTTTATTTTAAAAAAAACCAAGATCTCAAGAGGGGAAAATGCACAGAGACGCCATGTATATATGTCGTTTTCAGGAGATGGCATATATACATGTCGTTTCTGTGCATTTTCCTCTCCTAGGATCTCGGTTTTCTTAAAAAAATAAACACTTACAGGAGACGGCATATATATATACCGTCTCCAATTTATAATTTTATCATTGAATGTTTGCTTTATATTAAATCGAGTTTCCTTTGCACAGACGGTGAAGAATGTATTTGCTTTGTCATTTCTTGTAAAAGATGGTCGTGTTGAAATTAAAGTTGAGGATGCAGACGTCATAGCCATACAGTATATGGACACGGCCGAGATCAAATGGAATGAAAAGAAGAAAATTGATTGATCGGGAGCACCGTGACTTCAAACGGCCATAATTTTTGAATCGTAGATCAGAATCGCTATTATAAATATGTCAACACGTTCGTATCGACGAGCCCTACAAGAGTAGTTGCTACGCTATTACGTCATTTTTCAGAGCGTTCTGAAATCATCTTGGAGGTCAAATCGACGGTTCAAAGTTATTTTTACTATTTTTAGGTTGTTTTGAGTTTGTTATGAGCCTACGAATTCGTTACTTAGATCGAATTAGTTCCGTACATGAATAATGAGTAGTTGATAATTCACTAGAAAATGATCCAGTCTTTGGAAAATGTTCACCCAGAAAGTTGAGAAGGTTTGACTACTAAATCAGTGATGTGATGAAATATAGTGATTGAACATATATGAAAATTATATATGAATTTCAGTTAAGTTGTTAAAACAGGATTTATGATATATTGAAACAAAAAAGAAAAAAAAATTTCAAGTTGGAGACGGCGTGTATATATGCCATTTTCATGAGACGGCGTATATACATGCCGTCTCCTGTCCATTTTTCCCCTCCTGGGATCTTGATTTTTTTAAAAAAGTAAACACTGGAGACGGCATGTATATTTGCCGTCTCCTGTATAATCTCTCACCGGGGCTAGTTTTTGCTAATATTCAACGGGCGGGGCTATTTTTGCAAATATTCAATTTTCAAGGGTTAAAAGTGCTAATTACCCTTAAACCAGATGGGTTGCATTTTTGGCCTGTTTTGGTTAGGGGCCGTTTGGGTAGCGGAATAAGGGTGAAATAGGGGTGGAATAGGTAAAATAGGTGTTTGGGTAGGCGGAATAAGGGGGTATAGCTATACGGAATAAGGAGAGAATAAACTGGTATTTGTATTCCAAGTCCACCCATAGAATTGTGTTATTCCTCACTGGAATAAGGGAACCCACCTATCAAATCGCATCAAATCACCTGTCATCACTTTTTATACATCAATAGGGCTCATATGTCAAATCAACTTTTTACATCTTATTCTCATCTTATTCTTCATCAACCAAACACTCCAACCTTTATTATTACGTTTCCAATGAGAATAACTGAAAACACAACCAAACACAAAATCTCTTATTTCATTAATAAAGTCAACAATTCCTGGAATAGGTATAAATTCCAGAATAGCTTATGCACTGGAATAAGTTGAAATTGGGGAGAATAAACCCAAAACATCTGGTTGTTTGTGAATTGAATTGAGTATTTGATTGTGTGTGATGATTAAACCTAAGATTATCAATTATTCAAAAAAATCTATATCTAAGATTTTGAAATATCCAAAAATCCATATATGTATCCGAATGATATCCGATCCGAAATTTATTTTATGTTATTATTTATTATATCGATACATTTATATTTTTAGGATTAATATGAGTTTTTTTATTATTTATTATGCTTTAAACCATGTAGTATACTTATGATTTCATGTTTTATATTAGTACATGTTTCATATGTTAGATATTTTATTTTTATTTTTTGGATATTTTAGATAATTATCTGAATCTGAATCCAGATTTTCAGATCAAATACGGATAATTAATTTAAATATCCGTCGAATATCGATACATATATTTTTTGGATATCTTATTTGGATATGGATATGGGCATATCTGCTCCATTGACCGGCTTAGTTAGTCCTAGTTTGGATGATGAATGTGGAATAGGTTAGAATACGAGTAAATACATTATTTTTGGATGAAATAATTGAATGGTATAGTTATATAAGAATAGATGAAAAATTGGGAATAAATTGATAAACGTATTTCAGGTCTTTCTGAAATTATGTTTTTCCATCCAATTTATTCCATTGATATAAGCAATTGGCTGTTCAAGTTGTCCACAAAAATCAGTAGGCTAAGTATAGTAGAAGCATTTGAAAGGTCTTGACTTGACCAGAATAATTGTCAACATGTACAACCAAGTCAAAAGAGAGTCGAGAAGAGCTTAGTGTCATCGACATAGAAGATGCCATGTGGAAGATTCCTCCACGTCAACAGAGATAGTTAAACCAGTCATCATCTATCTACAAAAAGGAGGATACCCTATAAGAAATCGAGTATTTAAAAACATCCAAACATTTTTTATTTCCTCCTTGAAATCTTAAGATCTCGGTTGATTTAATCGTCAAACATTATATGGCAGGCACCACATTGGTATCCAAGCTGATGGTTTTACAAGTTCTTTTGAACTTCTTCATCAGATTCTGTGTGGATCTTCTCCAACTCCAGGTGATTCTACCTGGAACACTTGATTGAATGATCTACATTCATTCAACAACAAAAAAAATGATTTATTTCTTATCTAATATCACTACTCAAACGGGGGAAATTGATTTCTCGATAGCCACCTCATGAGCAATAAAAGTTGATCATACATTGATTACTAACATATTTTGATCTATTTTAAGGAAAAGACTGATCTAACCCTTATAAATAATTCTAAAATATCGATATCCGTGTATATTTACTAAATTGATACATCGAATTCCTATACATTGGATAAGAAAATCATTTTACTGTTTCTTTCTTATAAGGTTTTAGGTGCATTGGAATGGGGTAAAACCATAAGAACTCTATGTTTGTATTTTTAAATGAGAGTTTTCATATTTTTAGATGTTTTATAATTGATACTTTTAAGCAACATTAATCTAACATAATATTAAATTGAATGACAATATGATAGAGGCATTCAAAATTTTACACAAATTTGTAGTAAGTTATTTTAATTTTATAATCACACAAAAGGATTCTTGAGTGGAGCCAGGGATAGATAAATGATCCCCTAATATAATAGAGTGTAATAAGACGAAATGAGATGGCGTCGCTTTCTATCACTGAGTGGGGCAGGGCGTAGTAAGAGCTAGGGGGATTTTAATCGAGAGAAGCTGATTGGACATCACCTTGTAGTGGCATGTCGCTCAAAATAATTGGTAAAAACTCCGCCTATTGATCACTCTTCTCCCCCTCGCACCTTTGCTTCTATGCCACATCGCTTTTTTATATTTATTTTGTCTATTACTTCTTCTATATTATTTTATCTCTAATTCAAACTAGTAATATGTATATTTTAGAAATGAAAGCGATGATAGCAAGTTATACCTTTTCAAAAAATAAATAATTTTTTTTTCATTTTGTTTTACTTTTTGCCTTATTAGAAAAGAAGAAGGATAATTTTCTTTTTCCTTGTGTGTGTGGAGGGAAAAATTGACTCGACTTCAAATATCAACACTTGTCCCCTATTAGAAGAGAAGAGGTACAATTGATTGTAATCCATAACCTTCGAATGTTCGAGGACTATATGATGTTGTTTGGATAGAAATATAAGCTATTATGAAATTTATGATTATTCTAAGAATAAATTATTATACCAATAAAGTAAGTGATTATCTGTTTGGTTATATTTTTAGTTATTCTCATTGGGAAACATAATGATGAAGTTTTTGTTGTTTGATTGACCATGGATAAATTGTGAATAAAGTGTAGATGATGATTTGTAAAATGTGAAAAAATATTTAACATATGAGTCCCTGATTGTAAGGTGATAACAATCGATTTAACAATGAAGTTCACTTATCCTACTGTTTAGAATAGCCTAATTCTAGGGGGAGGTGAAATGATTATACCACATAATTACAACTTATACTGGCATTCAAATACCAACTCATTACACTTTATTCCATTACTAATCCTCTATCCAAATAACCCATATCCCCCTGTTTGTGATGGAGAATTAACAAAGATTAAGAGTGATATTGGAGAATAGCTCTTAATCGCTGATTATTTTCCCGGATAAATCTTGATAACTATGTTTGGATAAACTATGATAAGGCATTGCTATTCTAAGGAAAGGCTGAAATTGCTTATTAAGGTTTTATCTAAGTCAATGGATAAAAATACACTTCTCCATCATTTTTAAAAATTTATCTCACATATATAATAGTCTCACACACACATTCTAAAAATTGTTACACCTATTAAATCAGTCACACACCTCTCATACTTATTCAAAGGTATAATTATCATTTAAAAAATCATAAACTTTTATCATTCTTTTATTCACCATTTATCATCATTTTTTATTCAATGTGAACCAAACAATAAAAATGTCACTTTTATGTTTTTTAATGAGAATAACAGAAAAAACAACCAAACAAAAATTTGTTTATTCATCAATGAGAATAACAGAAAAGACAATAACAAAAATTTTATGCTATCAGTGGCGAATAAGCCTATATATGCCACACCCCATATGGACCCAAATTAAAAGAATTGTTATAGGACGGATCCCTCAAGTATACCGACGACTCTCTGTCATTTGAATAGAGACATAACTTATTATGAAATTTTTATTATTATTCTAAGAACATAAAACTATACAAGTGGAATATATAGTTTTTTTTATTGTGTTTTTTATTTATTATCTTGGGAAACGCAATGATTAATCATTGATAGATTATGGATAAAATAATAATAAGACATCGATAAATTTTATAAAATGTGAAAAATGATTTGACTTATAGACCCCTTGTTTTATAAGAGGTGATGAACTGACAGTTGATTTAACATGTGAGTTTCCTTATACCAATGTGATAGATTTTGTAGAATCATGAAATAAAACAATTCTTGAGAGATTGGAATACAAATACCAGTTTATTCCTACCTATTTTTGCATTATATACTAATGCATTCATTCCAAATAAACAATTTTTTTTTATACTTATTCTCCATATATTCCCTCCTGTTCTCCCTTTATTCCACTATCTAAAGTCCAAACAGTGTATCAGGCACGTGAAACGCACGTGCATCGAGGTTCACGGTTCATAGTCTTCCCCAAGTCCACGCTGATCTGATCCAGCGTCGGAGGCGGTTCGTCTTTCTTTCTTAACCTTACCCTCTCCAAAGCCTCGGAAGCGTCGAAAAAAAAAAAAAAAGAGAAGCAATGGCGACGTCCGGGTGGTTCCTAACCCTAACCCTAGCACTAGTTTCCGTCCTTCCGTTGTGCGTCGCCTTCTCGGCCGAGAGCCCGACAGACCGTCGGATCCTCGTCCTTGTCGACGACCTCTCGATCCGGTCCTCCCACTCCATCTTCTTCGATTCCCTCAAGTCGCGCGGGTTCGACCTCGATTTCAAGCTTGCCGATGACAAGAGGCTCGCCCTCCAGAGGTACGGCAAGTACCTCTACGACGGTCTCATATTGTTCTCTCCATCCATCAAAAGTAAGATCACTCTCTTCCCTTCTCTCTTTGGTTTTATGGAGGAAAACCCTTATTGAAGTGATGAATCGTATTTTGCAGGTTTCGGGGGTTCATTGAACCTTGCGGCGGTGCTGGATTTCGTTGACTCAGGGCACGATCTGATCCTCTCAGCGGATGAGACTGCATCTGATCTGATCCGTGACATTGCCATCGAATGTGGCATTGATTTTGATGAGGTGAGGAGATTCTTTTCTTTTCTTTGGATGATAAGATCTGATTATATGAACGCTGAACAGTTTGGTGAATTGTTGTGATTTTTTGTTTCGTGCAGGATCAATCTTCGGTGGTCATTGATCATATAAGTTATGCAGTGTCGGAGAAGGAAGGGGATCACACGTTGATTGCCAGCGATGATTTCATTCGATCAGATGTGATTCTGGGAGAGAAAAAGATAGAGGTAAGTAAAGATGTTCATGTTGATTTTATTCTTATTCTTTACATTAACCTTGACAGCTCCTCTGTCCAAAACAAGTCTCCTGTTTTTACTCATTTTTTTTGTGTGTGGTGAGAAACAAAAATGAGTGCAATCAGCTTGTTGTTGAGTCTATTTTTTATGTGGTGGCATTGCAATCAAGTTTGGTTTGTCAAAGCCGAATAAAGATTAGGTTTTACATGTACTTATAGACAGTAATATGGTTAAGAATATTTAATATTTAAGAGACCTCAGTAAGGCTTACATGGTTGTAATAAAGACTTTGAATTTTTTTAAATTGTACGGATATAGTTGGTTGGCATTTGATGACATTGTCAAAGTTTGTATATGTATTACTCATATGATCTATTTATCACTTCATTAGAAACTATAATCCCTCATCTCTGCTTTTGTTTGAGGGGGATCATTTATTCATATATGAAGTTCTAAACATTTTCTTAAAAACTTCTTACATCCTTAACAAGGTTTCACTCACTAATCTTCATCAAAAACTTCATTATCATCATCTTTTGGAGAGGAATTTTTCTACAACTGCTTTCATTTGAGGGTAAAGGAAAAAAACATAAATGAACTAAGTGATTAGGGTTAGTTTAGAAAACGTCTTCTAAAGCGTGAAAAGTACAACAATTTGAAGTGCAACAAAGTGTAACAGGTTCAGTGCCTGATGAAGGTGCTGGGTTTTTTCTAAGGCACGAATGCCACGCCTTGCTTCCTTTGCGCAGGAGTTGCACTTAAGAGTAGCACTTTGATAACATTGCCTCCACTAGAAAATGGTTGGTCTTTTGCTGCCTCTCTATTCTGAAACCTTATATGGGAATTAAATTCCCCATGATTCTGTTTAATACATTATTAGTTTGGCAAAAACTCTAAAACGTTCATAATGGACAAATTTCTTAAAAAGCTAAGAGAATTAATTGATATACTATTTATGATCTTTATGTCAAATTATCTAGAAACATGAATTTTGCAGGAATTTTCTTAAATTTTTTTTTTTGGAATAATATACTGGAACAGTGAATTATGGTTGTGTAGGGAAGGTGACTGAACTTACATGAATTTGTGATTTCTTGAGTTATCCTCAGAGACAAGAATGTGGTTTACATGCTTTTATATATTTATTGATAAATGGTAGGCAATTAGCCTTGTTTTTATAGCATCAAGATCAATGCCAAAACATACAGAAATCCTTAAACAGAACTCAAAACATACAGAAATCCACATCAAGGAATGTGGTATAGTGTCCAATGGCTTTCAATATTTCATAAATTTTATTATTACCATTATTGTATTCCTTGGGGGTGGGAGGGGGGTAGGGGGTGGGGTGGACTGTTTGAATGTGATGCCGAAAGATATTTGTGCTTCTTGCTAGGCATAATTTTTTTTTAAATAGTTGAGCCCTTTTATATTTTTGAATAGTAGTTGTAAATTTTCATTATGTTCTGACACTTAGTAGAAGTTTTCCCATAGAATGTTTTAGTATAGCTTCCTTTAATTCTGATCAGTTGACAATTAATTCTCCCAGGCTCCTGTACTTTTTCGGGGAATCGGTCACGCCTTGAATGCTGCTAATAGTCTGGTACGATTTTCTTATCAGTTCATTATGTTGATCCTGTTTCAGCAATTCATAGCCTATTGTATAGATTAATCTGTTTGCATGTATTACATTTGCCTTTCTGGTTTTGTTTTTCATTTTTTTCATCATTTCTGATGTGTTTTGTAGGTTTTGAAAGTTCTCTCTGCGTCTCCATCGGCATATTCTGCTAATCCAAATTCTGAACTCTCAAGTCCTCCCTCTCTCACTGGAACTGCAATTTCCTTAGTTTCAGTCGTTCAGGTAATTTGGAGTATAAACTTACAATTAAACCTTTTAATGTGTGGCAGGGGAAGGCCCCACCTCCCCCTAATAATTTGGTGGCGGTGCGGGGGGCCTTGGGCGCCCATGGGCTAGCCCGGGCCCGGCACATTAGCGGGCCTAGACCGAGTTTTGGCCCTACGGTCCCGGGCCGAGTGTGTTGGGTTTGTGGGATTTGGGCCAAATGCTGACCCTTATGCAAACATATTTATTTGGTATCCGCATAATGGTAGGATATCAAATAAATATTGGGTTCAAACCCAAGTTACCTGTTATTAAGCGCATATACTTCAAAGTGCACGCCATGTTTGTGTCTGACACATATTGGACACATGATGAGTCATGACACGACACACATTGGACTCGTGTCAGGCATGTCTCATAAGTGTGCAAAATTCAAAATATTTTTTTTGAATTTCGGACATATTGGACAAACGAGGGACACAATGTGCACATGCAACACTTATGCATCACGACATTGTAACTTTTTTCTGAATAATTATTGTAAGGTTTTAGGTTTATTCTCACATGAGGTCAAATGATTTTAATTTATTAATGGGGTTAGAATGATACCATTATAATTATATCAATGTTATATAGTATATGGATGTTTTTTCTTCTTCAAATAACCATAACATCAAATATCTATTATTTATTTACTCATTTGTTGCCATGTGTAACACCCCAGGCTTACACAACAAGAAATTGTCCGTTTTGCTCTTAATGGGCTCACGGGTTTAAAACGCGTCTTGGTGTGTAAGAGTTGTGTTCACATATAAGTACAGACTATCTCCTCCCATTAAGCAATGTAGGACTAAACACCCTCACCCTCACCCAATCTATGGGCCTCTTGGGACTCTTGAGCCTGGGTCAGGCGTCACACCATGTCTTAGCCATGTTCATTGTGTCATCATTTTCGTGTGATGTTGTATACTTGTTCCATTCCCGTGTTTGTGTTTGAGTCCATGCTCCATGGCTTACTATTCAAGAAGGGACTGGTGTGGAATGGAGTTGAAATTGGATTGAGAAGTTGTACCTTGGTTTATTAATGAATCACTGTAGAATTGTCTACCTTTTTTCAAAACAAAAAAAAAGGAATTGGAATTGGAAGTGTTTTAGTGAAGATTTAGGTAACAGTATATCTGTCTTTTTTTTTTGTTCAACCATTACATCTGTTTTCCTTGAACCTTTGTTTTTTATGTGTTTATAGGAAAAAGTTACTTTCCATTATATTACAGTTACTTGTCTGTAATATCTTATAATACGACTCTGTGTTTGACGTGTGATGAATTTTTTAGATAGTATTTTGTCTTTATTTCACATGTAAGACATGTCCAGTTGAGACATTCCTTTTGGCCTGTCCGGTTGAGAGACATGTCCAGTTTAAAGACTGCATACTTTCGCTAGCTAGAGGAAATCCAGGAAATAAAGAAAATGTGAAAAAACATTTTGTCTTCTCTCATTTTTATAGCCTGGTTGAAGCTGCAATATTAGGATGACATTCATTTTGGTTGAGCTCCTTCTTGTGAGAGTACTTTATATATGTATATTAGACAAATATTATGTTTATTTATTTTGATAAGCAAGCCACTTCCTGATAACTGTAGCGTTACAAAGGTACTAACTAAATGTCAACTGCAGCCAGAACATGAACAATAGCCAGATTTCGTACCTCAGAATAAGTTACGTATGCTAAAAAAGTTTAAAAAGAAGTTCCACACTTCCACCTCTTTTATCAGACCTTGCACCATATATATCTTTTAGTTTTTTTTTTTTTAATCCACTCTGGCATTCCATCCACCTCCCTGTAACTCCATGTTTTCTTGGTTGAAAGATTTAATGGTTTTTCCCTATATCGTTTAAAAAAAAGTCAAAAGGTGTTTTAACTGGGTTCTAATCATGTGATTTTTAATATGATTAAACTTTTAATGATTAAATGCCATATATTGCCAACCACATTACAAGATTGTTATCTCTAGTGGTGGTTGAAACTAAAGGTGAATTTTTCTTGCAGGCTAGAAACAATGCTCGTATTCTGATCTCAGGTTCCTTGGATTTATTCAGCAATAGGTATGCAGATGTTGTCAATTTCTCATGGAAGTCACTAACACTTTTTTCATACTAAATTTTCCATCTGGCAACTGCAGATTATTTAAATCTGGTGTTCTGAAAGCTGGAAGTTCAGTCAAGTAAGGAACTCATTTTACCAATAGAGTTGAACTCTTTTGTCGTTTTTTTCACCTGGCTAGTCAATCAGCGTCTGAGTTTTGACATTTACAACACTCAATGATCCTTGGCGATGATAACTATTTAGTAATTGTATCAACCTCTTGAACCCGCTCTGCAAACTATAGACATTGCAAATTGATCATTTGGTATGATATTAATGAATGAATGAATTAACTACATGCTGCATGGTGAATATTCTATTGCGCACATTTTTTTTCTGTAAGCACTTTATATAAATTTGTTAATCAGAAGTGTCAGATCACCTATTAGGTATATCAGAAGAATAATCAGAAACAAACTTAAGTTATTTCTCATGGTTGCAGGTATGAAAAATCTGGCAATGAACAATTTGTAACTGAACTCAGCAAATGGGTCTTCCACGAAAGGGGTCATCTTAAGGTGAAGCATTGTAAATTAATTGTGTATAATGTGTCCATCATGGATATCATGTATTTCTTCAAAAAAAAAATCATGGATATTATCTAGTATAAATTTTAGGGACCATTGTTGGTTAGCAAATTTTCAGAATGATCCATTTCATTTTGGTTTCAAATGTACTGGATGTCTTCTTCTAGGCTGTCAATGTCAAGCACAACAAAGCTGGTGAGAAAGCGGAACCTGCAATGTACAGGATCAATGACGATCTGGTAATTTCCTTTCATATTATCTTCCTCAAAAAAAAAATTTCCTTCCTTTCATATCATGCAAGGGGGTATAGATATAAACTTGAAGTAAATAAATTATATTTGGCGTATACTTGACTCTTTATATGAATCACTGCAGGAGTATTCAGTTGAGATCTATGAATGGTCTGGAACAAGCTGGAAGCCATATGTAGCTGATGATGTTCAGGTTCAGTTCTATATGATGAGCCCATATGTACTGAGGACTCTATCCCATGATCAAAAGGTACAATCATAACTCACTCCCACTCTGTTGCTTGCAAGTTGGATGTTTTGTTTCACATCCAATGTGGTTGTGTTCTTGCAGGGTCTTTATTCGACGTCCTTCAAAGTACCCGATGTATATGGTGTCTTCCAATTTAAGGTTGAATATCAAAAGCTAGGATACACAAGCTTATCGCTCTCAAAGCAGGTATGTCCCTATGCATGTGTTTTTTTCATTTAAAAATACAGCATTTTCATCTCTAATTCACTTGTAGGAAAAGTAAAACATTAATAGTCAGATAATTAAGAATAACAAAATCGCCATCTTATAAAAACTTGTAATCAAGCATCGCCTAAGCATGCCTAGGCGGATAGGCGCATTGCCACTGCCTGGCCACCTAGACAACTATGGTTCTTATTAATTAGTAATTACAATATTGTTTTGTTCTGGATTATGTATTTTTATTACACCAATTGCCATCATCCAGTAGTCTTGGCTTCGGCGTTAATTCTGATGTTGCTCATTTGCAAAAAGGCTAGAGCAAGGATCAAAACTGTCTTGGTGGACATAAGATATGCAACACCCAATGATCTGACTGACATTTTTATCTGATTAACTTAAGAAAGTATGCCTTGTAAAACTGTGTGAAAACAGAAGAAGCACTTGATTTTGATTTTAGTATATTTGTAAAATAATGAAACGTTGAAATGTATATTCTTCTTTTGAGAGGTGGGTGGTACAGTGTTACCAATATATTTCAACAATTTAGAAACCAAGTGGCACAGCCAATTGTTACGGGCTTCAAGGCTCCCTTGTGCATTTTGTAGATTTGCAGGATCTTCCCTTCTTTTTTGTTTTCTTCAATAACAATCTATGTTCCCTTCTTTTTTCAGTTTTCTTCAATAATAATCTTTCTATTAAACTTGGAATTGCTTGAACTGCAGATTCCAGTTCGCCCTTACAAACACAATGAATATGAGAGGTTTATAAAGGCTGCTTATCCTTATTATGGAGCTTCATTTTCTATGGTAAGGATCCTTAACACTTTTCCTGCCACATAAAAGATGCATTACTGAACTCCTAATCATATTGCTTAATAATTTTTAGGTTTTCCCTTATGAAGGATTATACCCATTTTTCTATCCTCCCTTTTAGTACACTTATTTGTTGTCTTTGCTGAACTCTTTGCAGATGGCTGGGTTCTTCATTTTCAGCATCATCTTTCTGTACCACAAATAGCGGGGCACCCATCTATTTATTTGCTAAGCTCTGATAGAACAAACTTTCTTTGGAATTTTGACTTTGAGAAACAGATTAGTGAGTTTATAAATTGCAATTTAGTAATTTACAGAATTTATTCCCATGATGGTTACAATTTTGTAATCAATTATATGCCCTCCACTTCTATTTCATCTTCACTGCTATATTCTTCATTGCTGTCTTCATTTTCTTCCTCACTCTCATCTGATTCTTGCATACCTTCACCAGTGTCTTCTACCTTGGCATACCTTGCACAGTGCTCTGTTTTCCAGCAAAATCACCATTAGTCTTGAACACAAAAATTCAATTATCTCCTCTTTCCCTCTCTATATATGTATATAATGTTTATATGCCAGGCATATTTACCTTTGACCTTCTGGTCATAAGAGATTTGGTCTTTCATCATTAGTGCCCCGGCTTCACGGTTCAGTGGGTCAGAAGGATTTGGATATAGCAGCAACTGAGGAAGGAATACTTCAAATATGTTGATAAGATCTGCGCCAAGTAATTTAACCAACAAAGAAAATATCATTTTGAAAGTCCATATGATGAGGTTTGGTTTGACAGGTTTAAAGAAAGCTTGTTTTACCAAACATAGGGCTCCAAGTCTGGTTGATGACATCAAGGCATACTGAACCAGATCTGTAACACGAGATACAATGGAGTGAGAGAGATGTGTGAGACATCACATATAAGTTTTTGTGAGTGAATTTGTAGGAGCTCTCACGCTTCGTCAATGTTGGGATGGTAGATTCGATTGACGAAGTTGATGGAGGGGATTTGTATGGGTAAGCATCAGGCAGATCTACCCTCACCCTCCAAACTCCACCACTATAAAGACCTGATCAAGTAAATACACAGATCATCATTCATGAAAAGCTTCTTGATAACATTGGTTATTCATCCTTGTAGACATGCTTGCTCTCTGTTTCATGGGTATATATATTAAAGAACTTGTTATAGGTGATAGGTATATTAGCTATACTTAAACTTTGAAGCATGATGACTTGATAAATCTAGATTGCGTGAAAAGAAATTTTCTAAGATCTCATAAAACTCTTTATGCTATATGTCATCCAAACTTTTCACACACCCACCAAAAAATAAAGTTAGAACAGAAGGCTTGAGCAACATTTTTGTTGCCAGATGTCTATGACCCATCGAATCTGTTTTAGATAAACCACTGTTTTGATTGAATTCATCATTAAAAGTTTGTACAGCTGTTCTCAGTAAATTCATCTGCATGTGGAAAAATGAAAATTTAATTTTATAATAGAGTATAACAAGAGGGAGGAAAGCATGAGAGACATACTGTCAGGGGGCCCATTAAAATCAACGAAGAGTTCGGTCATGGAATCGTTAATCATCTCCACCTTATAATCTGTCATCATCCTATCACCACCACCCACAACCAATCAAAACCACTTTTCTTTATAATAATAAAAAAATACAGGAAGAAAAAAAAAACAAGGGAGAAGAAAGAGAGAAGAACACAGAAATCATACAGTTTCATGACATCCATGTCCCTGCGCTTGCTTGGTGATGACATATCTCTCTAACCTGGTAATATGAATATAAAAAAATTTAGTTTTACAAACCTCAAACGTACATAAAACATCAACTTGTCTTTTGCAAATTGTAACTGAAAAGTGGTTGAGAGAGAGAGAGAGAGAGAGAGACTAGCCTTGGATGCGAAAGTATTGTTTTTGGTGAGGAGGGGAAAGGGGAAGAAGAGGAGGCAAAGATGTGAGGGTTTGAGGAAAAGTATAGAATGGAGTTATGGAGATGGGGAGGGAAGAAAAGAAAGGCATGGGGGCAAACACCAATGTATAGTTTTTGGTGATATATACGCGTTTGTACACATTCTCTGTCACTGACATGTGACCTGTTGGGTTAAAAAAATAAAAAAAATAGGAAAAATCCAAATAACCCCTTGTATACTGTCTAAAATCATATAACCCCCTCAAAAGTTTATATAACCCTCCGCTGTAAACACCTACAAAATCCAAATGGTCTCTTAAATTAAATTTCTCGTTGATAGATAAATAATATTGTACAAATATTTTATTTAGTTAACCCTGATTGAAAACATAGTATACTAAAATTCTCCTATAATATGTTAAAATACAGGAAATATTTTGTTATTGATGATTTTACTTCTCTAGATAAGAGTTTTATAATACATTCGGAGAGCTAAAATCATTATTTATATAAAAAAAAATTTACATTATTAACTTGTAAGAGATTTTCAGTCAAAGTTAACTAACGGAATATTTACATAATATTCTTCATCTGTCAACAGAAGTTTAATTCAGAAGGTTATTTAGATTTATATAAATATTTTTATACAGTTATATAAACTTTAAGAAAAATCTAAGTAATACAGATTTTAAGCAGGTAGACATATTTTTCCCTAAAATATAATAATGATATTGGCATGTTCACAGTCCAAAATGAGTATTGGATGCAAATATTAGTACGGAAGTCTTTTGAATAGTTTTTTTTTTTTTTTTTTTAAGTGTGAAATCATGTGTTCATTATGTGTATAGCATGTTGAAATGGCAGCTGGTGAAGGTGGAATTCATCGGGTGTACGTGGTTCGATTCATTGCAAATGTAATTGAATTGAATTATGATGATATCTAACTTCAAAATCGAATCAAACCGAAGTTGAATTAAATTGCTAAAATTATAAACTGAATTGAAACTGTTTGAACAACTGGAATCAAATTGAACCGAATTGAAAATGATTGATGGTGTAGATAGGGCGGAGCCAGAACTTAATTTTAGGGTGGGTTTAAGCTAAAATTTAATAAAAGTTTTAATTCATGCTGAAAAAATTTCTAAAATTAAAATTGTAAATAAATTTAATAGGTTCATATTCTTTATGAACATTATATATCTAATAAAATTGATACACACACACACACACACATATATATATAATAAAATAACACTACTAAAATAAGCATTGTTACACGCCGTGGATAACCCTAAATGTAGTCTTATCTACATCGTTAGTCATCCAAAGAAATATATGCTTCCTTAGATAACTATATACCTCGACAAAAAGAAAATTTGCATTTGTTAAAAATGTGTTCATTCTATTCGAAATGGATTCATTAAAATATATATCTCATTGAATGATATTTATTAATTTTAAAAAATTAAAATTTGTATAAACTGTCTTTAGAATTATCCACGTGATTGTCCCTAACATTTTTTTATTAAAATTGAGTCATACAATATTTCAATTAATAGAAATCACATGTTATCAATATAATTTATCAAATTCTTTTTCAATACAGAGAATCATCTAATGTGTAAGAGATTAATGAATTTTTTTTATGAATATTAACAGTATAATGGACAACAATTGATTCGGGTTTGTTTGGTTCAGGATTGGATTAAACCCAAGCACCTCACCTCAGGCTCAAATGTCATAAATTGTAGGTGCATGAAATTTTTTTCCTAATTCGATCATTAATAAAAGGTTTGGGTGTGTATTAATGTATCAGATTGCATCAGAACCCTGAAATTAAGTATATTTGGGCAAGAATAGAACTAGGATGGATGATAGTCTTCAGTAGTCATAACGCAACGGTTTAGAGTTTACCTGCATTAAAGATATGTCTTGAATTCAAATTTGATGCTGACTTACTTATCTGTCTTTTATGAAGGGTAGCTTTCCTATTTTATAAGATGAGCCACCGGTCCCTCCCAACACGCGCAAAATCAACTGTACATGCATAGCCTATTTGTCGATCAGGAATCACTTCAATCACATCACATATGTCCTGACACCAAAATTACTCTGGTTTTTTTTACTACTTTTGTTTTTCATATATTTTTTCACATTGGATTGTAGAGCGAACCTACTCGATATAAAAATGATTGATTGTGAGGAACAACCTTAGATGTAATATATTTCTCAAACGTTTTGATATTTTCTCATTGCATCTATTTTACGTAATGAAGTCCTTTTATAATTAAAAAATGAAATTATAGTTCAATAAAATTTATATACTCATTTACATAAAATTTAATGTTTTATTCAATTAAATATATATTTCAATATCAACAAAATATTAAACCATGAGCAATTTTTTGTTATTATTCCTAAACATCATCTAACGTAACATATGAAATATCTATATACCAACATAGAAAAATTTATACAATACTACAAAAAAATACATACAAAATGTATGGATTCTATCATTCATTTGAACCCATAATTCATTTATTTTATCATATAAATAACATTCTTTGACAAGTCCGTGATTCAAAAAATTCAAAATGAAAAAGTTATAGAATGAAATAGTGGTAACATAATTTACTTTTATTTGTATGCGTTTGAAAACTTGTTTTTAAACATTATTTTGTTTTTACAAAAATCGTAAAAGGTAATCCAGTTTCTAAACGGTTTTGAAAAAAACTACTTAATTAAAAAATTATTTTAATTTTTAGTGAAAAACATACTTTTTCAAAAGAAAAAAAACTTAGTTTTTTAAAAATCAAGTTTTATTAAATTATTTTATATAAAATCATAATTTTTCAGTGAGTTTATAAATACCCTTGAAAAAAAGTTATTAAAGGAATGACAAATGGTAACATTTTGCCGTCCGAGAAAATCGAATTAATTCAACGTTGAATCTGTTTACAGACATCACGGCGTGAGGAAGCCACGAACCAGCAAACAGAAATCCAAACGTGTCCTAAACGGAATGTTATATGTATATAATAATATAATTAAGATGTTAAACTTGGGTGACCACAACAAAAAGGCATCGGGTTGGAATTGAATGTAATATATATATATTTTTAAAAAATAAAACTGATAAAAATATTTTAAAATTATGATTCTTAAACCTTATGTAAATAGGATGAGACAGGTTCGAATTTTGTAATATCTGTTTGAGAAAGGGCTTGAGTTGAAAAATCAAAACTTTTGAACATGTTTGAAATAAGATTTTGTTACTGAATTTGTTTGGGATTGATCAAACTCGTCCTATACCATCCCGTTGCCATCTACGTGCCTATGGCTTAGTTTTTTCAAATCCTTAGGGTCAAGTCATTAATCCTAAAATAATAATAATAATAATATAGATACGTAGAGTGGAGGTGAAGCAGGGTCAACAATGAACCTCTTCATCAAACAGATGAACAACTTCAAAACGTTTACGCATCTATGAACATATAATCACACTCAACCCAATTATATTCCAACTAATTATAAACTTGTCGCTGTTCCTCGTGAGTCGTGAACTTTTTTATTTACAATGACATTTTTGGGATTTGAAAGTCAATCTTGATGAGGGAGTTTCAAATTTTAATATGTCCCGTACTCATCTTTTCTCTCAAGTTTTGGATCACTGTTGGTGCCAATCCTTTGCTCTTATTGCTCGGTTGTTTGTTTTAACATGTTAATGTCTTTTGTCAACTGTATCCTCTCACCTCTAATTCTAATTTTTTTTGGACTTATTAATATTGAAATAGAAATGCTCCCAGTATCCTTAAAAAAAAATTGACGCAACTAAGCAGCATATAGGAGGCATTGCTTATAGTACTTGTAAGAATGTTGCGAAGGATACAGAACCAGATCTGAAACTTAACCCCAGTTTGATTTGAAAATAAAGCCCATAAGAGCATCTCCAAATGGAGCCATGGGTGGCTCCATTTTAGAGAAATGGAGGGGGGGCACTCCAACCCACCCCCTCCATTTTTATCTCCAAATTTTTTTATCTATAAATATTAATTTAAATAAATAAGATAATAGAATAATGAATTAAAATAATTAATTAATATTATTTATTTATTTTTTAAATTTTAATATATTGAAAATTAATATAATATAATATTATTAAATTTAGTAAAAAAAATTCAAACTAAATTGGATCTATTTAACCCACCTCAACTAAAGATGTTTACTTTACGCTTCGAAATGATTAATTGAACATTTGTGGAAAAGACTTTAATGAACCAATGTATTTTTTATTTTAAGTTCAATGATCATTAACTTAATGTATCTCAATTGCAGTGTGCATAAGTAATGATAAAATTGTTATGGATAATTTTAAATTATACAATTTTTAAATTTTTAATTGCATGACAATAATATCAAGTAATACATATAAAATTATTCAATATGAAATAAATAATTAAAATAAATGCTTATAACTTAACCAATGAACTCATTTTGAAGTTACGAGACCTTTCAGATATAATATTTATAAATAAATAAGAGGTAGATAAACTTAACCTACAAATAGTTAATAATTGAATTTATGGTAAAGGATACAAATGGAATTAAAAAAAATTGTAAGCATTAAGAGAGGGTATTTAGGGGTTTTATAAAAAATGAACTAAATGGAGACCCCTATTTCACCCGTCCGATGTATTTGAGCCCAAAACCTACCACCTCAAATTGGAGCTGCTTTTACAGCACGGTTGGAGTCTCCTCGGGATGCATTTTGGAGAAATCATCCCGGTTGGATTATAAGTAAAGTTAATGAGAATAATTTTAAAATGAGTGTTTGGAATGTTTGAATAAATGAGAATATGTATTTCAGAATTAACTTTTAGATTTCATAACCCCTGGATTATTTTTCAGTTATACAACCTAAAATAATATGTGAGTTCACTATCAAATTAATTATCATCACTTTTTATAAATTATTTGTCATCAGTTTTTTTATTTTTTTTATAAATCTTTATCTATACTTTATTCACATTTTATCCAAATAAAAAAAATTATTATTACGATTTTTCAACAAGAATGATTTAAAACATAAAAAAAATATTTATATTCTAAAATAAATGAGAATAACCTCGTAATAACATAATTCTCCCTATATATTTGCCTCCAAATATACTTACGGCAAAGCCCACGTGCTATGAAACGATAAGAGAAAAAATCGCTTGACACCAAAAATAAAAGAAAAGAAAAAATATCGCCGTTGCCGGGGATCAAACCCGGGTCACCCGCGTGACAGGCGGGAATACTCACCACTATACTACAACGACCGGTTGAAAGTAAGGCTAAATAAAAATTATTTCAATCAACTAAAATAAAAGTTTATATTAAAGTTTATATTTCATAGAATAAAAATAAACTAACAATTAGAGAGGTTTTAATTATCCACATGCAGAACGAACAACATGGCAAATCACACCAATGAAAAGAGTTCGCCCAATTTACTTTGCATGTCCATAGAAGAGTTGGTAGAAAACATACAAGTAATCTTACAGACGAATATTTTACAGAGAATTTAGGAATAACACCAATAGAAGACAAGGTGAACACATGTTTGCAGAAAATCCTGGGCTCACATCCAGTCTCCATTTCTTTTTCTGTTTTGTTAGTTGTGCTGTCAACTTCAATCAATGTACAACACCTGGAAAGAAGGAAAATGCAATTAACATGTTGGGGACAAAGTTTTCTCATGCAATTTCAGCAATAATCAGCATTTGTGTCTTACTCAGAACAGGCTCCAGATCTTCCATGTCTCAGCTTCTAATTATAACATAATCACCTTGGATGCGCCCCGCTAGGAGACTTATCAAGCTACTTTTCCCTATCTTAGCATAGAATGGTGATTGGCATATCTTCCACGTTACACACATGAAACGAAACCATCTTAAGCATTCTTGTGCATGAAATATCTCAATTCTTGAAAGTGAAGCGGTTCATTACCCCAGGAAGTCCAACCTGCAACTAATTCTCTGGCAAATAGCTCAATGCACTTCATAGGCTTGGGCCCAGGTGCATGATCTATAAGAAAATCTGAACACCGTGTAAAGGAAAAAACATTGATAAATAAACATAACATGTGGTTATAAAGAGATGAGGTGAGGTGGTGCAAGGAGGACAAGATTGTGCATTGTGCATAAATTTATAAATTTATCAGAGATTTGTTAAAATCTTTCAGCTGGAAACAACCAAAGCCTTATGATGTCAATCCAAACTTCAAGATAAGTGGTCCAGACTAAATGATGGGCTATTCTGGCTACAGGTAAAGAAATTCATGTCAAACATAATAAATAAATGAGTCCTTTGCCAAATTATGCATGGATACTTCCAACAGGGGGCTTCCTTGAGTAATCTCCAGGAACGCTAAGGATAACTTGATTGGCTTGTGGAGGTTTAAATGCTAGATGAGGGCCAGAATCCATCCCCTAAAGAGAAAAAGATACAATAATGATATGAAAGATCACAAACCAAAGTAGGAAAAAGACAAGATTGCTGCTATTTAATGACACACCTTCACATTAATGTATCCTAGAAGAAGGCGTTCGTACGGTCTATGGTGAAACAAGTCCAGTTCACCAATCAGGGACCCATCAAATTTTACCTTTATATCAGCCACGTAAAATGAAATTAGAACAGAAGAAAGAACAAGAGATTAGCAAGACTTGTATTAATTAGGACTTATCCTATGTAACTGAATCCTCCAATTTTTGCAGTCTTTTTTGATAAAATTCAAAAGCACGGTCACCTTCAACCAGTAGAAATTTGTAACATGTGTGATGCCCCAGGCAGGAAAGAGCTCTTTCTCCACAAATGCCAGCACTTTCTCCTTGTTAGTTACCCACACAGCCACAAGTGCTCCTTCTGTGTGAGCAAGTTGCTTCACAGGAAGTGAGAGAAAGTATCTGTTGGGTAACTGGAGATACCTTTGACATTTAATAGAAATGTTTCATGTCAACAACAAATCATTCATCAATAGCATGACTGCAGGCCAACACATCTTAGTTCAAAACTGAAATACAACTCACAGAAACTCACAGAATGTTTTTTTGAAAGAACATGAGTATGCTATATTTTTACTGTTCAATTGTTTGTTACCGTTACAATAGTAGCCCCATCCTCAAAGTAGTTGATTTGTGGGTTACTTGACTAGACCAGCCTAAGCCTGGGCTTTTGATAGAATAATAGTAGTGGCTATATGTATTAAACTTAATATTTATCCATATTGCATAGGTGATTTAAACTTTCAATTTATTGATCTAGTTTTTATAAGTTTGAATCCTTTTCTACAATCAAAGAATTGCCTACTCTTCCCTTACATAAACTTCTGTGAGTATACTCTAACCATGTTCCTAAAACCACATCACGAGCAAAGCACAGTATTAAAGACAATATCATGCCACCATTTCATCCAAAGAAGAAAATATCATGCCATACATGTAGGCCCCATCCCATTTTCAAATACAAGAGAAAACTGGTAACTATATTTGGCACAGAAATGATAATGGAACATGGATTTTCAATAAGCTTATACTTTGACAGGTCACAGGTATATACACCATTAAGTAACCAATATTTTTCACAATAAAAATCTATTGAGAGGTTGTAGGATAACTAAATAAGTCCAGGATACTTGTCAAACTGAAGCAGTTTACATCTCAATCAACCTTCTGTATTTACTATTTAGTAACATGTTGAGTAACCATCCCATCCTGAACGTACTTCGCTTACACTCTTCCATTAAATGATCATTTGCGGCATTAGTGTATCATTTATATCAACCTGGTGAAATTTACTTATATATAGTGGTATCTTAAACAAACAATGGCTATCAGGGTTCACAAAACTAAAGCATAACCATAAGATGTGCACCATAAAAATTCTACATGAATTGCCCAAACTTGAGAACTTTGGAACAAAGCTGAAGATGAGAAAAAACACACATTGCTTTCTGACGTGCACTTCCATTTTCCCACGGTGGATCAATGACTATAAGATTAAATCCAAGATCGGAATGATCTGCTAAAAACATAAAATAAGAATTAAAACCATGTCCAAGAAAGGCTCTTCAAATTAGGTATGGAGGATGACATAATCATTGAACAGCTTAAAAGTTAAAAATATTAACTGCCCCTTTTTAATAAAGTGGTGCCACTGACTCTTATTTAAAACTTAGAGAGGGAGGGAGGGAGAGGGAGAAGGGAATAGGGGTCAAGGAATGTCCTCGCACCAAAAAATCCCAATACATATAAACATTGAACAGCTTAAAAGTTATTAATATTAACTACCCTTTCTAAATAAATTGGTGTCCACTGATTTTTCTTTAAAACTGATAAACAAGATAGAGATAGAGATGGATGAATAGATAGATAGAGATAAAGAGAGAAGGGAATAGGGGTCAAGGAATGTCCTCGCACCAAAAAATCCCAATACATATAAACATTGAACAGCTTAAAAGTTATTAATATTAACTACCCTTTCTAAATAAATTGGTGTCCACTGATTTTTCTTTAAAACTGATAAACAAGATAGAGATAGAGATGGATGAATAGATAGATAGAGATAAAGAGAGAAGGGAATAGGACAATGGAATGTCCTCGCACCGAAAAAACCGCAATACATATCAATGAGCCACTAACTCAATAATAAAATCCCTATCCTTTTCAATATAGATCCTCACTGAGTGCAATTTTTTTATTTTTATATTTATATTTATTTATTTATTTTGGGAGGGGGGGGGGGGGTTGTCATACAACACTTCACTAAATGTTTTCAACATAACTTTCCCTTCCCTTAAAAACTATTATCTGCTCTTATAGAAAGGCAATACTTAAACCCAAAATTATCAATTTTAATACAAACTAGAGTTAGATTTTAAAAAATACCAGGAATGAGCTTGTAAATTTGTGCCAAGTCTGACTTTGTGTTTTGATCATCAACAAACAGAAAACATGAAAATTACCGTTAGTAATGGTAGCACTTAAAGGAGATTAGGAGATATAGCCCATTAACAAAATTAACAAGTTGAAATAGTAACAAAGTACTCCGTACTTTTCTGAATATTCGTTAAAGTACTCTGATTAGACATCAAACGTACAAAACATACCGTACCGAACATAATGCATATTAAATTCATTAATACATACTAATGCTTAAATTATCTAGAAAATAGTCTAATTATCCCCGTACTTTTCCGTATTTATCCCGTATGATTTACGAATGTACACAAACCGTACTGAACACAACACTGGCCGAATATATGCCGTACACGAACTTTGTTACTATTTGAAGCATGGGGAAAAGCAATACTAAGGAGGATTCGGATAAAAGAGATGTTCGACCTGTTAATCAATAAGATAAGATTATTTACCATTTGGAAACAGCAATTTTTAGGTAATAAATACCATCTGTCAAGAAATTCAGCCTCTGCATCATCACTTGTTTCATTACAAATTAAGTTATTGAATGCAGTAACATGTGCTCCTTCACCATTCAGGACAAGTCTTCTTCCTGAAATTTGGCAGAAACAATCAAACAAGGCAACAGAATGGGAATTGAGGGTAATGCAAAAATGTGACAAAAAAATAAAGATTCTTATTGGGCATAGAGTTGCAGATATACTTAGGCCCCATTTGTAAACAGGTTTGGGTAATTTTTGGGTTTGCATAAAGCTGTTTTTCCCACACCCGTTTCCAAACAGAAAAACTGGGGCTAAAAGCTACAGACATATTTCTGTGAAAAAAGTGCCCAAAACTTGAGTTTTCCGAAAGTTGTGGAGAGCTAGCTTCCTACAAAATCAGTTCTAAACCCAACTTTTGCCTAAAATCAGTTTTGCATTCGTGCAACCAAACACAGCCTTAGAATGTCTTGGAACTGAACATTTTCTTATATTCCACTCTCATAGATAATTGGATACATATACATTGTACTTCTTCTTCAGTAAACAACAACAGTTTTATCTGTTGTTTCACAACATGAATAGAATAGAACAAGAGCACAATTCCATATTATTATACCATAGAGGACTCAAATGTTTCACAAAAAGAAAAAATAAAATAAAAATATTAAATATTAAATATAGGAAAATAGGAACATTCTACAGCAAGGGGTGATGGACATTTCGAGGGGGCTGATTTGGCATCCAATATAAGAAAAAATTCCCCTTTGAAGGTGAATGCGTTTGTGTGGCTCTTTGCACTTGACAAAATTCTGACCAAGGCAAGCTGGAACACATGAGCTCAAGATGGTGATGTGAGTTGTGAACTTTGTGAAGGGGGGAAGAAGGAAATGATGGAGCATCTTTTCTTCAAATTTCCTTTTAGGTTGAAATGTTGGAGGATGAGTGTGACTCTGGGGAGATCTAAGGTGGTTACTTCCAAACAAATGTGGGGTTGATTAGGAAGTTAAAAAAGAAGGTTGACAGGAGCAATCATTGGTATAGTACTTTGGCAAGAAAAGATCACTGATATAGTTAATACGATCCTCCAACCTTTCATTTTCTTTTATATTTATTCACACTGATAATGGATGATAAAGGCCCCAATCTGTTTTGTTTTCTGATATGAAAAAGGTTCTGAATAGTTTAAAACAGTTTTAACAGTTTGGATAAAGATGAAGTCGAATATGTTCATTCATGTTGGTAAGCATAGTCCAACTACTTGCTAGATATTAATTGAAATTTGATTGATAAATATCACCTTGCTCCCAGAAAATACAACTGACTCTTGAACTGATAGAGAATACACATCTTTGGCTAACTTCATCACCTAATCTATGTAAGCTTACCTAAAGCTTATTCCTCTCCCAAGTAGATTTTAGGTTTGTCAACTAAACAACCAGAAAACACAATTCCAAAACAAATAGGCAGTTCCTACTTCCTAATCAACCTTTTTAATAAAAGAAAAGAAACTTATTCAGTTTCACAAGAAACCATTTGTTCAGATCATGAAGAATGAACAGAAGACCCATTGGGTCCATAAAAAATATCAGTTATTCAAATCTCTAACACGCATCTTTGTTTCTTTAATGGAAAAAGGTGTTGAATCTTTCTTATATAGGAACCAATTTTGGTAAGGAATATATAGGATGGTCCATGATTATTATTATTATTTATAAAAGTGGGAGTTTACCAACAAAACTTTCATTGATTGTAATGGGGTACAACTCCAGAAATAACACTAAAGCAACAGTGAAGGATCTGAAAACTACAAAAGACTGAACCTAAAAAAACTTTTCCTCCCTAGAGAATGATATTGAAGAAGCTCTCAGGGTGTGAATATCTAAATTTCATCCTTTTAGATTACAATTTTACTTATTAAAATCAAACATTTTCACTTATAGAATAGGAAATGTGGAGAAGCTAAACTCAACAAACAAATTAGTGGTTGAGAAACAGAGTCGTCAGAAGGGCCATCAATGTGCAGGGAATTTTGAAAATGCCTGATAGAGTGGACTCCATTCAGTAATAACGAAAACCTCCACCCAATAATCACTCTGCACCCTCTCTAGTTTTCACTGTAATTCGTCCAACAATTATCACCCACTCCACACCAACATTCCATCACCATAATCTGCCTTGAATCTTTGGGGAAAAACCCTTCCCCATTTGAGAAACATCTTTCAACGTCCATTTGCTGTATTCACATCATGCTCATTTCCAATTCTGGCAAACACTATCCAGATTATTTATTAAAACATGGGTTCTGCAACCTATAATTTGCTGCAACTACTTCCCACATAAAACACTCAAAACACATAAACAATGAACCACTTTGTTACCAAATTACAAACATATTGCAGGACGAGCAGATACAATAAGGCCCTGAAAAAACCTAGCCATAAATAGTAAATTCAAAACTGATCATTCTCAAAACACATTGATCAAAAGTTCAAGTCCTCTCATATAAAGGTTAGTTCGCTCAGAAGATTTATAAAATGCAAATTTAGAACCACCATTGATTAAATTTCTACAAGATAAAAAAAAATCATTTAACACTTTCACTCAGTAAAAATTCCATAACAATTCATGTCAAAGAACAGACCTTCTCCTTCCTTATCAGTCTCATCTCCACGAAAACGAAGAATCATCTCATACAGCGGCGCTTGCCATACATTTCCTACCTTGATCAAAGAATTTTCATCATCCACATCCATAGCACCCAGTCCTTTCTCCACCTCTCCCTTCAATTCCCTAAGAAATGAAAGAACCTCAGATGATCCAATGAAAGCTTCATGTGCCCTCATCAACAAAGACCTCACTTCCTGCTCACCAAAACCAAAGCCGCCACTAAAACCAACAAAGAAGAAACCAATTTTTTAAAATAAAAATAAAAATAAATCCATCTATACCAGATGACGATTTTCTGCCGATTTCTCTCTTTCGTTGAGAATGTGTGATCCCCTCTTCCGCTTCTTCTTCTTCTTATTGTTCTTCCACTCTTTCGGGTCCGGGGAAACCCTAACCCTAGCAACGGATCCTGCCTGGTCGGATTTGCAGGAACGACGGTAGTGCATGGAAGTGGAGACCCTGAATCTGGTATAGGATGCGTTGAGGACTCGAACAGGTTCGATGAAGACCGCGTTCAATCCGCTCAGTCGGTAAACGCCGGACTCCATGAATGACGAGAGCTCCTCGTCCATGTTTCTCTCCTTGTGTTTGTCGGGGGAATGTCTGGGTTTAGCAGCTACAACCCGACCAACGAATGGGTTAGGACTCTGTTACACTTTTTTACAAACAGTCAAAGAAGTTATCCAATATACAACACTATCACAATGTATCAAAATTTAAAAATTTATGTTTTTCTAAA
The DNA here is from genome assembly GCA_030737845.1 of Acorus calamus. Classification (NCBI taxonomy): domain Eukaryota; kingdom Viridiplantae; phylum Streptophyta; class Magnoliopsida; order Acorales; family Acoraceae; genus Acorus; species Acorus calamus. Next base: position 29,475,012 of record CM060874.1, on the reverse strand, counting down.
AATTATATACTAGTACATACGTATACTTTATTTTTTTTATAATAATGTATATTTAAAAAAAAAAAAAAACTATAAGAACCGTGGATGGAACTGCAAGTAGATTGGACGTATCATTTTTTTTCTCCGTACTTGTTTGTATTCCCATGTAGCTCTGGTCTTCAACAACCGCCACACTCATATTAACCCGGTATGTATCTAGTTATTGTTTTATTTTTTTTTGACATGTGATTGGAATTTACTGATGATTTTAAGAAAATGGATATTTGTTCATTTTGCAGCCTCATACAACGTAATAACGTAGTGTATACAACGTTATCATAGTATTGAGTTAAACAATTCATTTTTTCAAAGAGAAAAAGAATATGTTATTGTATCTCAATACAATAACTTATGTTTTTTTTTTTTTGTCTAACAGTATATCCTTCAATGAGAGAGTGTATAGCATATGTTTTTTTTATATAAAAAAATCATATACATTATCTAATAAGGTATATATTTTTATAAAATGTGAAGTATATATTTCAATTAATTGAATTATATTATTTATTGAAAACGTGAAATTTTTTTAATGTGATATACACCTTATTACAATGAGTAGATGAGACTCTAACTAGATATATAAGACTGCATATGAGTATTTAAAAAGATTAAGTAGTACAACGCTCTTTTATTTGTGGGAAAAATCCATACAACCCCGTGAAATCTAACTAAAATCCATAAAACCCCCTGATGTTTCTTAAAATCCATATAACCCCCTAAAAACACCTAATAAATCTAAATAACCCCTCAATAAAATTTTCGTTAATAAATTATGAATATTTTGTGAATATTTCATTTGGTTAATCCCGACTGAAAATACAATATACTAAAAAACAACTACAATGTGTTAAAAATATGAAAAATCTATAAAAATGATGATTTTACTCTCTAGATATATTATAAAACTCTATCCGGATAGATAAAATCGTCATTTATAAAATATTTTTCACATTTTTAACACGTTGTAGAATTTTTTAGTATACTATATTTTCTACCAGGGTTAACCAAAAATATATTCATAAAATATTCATCATCGTAAATTTTACTCAATGGGTTATTTGGATTTAGGAATTTTTATTTTTAAGTCCCTGTTAACATGATTATTTAGGGATCGATCCCTCCATTATTTATATTTCTTTTCAAGTCTCCATATTCAACCGTCAATTTAGTTTTTAGTCCCTTCATCAAACGTCCGTCCATATACCGTTAATTTGTGAAATGTGATTTATTTTTAAATCTATGTAAATTATGTTATTTAGTGTTAATCCATGTAAACTATTTAGTGTTAAATCCATGTAAATTATGTTATTTAGTATGGAAACAGACGTTTGACAGATGGACTAAAAACTAAATAAGCAGTTGAATATGAAAACTTAAAAAGAAAAATAAAGAAGTGAGGACCGATCCCTAAATAAATATGTTTATAGGAACCACAAAAAAAAATATGTTTATAGGGACTTAAAATTAAAAATCCCTTGGATTTATTAGGTGTTTTTAGAGGGTGACATAGATTTTAAGAAAAGTGGAGGGTTATGGATTTCAGTCAGTTTACAGGGCGTTATATGGATTTTTCCCTTCATTTAATTGTTAGGGTCCTTTACCAACGAGGAGCAAAATATACCTATGTACGAAATTCACATCTTTATGTACTGAGCGTAACCTTGTAAAAAAGTTTGTAAGCGTATACACAAATGAAACTTCATAAAAGGGTACAAGAGAAGTGTTGATTCATGAGAGATGGTGAACATGACACTCCCGATCTCCTACGAAGAAGAAAAAAAATTGAATAATGAATAAAGATAGCAACACAGATACAAATGAGTGAATTGATGAAACAACATCACTCTATGATGAGAAAAAAAATCATTGAAAATATATATCCAAAAAACTAAAAAAAAATTAACTCTTCGTTTGGCCAAGTTCGATGTCTTTCTCACTATCGCCATTTGTCCGGTCTTTCAGAAGCTTAACCTCCTCTTCCTTTAACCTGTCATCCTCCTTCAGATTAAAGGATGCTGTCTTCTGCTGCTTTTCAGATTCAATTGCCCAGCTGTATATGATCATGCCGACAATGGCACAAGCCATACCGAGCACGTTTTTAACAGTTAGAGCTGAATCAAAAAGAATCCAACCCAGAGTCAGCACGAACACAGTCTTCATGTGGCCCAGAACTTGGAAGGACACCGCAGAGAAGCGTCCGATGCAGAGGTATTGGCTCATATTGCAAACCACCGCTAGAGAGCACGACAGGAGGATGAAAAACTGCAAGGACAAGCCAATTTCACAATCAAATCCTTTTGAGCATGGTAGAAACTCGACCAAGATCATAGCAAGAGCACCGGAGACTTGTACGTGTATTGTTCAAGAGTGGTCCTATGTTTTAATACTGATCCGCAAAACAAACATTCAATTCATAAAATAACTTATCATGTCAAATCAGTATTGCTAGAAAAATATTTGTGCTCACATTGTTTTTTGTTCATTAGAGGTCTGTCAGCCTTCTATAACATTTATTTTCCTTGTTTGAAATCTTGATATTCACATATATTTACATTAAACATGACAGAACATGAATACATGATGCATAAATTTGAATCTCACTTAGCATTTCAATGCATGAGATCTGCATGAGTTTTTTTTATCATCACATCATCTAATCTTTCAGAACAATATTGATAATCTCAAATGCAACTAGACTAACGGATTAAGTAAACTATTGCCACCTTGAATGCAAGGGAGAATGGAAATTGTCATTTGAAACTTACAACTGCTCCAACAGTAAATTGGTAGCTGGTGAGAACCCGCCCTTTGAGGTAGTAGTCAGCGAAAGGACCAAAGATGAGGAGAGAAACTGCCTGTATGGGTGCCGTTTTGCTAAGGAGCTCAAAAGAACCAATGCTATATTTCTTCTGGAAAGAACCAATTGTCTGCAGCACAAAATAATGTAAGGTAAGAACTTGTATACATACTACAACTAGATCCACAAATGTGAATGAATTACATATACTAATTACTGTGTTAGAGATCTTTAATCACGTTATTCATGGCTCGTAGTTAGCAAAGTGGATTGACATAATATCACTCTTGCTCTCTACAAATATCATAATGACTTAAATTTGAAGAAAGGAAAGATATCCTCTGACCATTATAAAGATTAAATAATGAATCGCACTTTCAAAACACATCAAAAGTCTTTAAAGAGTTTGTTAAACTGAAGATCACCATATTTGAATGAGGATAGATACATGGTGATGGCTATCAAACTGATAGTTGCCATATATTTCAAATGTTCGATCCCTTGCATGATCTCTCTTTCTACAAAAAATTCACTATTTAATCACGTTTTTCTGTCACTTGCATGATAGTCTAAACTGAAATACCAAATCCCTCAGTGTGTTCAAATTCCTATGGAAATCATGTCTGCTATTTGCAGCAAAATATTTGATTTGAAAAAAGTTATCTTGAACGATCACAACTCCAGTCTTTCATCATCCTATCATATCCTATCCGCCAAAATCTTTGAAAAAGTTACTTTATATGATGAAAACCATAATGAGCTCACACTTCTACTTTTCTTCTTCTTTCATCATCCCTTCTTGTTCCTTTATGTTTCTCCACCCAAGATTATAAGCTTGGTCCTCATGGCATCACCGATTTTTGCTCAAAATAAGATCTTAACAGAAAAAACTCAAAAACTTCTACACCTGAATGCCTCAGACAAGCAAAACTAATTCTTCAGGCCAATGATTAACATGCATATACCAACATTATCATATAATGATCAGGGTGGATGAGAATATGTTGACCCACCTGGTATTTTTCCATCTCATAATCTTGCTGTGAACAAATCACTTATTACTAATAAAAACAAATAAATAAAGAAACCCCCATCTGTTCTTCTAATCATTTTAAACAACTATAAACTGGGCACCACCATCGTCAACAATCTTTGTATGTATTAAACACATCCACCAGATTCATCTGAAGCACTCCAATTTTTACTCCTAAACATACTCAACAAACACCCCCACATCTAAAACATGAACAAATGCAACACACATCATCAAAAAATCAAATAAAATCAAAGGGCACTCACGATCTGCTGGAGGGAGGTGCAAAACACGGCGACGGATGCGCATAGGAGCCCCGTGGTGTTGACGTGGACATCGGTGACCGTGCAGATGCCAACGCCGAAAGCCACAACGAGTACAGACGCCGCCACCCTCGGCGTGTACCTCTTTCCGTTCAGCATCCACTCCATCACACACACCACAGGTATCATACTCAACTTCGAGATCTGAAATTGAAATTCCCCCAAAATAACCCTAAATTTAGCAACATAAGAAAGAAAGAAAGAAAGAAAAAATCTGATTGCACTATTGCAGACGAATCGGAGAGAATTGAAGAACCTGATAGAACCCAACGGAGTTCAACATGAGACTGAAATTCATGCCGGTGATGGAGAGGTTGGCGACGACGGAGAACCAGAGGAGCTCCCAGAACGGCACGTGCTTCGAAGACGAGTACCCGCTCGCGCTCGACACCCACCCGATGAACGCCGTCATCGCGAAGTGGAAACCCGTCAGCGTAGTCGCTGAAAGAATGGAAATCGAAGCGTTAGAGAGAGGACGAGGGAGAGAGAGAAAGAGAGAGGGAGAGATCGATGTTTTCGCTTACCGAAACTGAAGTCGTAGCCGGAGGACGACATGACCTGCTTGTTGACCATGATGATGCCGACGGAGCTGAACACGTTCATCGCCCAGGCTCCGGCGTCTGACACTCTCGGCTTCTTCACCGAATCCATTGCTGCTTCTCCTTTTCGTGCGGAAGTGAAGAACAAACGAAGATGGTTTTCTTTGATTCGTTTTGGGGTTTTTGAAGGTATGATGAAGTAGATGATGATGGAGAAGGTTTGGGAAGGAAGGTGGTGGGGAAGTTGTGAGGCGTGTTGCCCTGTTTTTGAAGTCAATTCAACATATGTTACTGCGTTTTCCAACGCTGTCACAACTCACTCGGAAATTTGAACGCCTAGAATGACTTGGTTTTGTGATGACTTCGCTTGCCTCTCTTGATCATTTTAGGGGAGAAAGAGTCACATTCAATTCAATGACAACTTAACGAGTATTATATTAAATTATTTTTTAGTTTTTATTGCTTTAGCCGTCTTTATGTAACATACATTTGTGCTACATTGATCTCTCCGTCGTTGCCTCGTTGGCCGACTGGAAGATTTTTAATACTCGGCAATGAGTGATTTTTTTTTTCCTTTTGAGTGTTGATACAACCAACCCCCCCCCCCCCCCCCCCCCCCCCCCAATATTGCATTATCATAAGATATCATAATGTATAAAATAAAACAAATTTTTATTTTTTAAAAAAAACTAATGTATTATAATTTCTCAATATATTTATTATTTTATATAATAATATGTATTTTAATGAAAAATTTACAATTTTTATAAAAACAGTATGGTCTGCAAATAAGGCTATATAGGGTGTCGGACATGTCATTTTCTTTCTGGGAATGACGCATATGCTCACATTAACAAAACATATATTCAAAAAAAAATTTTTTACATTTTTTATAAATGCATCCATACAATTCATTGAAGTATATGTTTTACCTTTTTATTAAATCATGCACCTCGTTTGATGAGATATACTATTTTAAAAATATTCAAAACTCATGTAGACTGAAATTAATGCTGCAAATAGACTGGATATAACATTATTCTTTCTTTATTTATGGGAGATAAAGAGAGAGAGATCATGACTGCCACTTCACAAGTCATAATGGATTGCCATGTGCCCAAGCCATAATATCAGGTGAGATACAGATCTGGGCAGACAAACTGATAAAACTGTAATACACATTGTTGAATTGGGAATCATTATCTTCCAGAAAATCTACCATGTTTGAAGTCAAATAGAGACAAGTGAGGTTTGACATCCAGTGGTCCAATAAGACGTCTTGAAATCCCATCATAAATCAGTCAACAAGTTTTACGGTGCATTTTGTCTCCCTTTATACTCTAGGAGGGTTTTTTTCTGAATATTTAAGGTAGGCAAGCCTCTTCACTCTTCCATTTTGTCAACCCCTTCTTCCTGTTGTGGTTTCTCCAGCAGAGTAACCTTTGTGGACAGGACCTCTGCAATCAAAATTAGTAAGCCTGCATTAGTCCTCTGTTGAGTTTTGAACGAGATATTGTGAGAAGAAATTGCTGACCTGTTTGCCCTTTAAGAAAGGAGAAGCCTTTTGAACTGATGTAAGTACGAGGATTTGGCTTCTGGTGATTCCTCAGGTATTCTACCTTACCCTGGATAAGGATCAATGTAAAAAAATTAGTTCACTTTATACAGCTCTAGGGAGGGGGGTTGGGGTTAGTTTTACACGACAAAATGGTTGCTGCCGATAGAATATAATGGTTGATTTGAAGATAAGTAAGATTCAGTGAAATCCCGCAGGTTTAAGAAACTAGAAAAAGAAGCACAAAAATGACTTGGTCAACAATAGGGGAAAAAACAGAAAAGGAGGCAGAATGCGCCTTATCCATGCAAAACAGATTTCTGCCAAAAATTATCAACTTTAGAGTAACAAATAAATATAGAAAACTAAAAGAGTTTCTTTGCATGACATGTACTGACCTTTGTTATTACACAGACATCAACATTGCTACCACTCCCCAAGTCATTGAATATACCAGAACATATCGCCTCGGTGACAAGCTTTACTCCTTCATCCCTCTGCATAAAAGTGGCAGAGTTAATTTTTTCGCATAGCACATTATGTTTAAGAAAAAGTCAAAGCATCAAACTCAAATAGATTATAAAAAAAAGTGTTCAGCATAAAAGGATGGCATTCTACTATCCTTCCTGGTAGCATGAGAACAGTGAATCTATGTTGACCCTAGTATTCCACAAGACCATCACCCAGGGCGGTTATACATATAGGAGGGGGAGGGGAGAGAATGGATATGGTTCTAAACTTTGGCTTCTTTTATTTATTTATTTATCTTTTTTTTTTTTTTTTTGGGGGGGGGGGGGGGGGGGGTAGAGATGGGATGGGGGGGCACAAAGAGCCTGCTCCCAGGAATAGAACCCAAGACTCTCCTGCTACCTCGCTCCAAGTAATAGCCCCTTTCACATGGTTTCTGTCCTGACAAAGCATGAATTTGGAGCATCTGGTGCTCGGCTTAGTCCGCAAGATTTCTTTCACATAGTTATTCATATTGGCATAACAATGCATGTGATAGCACTGGATCTAATGATAAAATAAGCACTCCAGAATAAGAACTGGATGGATTGCAATCATATAATTGAGCACTTTGCCCATTGTAGTCCCAGCTGTACTCCATCCAGTTTCTACACATAATATTACCATAAGAGAGAATTTAAGGCAAGCACCTTGTTTTTAAAAGAGGCACTCTCTACCAGAAATAGATTTCAAACTAAAACTTAATACATTATTTGAAACAAACATATTTTCTTATAAATAATCAGAGCTGTTAATTGTGATCCAGATATAATATAAGTTGATACATTAAAAAATCATGATTTCTTTGTAGGCTAACTCTAAAGCATGGACACTTCGTTTTGCTTGCCGTATCCATGTCGGACACGCGATGGACATCACATCACACTTCCTGACATGCGCTCAACACATGTCGGACACGCCTAAAACGTGTCCTGAGAAATGGGCTCAGTTTCACATTCACATTCAGGACACGGGCTGCCAGTTTGTGACCTGTTTACCTAAATAACTCAGCCTGTTTTGTATAAAAAAAACAGAACAATCCCTCCTCTCTCAACGCTCCAATGCTAGCCGCTGTGGAAAAGATAAACAAATGCCCCCATGCTATAATATCTCTATTTTATTTCATGTGGAAATATAATATACATGTTATCCTAATTTATTTATTGCCGTGTCCTAGCCATGTCCGTGTCCTATATTTTCAAAAACCATCGTGTCACCGTGTCCGTGTCCCCATGTCCCATGTCTGTGCTACATAGGTTAGTAATTACACAAGTTCATTCACCAAGTACAGAATATGGATGCTTTAAACTTACTTAATACCCCCCTACCTAAACGAATGCCCCCATGCTATAATATCTCTATTTTATTTCATGTGGAAATATAATATACATGTTATCCTAATTTATTTATTGCCGTGTCCTAGCCATGTCCGTGTCCTATATTTTCAAAAACCATCGTGTCACCGTGTCCGTGTCCCCATGTCCCATGTCTGTGCTACATAGGTTAGTAATTACACAAGTTCATTCACCAAGTACAGAATATGGATGCTTTAAACTTACTTAATACCCCCCTACCCCACACCATGTCCTCCTCTTTCTCTCTAACCACCCTCCCAATCTCTGCCCCCCCCCCCCCCCCAAACCCCAAAAAAAAAAATCCACTTACCCAATAGCTCTTGATTCATGTCTTGAAGACGTAACACACCCAGACCTCCGTCCACCTTGCTAATACAAATGAACTTTCATTTGACCAAATGTACTCAACACCCATTTTCCTTATGCCGGACTAAAAGAATATTCTACGAGTGACCTCCATTTTATGAAGGATTCCACTTGGAACCTTGAAAATTGAGAAGAAGAAATGGGAGAGGCTTGATAGGAACACCTTCAATATCACAAGATGAACACTCATGCTCTACAATTTGCTTTTCCATCCTACAAATGATCTTCCATTAGACTCTCTTACTTTCTTGGTGTCAAAGATTCAAAGAAATCTTGAAGATGAGGCAGCGAACGAACTCATTTCCCTCGTGGCTTCTCTACAGGACATGGTTTTGGATTTAGAAGAGGAATGTATGGTTTCATGGAAGCATGATCCCTGCGTGCAATCATTAATTAAAAGGCTATATGAAGAATCAATGAGTAGGGTGCCCTCGTCTTGATTTGCAAAACAAATTTGGGGAGCCACCTATCCCTTGAAGAATATAGATGTTTTATGTAGCTCCTTTCTCAAAAAAGTTCCTCAACAAGTCAAACAACTCTAAATGGGATACTGAAAAAAGCATCACTTGTGAGATGTGTGAAGAAAGATCATAAAAGTACATATAGTAACTTTCGAGGACAATGATCTATGCCATAGAATGAAAGATCTCAACATGTCGAAGCTTGACTATGATGAGCCAACCCCAGGAAAGTTCAAAACCTTGATTGAGGTTATGGCACATATTGGAACCAGGCCAAAAATTCGCAGGAGGCGGAAAGAGGAAACTTGGTTCATCAAAAATATCAAGCTTGACACATATAAAATGAAAAACTAATGCTAACAATGAAATCAAACCTGAAAATTGAAAAAACTGTAATTGGTCAACAAGCACAAGCAAGCACCATGATATAGTTAGCACACAATTCTATATAAACTCTTAACACACATCATCCTTGCACAAATTCACATAAAAAGAAGCTCAACATCCATAAGTAGGTCATCACAAAACTGATAACCAGAAGTATCTATATCATACTTGGGGAATTTCAACAAATGCACAGTACACTAGATTAAACTGTACAACACAATAGATAAAATGCAGGGCATTAACACAACATCCACTGTTAAAGAATATCCATAGTATAGAAGCGAGCACTATAATCTACTCTCAATCTTTCGTCTTACAAAATACAACATATGAGAATCCCCTTTAACTCAAACCTAAGGAATTCACAAAAATATAAATCTTGCTATATATTATTTCAGAAGGGAACTGCTCCATAGTAGATTGAATCAGTTTATCAAAAGTTTGAAATCAGTCTGTCAATGAAATAACTCAACTCAGATTTCCGGATTCTATTCAATTTTTATCATCATTTATAGAAGATAATGACTCTCTTCCAGCCCAAAATTATGAAAGGACAAATTTTACATATATGTAAAAAAAAATTAATTATCATTAGAAGACCGAACAGAGGTTACAGAAATACTTTGGCAGATGTATAAAATATAAATATAGAAATCATACAAGCATGAAAAACTTCCTCATGATTTCAACTTTTGGCAGTAGACTCTTGAGTTAAAGCCATTCTTACATATAATGTCATAAAGGCAATTCTATTGAGTTCTCCAGGGCAGTCTTGCAAATCTCGGCATAGGAGGGCGATAGGTTTTTGCCCGCCATGTAGATTCCTCTTCTACTAGTGCAGTTTTTTTGTTTTTTATGCCTCACTACTCCCCTTCACCCTCACTTTTTGTATCTTCAGTTTTAAATCTATAAATACGGGATAGCAATTGCCTACTTTTTCCCTCCCAAAAAAATGTCAGAAAGACAACTAGGTTAAGCAACAAATTTACAAATAAATCAGACTCCGTGTCCTAATTTGTAAGGCTGACTGAAGGACTTTTTACGGACTTTCTTGAATAACACATCAGCCAGCAGTAGTTCAATGGTGCTTACAATTTAACGAAGTCAATAGTAATTGCTCACTTAAAAAGAAATCATTTATGGAGTAATGCCTCAAAATCTTTTTACTCTAACATCTTCTATGGCAAGCACAATTTCTTGATATTACAAGTAAGGCTTTGGTCTGGAGGAATGTCTAGCAGAATACTTGAACATTGAACATTAAATCTGCAATGTTACAATTTTAGATTTTATGATAAAAAAAAATGGAACCAATAATATGCTTGGGAGACTTTCCCAGCTCAAAGGATCAATCCAATGTGAACATCCGACAACCAAGTCATCTTGTACCCTTTCAATATGGCAGGAAAATCATGAGACTAAATCCTAAATTTACCGCTTTAAAAAAACACATTTTCCTTATCATTTCCCACTGACATCGTTATAAACTTATAATGCAGAGGGAACATCCAATCCATCACCTTGGCAATGATTAACGTGTAATGAAAATATGCAAATCTAATCCACCCATAACCTACGCGCATCAAGTCATACCAAGGTCTAGCATATTCGAAGTAACGACAACAAATTAATCACATTGACTACATCTCTCTTGATTGAGATTTCTCCACACTGAAGATAATATGAAGTTACGACCTGAATCTCAAATGATATAAAGCCAAATATTGGAGAACATCCACACTCATTGTAAAGGAGCCTGCAACGACATGACGCGAATGCACATGAACAACTTCCTCAAAAGCTTGTTAATTGGTCGCAATCTTTTTATATTGTGTTCGATACTTTGATACCTTGGATGATATTTAATTTAAGGTGAAGCTCAATTGATTTGTTAATCCAAAATCTCATGATTCATAATGAAAGCATCACAATTCACAAATCTATGCAAGATCAGCAATCTACATCAGAGAACTGGGTCCGATTGGAGAAGAAAAAGAATCAACCTTAAGACATTTAACAATCTTCAATTACTAAATCTGGTAATATAAGCAATGGTAAATCTCTACCCACTGAATGTGGGAGCCACCACCTTAGCATCCCCCACTTAGCATCCCATTATAATCACCAACCATTATACCATAATAGAAAAACACCATATGGCCCAGATGGTTTTTTCTTGCTCAGATTTTTCCACGAGTTTATGGTCTACAGTGAAGGAGGATGTCTTGGAGGTGTTTGATGAGTTCTAAAGGGATCAAAGGGTAATGACACTCTAAGCTCTAATCCCAGGCCATGCTCTATTTCTGTGAAGAAATCAGGCTTCATTAATGAATATCTAGAGTAACTTGCAATGATGACCCCAAGATTAGAAGAAACTTGTGTGAGGAGGAAGCAGAATTTATACTGGTGATCCAGTTTTGCAGAATTTTAAGCTGAAGGAATCAAGCATGATTGTGTGGCTTGGTTCCCCAGCCCAAGGGACCGTTTCTCAGTCAAAAAATGCTATGATTGGTGGCAAAAAGGTTGCTCGATCAGTTTGAATATTGCTGTCAAAGCTAATTGGGTGTAGGGATTAAAGCTCAATTGAAGGTACAGGGCTCCCTTTGGTTGCTATATCAAGAAAGACTTGTAATGACAATGTGTAGCGTGAGATGGGCTCCGGGAGAACCCACTGCCTGTGCTCTTTGTGGAACTGAAAATGAGACAATGGCGCAACATTTTTGTAAGTGTCCCTTCTTAAAGCAAATGTGGAATAAGTTGGGTGTTTCTATGGGCTTTAAAGCTGATTTCAACAATCTAGAGCGGTTGTAGGAATTTGATAAATGTTTGAAAAATAGGGGATAGGGGTCTAAAGGTAAAGGTCTCCCAGATTATAATTCCCGCCTGCTGAGTAATTTGGCTGTCAAGAAACAAAGTGATCTTCAAAGGAAACAGACATTATTTTGAGAACATTTGGGAGTGCAAGGGATGGGTTATGCATTGTGCTTGGATGAAGTATCCTAGTTTTGATGTAGAGAGATTGTTGTCTGCAGGAGGTGAAGAAATCCACTGTTTTGCAAGGTTTGGGCCTGGTAGAAGGCTCATTACCAAGCTTTGTATTTTCTGTTTCTAGTTTTTTGTGTTTACTCTTAGCACCAAATTTTATAAACTGAACATGGTGGTATAATTCCTATCTGTATCTTCTAAAGAAAATGCATTGATGACCAGACACCCATGAGTCAGTTTGAACATGGCCTTCTTCAACGTCATTTCCACAAAAGTCTGTTGTTCATATCCTCCAAACCACCCTTTCTTTTACTGTTGCATGTTGCACACAAGCTCCCAACACAAGGGATTACTGTTCCTCTCATTTTCTTTGGCCATATTCCATAAAAATCACCTTCTTATGCAGTTTATCTTGTAAATGATGCCTTTAGGATTTTAAAAAATAAAAAGATAGAATAAAGGTAGATTTGTAAGTAAACCTTGCAGTAATACCATATTCCCTCCTAAGCTCAAGGATCTGCTCTTCAAGCCCTCAAAAACTCTTCCAAACAAAATAAAAAGTGAGTATTTTATCAAGAATAGAATGGTGACAATTTTATAGAGCAATGTGGGTGCATCTGCCAGGTTATATAGTGGATCCCTCATCTACATTTTTTCTTTTTCCTTCAGAATTGAACCTCAAAATTAATAAAATTTGGTGATACATTCCTATCAGTTTTCAAAAGCACAAAAAGCTCTACTATAGACCATCTTACTTGCACCAAGAAGGTGGCCCCTTTCTTGGTGCAAGTAAATACAATATCTACTCTACTTTTTGTAGTATAATTAATAATCGTATTTGGTACACGTGTGTGTGTGTGAGAGAGAGAGAGACAGAGAGAGAGAGAGATACCACTCTTTTGTGTGTGTGCTAGTGCTCCCATGATTAGGGTGAAATGACTCGCGGAACAGTACCAACCCCATTCTCTATCACAAGGATGACCAACTGTTATCAAATATCAATAACCTAATCCTCAAGAGCATTTAAAAACCAAAATAAGAATTCCTTCCTATCCTCATATTAAACATCAGTAATGTAACCATACAGACTACTTAAGAAGAGCACATAACAAATAGAATTTTCCAACATCAACTATATGCTCAAACAAAAGATGTCATTTCTAATCTCCATTACCATCTCAGGGCACTGTTAAAGTTCAGACCAATGATAATGTTAACACCAGGAAAATTGATAATATTAAGCAATCCCAAGTTCAGTTCTAAATTAAAACTGTACTATACAGGGGAAAAAATTATCCTCCTGAGCTGAGATAAAAACATGTAAATACCATAAACAATGCAGTAGGTCCGGATGAGAGGGCATCATGATAATGCCAACCACCATCAAATTAAATCACCCCTTAGGGACAATCAGATTACTATAAGCCAGGAAAAATGCATACATGTACATCAAATAATGAGACACATTTATGCATGCTCATCACAATTATTACTGCCCTTCTTGAATCCCTATGGCCTCCATTAACACCTAAGCACGAAGCTTCCTATGTTTCTTCCCAAAACACACACACACACACAAACATGATGCAACAATTAATAAAAGATATGCACCAATAGAGAAACTTACAGTAAGGCCTTCTCTATATTTTGATTCAAAGATGGCCATTGCAGCAAGTGAACCAGAACCCATGGTAGCAAACGGTAGTGTGTCAGTGGAACCATGAGGGTATATCTGTCCAATAGAATTATAAGATGCAATCTCAGATGATGCTCAGATGTAATAAAAAAAAAAGATACTAAGAGAATTAAAAAAACTCACTGTATGCAAATGAGGTCCAGTAATATCAACACCTCCAAGCACCAGAGCAGCACTGACATGTCCTTGGTAACTGTTCAATATTGTCATAAAATTCAGTTTACAAAATTTATTGCTTGTATTAGTGCAAACTAATATGTCAAGGCATGCAAATTTAGAACTTCAGAGGGTGTCCCTCATCCCATCACTACTCCTACAAGTTCTTCAAATGCTGAAATATAAGATGTGATATATTACAGTAAAAGAAAAATAACATGAAATTGTGAATTGAGAAATTACCCAAAAAGATGAGTCTTCAGGAGAGTAAGGGCAGTAACAACTCTTGATTCTCTGCCGGTGGCATAACGGTGCAGCAGTAACTGGGAGCTAATCATATCTAAAGGCAGCAATACGAAATCAAATCTCAAAATATTCATACACCCCACAGTCTTAAAATTTTAAGAAACACAGCTCTTGCACAAAATATATAATTATCACACAACACACAAAGAATAAAAACAAAAATCACCAGTCACATTCTCCGTATCCGCAGCAGTTCCGGCTCCGCAACAATAAATATTCGGGGCCATGTAATGGATCTTCTCACAATTCTTATCCGCCACAATTGGTCCCTCTGTGGCCCTTGTATCTGCCCCAAGCACCACCCCATCCTGAAATGCAGAAAATCATGGGACAAAGATCTGAAGTTAATGCGATTGAACAAGTGATGGAAACGCAAATGCGACGAAATTGAAAGATCGAACAAAAATTGAAGTTGAAGATAGAGGAGAAGACCTGGAAGACTAGACCGACGATGGTGGTACCGGTCTTGAGGAAGGAAGGAGCGTGGACTCCGTTTTTGGTGAGCATGTCGTTCCTCCGGCATAGATCGAAGTTGAACCCTCCCTTCGGAGGAAGCTCTACCGTCGCCTTCGACATCTCGATCTGATCCAACGACTTCGAACAGAGCAGATCAAACACCAAAACTTGGGAAAATAAAGAACTGGCGAGTTCTTGAGATTTTTTTTTTTTTTTTTTTTTAGGGTTCAGACTTCAGAGGGACTGATTGCTTGAAGGAGGGGTTGCCCGGGGCAGATGCACGTGTGATGCACCTGTCCTGGACGGGGTGAATAGGGGGGTGTGTTTGTGCGTAATGAAAAGTAAAAGAAAGTGAAAAAAAGTAAAAAAAATTCACTGACTATTCAAAAAACTAACATTTGTGTCAAACAAGAAAAGAAAAAAATTTCATCACTCTTTTCTCTTATTTTATCTTATTAAAAAAAAGTAAGAAAAAACTTTTTCTTTCTCCGTATATGAGAAATTGAAATAAAGTGATGCAAATTTTTTCATTATATGTACAAATACACCTTGAAAGTTGGTGAAAGGAAAAAAAATTTACTTTCATTACTTTTCTTTTGACCCAAACTCATTTACTTTTTTTATTTTCTATTCAAATTTGTACACAAACACGCCCATAGTGAATACTGAATACTCGATTTATTATTTATTTATTTAAAGCATTTTTTTGTTAATAGCATATGGGTTATAGTCATTTTGAAAGATATTATTTTTTTATTATATCATTTTTATCGTCATATGTATAATATGTAGTTATTTGTAAAAACAAATAATATTTTGAATTGATGTCTATACATAAGAGATCAAAGAAATTTTTCATTCACAAATATAAAAGAAAATTTTAAAATTTATTTTTCAATTGAAAAAATGTTTTATTATGTCTCATTTATGAGTTTTTTTTAATGAATGAGATTGATGAAACTGTCATTTCTTTGATATAATATAAAAAAATAGTATAATTCCAAACAAAGCAAAATGGAAGAGAAAAGAGATTTAAAGAAAGCCTAATTAGGAGATCTAAACAAGGCTGCCAACATATCTCTCCCAATGAGTGAAGATCAAAATGTCCCTCTCAAATCTCACCATCTGAGCACCTGCGCAAAGGCCCCCCCTTCTTGTGCTGTACAAACCAATTCCCAACTTACTAGGTGAACCCATCGAGACCCTTGTCTCTGACCGCTCCAAAGGAATCGACATCGCAGCACATCCAATCAATAAAGGATAGTCTAGGAAGTTTAAGGACGCGTTTGATTGCGCGATTGCAAAACTGATTCTGCAGGAATCTGCGATTGCAAACCTGATTCTGCAGGTAGGGGTGGTAAACGAGCCGAACGAGCCGAGCTTTGACATGTTCAAGCTCGGCTCGTTTATAAACGAGTCGAGCCGAGCCAAGCTCACGAGCCTCAACGAACCTAGCATTCTTCTTCATTTTAGGGTTTTTAGGAATTGAAAACAAAATTTTAGCATAAAAGAGCAAAGTTCATGAGCTTAAAAGAGCATAACTTTATATTAATTTAATATTCTGATTTTATAAATGAGTTTAGTCAAGCTTCAACTAAGTTTTAATAACATAAACGAGTCGAATTTGAATATAAAATGAAGCTCGATCCAAGTCCCGAGCCTAACCGAGCTTTAAAATTTGTTCAAGCTTACTCATTTATCTAAACGAACGAGCCTGAACGAGCTCAAACCAAGCTGAGCCCGAGCGGCTTGGTTCGTTTACCAGCCCTATCTGCAGGAAGCTCACTTTCTCAGCTTTTTGAAATCGCAGCTTTTGAGTACTATTTGCCTGCAATCGCTGGGTTTAAAACTGCGATTACAAAACTGTTTGGTTGCGCGATTGCAAACGCAGCTTCCTGTAATCGCAATTGCGCAACCAAACGCACCCAAATAGAGAAAGCATAAATACCGAAAGATTGGACAAGACCGCCTGAACGAGAACAATGAACGAGAACAAGCCTCCCACCCGAACTTAGCAATCGACCAGCCCAACCATCCAGTCTCCGTTCGAACCGTTGCATAAGGTTTAAATAGACTTCATCCCTGAAAACACATTTTATGTGTTTTTTAAAAAGAAACATTTTTTACAAAAAAAATCGTAAATAACTTTTTAATTAAGTCTGCATTTTAGAATGCGTTTAGCAACACTTTTCAGCTTCTACTTAATTAAAAACAGAATCACCTTATTTAAATGTTATCAAACACACCCTTAGATATTTTAAGAAGATCTTATCACCTTTATTGGCGCAATGACTAGTTGGACTGGAAAAAGATATACACAGGCCCATTTGCAGCCCATTTTACAGCCATGATTTTTAAAAAATCATACACTCATCTTTTGAAGTGCATACTATTATATGAAATTTAGCGTATATTTTTTTTATAATGAAAAATATAAAAAAATTGGGTCATATACTATGTTAGGACCCATACGCTAAGATAACGCAGTATATACTAAGCTATCTTAGCGTATGAGACTGCAAAACGGACTGCGTATATCAGCGCTCTTGGACTAGCCGTAGGGGGGACACGGCCCAAGACAAGCCACGGGCGCAATGGACCATTCCGTGCCAGCATGATGGGCCGGCCCATAGTACAGCCCGGTCCAGCCCGTCCTGGCCCATCCCGTTTGACACCTCTACGAACAAAGGTTAATATTGTAATTACGCCCTCATGAATCCCCATGACGCGAGGGGGGGGGGGGGTTTACGAAAGAAGCGTGACAATGTGCAGGCGACTGTTTGGCGTGGCGTAGCAGCCTCTGAATCTTAACAAAGCCGCTACTAAATATGTTCAGACACATATATATTTAACGCGGGATTTCGTTTTGTGTCGTTTTGGACCTGAGACATCTGTGACAGCGACCCCCCTCAACTCAACTCGTAGTGGACTTTTTAGGATATCCTCAAAAATAGGTGGAAATGATGATCGATCGGTCTGGTCCGTTTGATGACAACTCTAACTTCCACGCGTGTTCAAGAATTAATGTTTCCTTTTCTTTTTGTTCTTTTTTTTTTGCTTTATGGGTGCAAGGAATGATGGTGATGAGTCATTTTTCCAATGTTAAAAGCAGTTCACTGTTCCTTTTAACTGTTTTATCAAAGGTAGTTGTCATACATCATCTTTTTGATAATTTTAATATTACAATACTGAATAGTCATCATTGAATTATATAGCATATGTGTCGTTAATATTTTTATATTTATTAAAAATATATTTATTTAATTTGAATTAAAGGGATACACACCGGTCAAGAGATTTATTATTTTTTAAAAAATAAAATATTTGATAATTGTTCGTGAAATTGCATTTTTTGTTCTCTAAAACACTAACATTATCCTTTTATACAAATAACATATAATGACGTATATATTTTTTTTAAAATAAATTTTATGCGTTAATGAATTGTATGACTCAATAACACAAAATATAAAAAAATTAACGAGTTATATATCTTGTTACAATGAGTTTAGATGATTAACGAGGTATGTGAATTAGAAATTGGTTAAAAAAATTGTGTTACAATGCTCCTTTGAGAAACATGTACTACTATTAGGTCACAAATTGTTCAACTTGTAAAGCTTGAAGATTTTTTCCTCTCAAAACACAAAAAACCAAAATATAAAAGTAGGAAAAGAAACCAAGATTTGATACATTTTTCACCTCAAAAGTGGTGTCTGTTCATAGGTATTCTAGAGCAATTTGATTGATAGGTTATATTACCAAATTTATTTTAAGACTTGAACTCATAACTCAATGATTGACAATGAAATTTACAATCAAGAGGTCATCTATTCAATTCACACCATTCACTTAAACAATAAAATTAGTTCATACACATCACCTAATTGAGCAATCTGATTGGTTCATACACGTTACCTAATTCAAAGTAGTTTATATATAACATATTGTATTGTATACTATAAAACAAACAATAAGTCAGCCTCACGTATCAGTATCATGTATATATATACTATATATAAATCAAATGATAAAGTCTGGTTTCAATCTGAACAGTGCAAATTTCAACAACAAAATAAGAAATTCGAGATACAACCTTCCCACTGCTTTGTCCACCCCAAAATTTCAAACATATTTACTCCATATCAAGCCTCACATGGCCTCACAGTCATTTTTATTTCCTGTCCACAAAAACAAAATACAGGGGACATACTGGGTAACCCAACGTAAGAATCAAATAGAACATGAGCCACAGCAATAGAGGAGACTCTGGTTCAATTTCTGTCGGGTGCGAGATTGATGAAAATGGTTTTATAGTCCTATGGACTGTATTTTTGTGGACCTCTGGTCACAGTTAGGTTGGTTCGTGTTGGTTTTAGTTTTTCTTGGGTCATTTGTAAACTCATTTGAATTTTATTTTGCTTTTGCAAAAATTTTAGAAGTTAAAACACATTTTTAAATGGTTCTAAAAATAGATGTTTCTTTATAGGAGAAATTGATATAGCTCTTTAGAAATTTATGAAAATAGAAAAATGTCAATGTAAAATTGGTAAATCTCTTAATGTTCTTATTTTATTATACAATATTTATTTTAGTCCATACTTTAACCAAAACTAATCAAATTTGTGGTTGACTCTAATCATACATGATAAATTATTATACTACCATTATTAAATTCATTTTATTTCTTTAGAAAAATTGATATAACTCCCTGAGAACTTATAAAAATAAAAAAGGTATCTATAAAATTAGTAGGAGAATTTACTGTAAGATAGAGGATTTGTTGATTTTATAGGGACCTTTTTCGATTTTCAAAAGTTTATAGGGAATTATATCGATTTTTTCATTTTTTTTTTACCATTGGTAAATATAAGATGGTAAAAATATTTTTATCGTCAAAATGACTAAATTAGATTTTTCATATTTTGTAAGGGTTTATTTGAATGTCATTTATTAGATCTCCATTTGGTAAATGGAGTATTATTTGAATATTCACTATAAACTGATGGCAATTTGACTCAATAACTAAATCCATTAACCATACGGGGATGGAGTTATATCAATTTCTCCTTTATTTATAAATTTTGATCCAATTTTTAATTAAAAAATATATTTAAAAAAAATGAGTTCCATGGTAATCAAACTTTATTGACCTATTATATACAAAATTATATATTTTTAACTTGGTTTCAAATGGCCCCTGGCCATTGATTGTAATTTGTTCATACATGTAAAAGAATTGTTATGAGAAAGAATAGAGTATTGATACACTTAATTTTTCTTTTAGTCGCATTTGTAGTTCAGAAATAATCTCTCAACTATTTATAAATTACGATAGTGCAATGTATGTTGCATTAGTGTAGTGTATGAAAATTATTATTATTATTTTTTAAATATCAATAACACATATTTTATTAAATTTTGGGTATAGAACTATAGACATTAGTAAGAGCTAGAGGTGGCCTAATTTGTTTCATGCATGTAAAAATATTATTATGAGAAAAATAGAGCATTAATACACTCAATTTGTCTTTCAGTCCCATCTGTAGTTTATAAATGATCTCTCAACTATCTATAATATATTACATTAGCGTAGTATATGAAAATTAATTTTTTTAATTTTTAATTTTTTAAAATATTAATATATCTTAGTTTATATTTTATTGTTTATCTCAAATTTGTTCCCCATAAACATGTCTATTTAGGGATTAATCCCTCCCTTTTTCATATATTTTTTTAAGTCTCCATATTCAACTGTCTTTTTGGTTTTTAGTCACTCCATCAAATCCGTTCATACATCGTTAATGTGTGAAATGTGATTTTATTTTTAAGTATCTGTGAACTATGTTGTTTAATGAACAGTTCCTGAAAATATGAAGAAGGGAATGACTGATCACTAACTAAATAACACAGTTTAGAAGTACTACACCCACTAATACAATACTGTAGCTATCATTTTCAAAAAAAAGAAAAGAAAAGAAAAAGAATAAATCTGCGTAGGTTGGCTACATTTTCACTTTTAGGGGCCGTTTGGATAGCGGAATTAGGGTGGAATAGGGGTAGAATAGGTAAATTAGGTGTTTGGCTAGGCGGAATAAGGGGGTATAGCTATGCGGAATAAAGAGAGAATAAGCTGGTATTTGTATTCCAAGTCCACCCATGGAATTGTGTTATTCCTCAACTGGAATAAGGAAACCCACCTATCAAATCACCTATCAAATCAAATCACCTGTCATCACCTCTTATACATCAATGAGGTCCACATGTCAAATCAACTTTTTACACCTTATTCACATCTTATTCTTTATCAACCAAACACCCCAACCTTTATTATTACGTTTCCCAATGAGAATAACAAAAAACACAACCAAACACAAAATCTCTTATTCATTGATAAAGTCAACAATTTCTAGAATAGTATAAACTCCAGAATAGCTTATGTCTCTAGCCAAACGGGCCCTACTTTCTGTTAGCTTCCTGCGCCGAAACTGTGACGGAGGGTTTGAGAGATAAAGCACACGCGCAGAGAGAGACACAGACAGACAGACAGAGTCTGTTGCTTCCCGCGTTTTCCATGGCTTTCTCAAGCGTACAAGCCATCCTCACATAACCCACCATCTCTCTTTCTCATTCCTTCTGCCTCTCTTCCTCTCTTGCCCCCTCTCCCCCCCTCTCTCTACGGTCCCTTCTTCAAAATCTCTTCTTCCCCACATTGTACCTATATTTTGAAAGAAAAAAAATGCACTAAAAAAAACTCATCCTTTCATCCCAAATGAGCCCAAACAAGAATTACTAAAAGAAACAAATCCATTGCCACCTAGTCTTAACTTCTTCCCAAAAAACACGACCCTTTTGAACTCCTTCTCAACTCTTGTGCCACAAGCAATCATCCCTCTCTCTCAAAAAAAAAAAAAACTCCCCTTTTGAAGAGAAATGCAGTTCCTTGTCCCCATTTGAACTCTGTTTCTCTCTCCAAAATCGGATTTTGAAACCATGGGAAACCAACTGAGCAACAGAAGATCCAACACCATCGGCGACACCCCACCCTCTCCAACCATCCCCACAGCCTCCACCGTCTCGGGCGGTGGCGGAGGCGGAGGCGACTACACGGCCGAGCTGAGCTCGTACGAGATGGCGTGCCGGCTCGACCCGGACCTCCAGACCTTCGACACGACCCTCCAAGCCCGCACGAACCGGGTCATCGCCACCCTCGCCGGGGGAGGCGTGGAGGTCCGGTCCCTCTCCCTCGACTCCCTCAAGGAGGTCACCGGGTGCCTCCTCGAGATGAACCAAGAAGTGGTGAAGATCATCTTGGACTGCAAGAAGGACATTTGGAACAACCAGGACCTCTTCAGCCTCGTCGAGGACTACTTCGAGAGCACCCTCCAGACGCTCGACTTCTGTACCGCCCTCGAAAAGTGCCTCAAACGCGCCCGCGACTCCCAATTGATCGTCCACGTCGCGCTCCAGCAGTTCGAAGAGGAGGACAATGACGGCGAAAACGGTGAAGACAAGAAGTACGCTAAGACATTGGAGGAGCTCCGTAGTTTCAAGTCCGCGGGGGACCCGTTCACGGAGGAGTTCTTCCAGGCGTTCAAATCGGTTTATGAGCAGCAGTTGTCGATGCTGAGGAAGCTGCATCATAGAAAGGGGAAGCTTGATAAGAGGATCAAGAAGGCGAAGGTGTGGAGGAAGGTGACTAGCATTATATTTGCGTCCGCTTTCGTGGCCGTGTTGATTTGTTCTGTGGTGGCAGCAGCTATGGCCGCTCCTCCTGTCGCTGCAGCGCTGGCGGCGGCGACTTCGATCCCTTTGGGTTCGATGGGGAAGTGGTTCGACTCGCTTTGGAAGAATTATGAGGTGGCGTTGAGGGGGCAGAGGGAGGTGGTGCATTCGATGCAGGTGGGGACTTATGTCACGATTAAGGATTTGGATAGCATTCGGGTGCTTGTCGATCGGTTGGAGGTGCAGATTGGGGGTCTCTTGCAAAGTGCGGGTTTTGCGCTTGGGGATGAGGAGGCGGTGAGGTTTGGGGTTGTGGAGATTAGGAAGAAATTGGATGAGTTTATGAAGAGTGTGGAGGATTTGGGTGAACATGCAGATAAGTGTAGCAGGGATATAAGGCGTGCGAGGACAGTTGTGTTGCAGAGGATTATTCGACATCCTACTTGAAAATTTTGAACGCGCCTTTGATGGGTATGACATTTCGATGACTCTTCACCCAATTTGAATTGTTGTTGTTCGTTCAATGCGATAATGTGCCATTGTGGAAAGACTGCTAAAAAATTGTTTAATTTGTTGTTGCTTTGGTTCTGACTTGTCTTTGACTATATTTATATCAAATAAAGAGTAGATGTTTATTTAACTGTAGGCTAGTCCTGCAATTTATTGAGGGATTGGGTTTTTTTTTATATTTTATTTCTATGTGATTGTTTTTATTATTCCCAGAAATGCAAGTCTTCCAAAGAACATGATTTGGATTAGCTTGTTTTGATTGAACTGGGAAACATAAGTCGCTATATAATTCATTCATTTGCACAATCTATAGCTCGTTTTTACTTGTTCTAGAAATCATATCATAATCTCTTCATTATTTGCTGAGAAAAAAGAAAACATTAAGTTTAACCCAGGTTTTATTTTGTTGAGGCTACAATTTTTTTGTGCTGCCTCGTACCGAAAAGTGGCATGGGACATGATCTTCTGTTTTGGTGGTATCCAAATTACCAGTAGTATTTTTTTTCCTTGGCTAATGTTGGCCTTATGCTGTGAACCGAGCTTTGGAAAAGTCAGCTAGCACCCTTCTCTCCATAATGGATGACGAAGGATCAAATCCTGGGGGCACCAATCTCCAATTGATGAAATAGAGCAGTCCTATTATCTTATGATATTTTTTATATTTGGATACCGTGGTTCTTAACAATCACTACACTTCAGAAGCACCCTACTTCATCCAACCAACTAGCCCCCATTAAAAAAACATTTTTTTCTTGTTTCCAATCTCCATATGTTCTCAAACCAGTATATCTATAATTATAGAGTAAATGCTGATTGGCAATACGACCTGAGCCACTATATTTTTAGAGGAATCTTATACGTCTATTCCGTACCTCAATTTTCTGACCCTCTTTACAAATCATGTCATCATATCATTGTTTTAGCATTCATCCCGTCCCATCTTATAAAAAAATATTGAGTAAAAATTTATATACAGCAAGGATTCTCATATCAAAACAGTATATTTACCTCCCACAAGAAAACAGTGATTATTACTACTATAAGGTCTTAGTCTAACCAATGATGAAGACCCCTGGTGGCATGGAAGTCCCTACCCAACACGAGGCCCTCACAATTGGTGCAGCCATCTTTTCTTGTGTGTCTCAATCTTATAGTCAGCAATGCCATTGAAACTCAACACATCCCTCAACCAATAGAAACATTCTCGAGGCTCCTGTTTGGTAACCGAATAGCTTTTTGTGGGACAGTATAGGATACTTATTCCTGTTTGAATACATCATTGAAAAAGTCAACTAGTTTAGGGATATGCAAAGGCCAAATTACCAATGAATGTTAAAGTATATTTGGCAAAATAAATAAAATGCCCTCAGATAAAGCTCAGAACAGCTTATATGAACTAATGGTCGTATAAAAGATGTTGGATCATGGGGGTCAACTAGGTTAGCTATTCACCATAGTCCAGTTATGAATCGCAATTTTTTGGTTTGCCAAAACTACAACATGTTTAACAGTTTGCCAAACAGAACTAGGTTAATTGTTATATCCCAAAGCACTAGACTGGGGATAGATTTTTTCAGTGTTATTTTCATTTATATAGTCATGATTTCCTTCAATAGTACAAGTAAAAAATAAAAATGGTAGAGATGAACCTAAACAAGGTGAAAAATATTATCTCTAGTCAATTTCTTGGAGTCAATAATAAAATTTCGCTGCATCCAGTTTTGAGTTGGAAACTACAAGAGAAACATCATGATGATGTTTGTTTTACAAGGGATGTTGGAGAAAAAAGATCCAAGCATGTGGAAATAATAGTCTAGTTGTACATGTAACCAACATGGACTCCCTGTTTCTTACCCAAAAAAAAAAATGGACTTCCTGTTGATATGGTGCATAAAAAATAAGGGTCAACATAGAACTTCTATTTGTCACTACAATTCAAAGAAAATGTCATCTGCTTGTGGATGAGTAGGGACAAAATCTTTAAAGTAAGGGCCAATTTTGTAACTCTGGTCTAGAAGGAGAATTCCTCATTATCAGGAAACCAGCTCTAGTAGATTCCTTGTAAGCAGAAATTTTATCTGGAATGTCCAAGAATGAACATAGGAATGAAGAATTTCAAACACAATTTTCTCATGGATTCTAGCAACATCATTATGTTTGGATATTTCTTAAATTAAATTAGGATAGTCATGATGATTAGAAAACAGAAAAACCTTATAGATCACCAAATGACATGATTATATTTCATATAATGGAGTAGAAATTTGTAAATCATTTGAGATTTCGTATACAAAGGTTTGTTAAGGTTTAAATAGCCATGAATTTTCTTGATTTTGAATTAAAATGATATTTTTGGCCACCAAACATTGGAAATAATCTTCTCAAAAATATTTTAATACATGTTAAACATGAGATTCAGCTTTCCAGGAAAACTAATTGCTGAAGATTCTTTTAAGATGGTGTCTGAACTCAAACAAACCAGACAAACCCTAACGTCATGTTCTTCTACACCTCAACTAGGTGATTTTCCAAGAAACAAAATTAGCTGCGCACGATCATAATTATGTAGTAGTCTTCAATGTTCCACCACTCTGGAGACAAATTTTATTATAGCAAGACATTGGTGTGTCCAGCAGTTGGTTTTCAACCGCGCAAAAACTCCCCAGTGTATTCACACTTCTTTCCTGCATACTTTTCTCAGTAAATGTGTGCTAGCGGGCCATATATTTAATCCATCCATCCCAACTCATATAGGGGAAGTTTTCGTGACATGTCAAAAAATCTGATTAAGCTTCTGTTCAGCATCATTTGCGATCAAGAACCAATATCCTGCTGCATACTTTTATCTGTCATCCCTCCAAAACAATACTTCGAGGAGCCCAAAATAATTATCCACCAAAATATGGGATTCATGTACCCCTTCCAACTTTTAACAACTAAAATTGACAATCTATCTTCTTGTGCAGTCATCTGCAACAGCTGTTCCATGAATTCCTTTTTCTTTCTACTCAAATGTTATGGATTACATGATTCCTCATTATCTATATACTGCAAAAAGTCATTTGCAACTTGAAGAGTACGGCCAATGAAGATTCTATTTGATGATTCTGTGATTACTGATTAGTGTCTATCAATTTACAGTGCTTTGCAGAAATACTTAATCAGGCCTGTAACAAATAAAGATCAAGTTCCCACAATTGAGTTTCCTTCATCCAAGTCTTTGTGGAAATTTCCTTGATGCTATTTATTGTTTACAAGTAACAGATTGAATTATGCCAGATGTGCTTATGTTAAATGTGTACCTTTCTTCCAGCATTTGAAATGCTTTGAATAGTCAATGAAAGGATCATTAAATAAGCAATTGAGCTGAACTTTATGAAGGATATCAGGTTCATAATGTTTACTGGTACAAGAAAGAACTTTTCTCCTCTTCCAAGCTATTGTGCTGGTAGATCAGCTATAAGCCAATCTTTTTTCTTTTTTGTGGAATAATGTTACACGGTTCTTTTTTCAATCTCAAATGCAATTCACTTCTATTTTGATTTTTTTTTCTTCTAAAAATAGCACACCTCTTTTGATGACACACACACACACAATTATAAAAATAAAATATATGCTTTAGTAAGCTGAATGGGCTCATTTATAAAAAAAAATGTAAGAAATTTTTAACTGATGTATATACCTCTTACAATGAGTGCAAGTGGCTAATGAGATATATAGGATTAGAAACATAGTTGCAACAACCTTTTTTAGGTTTTTTTTTTCATGTATACCATAAAAAACAATGTTATTTTTTTATACTATCACAAATACCACGTTTAATTTTACACCATTAGAAAATTTCTTAATTAAAAAATGTCTCACTTGTTATCTTTTTTAATAAAAATCAAACTTAATTAGATTTCATTCTTAACCAATAAGGGAAAATGATAAAAATAATCTTAATATAATATTTGTCATAATGTAAATAATTAAACATAATAATCTAATTAATTTCTTGTTATTTCGAAATCAACCATGAACCCTTCTCTATTTATCCCCCTTCTTTATTTTTTTTCTTGAGGGATGATACACTCATCAGTCCGTTTTGTAATCTGGTACTGTATACTAAAATAGCATAGCATATACTATATTATTATAGTATATGAGATTCTATCATAGTGTATGAATTTTATTTTTTTTTATTTTTTCAAAATGAAAAAAAATATACTATTGTATCTTAATATATATATCATTTCATATAAAGTGCATATACTTCAATGGAATAATGTATGTTTTTTTTGAAAAAATTAATAATAATGTAGATTGCAAATGAGATTGTGACTTTGTATTTGAAAAACCTAATATACTCATATGCATTTGAAATTCTAATATATTAATCTGTATTTGTAGTTATATCTGAAAAAAAGTGAAAGTAGAGATCGGAGGAAATTGAGGTGGGAGGAGGGATCGAAAGGTAACTGATCTACCTCGGCGATGAGAAAAATCCAAGGTGGTGGATTAGATTTTTTAAGTGGCGGATGACATAGGAGGATAAAAAAATGAATTTTCAAAAGATGGAGTGTTATATTGGGAGGTGGTTATACATTACCAATTAGTGAAGAATTGTTTTCTTGGAAATGAAAATTTCAAATTAAAAAAAGGTAGTATTGTCTTTGCAGTTTTTACCTTTTTAAAAAGTTAAACAGATAACCAATAAGATAACGATACATGTTGGGGTTTCTTAATAGGGCCTAAACATTGGGCCCATGTAGCAGGATTGTAAAAAAAACATATTTTTTTATACTATCACAAATACCATATTTAATTTTACACCGTTAGAAAATTTCTTAATGAAAAAACATCTTGCTTGTTATCTTTTTTAATAAAAATCAAACTTAATTATAGTTAATTCTTAACTAATAAGGGAAATGACAAAAACAATCTTAATATAATGTCATATTGTAAATAATTAACCACAATAATCTAATAGCAATATAATTAATCCCTTGTTCTTTCAAAATCAACCATGAACCCTTCTCTATTTAAACCACTTCTTTCATTTTTTCCCAAGCGATGATACACTTAATTAGTTTTGCAGCCTTGTACACTATAATAACATAACATATATTGTCTTATTATAATATATGAGGTTTTATCATAGCATATGAACTATTTTTTTCTTCATTTTTTTAAAAATAAAAAAGATATTATTGAATCTTAGTATACACATTATTTCATATAACTGAATGTACTTCAATGGGGTAATGCATTTTTTTTGTAAAAAAAAACAACATGGACTACAAATGAGACTACAATAGGAATTGAATGTATTATTTTCTTTTTTTTTCTTATATTCAATTGGATCTATTTTTTTATTACATAGTTTGTGAGTACATATAATTAGTTGTTATTCAAGATCAACAAATTTTATTATACATATGATGCATAATATTGTACATAATTAACATAACAATGTATAAGAGAGTATAAAATGTATAAATAATATTTCACAGGAGAGCCAAGAGAGAAAGAGATTGAAAAAAATGTAACCATTAAATAAAGAATATTTTGATATGCTAAAAATGTCACGAAATAAAAAATTAAAAAATAATTTGTCTTCCCCCGTTTTTCATTGAAATATTTATATTCAACTAGTTTTCTTAAATATAGATAATTATTAGTCTTCAAAACACCCGAATATCAAGTGCTACGTGCACAATGCATTCTCTCATCCAATCCAACGGTCATAAACCATTCCCGCCTCATCTGACGGTGGAACTCCCCATACCGTCGAATCGACGGATGAGGTCGCCTCATCTTGGCGGGAAAAAAAGTGCGGTATCCGAGGCGCGGAAAGATATTTATGATGTCTTCATTGATTTAAAAAAAAAACAAAGAAGAAAATGTGGGCCCGACTCCGGCCGATAAGCCCACCCCTCTGACGGATAATAAGTCTTCGCCGGTCCCTCGCAATTTTTTTTCTCTTAACCACCCCT
The DNA here is from genome assembly GCA_030737845.1 of Acorus calamus. Classification (NCBI taxonomy): domain Eukaryota; kingdom Viridiplantae; phylum Streptophyta; class Magnoliopsida; order Acorales; family Acoraceae; genus Acorus; species Acorus calamus. The sequence goes on along the minus strand of CM060874.1, from coordinate 29,445,838 downwards.
CCTCCACAACACAATTACAGAAACGCCACCCCACCCAACCAATCAATCCTAACCATCCAATCCGAAATCCAGTCACGGAATCGTACGAAGATTCATCCTGTCCCCGTAAACAAAGGCCACGAAGCCCTAAGGGCATTACCGTAATTATCCACCAAACACGAAACCCACCGCCATCGCTGGAAACTCCGCCTCGCGTAACCGCTGAACCCGACCCGAAACCGTTTCACAGGGACACGTGGCTTCTTTCTATTGGTTAAAACCAGACTCGTCGGGATCCGGAGACTTAAAACAGATAAATAAATAAAATAAAATAAAAAACAAGACAAAAGAGAGAAAACACAACACTCTCTCTCACTCAGGTTATGTGGTTTTTTTTTGCTGTCCCGAATTTGCCCCCGGATTGGCCCTTGATCCATGCATTCGACGGCCCTGATTTGATCAGAGACATTGATGGAAGCCGTGGAGAGCTCGGTGAACGGTGGATTCATCACCAGCAGTTGCAGCAGAGCTTCTGCGGAGAGAGCAGTGAAGAGGAGCTTTCGGTGCTCCCCAGGCACACCAAAGTGGTGGTCACTGGAAATAATCGGACAAAATCGGTCCTTGTAGGGCTTCAGGGGGTGGTGAAGAAGGCGGTGGGGCTCGGAGGGTGGCATTGGCTGGTAAAATTAGACTCCAAATTTGGGTTTTTTTTTTTATATGAATTCGAGGCAATGTGGGTGTAATTGGGGTGGCATTGTGTATATTGGGAATTTTTTATGATGATTTGATTGGTTTTGGATTTTGTGGATTTTTTAAAATTGGATAGTGATTAGGGTTTTTGTGTGCTGTAATTTGATGGAGTTCAAAATTTGAGTTTTTTTTTTGGTTAAATTTTAAGTCTCTGTTTAATTGTTTTAGTGTGAGTGGGGTTTTTAGGCGAATTAGCACACTTTGCTGGATTCTTGAATTTGTGAAATTGTTTTTATTTAGGGTTTGTTCAATTCATATCAGGGGATTGTTGTTTTGAATGATAAGCATTTGATGTTGATTTATCTGTAATGTCATTGTTGGATCTAGGGTTTTGACATTCAGGATTCACTGAATTTAAGGGTTTTTTTATTTTTATTTTTTTTGTAATGCAGTGTTATTAAAAATTTATACTCTCCTTTCTGTAGCATTTGCTTTCCTCTTCATTTGAGTGAAGTAGATCGGAGGCTTTTTTGCTTGATAAAATTTCAGAATCAATGTGCATTTTCTTTTAATCTTGATAATTTGATTAGGTTTGTAAGTTTGTTCAGTATCAATTGCCTTTTGATGTATGCAGGGTCTATCTTCTTCAGGATTTATCCATAATTGATAATTTTATATTCTTTGTAGAAACACTTCTTGGATTTATTTATTTTGTTTTGGGTGATGAACATTGAGCTTTTGGACTTTATTTTTATAAGTTGTAAAGTCAAATTTGCATTTATGTTTTCCTTTTGTCGTTTTCTGTTGCTTGGAAGAAGTTCATTGCCTTTTATAAGCATTTCCTATCTGTGAATAAATCTGTGATGTGAATATCCGAGGGGATTATTTGGATGATTAATGGGATTCGATCATGTAATTGATGTAATTCAATTAAGTAAAATTATATATATTTTGTTCAGCTTTATTGGGAAATAGATACTCTTTCCAGAGGTTTTGATTTTCTTTTGCATTCGAAAACATTATCCAATCAAAATGATGTGGTCTGATGGTGAAATATCAAACACAAGCAGCATGTGGTCTTAGTTTTTTGCTTCTTGCTTTTTTTTTTATGTTCATGGGTGTGTCTTTTTGGCTAATTAATGTCAATTGTTTTGATAGCTTGTTTATGATTTCACATGGACTTGTGCTATGAATGGTATGAGAGTTTAATTTGTGAGATTTGTCATCATTATAGGGAAATCTATTTTGACAACAGAGCAAGCACATTTGGCCGACCACTACTTGAATTACAGCATTGTATGAGAAACATTAACTTTGAATTTTTGATGGAGTAGAGAGGCAGTTCTTTTGTGTAAATGTGGAATTTGAAAGTATTAATAAAAAGTTGTAAGCCAACAATATGTTAGTGCATTTCAATTATTGCTATTATATTCAATATTTGTAATATCAACATCAGCATCATTATATTTTCTTTGCACCCGATTGCCTTTTATTTTATAAGAGCTTGAGTTTTGGCGAATCATATTGTCAAGATTATTTGCCTTTTAGTGTCTTTTAAGCTTGTTTTAGGCTTAAGTTTGAGTTTGTTATACAGATTCTGTTTTTTTTGTCTTGAATCAATCTGATTCTATTTTTTTTTTGTTTTATTTTTTAATTTAGTGTGAAAATGCTGGTTTGTTTCATGATTTTGTTTTAAATTACTGCAGGTTTTGACCAATGGCATTGAAGTCAAACTACAAAGAAATGCTCTTAGTGTGATCGAGGCACCCACTGGTAATGAGGAAGATGATGATATGGACTGTGATAATATGCAGTGGAATGGATCTGACATCGGTGAGTCTGATATTTTTTTATTGATTTTAACGAAATTTAGAAGGCTTGACTCTAAATTAGAATTTATGACAGGAGTGAAATTAAGAAAGCTTATCACCCAATATTTATATATATATTTATAAGAAGAATGAAGTGATAGGCACATAATGGTTAGGGGCCTACTCATTTGATTATGTAAAACCAAGACCAGTAATCTCTCTCAACCAGTAATATGTGTGAAGCTAATAGCTAAGAATGATGCTTTATTGAGTATGATGCCTAAAGCTAGTACGTTATATGTGTTTCCTGTGAATGATAGAATTTTTCCTTGTTTTTTTTCTTTTTCTTGAATTGTTTCTGGTTGTTAAGGCTTTTTGAGTATATGTATTATCTTTGCGAATATGGTTCTGTAATATTACTCAACTGCCCCTTTGAACTATTTTTTCACACGACTGATTGCAGCATTTGAAGAAACCCAAAAATCTCAGAGACCAAGGCATAGGTCACATAGAACAAATGGCTCTTCAAATAAATCCTTGAGCCGGTCTTACTCCTGTGACTCTCACTCTAAGGGATCCATTTCACCTGGGAGGGGAGGTGTTACGGTAGGCACCTGTTTTTTTTTATCTTTCATTATTCCATTACATTCATTGTCATCTAATAAAATTAATTGTGAATGGTTTAAACATTTGGTGCAGAAGGTTGACCTAAGCAAACTAGAAACAACAGCATTATGGAGATATTGGCGACACTTCAATCTTGTGAGTTTGTTTAATACCAAACTGATATTTGAATAATTATTGAAATGACGGAAAAAGTTAATCTCACTGTTTATTAACTAAAATGAACTCAGGTGGATGCTGGTCCTAACCCATCTAAAGCGCAGCTGATAGACGTGGTTCAGAGGCATTTCATGTCACAGGTACCTTTCCAATTTTTTGCTTTTCTATTCTGAATTCAATTAGAGAGCCATGAAATCACCACAAGGCTCTGACTCTCCTTTGTCATCTTAACTTCCCCAATTGCTTCCCCTACATTCTTGAAGCAACTGGATGAGTTGCAGGTAATTATCGGGTTCGTTCAAGCTGCGAAGCGACTGAAGACGGTCTGCAATTGATCGACCACCACCAAGCTAAGTTGCTAACCCCATGTTTGAGTGAGTGTGTTGGTATTGTTTTTTTTTTTTTTTTTTTTGTGTTTGTAATCAATATTACCTTGTAACATATTTATGATAAGAAACTTTAGTTTTTCAATCTCCCTAGTCCTCTGATGGATAGTAGCCAATGTTTTGGTGTAGATATATCAAATATGTAAACCTGCATTTCACCCTGTCTGAGGATATTGGAGAGATGGAGAAAATTGTGGTTGCATTGAATGTGTTGTGTAAAATGAAATGTCTTGGGCGAATCTAATGCGAAATATTGCCTTCATAATTGCACTGACAAGATATGGTACAGTCGTGGCACTTCACGTGTTTTTGTCCGTTCCTTTTATTCATGTAAAAAAAGTTGTGGATTTCCTTCTTTTTTAAGCTGTTGCCCGCCAAGTTTCAATACATTCATGACATTTGGTAGGTCCGGTTCCGTTTTATCGTCTTTGGGGGTGAATTACTCAAATGCCCTTGATCAATACCAAGGGTTCAAGGGGATGTATTGATTTTTTTTAAAGAAAAAATTGATATAATTTTCTTGGAAATTTAAAAAAATCAGAAAAGAATTATGTAAAATCAATCAATTTTTTTAGATCTCTATCTTTTATCATGGATAATAGTTTTAATCTAAATCAATATTCCATTAGTCTAAAAAGCATATTTTAGAAATACTTTATTTTGATTAAAATATTCAAATAAGTCCTTATAAAACTATTAAAATCTAAATCAGTTATTTTTTATGATTGAAATATATTTAAATAGAAGATTTATCATTTCTACCTAGAAACCCCTTATACTAAGAAAATTGTGTATTTTCTTTAGAAAAATAGATTTTGATATCTTATTTAAAAAATTATTTATATGTGTATTAAAACTATAAATTTGTTTAAATTTTAAATAGTATATATTATATATATTATTTTTTTTAAATGATGAAATATATATTCTAAATGAATTGTTGGATTCATTTGTACATGTAACAAATTTTTGAACGGGTTATATATTTCATTACACTTATTATTGCAAATGATTAATAAAGTATATAGAACTGCCAATGAGTTTGTAAAATACTAAAATAAATCAAGTATAATATAGCCTGTGGGCAGGCCTACGGGCTTAGCCAGAATGGACCTAAGCGGGCTGGCCCGTGGGATGGGCCTGGGGTGAGTTTTGACCCTCTCTCTTCCTTACTCTCTCTCTCCCTCCCCCGCCCCCGTCCTGACTTGTCCCAGCCCACCCGTCCTCCTTTTAACACAACCTAACATAAATGGATCCTGTAAAAGGTCTATTTATTTGGTGCATAAAAAATATCATTTATTTGGGTTAGGTGTGAATAAATTTGGGTAGGGTGCCTCTATTTGCACCCCTCAAATTGGGGTGCACACCTCATAAACGGGTAATGCACAAAAAATCCGTTTATAATCGGATTTGTGTACACCCATATATTCGGATCCTTCGCGACACTCGTAGTGTCGATCATTGACGTTTGGGTCGACAACGGGGGTGTCGCGGGGTTCAGAAACCTGAATCCATAGCATCTGAATCCTTAGCGACACTATCAGTGTCGGCATTTAACATTTAAGTCGACAATACTAGTGTCGCGGGGTTCAGAAACCTGAACCAGTAGCATTCCATCAACCATGACACTATCAGTGTCGATATTTGACGTTTACGCCGACAATTCTTGTGTCGCGGGCTTCAGAAACCTAAACTCATAGCAGACTAATATGTGTGTCGACATTCTGTGTGTCGACGAGTTAGCTATATGGCGACAGTATCAGTGTCGATACTAACAGATTTTTTGAACGATTCAAACATTCACATTCTCCTCAACCACCTGCCGTTGGATCTCTGCCTCGCCCTCTCCTTCTTCGACTGGACCGGATCCCTCCCCGGCTTCCGCCACGACCACGGCTCCCACTCCGCCCCTCCTCGGCCTCCTCGTCCGCCACCGCCTCTTCGCCGCCGCCTGCCGGATCCGAATCTCGATGTTCAGATCGTGCGATGCGGGAGACGTTGTTGGGGCTCTCGAAGGGGAGGAGGGTCTGGGACTTGGAGAGGTCGGTGACGGAGATGCGATTGCCGACGGGGGAGATGAGTTGGGTGTCGTCGGTGTGCTTTGAGAATGGATTGGAGCTTAAATAAGGGGGTGTTTAAAGAATGAAGAAAGTTTTGATGGGTGTGTAAAAATAGGGGTGTGCACCCCAATTTAAGGAGTGCAAATAGAGGCACCCATTTGGGTATGTGGAGTAATTTGAGGAGTGCATTTAGCCGGATCTTTTGACCCCATAATCCTGTGTTATGCGGGTCGGGTTTCTAGGCTTCGGAGTTGATGTTGATGTTTATACCATTGTAATCTTTTTTTATTTCATTCATCATTGTTTTTACCTTTGTTTTGTTTCATTTATCAAAATTCATGAATTGATATTTTCTCAAAATAATTATTACTTTTGCTGTGTTGTTTGTTTGATTTTTTTATTTTTTATTGTAAAACTTTAAACAAGTTCAAGCTGATATCCCATTTGCTTCGTGTCATTTCATTTTATTAAAAAAGAATGATGCTGTTTGGTTGACAAGTGGGATTGAGAGTCTATGAATCATGGGATTACAAATCCAGATGGATTGAGATTGAAAATTCTATCGACTTATTTGGTATGAAACATGATTTAGAAAATAGGATTGAGATTCCCAATCCCAATCATATGTTTGGTAATGTTTGAATTATAATATAAAAAATATATATTTTCAAAAATACCTTTTCTACAAAATCTAACATATCTTAACTTATATTCAATTTTACATTATTTAACACACATATTTTTAAAATTACCATTTATTTAATAAAATTCTAACAAAGATTTAATTTTTTTCAATGTTATAACATTGAAATTCATATTTTTTTAAAAACAAACTTTTCTTCAATGTTGTAACATCAAATGGGTGATTAAATTAAGAAAAATTTAATCTTCAGATTGTAAAATCTATATCAAACCAATCGATGAATCGATATCAAATGGGTGATTAAACTAAGTCATATTAAATCAAAGAATAAAAAAAATCAATATTAAAATCTACCACATGCATTGATGGATATTTAATAAACATAAAACAATATTTTACTATTAATTAAATCAATGCATTGATGAATGACATAAAAAAAATGAAAAAGCAGTTTCGGCTTAGTTGGGAAAAAAATGAAAAATATTTTTTTAATTATTGGCTGTGAGGATTGGTGGAGATGTCTGTTTTTTTAATTTCGTTTTTAATAGCTAATTGTTAATTGTGAATTGGTTTTATTAGAGGGATTTAGGAGAAGTTGGTTATTATTAGGAAAAGGGGATGATCGGTTATTATTTAAAAAAAAGATGTAAAATCTGAGTAAAAATGTCTTTTTGACAATCTACCTAGACATGTTGAGTAAGATTCTCAATCCTCCTCATTAAGGATTCTTAATCCCTCTCTTTCAATCACAATCCTCCTTTTAAAAATTATTCAAACAACTGATTGACTTAGATTGAGATTCTCAATCCCAATCCAACCACTTAATACTCCTATCCAAACACACCATAGAATTTGAAATTATAATTTTTATTAAAAAAACACTTGGTTTCCTTAAAAAAAAAATGATGTTACACTAAGTCTAAAATAGTTGAACGACGTATTATACTAAGGGTCCGTTTGGTAGCGCGTTTGGGGGAAATTCTGCTTTTTAAAAAGCGGATTCCACCCAAACGCGCAACCAAATAGGTCGGATTCCGGCGGAATCAAAAGCTGGATTCCTTTTAATTTCTCTATCGAAATCCGTGTTTTTAAAATCTAAAAAAGAACACTTTTTGGTCGGAATCGATTTTTTGAATTGAAAAACAACTTTTTCTACCAAACATTAAATTCCTTCCAAATATTGATTCCTAAATTTAAAAAAAAACATCTCAAAAAAGTCAAAGGTCTAAAATCATCTTAAAAAACAGCTTTATTCTAAAATCTACTTTTCAATATGTGTTTCCAACCGGATCCTAAGTCTTTTTTTTTTTTTGTAAAGTCTAATTCCCAATCAAAGGATACGTGCATGGCACGTGCAAACACCTCCTTATGCTCCAAGCAACATCAGAAGGAAGAAAAAAAATCCCGTCTTGGAAGAACAAATTCCCGTCTTGGAAGATCTCTCTCCCTTTCATTCACTCCGACTCATCAAACATGTCGGTGAGTTCCCGAAACCCTAGATCTTACCCTGTCAACTCGGATCCGAAAGAACCAATAAAAAAAATGAAACCCTAACTTTACTTTCGTTTTCTCTGTTGTATTTCAATCTGAGAAGATCTTCGAGTACAATGGGAGCGCAATTGTTGCGATGGTGGGGAAGAACTGCTTCGCGATCGCGAGCGATCGGAGGCTCGGAGTCCAGCTCCAGACGATCGCCACTGACTTCCAGAGGATATACAAGATCCACGACAAGCTCTACATCGGCCTCGCTGGTCTCGCCACCGACGCCAGACCCTGTAATCTCATGTTGACCGAACAAAATCACTTCCTTTGGTTTGTTGTCTTGTGCTGTTTTCATTCAATTGTTGAAATTTTCGATTGTTTTTTTTGGGATTTTGAATAGGCATCAGAGACTTGTGTTCCGGCATAATCTTTACCAGCTGCGGGAGGAGCGGAACATGAAGCCCGAGACCTTCGCCAGCCTTGTCTCCGCTGTGCTATATGAGAAGAGGTTTTTGTGTTTCTTAAAATGATTTTGTGAATCTGAATTTGATTTTTGTTGAAATCTTAGGGAACATATATTAAATTATGAAGCAGGGTTTTGCCTTTGTAGGTGTTTGTCGGGTGGTTAATGTGGTTCATCTGATGTATGTTCTTTTTATTAATAGGTTTGGCCCATATTTTTGTCAGCCAGTGATTGCAGGGTTGGGAGAGAAAGATGAGCCATTTATATGCACAATGGACTCCATTGGTGCCAAGTAAGTTGGTCCTTACACCATTTTTTTATGCATAAGCATGGCATTGCTTGTAGTCACGTCTTGTGTTTTTTATGATTGGAATGTATGTATGCAAGTATGTCGTGTAGTGCAGGAAAAAAATTTCATGAATATTTGTGGCATTACGCGTAGTAATTCTTGATTGCACTATACGATATCAAAACATCTTTATGATTATATGAAAAATATACTTATTTTTTCCAAATTCCTAGTACGTTATGTGATGCTTGTGCACTTGAAACGAAGGGAACATGCATGTCACCTCCATTATGTGTCCATATGTTTCGATGAATTGCTTTGTTGTTTTAAATACATGTGAACAGTTGGTTACTGAGCTGATGAAATAATTGAACTGATGTGTGCATATGGCGGTTTACAAAATTTGTACTCGTCTATGAGAGTGACACTTTGTACTGGACAGAGGGAGACATCTCTCATATCTGTTTCCAAATTATATAGGTTGCATTATTCTGGGAGTTCATGGAAGCATAGTTTAACCACATTTATCTACACTAGCATATATTGTTCTCCATTAATTTCTTATTGGCTCATTAAGTTGCTGGATATTCTACAAATTTTTTGTTGAACATCTAGAAGTTAGGGAGACACAATGGATATGGATGTACAACTGAATGTGCAGATGCTAGAATGAGGAGTGTATATCTCTATACAAACCTCAGCTATTAATGATGTTGTTGACTGTTTGCCTACCATGATTCAGTAATTTATTAGTGGCACTAAGGGACAGAACACCAAAGAAATTGTCTTGATTGTGGCAGTTCTTTATGGTAAACTTTAAATGCACGAAACTTTTCATAGGAAAAATAGATCATAATGTATTATCACCTCAACTTTATAGGTCATGGTTTCCAGGAATGATGGTGAGTCCTGAGGAGCCATTATGTTTATACTTTTTGATTGACACTAGCATACTTTTCAGGATAGGGATGATCATGCAAGCGGTGGTAGAAAATAAATGGAGTAATAAAATGAAATGCTTGATAGTTGATTTTTAACACAAACTAAAATGTGTGAAACTTGTTTGACAATGAGATATTTTTCATTAGGCTGTTTTATAAGCATTTAATGTTGGATTAAGAAAATATTGAGTGGTGCAGGGAATATTTTTTTAATGCCAAACAAACTATTATGAATTTGTTCACCTTGATGACTACCATTTAAGTGAAAATCATCCACATAGGCCACAAGGATAATATTTGTATTGAAGTTTTGTAGATTTGGCACTCTTAATCCTCCCTCCTCAGCATTACAATCATTATCCCACTTGATTAAGTATACCTCTTTTCCATTATCTTTGTTTTCGTCCACAAAAAGTCTCTTCTAATAATTTCAATTTTTTATTTCAAAAAATAGTTTAAATTTCTTCAAGGGATACCTTTAGGCACCTTTTGGCACTTTAAATATAGAGCCAAGGTAACAATTTTTTTTTTTAAGATTGGTGCCCCCATGATTTAATCTTTGGTCATTCTTTACGGAGAGGGGAGTGTTAGCCGACTTTCTCAAAGCTCGGTTCGCACAAGCTTTGGGATAGTCGGGTAGTACCTCCCTCTCCATAAAGGAGGATCAATGATCAAATCATGCGGCACCAATTTATAAAAAAAGAAGTTATTAGCTTGTTCTTCATTAAAGGCTTCACCCTTCCGTTGTCCATCACCCACCCACATATGTATTTGACACTTTGATTTTGAAAAGTAAATGGATTAAAAATCCAACAACACACAAGGTGTGATAATTGATTGTGTTGAGTCTCCTTTGATTTAATATGGGGTTGGGTCAAGGGTTGGAGATGATTTTGTGGGATTTTGGTCAAATTAAAATTTGGTATGAGTTTGGATTTAGGGATGGAATGCTCTTATATAACAAATTGTGTATATTGATTATTGAGACATATGATGTAAAGATGCCACCAAATTTTTCTGGAAACATTATCTGTCATATGAAGATGATGCTAGGTGTACTTTTCGTAATTCTCCGGTTGGTAAAGCATGGATTGAAGTGTTATACCTTGATGAGGGATCTAATTGAGATATGCATTTAATAGATGATATATCAGATCGGCCTTTTACCAAACTAATCACCCATAATTAATAAATTATCAAACTAATCATCATTTATAAATATTTATCAAAGTAGTAATCTAACTTGGTCAAGGTCTCCATGTCAACATTTTTAAAATTTTTTAATTGTTCCCAATAAAAATGCTTACGACAATGGCGTTATGACACTTTTTTTTTGTTTCCTCTTCAATACGCCAACCTAGTTAGCGTATTTATTTCAGGTTTTTTTTATATGATGCCAATGATACTGGTGTAATAGACTGAAAAATTTAAAATGCCAATGCCATTGGTGTTTTCACTGTTATAAAATAATGGCTTAGGGATTATTTGTATGTTTCAATTGAATCATATCTCATCTATATTAGATTTTTTCAAATCAATTGATCTATATCAATTGAAAATAAATACTATCCGTGTGTATTGTGATTTTTGAATCAACCTTTAATTTGAGAAACTAATGGTTGAAATGTGTGTTAAGAAACAAAGGATAAATTAAAGATCTTTTTTTTTTTGATATCGGAGGGACCCCCCGTGGTTGACCTTACGTTTAAACTGGGAATGCTACCTCCGCCTTAAAGAAAGATCTAATGTTAGAAATTAAAATCACCTCACAATTTTTTTTGGTTAGAGTAAATCTAATACAGAAGTTATATATCAATTGATTTTTAAACAAGCCCACCATAAAACAAAAGGAAAATACACTGATAATATTTTATTTTCAATTGATAGAGATCACTTGATTTGGTTAGAGTACATCTAGTATATAAGATATGTATGACTTGATTTTAAAAATCACAAAGCATACACACGGATATGTATGACTTGATTTTAAAAAAAACACAAAGCACACAATTATATATGAATGATATTTATTTCAATTGATATAGATCACTTAATTTGAGAAAATCTAATAGGTATAAGATATGATTTAATTTGAAACACAAATAATCCCTAAGCCATCCCTGACATTTTTTTATAGCAGTGAAAATGCCAATGTTATTGGCGTGTTAAAGTTTTTTAGTTTATTACGCTAATGTCATTGGCGTCTTTTTGAAATAAATACGCTAATGGGGTTGGCGTATTGAAGAGGAAACCCAAATTTTTTTCTTCTGAAGTGTCATAACGCCATTCCTGTTGGTGTTTTTAGCTAGAGCAATAAAAAAAATAAAACGTTGACGTGGAGGTTTTGATGAGGTCAGATGACTACTTTGGTAAATATTTGAAAAGAATGCGTGGTGATTTTTTAATTTGGGGTGATTGGTAAAAAGGCTTATCAAATCTCTGTTAAGGAGCATCTTGTTTTCAAGCTTGGGCTTATCAAATTACTATGATGTAGTTGAGCTATGTTAATCAACTTGACTCAGGTTTTTTCTATCAGAAGTTGTGTTATCTATCAGATTTTAGTAAAATGGAAATCTTCCATGGAGCAAGGGGAAGAATCTCTTCAAAGGTTAAAAAAACATAGAAAAAAAAATAGAGAACATTTATGGTTCCCCACAGGTTATTCAACATTCAACAATAACTTTTTCATTCCAAGTTCAGTGTGAAGGCCTAAATTTGGTGTTCAAGAGAGGCCTTTAACTTAAATCTGATTGATAAACGGGTTGGATCTTTTTCACCATAAAGTGGAACTGATCAAGCGATCTAGATCTTATTCACTTACCCCGTTTGGGGTGAAGCACAATTGGGGAATAAGGAGGAATAGAGAGGAACAAGAAGAAAAAAAGTTTGTTTTGGGAGAATAAACTCCGTTGACTATGCCTAGATAACTTAGGAATAGGTCCGATAACTATTCTAGGGGGTGTTGGAATTGCTTGGTAAACCTATACCAATGGATAAAAATCCCCTTTTATGTCATTTAAAAAAAATTATTTCACCTAATGCTCTCACACGTCCTAAAAATATGTCACATCTATCATATTACATACACATTTCTCGCATTTATCTGTCATTTATCATCACTTTATCTAATGTGAACCAAATAACAAATGGTTACTTTTATGGTCAATTTTACACTTTTCAATGAGAATAACAAAAAAAGCAACCAAACAAAATTTCTACATGGATTGTTATCTATCCCAATATAGTTATCGGGGGTGAATAACTCTATGTCACACCTCAATGGGGGGTTGGAGATTGCTGTTGAACAGAGTTGGAATTCAATTGATATTGATTCTACTAACTGGACCAAGTTTGAAACAGAGTTTAAATGCAACTATGTTTTGCAACATTTAATTTAATTAACACATCCATTTAACATAAATCTAACCATATATGTGATGAAGCAGGTTGAGAACCTTTCAGACAATATCCAAAATAATATTTCGATCCTAATGTTAGAAGCTGAATGGATTCGATCTAAGCTTATTTAGGGTCCGTTTGGTTGCACGATTTGGGGCGATTCCGCTTTTTGAAAAGCTAAAATCCCAAAATCGTGCAGCCAAACGGGGTGGATTCCGGCGGAATAAAAAACTGGATTCATTTTAATTTTTCTCTCGAAATCCGTGTTTTAAAAAGCTCAAAAACTGCGATTTTTGGTCAGAATTAATTTTTTGAATTGAAAAGCAACTTTCTCTATCAAACATTAAACTCTTTCAAATATTGATTCCTAAATTAAAAAAAATCATTCCAAAAAAGTCAAGGTCTAAAATCATCTTAAAAAGCAGTTTTATTCCAAAAGCTATTTTTCAATTTGTGTTTCCAAACGAAGCCTTAGTAGCACATAGTTTTGAACTTTTTCTCATGCATAACTGGCTTGCACCTGTGCTTGTAAAGATCTGAGCCCAACCTGGCTGGTGCCCCGAGTTTTATCTAGTGGAGATTTACTATGCCTATTATTTGTTGTTTCTATCGTGTAATCATGATTTACAATTTTGCTACCATGTCAATGACTGTTTGATTGGTGTCTTATTCTGTGATGGTAACAAATTAATAACATTGAAGTGGTATACCTTACACACTAAAATTGCATAGCACCTGTGAAATAGATCACTTTAAACCATGATAACTCCTTTATACATTCACTTTCTCCGGGAAACTTTCTAATCGATATCTTTTTTTAATTTGATGATAAACAAGTCCTTGAAGATGGCTTCCTCTTAAGCTACATAATACTTATGTAAAATAAATATACTGTTGCTTGAATGCAATTATGAACCTTTGCGCCTAAAGACATCAGTCATCACTCTTTTTCTGATTCCCGTTTTTATAAATTAAAAGAATGAATTTTGAAATTGAATTTCTTTGTTAGTTACGCTCGTTTCATTGATCTTAATGTTTTGACATGTGGATGATGTAGCTGAAGTGTTTCTTCTTTATCCATGTCATTTCATGTTACTTCATTATACCATGGCATGAATTTGTCACTCAATCTTCATTGCATCCCTGCTATTCCAATGTTTTAGCGTGACCCTGCTATTACACACACACACAGAGACACACACACAAAAAACACACCACGCTGGCCTGGAAGTTAGATGTCCATATTGCGTGCATAATTAGTCGACTCTACTTTCATCCGGATTAGTCCAAGCTTATCTTGCTGGAATTAATCATTTGGTCACATCCTCATATTAGTGCTTTTCTAATTTGCAGAGAACTTGCCAAAGACTTTGTTGTTGGTGGGACTGCCTCAGAATCTCTTTATGGTGCATGCGAGTCGATGTATAAGCCCAACATGGTTTGTATTCCATTGCTTTAAAATTTACTAAATTCACTGCAACATATGATTTGGTGTGTCTGCAAACTTCCACTTTCTAATACAAAGTTACTAATGAGGGAAACATCCAAAGCTACACTTATAGCTGTGTAATATGCTTATCTATCCTGAAAGATAGTAAACCAATTTTTTTTATAAAAAACAATAAGTGCATGTATCTTGATATGGACAAAATTTTAGAATAAAAGTGGGTCCAGACAGTAAGATACCAATGTACCATATAATGGGCTGAAATTTCTGGATATTGCCAATTGGATGCTTGAATGCACAGGAATGATGAATAGAAAATAGATGTTAGACAAACTTAGTTTGCAGTTCAAACATGATTAGGCTGCTTTGCAGCTCAAAAGTGAAAAGCAGCCTATTCTAGATGATTGTTAAGGGCATTTATCACTGTGTGATAATTGCCTGATACGCAGAATCATTTTCTTTTGTGCGGAAATATATTGTTTTTCCTTATGCTTCTCCCATTGCAAAGAAAAGAATTTCTAGCTACAATCACTGGCCTGTAAGAAAATTACAAAATTACCTGTGCATTTGAAAGAACTAATAAACAATTTGTGCCACAATGATTGTTTTGGGCGTGTTATATTACTGAAACCCTTTGCACTGTGATCGACTGGAATCATCTCGGGACACCCATGACGTTGTCTGTCACTCTGTCTTGCATTTATTCAATTTGGTTCAGTTTGATTTTTATTTTTTATTTCTGACATTTTAGCTACTGTTGTTTTTTTTTTAAAAAATAATAATAATCAGGAACCTGATGAATTGTTTGAGACAATCTCTCAAGCGTTGCTAGCATCCGTGGACCGTGACTGTTTAAGTGGTTGGGGAGGGCACGTCATTGTTGTGTAAGTTCAATTGTCATCTCTTCTTGTGTTAGTCACATGGTCATCTGGTGCTATCAGTCTTTGTTTTAGGTCATTTTTATGTTCCTGTCACAACCACCTTTTCATGGTTCTCAACACACTGAGATGTGTAACTGCAGGACCCCGACTGAAGTGACGGAGAGGAAATTGAAAGGACGGATGGACTAAAGATATTTCGACGATGCATTCATGGTCAGATTGTTATCCTCTTCATGGTTGTGTTAGGCAGTCCATCGGAACTCACCTGAGAACAGATGTACTGGCCACTACATGATCACTTTGAAGCATGTTTGTTGGCTATATAGAGCTCATGATGCATCTCTGATTGTCTTTTCCCATAACAGAAATCAGTTAACTAGTTTCTCAAACATCACAACGGTGTGCACATTTCATTGTAGTTATACTTGAGTTCAGGTGTAATGCTTTCCAAGGGGTTTTATATACTGATGACTTTGTGAGTATATTTGGATATGGTGCAAATGGGGGTGGATTCTCATTTACATTGGGTTAAACACAATATTTTGTTTGATTATGATAATTAAGTTAACAAATAAAATCTCAATTCTCATTTGTCACATTGAATGGGGCAATCAAAATCTTATCCAACCTCATATTATTTGTATTAACTTTTATTTACACTTTTTATTAAATGGGGGCAATTAAAATCTCAACCAAAAGGGATTTTAATATATATGAAATGTAATTTTATGTTTTTCCGTTCTAACAAATTTATTAAAATCTATTATTATTCAAAATAAATATTTCTTTTCCTAAGATGAATCTTTTTCAATTATTCTAGATATTATCCAATAAAATTGTTATTTATAAAATATAAAAACTTTGTTGGATTATTTGTTAGTTGAAATAAGATTTATTTTTGTTTATATTCTATTATACTAGAACCATTTTTTGTTAACCACATCGATTTATATATAGATTAAAAAGACTAATATATGTAATATTTAAATATTTATTTTTTATATATAATATATTGTTCATATTGTTTTTTTGTTTTAAAAAATAACATATTTAATAATTATTTGCAAAAAATATTTTATTAATTTATAATATTAGTATTGCCTTTTAACATAGTAAATCTACATATTATATGTAAATAGTTTCATATATATGAGTCAAACACATGAACACATGTGTAAATGATAGTACAATATGAAAACTGATAAACATATACAAACAATGTACAAATGTTTTTCCGCATGTGTAATGTAAAATTTACATATACAAAAAATTATATACAAATAATTATTACATCTAAACGTGCCCTGAAAGATCAACTTGATCTCGTCTAGCAAGGCCACAACGCACCTGTGATTTTGGTTTTCAAACATTAGATGTGTTTGGAAAGCAATCAAGGGATGTTAGAAAACAGAGGAAGTGTTTGATATCTTTGATGGTTTTTGTTCTTAAATAAATCAATCTTACAAACTTCCTAGTTATTTATAATCATGCGCGTTGAACGTGAAGCCCCACTACAAAGCAGAAGAAAAAGTTCAAATGTGATAAATGGACATTTTGTGAACATAATTCATTTAAAAAAAAATAGTGAACAGAAAAAGTATGTACAATTTTTAGGCACAGGAGGTCCAAATCACATAACTGCCGAATATTTTTTAAAATGTCTAAAACCCAATCCGACTCAATCGGTTGATCCATTTAAACGCTTATCCACTCCGGTTCGATTTTTCGTCATCGGGAAAACCTTGATGGAATAAAAAAACTAATAGAAATCATGATTTTTAAGAATTAGCTATGGATTGATTAAACAATCAATTTTTTATTTATATAACTGTGATTAATTATTTATTAGAATAATAAATTTAATAAAAAAAATTAAATGCTATACATAATAAAATCATGCTATGCTGTTATATAAAAGCTTAAAATTACTCAAATTTAAGATTTGATAATTATACAAAGATTTTGTCAATTTGATTATTTAGTGATCACGTTGTGATAATATTAAGGTTCGAATTCAATTAACTCAATAATTAAATCAATGACTCTTAATCCATACAGTTCAATTTTTAAAACATTGTTTTAAAATGTTTGGAAACAATGAGCAAGAATGAGCACTTGAACTTAATCCTTGTGGAGCGAAAAGACAATATTATACTGGATATGCATGGTCCTCAGGATGATATCCCATAGTTTAAACTGGCATTGTCGTTTGCAGAAAGAATCGAATATTGATGTCTTACATTATTAAAAGCCACTAGATAATCCTAAATTATATGTGCCTGGATCACTACTTTCTCCAAAGAACAATAATGTAGATGAAAATTATTAAAAGAAAAAAATGAATGAAAGAAAGAAATCAATAAATGAATCCGAACGAGCCACAATTATATGAGTTGCCATGTTTAAATACTAGAATTACATACACAACTATGAAGTTTTTCACCTCCCACACTGATATTCTTGTTCTGAAGGAACTATAACAAGAACAGCCCGGCAAGTCAAAATTCTCTGCTATAGACATACTTGTTTATTTCAGGAGATCCATCACTAAAATCATAACCAAAATTTAAACAGCATTAAAAAAAGGGTGGAAACAAACAAATCAATGAAAGCATTCCCTACCTCTTGAAATTGAGACTCTTGATTCGGCGGAATTGGCCATCAAAACTGCAAACCATTCATCGTATCTGGGTTGAAGAACACAGGAGGCCCGATGCATCTGCTCCGACCACCGCAAGATCACAGACCGTACAGATTTTCCCCTCAACGGAAGGCACGAACTTGGCTCCACAATACGGGCATGCCGTGTCCTTCTGCCCACGGTAGATTGGCACAAACGTCGCCCCACAGACGACAAAAGGATTTCTGAAGTCGTAGTTGAGCTGTTTCGCGTCCTTCATGTTCCTGTCCCTGCACAGCTGCGATACTTGCCTCACCCTCTTCTGCTGCTGCTCATTTGTCGGGTTTGTCTCCAGAAGCCTCTGGGCAAAGTTATATGCCGTGTTGAAGTTACCACCTTTGCAGCAGGCGGTCATTGCGCTCATCAGCACGATCCTCGAGTGGCCAACCTGAAGGTTGCAGTTAGTGAAGTAGGCTGCCAGTTCCTGCTGACGGACTGGATCATCTTTCAATTCTCTTCTCTTCAATTCCATCTGCAAACCCAAGATGTATTCCCGGGCTATCCCGATCAACTCCTTCACATCATCAACCTCCCTCCTTGAGTCGACCACGATGAGTGGGATTGCCTGGAGGATGCCAAGGAAGAGCCTCAGGGCCTCCGGGATTTTCCCGTCTGTGAAAGCTTTGTAGGCGGTTCGGAGCTTATCTTCCAACTGGGAGAACTTCAGAACAAGAGCGGGTGGATTCCTGACATTGGGGCTGGCAGATTCACTCCAACCTTTCTCGACTGCAAGTTGGATCACTGGGGCTGAGGTAAGGGCACGCAAGTAGGAGTGGCTTCCCGTGTGGAGATCCAGGAACACAGGCTTCAGAGGAGCAAAATTCTTTATACCGAGTTGTCGGTTCAGCAGACGCATTGCAGTGTCGAAGTTTCCTGCAGCTGCGTGCTCGCCGGCGAGGGATGATTTTTGTATCCAGATTTGGCTCACGGGCATGCCTGGGGTTGGAGGAATAAACACAGATGATCGGGCATCGGCAATGGCCTTTGGAGTGCTGACATCAGGTGGGAGCTCAAGGTCTTCGAGGTCCCATCCACCCTCCTCACCATCACCCTCAATTTCCTCACCATCCTCCACCACTACTCCAATGTCTCCATTTTGTGACCCATCCACATTGACAATATCCAGGTCCTCGTCACCCCAATCAGCCACACCACCCTCATCATCCTCCTCTTGCACTCCCCGACCCACATTGTCTAGCCCTCCTTCGAAGATGCCTTTCATGACCCTCAATAGTGGCCAGTCTCCACCACACATGATGGGAGGTGGAGGAATCAAAAGGGAAGGTGTCTTATCCTTAGGCAAGGATGGAACATTGTCACCCAGCTCACTTGCGAGTCTCTCAGCAACATCAGTGAGCCCATGGATTGCTGCAGTGGTGTATGCGAGGGGAAGATGCCCAACATTCTCTAAGATCTTGACACGCTCATGGACATCACCCAGATACAGAGCATTGTGGAACTGCCCCATTACATCATTCTTGATCTCCGCGATCCTCAGCATCTTTGACAGCTTCTCGCGATTGCCTGTCACCAGATAAAGGAAGGAGAGTCTCTCAAAATTTTTTGTCCTCTGGTAGGCATATTCAACAATGCCAGTGTTGCCCTGCCGGAGGGCCTCTATGCCCAACCTGTACCAGTGGTCCTTCTCATCTATCTCTTTAGCTGATGCAACAGCAATCTGGATATTGCCACTCTCCAAAGCCAGATTAAACCGTGTTCTCTCATCCTTAACAAAATGTAGGGCGACTTCTGGGAAACCCTTTTGTTGAAGATAGGCTATCATGGCTTGCCCACAGAGCTGAGAATTCCGGATCATGCTCATAACATGGTCAAACCTTTTCTTGATGAGCGAGAGCTTGAATACATACTCTGTGGCATCAATCACAATAGAACGATTCTTCCCATCACGATCCAGGCAATAGATGGTGTTCCCAGACACCTTTGTGATGTAAATGGGAACATCAAGGGTCCTGATTATCCCACTATCACCATTTGGAAGGCAGTATTTGATGTGGTTCAGTGTTGTGTATATGAAGACGCCATTGTCATCCCATGCACCGCTTTTAACGCGGATGGTTTCATGGAGGGTGCACCTATGCACAAGCTTCTTACTAGCAATGATGATCGCATGCTTGGTGAGCAATGCAACAGACTCCATGTCATTTGACCAGACAACATATTTAACAAATTGCGCCTGGAGATCTCCAAGAACAGTCCTCTGTTGGAGATCAAATATGACCACCTTATCCTCAGCTCGGCAAAGCAGATTACCTGTGCCCGCATAGAAAATGGCATCAGTGGCAATGGGAAGGCCACTCTTCTTCACAATTTCATTCTTGAGATTCTTCACCAGGACTTGGTTATTGCTCTTGTCAAGCACAGCAAACCTATTACGAGCAACAAAGAGTGCACACCCTCCGAGTCCTCTTTTTGCTTCCGGTACAGCATCACCTCTGCCAACACTGTCCTTTGGCACAACATAAAGCTCGTAAGATCCACCATCCACATCTGAACAGAGCAGTACAGCATTCTCTGTGGGGCTATATGAGAGTGTTCTGGGGCCTTGATTCAGGCCAGTGGAGCCAGGCCTCCGTATTGGAATAACTTGGCTGTCCTTTTGAGTTGAGAATTCATAAAACCGCAGAAATCGATCTTTCACATAGTACAGAGAATCACCACTCAAGGAAAAAGCAGGCCTCTCTCTCTCCAACTTAAACACGATCATTCCGCTGTCATGACCTGCAGCCAAGAGGTTCATCTCAGGATGTGCAGCAAGGATCCAGAATCGATCGTGCTCCCTGCGGAAGGTCTGAATTCCTGTACGCTTTGTAACATCCCATACACGGATGCTCTTGTCTTCTGAGTTGGACACAATAATATCTTGTCTCGCATGGAACATTACACAGGATACATTGTTCATGTGTCCTCTCAATGTGTCTACTTCCCAGGCTTTAGTGTCTGAAAGAAGTCCAATCAAACAGCTTCAGTTGAGCAATGTCGTTAACAACTAACTAGGAAACAACCATAAGCGAAATAAAAGGACAGAAAAAAGTACATTTGACTTCAAATTCTCTAATTTCTCTACTAAAACTCATTTTTTCAAATAAATCAATGCTTTCTTGGAAAGTTTATGCAGGCTTTTGTGATTTTGGAGCATTATAACTATTCTCATCCATCAAGAATTGAACTACAATAAAATCAAATAGCTTAAAAAATGGCATAGACATCAAGTTACCATTCATTCGCCACAATTTTACTTGGCGATCGTCTGCTCCGGACACAATTAAAGGCAGGCTGGGGTGAAATGAAGCCCAGTTAACCCCACGATCATGGCCTTCCAAAACATACTTGACAACAGCATCAACCCCACCAAATAAATCTGTGTTCATTTGGCTCAGCCGTAGAACATCATCTGCTGGAGAGACAGATTTCTTCCTCAAAGCACCTATGTCCCAAACTCGAACTGTCTGATCCAATGATGCAGACACAACCAGGTCCTCTTTGGGGTGGAATGAAGCACACATGACATAATGGTTATGCCCTGTCAATACTGAGACGCAAGTGCGTGACTGCCAGTTCCATATTCTGATTGTCTGATCATCACTTGCACTAACAATCCATGGATACTCGTTGTGAAATTGAACAGTACGGATGTAATCAAGGTGTCCCAAAAGGGTGAAAAGACAACGATGTGTCTTATAATTCCAGACCTTGATCTTGTAATCATCTCCTGCAAAAAGGACATTCTAGATTATACAGTATGAAAATTGTATGGGCATAATGACTAATGAGCAACTTCCTACTGCCTTTTTCTGTCATGTCCAGATATGATGATTTTTAAAGGCAAAGGAAAGATTTCCTTATTTTCCAGTTGTGAGGATACCAGGATAGGCTTGTCATGTTCGAATGAAATTCAAATACTACTATTATTTATTCTTCTTTTTTTTCTTTCGTGACAATTAATTTAAGTGTCAATATTCATATCTTGCAGATTGTAATTTGTAAATAATGTAAATTGTCAGGCGAGCAAATATGATATAGCCATTGTATTTTGGATTTACAAATACAATGTGATTTTTTTTTCTAGATTCATGTTCTCTTATTTTATTTCTCCCTATGTATCATGTTTCTTTTACAGAAAGAGCAAAATCTTTTTCTTGTTTGTATAATTCAGATTATAACAGAAAAAGATCCCCTGGTAGTAAATCAAGTAATTCTTTATCAAGATCGGTGTACATTAACACATACTCCATTGGCATATCAGAGATATGCTAAAATCAAACTGAATATTCAATGTATGAATCACTTCAGACGACAACAATGCCAATATTCTCCAGCAGTTATCTGCCAAATGATCACTTTGATGTTATCATTGGATTAAAGAATAGTGATACATTTCCACTACATATACTTTAAAATCATCTCATTGCAGGGGATAAAAAATTCCTTCCAAACAGAATCCACAAATCATAAGTACTCAGAAGAAATTAGAATTTTGGGTGATGCATAAAGAGAAGATGAATAGATAACAAATTGGAAATGGTCTGGAGTTGTAGAAAATGTAATTTTAAAGACGTCCTAACATGTCATTAATTACTGATCAAGACTTCAGACGGTGCATCCAAGAAGTTCAGAGACTGAAAGTAGCCCATTTCCTCAAGCTAGATAGGTACACAAGCCATGGATATGTTATCAACCTAAATTTACCCAAAAAAGGGTCCAAATAATTCGACCATATGTAAAATAAACATATATTATCTGAAGCCCAACAAATTTAACATAATCAGTGAATACCTTGGCAACTCAAGAAAAATTAGAAAAAACAAGGCATGTATTGGATCACCAATAACAGACATCCAGATCAACAGACCTAATTTATCCACCATCAAAGTTCATCAACAATATTCAAAATTGAAACCTAAGTTTATAAAAAGGTGATGTTTTCAACTATCTTCCCCAAAGAGATAAAGCAAACTTTCTCAGATGAACAGATTTCACAGTTCTCATTCATGATCTAAGTGATTTTGCATGAGAAAGGTAACATTTTTCAAGGATTATAATCATAATATTCCCAATAACTCTAAAACGAAGCAATAAACACACATCATCTAGATCTAAAGATACAAGCAAAATCAACCACGACAAACAAATCTAAAAGAACTGTTTACCTCCAGATACAAAAAGCGGCTGAGATTTGTGAAAGTGGACGCCGCGGACGGGCCCATCATGTTCATCGAACCGATCGATGAGCGTGCCCATCCGGTAGTCCCACAGCTGGATCACGCCGCTGTGAAGGCTCGCCAGGATCCATGGCCTCTGGGTGTGGAAGCTCAGCCCCTTCACTCGGTTGCTCTTCGTCTCGAATTTCGTCAACATCTTCCCCGATTCAACCGAAACCGCGATGACAGCTTCCCAAACCCTAAATCAGCGAAGAAAAAAAGAGCATCTTTGGATTAGAAATTCAGATTCACCCGGATCTGCGGGAGATAGTGAGGAATTACCTCGGATATGAGAAGGTGAACGACGGATCAGGACGGACCGCTCATTCGCCGATGTGATCCGCTGCCGTCTGATCGAATGAGGAGGAGAGGAGGTGAGGACTTCGGATTAGGGTTTTGGATCTGACGCAGAGAGGGAGAGATTTTGCTCTTCCGCAGATCTGACCGAGAGAGAGCGCGTGAGTGTGTGAGCGCAAAAAAATAAGCGAAAGAAGAGAGACGACGAGATCCGAAAGAAAGAAATTTCTTCCGATTTTTGGTGTTTTCAATAATTGGATGGGAACACGTAATGGAGAGTATAATAACCGTCCGATCTGATGAAGATTCTGATGACCTCCGTTCGATGCATCTGGCATCAGACGGACGTTATTTTTTTTTAAAGCAATCGCAAAAAGAGCGGTGGAGATTTTAGTGTCTGGTTGGGCAATTGCAAAAACTAATTCAGCAAGAACCTCAAATCTCTTATTCTTTCGAAATCAACCGTCAACCACTCAAATTTATCCTTTCTTTCCTTTCCTTCTAATTAAGATCTATTTTTTAAAAGAAAATTGGTCATTTTGTAATATATAAGACTAATTATTCTCAAAATAATTTTATTTCATTTCTATTAAAGTAAGTGTTAATATATAATATGTGTTTGGTTATACGATTGCAAAACTAAATTTAAAATTGATTATACTCTGAAAAATTCAGGTTTTAAACACTGTCTTACAGAAATTTGTCTGTAGTTTTTTCTCCAGTTTTTTATTTGAAACCAGATTTAGAAAAAATAATTTCCTGTAAACCTAAAAAATGCTCAAATACGTTACCAAATGGAGGATTAGGGTTCATTTGGCGGAGAGATAGGGGTGTCCGTGATTGATACAGGGAGGGGGGGGGGGGGGGAGACCAGTGGTAGAGGAAGTGTTCG
Organism: Acorus calamus; assembly: GCA_030737845.1. Classification (NCBI taxonomy): domain Eukaryota; kingdom Viridiplantae; phylum Streptophyta; class Magnoliopsida; order Acorales; family Acoraceae; genus Acorus; species Acorus calamus. Next base: position 29,421,496 of record CM060874.1, on the reverse strand, counting down.
ACAAAATGGACGAAAACACATATATGACAAAGTGATTATGGAATATGGATGCTTGATGCGAGAGAGGAAAACGTGTTTGTTTGCGCGATTGCGTCCGCTGGCACCCACCACCGTAAATTCTCCACAAACGCTATACCATACGGAGCCTTAGACAAAAATGACTTTCAAAAGCGCTCTCTCTGTCTTTCTCTATATTATATATGATAATAGCAAAACTAACTTAACAAAAAGAGAGAGAATCACATAAAAATCCATCTTATACACATTTCATTTTCTTCTCTTTTGAACAACTGAACTTCATTCTCCATCATTACAAAAACATTTTAATTGAATTCATCATTACAATGATGAACAGTTATAAAAGTCTACATTTCTCTAAAAAAAAAAAACATTATGTGTCATGCTCATGTGTATATTTTATTTATTTAAGCCATATTCATCGCCTGAAACACTCTAAATGTAAAAAATGCCATCAGTCCAATGAATAACCCATAAGAACATCTCCAACAGTCCCGCCAGCCTTTGCTCGGTTGGTAAGGGACACCCCAGATGTTCGAGCCTTGCATTTAACAAGGAGATAGAGTGGATGAACAGCCCTATTGGGCTTGGTGTTTCATGGGCTGTGGCCCAGTATAACAGCCTAGTCGGGCTTGGTTTCACATGAGCAGTGGCCCAGTATGTTGTAAGACCTCTTATGGGCCTATTATTGTTGTTGTTGTATGTTGCAGGGACTTGTAGTTCCTCTAGTCTTTAATATCAAAAAAAAGGAAGAAAAGAACATCTCTAACAGAGTCTCTAAATATTATAAAATTAAAATTAAAAAGTGCTTTTGGAGCAACATATCAATTATCATCTCCAGTCCAACTTCTCTATTCTATTTTAAAATACTCTCCTAAAAGTATTGTGTTTTTCGATACATAATATTTTAGTAATCAAATAAAGCAAATATTAATTAAATCAAACAATTAGTGATAAAAACATACAAATGTAATTAGGGATGGAAATAGGTCGGGTTGAAGTCAGGTTTAACATAATCCAAATCCAACCCGTCTTCCCAATGTTAGACTCCATATCTGCCCTGCCCCATCTCGCGTTTTACAATTTAAAATCTAATATCCACCCCATCCCATTTCGAGTTTTACATCTTGAAATCCATACCCGCTCCACCTCACCCCGTTTAAAGTGAGTTGGATTGCTTGTCTTTATAGGTAATACAATAAAAAAATTATACAACAAATTAAATATTTTTGACATGAATGAAAATTACATTCGTAAAAAATTTCAAGTTAAATAATTTTTTTGGCTTATGTTAAAATGAAAAAGGGAAAGATAAAACAATGTAAAATATATAATAACAAAATATTAAACAACATCTTCTATTTTTAGGGTGACAAATGATTGATTTTTTGAAATTGTGTGTATTTTGAGTTTTCATGTGAAAGAAATGTGAATGAATAGATAGAAAGAAAGAAAAAAAATGATAATGAGAGCTAAATTTTAACTTCTACCTATATTTGGAATTAATTTTCTTTAGTTCACAAATCATAACGACCGAATATAGGTCGGGTTAGCGGGTTGGGTTTTAAACATAAAATCCAAACCCAACCCATGTATCATAGGGGTTGGAGCTGGTTGGGGTAGGTTTGAAAACACGAAATCTAAACCCACTCCAATATGGGCATATCAAATCGGGTTACCAATAAAACTCACCCCATTACCATCCCAAAACGTAATGACGATGAAAGTATACACATAGATGTGCCGGTTAATAGACGATCATGTAACTTGCCTAATAAAAGAGTTGACCATTGCTCTTTATACTAAGATGCGGTTTAAAGTTGTGAACTTATAAATAGTCAATAAAGTGGATGTCATGCTGTGTAACCTTAAGTTTAGAATGAAAGCTAAAAAGAATCATGTTAGTGGAATACAATGATAAAGGTGGGATCAAATGACCTATAAAAAAAAAACATATTCTATTTATTTAAAATAATAATCAGGATAAAATGTAGAATGTAGATAATTATTCTAATTTTGAAATGAAAATAACCATTTTATCTTGATTTAAAAAAATGCTAATAAAAAAATGAACGAAAAACTTTAAAATTAAGATACTTTCTCCTCAAAATCTTATCTGCCCTAGATATATAATTATATAAAATCCTGGTTACAACGCCAATCGTCTGCCGAACCGGGATTTTACAGGGATGTTTCGCGGAAACTCCGGCTAATCGAATACGTAAAATCCCTGGTCCCCAAAATAAATTCCACCAATCAGACGAACAGTGGAAGTCTCAGTCCCAAGTCAAAACAAAAAAACAACTTCGGAAAGACCCCGGCATAGACACGTCCATCACGTATAGGTTGGACGACTCTTTCCCAACATCAACGTATACTCGAAAACGTGCTCTACAAGGAATTATAACAAAATAAACAAAAACCACCCACGATCGAATCTCCACCACACCCATTATCATTCCTAAGAAATAGTGAAATACATATTAAAATATAAATTTTATTAATGATATAAATAAATATCTTTTATATAGTTCGTTGATACTATAACATCCCTCCAAATGTAATTATGAATTTTCAAATATTTATGAAAAAATAAATATAATAAACCAGATGATAATATACAGATGATTCAAATACGCATATATCGGGCTCCTCCGTTGACAACCCTAACCAAAACCCTTTAAAAACCTGAACCCCCAATTCATCCAATTCAATCCCCCTCAAAAAATGGCGTCGTCGTCGTCCGCGGACGATCAAAAAGCGAAACTCCTCGAACACATAAAGTCGTTGATCGAGCAACAGAGACGTCCGATCGACGACATCATCCGCGAAAACGCCCTCCAGTACCTCCCGGCGAAGTCACTCCTCCGTTTCAAATCCGTCTCCAAGCAGTGGCGCCGCTGGATCTCCTCCCCCTTCTTCATCCACACCCAATCGAACTCCTTCCGCTCCCTCTCCGGCCTCTTCATCAACAACGACAATGGCTCCTCCTCCTTCGCCTCTCTCGATCCTTCCTCGTACGGAGTCCCCGACGCCTCCCTCAGATTCCTCCCCGACGACGTCCGCGTCTGCGCCTCCTCCAACGGCCTCCTCCTCTGCCGCGGAAAGATCCGCCCCGAGATCCCTAACCCCCTCTATTACGTCTGCAATCCGGCGACCCGCGAGTGGTCCTTTCTCCCCAGCCCCGACTGCGACCACGGCGGCGATGTCGACTCCGTCCCCGTCCTCTCCTTCCAGCCGTCGATCCTCTGCTTCGACGCCGATTTCGAGGTCGTCGTCGCCTTCAGAATTGGGGATTTCGACGGGATCTACGGATTCGAGGTCTTCTCCTCCAGGACCGGGCGGTGGAGGCCGTCCGCGGCCGTCTGCGACGGCGGACGCCTCGTCCCCTTCTCCGGCGTCGTCTCCGGGAGGGTCTCTCTCTGGAGGACGTCGCTGCCGTCTGTCGTCGCTTGCTACGACGCGGCGGCCGACGAGTGCTGGCTGGCGGAGATGCCGCCGGGGTTCGAGGGGTCGGCGTGGCAGATCGGGGAGGTGATGGGGAGGGTTTGCGGTGTTTGTATCATCGGATGGACGGTGTCGGTGTACGCGATGGACGGACGCGGAGGGGGGGAGGTGATGAGGTTTTTTGATGTGAGGGACTACGGATTGCAGGGGATGCCGAGGGGGTTGCCGTTTAACGGTGGGGATGAGGTGCTGATTTGGATCGACGGTTGGATCTTCGCGTGTGGTGTGGTTTCTGAGGGTACGGTGAGGAGCGTCAGTCGGATGGAGAGCTACAACGCGGACTGCGTGCCTTACGTGAACAGTCTCGTCCCCGTCAAAGGTTCATTCTCACAACTCTCCTTGGCCGTCTGATTGCTTCTGTCGTTTTTTTGTCGTTTTTGCTTCTGCTGCTGCATCTTTTTTTAGGGTTTCTGTTCTTGCGTTTGTGAATGGTTTGCCTTGCTTTGCTTTTTGCGAATTTTCATGCTTTCGTTAGGGTTTCTGCATTTGGAATGTTTGTGGATTGTGGTTTTTTTTTTTTTTTTTTTTCTTTGGATCAAATCTGTAAGATAAATAAGTCTGGTAAATTTCATGAAGGATTGATATTTTGAGTTTGTTGTTGGCTTTTCTTTCAGATTTGACTCTTTCAACACCCTGTGAGTCCATCTTATGCACCTAAAATGTGACTTTTTATATCAGTATCATAGTATCAATAAAAAAAATCGTTATTTTATGTGAATGGTGTTAGAATGACCCAGTTAAAAATGGGTTTTTGTTAACTGGAAATAGATTTGCAGAACTCATTAACTCTATTCCGTTCTCCCAAACTTGCGAATAAGTAATATGCTTTCAAATTATAAATCTCCTAAAATCATCCTTTTCTTTGGATATATAAAAATTAACATAAAATCGATAATTCAATTTTCACCTTCCCTCCAAAAAAACAAATAGATTTTTTTTTTACAAATTATATGATATGTAGGGAATCATAATATGTTTAGAACCAAGACGCAACCTTCCATTTTATCCAAATTAGAGAAATAAAATAATCTTTTTATATGATAAATAAAATATTATAAATATGTTTTGAAATATATGTTTAATAGTGCAATGTATATTAGAGGATTGGGTGGTTTTGTAGTTTGAAAGGAATATGGTTGGTGTAACCTCAATAATGAGATAATAATTTAACGAATCTCCAAATTGTTCCCAATTTAATGTTGATAATCGAGTGTCATTAGGCATGAAAATAGACTATTCTCTGACTAACACAGTTGCTTTCATTGGAAAATTACCATAAATGAGGAAGATATTGAAGAGATAGTATGTAGCTTTTTCTTAAAAAAAAGTAATTGTAAATCGTGTGCATTGAATGAGTCTGGAGGATTTTGAATTCCAAATCTATAACTAAAACACCAACCCCTTGTTACCATACATAGTGGTAACTTCTGTTGAAGTTCAATTTTTTTTTTGTCATCATTTTTGTAGTCACTAGCACCCAACATTAGTTAAAGAAAAACCTTGGATGCAAGTAATCACTCATGGATCATATGCATCAAATAAATACGGAGGATTTGAGTATCAGATTCATAAAAAATAAATTCATGCCTTGAACTAAGAACCCAACCCTATGTGGATTATTTTCTTTCACCATTTTTAAACTCCCTCCATATATATACTTGTATATGAAGTTTTGATCAATAGAAGTGTTCCTATTCCACCGCTTTCAATCTTGCTGGCTTGGGATATATGTCGTTTCCCTTTCGGCCTTTCCTTTATGTTAATAAATTATTTCTCGGTGGATTCCAAGGTAGTCTTCTTTGTACTATTGTTCCTTTAATTTCATAACTCTTTTGTCCTGTCCTCCAAATCCCTTCCACTAAGACCAATTGAAATAATCCCAAGACATGAAATGATACAGTCATTGGTTTACCAAAAGTAATTTTCGATCTACAATATGACAGTGGATCCACAAGATTGTAAAAAGCTAAAAATAGATCATGATGCCTTTTTATGGGTATCTTTTGTCCAAACACAATAAATATTTTTCTGTTCAAAATGGTGTTAAAGTCAGATTAAAAAGAAAGCTAAGGAGACCTTGCTTTCTACTAAAGATGTTTAAGAGAATAATATTATAGAAAAGTAAAAACAAAAGTGAAATAAATGCTTACTCCGCTTTCCTTTTGTTTATAAAAGTTGTGTAGCAGATCTTTATGTGTGTCCTCTCAATTCTGTTTGGAAGCAAAATTTGGACATTATTTTGAAAAAAAAAAAATTTCTATGCGTAAACTTCTGAGAAAACCTATTTACACTTTTTACACGCGTAATGCATCAAAAATAGACTTATATATATATAATATATATATAGCTGGCCTGGGTGTAGGCCTAGTAGGCGGGCCGCTTAGGGCCCCATCTAGGAAAGGGCCCCCGAAATTCAAATGCTATAATAGGTTACATATTTTTGTTATGAGTTTCAATTTAGCCTACTGTGAAATCTGGTTAATTATTTTTAACACATACAAGAGCCCAAATGAAAAAAATGTATGCAATTATAACCATTTAAATATAATTTCATTCATTCAATGGTAATAATTCTTTCTACGTAACTATTTTTTTAGACCAATGACTCTCTCTTTTATAATCTTATCATGTCATTTGTTTAGGGCTACAAATCTACATCTTTCTCCCTCTCTCTCTATATCTCTTGTCTATCTCACTCTTTCAACCATTCCAAAATTAAAAAAAAAATCAAAATTTAAATTTAAATGTTTTGCAACAATGTCGATCGATCTTCACTTTAAGACACTTAGCCCCTTCTTGAATTTAGTTTTGCTTTTTTTTATATTTTTTATAATTATATTCACATATTCTTGTTAATTGAAGATGAAATTAAAAATGTAGGCATGGCAATCTTATTTTTTCATATAGCAAATTGATTTTTAAACAAATTTTTTTTTTTTTTTGATAGGGCCCCATTTTAAAAGTTTGTTTAGGCCCACCTAAATTTTCAAATCTCACGGCCGGCTATAAGCGGAGTAGAGTTTTCTTAAATTTTGTTAAAGCCCCTTTTAATACGACAAGGTTGGAAATTTTTTTTTTTCCAATTAAAGCTACTACCTCATTCAGTACTATAATACCACTATTGGTTCCTTTATCATCCTCTATTCTCACCAGTGAAAGAAACATCTATGCATTTGCCTTGTTCTTTTTAATTCATACAATGCATTTGATATTCGACCATTTTCCATTTAGAAAGTCTTGCCGTGTTATCTCATCCCCTAAGACACATCTAAAGTTGTCAAACATATCAACCATTATTTTTATATATCAGCCTGCTCATCATATTTGTCACCAGCTTCATAATCATTTTCGTTTCAATCTTCTTTGTTTCTTTCTTTTCGATTCAAAGTGAAACCAGCATTATATAAACAAAATTCATCTGATTCTCTAATCCTGTCACACCAAAATCAAAACCACCAATGATTTTCCATGTTCTCCACGTTCAATAGATAGCTTTACCCTCCACACGACAAAACCTTATAATATCAATTATTTATTTTTTGGTAGTAAATATGATGTTACAATACTAATATGGACGCATGCATAACATTTATAAATTTATGTTTCAATAATCTGATGATCCCCCACTGGAGAGTTGATTAGTAAGGTCAGGGGAGGTCATGGTGTTAGGGTTACATCTTTGTTGACATGCACTGGGGCGTCGGTCATTCTTTATTAATTTCTCTTTCATTTATGGGCCCCACACTGTTGGACTCTCTTTAATTCATTGACTTGACTCGGTTCAAGAATCTTCCTTGCCTCTTTCTAAGCTATTTTCCACATTAGAATGTTATTATGAGCTTATTTTAAAATTTGACTTTAAAGAAAGACTTTTGCTTTACAACGATAAAACAAAATATATAAAAAAAAGTTTTACTGTGAAAATAGTATGTTTTTATTATCATGCCTAGATAGAGGATTATGAATAATGAATAGCTGATTGATCCAATATTTTTAGGTTCAACCATTTCCATTTGTGAATAATGATTTATTTTTTATAAAATTCCTGATTGAAGTGTAGGCTGTATTGGCGCAATTCTGGTTACACCTATCAATATGTGAAATTCGCTGACTCTGAAAAATATAATAAATGAAATTAGTCCAATGTTTGTTGCATTGGCATTGTTACTTATTACTCTCATTCATGTTTGTGTATGCATATATCTCATTAAATTAGTGGGTTTATCAATTTTGTTGGAATGTATAATTTTTTTAATAGAAAATATATGTTTTGATATATGAAATATTTTAAGAAAATCAGAATATGTGAACAATGCAAGTTTGGCATTCTCCCTGACATTTTTCCTTGTCTATATTAACCTTTTCCCTGAAACATAGGGCACTGCAATATAAAATCGAATATTAGGGTTGTCTCCTGTCCAATAAAGTGAAGGTCGTCGTTTTTTTTTGAGGAATGATAGATCATATAACACTTCAGAAATGTTACGATAGTCTGAAGTTTATTGTTACTCAAAATCCTGTGTGTAATCTTATACATCTTTCTTTAACATGATATATATCTGTTGACAAAACTTATAATTTTTATGGGTGATGCTACCTAGGCCTCAGAAATTAAGCCTCATTTGTGAACTCCAATAGGTGGTATTCTCCTATTGATTTTCTATTTGATTTTTTTTAACTACCAAAATGACAATGACAAGACTACCCTTCTTATAATTTTAAAAATAAATTCTAACTAACTAATATTCAAATTAAACCTCATAACTGAATCCCACAAAAGGTGGCACCATTAAATCTTCTCCCTGACCTAACATATTTCTAAAAATTTTGAATTTTAGGGTTTTGATTTGGGTGAAACCATATGAATGAAAAATGACAGATTTCTTCCCATAAAAATAGAATTGGAATTCAAATTTAAATACATGTGTATCTAGATTTGAATTAACAAATATCTTAAAAAAAATGGGTTGGAATTCAAATTCAGATATAGATGTATCTTTTGGATTTGAATGAATAAATACCTTCAAAGAATGGGCTGAGATTCAAATTCAGATGTAGATTTATCTGGATTTGAATTAATAGATACCTTCAAAGAATGGGCTATGATTCAAATTTAGATACAGGTGTATCTAGATTTAAATTAACAAATACTTTAAAAAAATGGGTTAGAATTCAAATCCAGATACATGTGTATCTGGATTTGAATTAACAAATACCTTCAATATGCATAATTATACACATAAACAACAACATAAACGATTATACAAATCATATCTAAACACAAAAGTCACAATTTAATACCGACAATTCCTTTGCGAGCTTCTGACAGGGGCTTCTATGGCTGCTCTCTGCCCTTCCCTCTCCGAGTCAACTTGCTTCCTCCTCATCAGATTCTGGACCCCATGATAACCCCTCTCTTTGTTTCAACCCCACTTCCTCAACCACCATCTCTTCTCCCTAACTCAAATAAATCAATTCCTCAAATGAGTTTTTTTTCTGATAAACTAGAAAAAGTTTATCCCCCAAATAAAAAATCAAATTTTAATCAAATAAACCCTCAAAACGATCAATCCTCAAATGGTTCCTCGAATCAATTGTAAACAATGGCTTTAATTTGAATTTAATTGCTTTAAAAAAAAGAAAGAACAAACTAAATCGTAACCACCTCGTAAATTAAGGGTTTGATTATGATATAAAAAACACAAATTATATGAAAGGGGTAAATTGAAGATTTCAATCTTGCCACCTCATGGGGCTTGAGATGGGGTTTACTAATTAGGGCCCAAAAATCATTATTGAATTTATATATATATATATATATATATATATATATATATATATATATATATATAAATAAATAGATTCATATAATTTATTAGAGTTAATATCTCATTAAAAATATGTGTTTATTTATTTATTTATTCAACACCTTTAAAAAAAAACTAAAACATGTGAACAGTAGAAGTAGAGTTGCCAACTGAACTATTTCTAACATGATAAATATTGCATCAATGGATGCAATATCCCAACATAAAGTGATTTTTTTATCTAGATACTGGAATTGCTTCTTTAAATAGAGAATGATGTTGATTTTTGCGTAGGTTCCTGTGGTAGTTTACATAGACGCAGAATGGAAAATGTTTTTTGCATTTACTGGTGGAATTGATGTTATATAATGGGTTATTTCAGAGGCAGGGTGGTTCATAGTTTTGTTGAGGGAATTCAGAAAAGAGAGAGGGCTTTTTATTAATTCAAATGTAGAAAGATATAAGTTCCAAGAATTTACGATTAATTGAATCCATTTTATATTCCTTTAGGACGACTTATTTTGTTGAGATTGGGATTGAAGTCGGTTTTGGGTAAATTCTAATTTTTACCTAAACCTTTAGATACCATTTGGATAAAGACATAGGTTATTTTGGAATTTATGACTAGTTTATAAATAAATAATTATACTAATGAAATAAGTGATTTTTGTTTTGTTGTGTTTTAATTATTCTCATTGAAAAATATAATAATGAAAATTTTGTTGTTTGATTGACAATTGATAGGTTATGGATAAAATACAAACAAGATGTGGATAAATATTTATGAAAAATAAAAAATTGATTTACAAGTGAACCCTCTCATTTATATGAGGTAATGACAGTTGATTTAACATGTATGTTATTTATATTAGTAGAATAGATTGGATAGAATAAAACAGTTACAGGAGAGACCTGAAATACAAATACCAGTTTAATCCTATATATTCTAGCATAACTATACTCATCTATTCTGTAACGGGAAAATTCTACGCCCTTCTCCATGGTGTCATGTGTCAGCTTAATGGTTGGGCAAACGAACAATCCAACCTGATGTGATCCGACCTATAACATCGGGACTAAGGCCGTCCATGAGTCGAGGAGAACAGCTCAGATGATTGATCCCTCACCCCAGGAGAACAGCTTGAATGACTAACCCTTTGCCAGAGAAAAATAGAAATGACAGGCAGTGTGATTAAAAGGGTAGTGAAAACAATAAAATAGGTGTGGACGTATCTCGTCACAAGGCAAACAATACAATAGAAGGGTAGTGAAAACAATAAAACAGGTGGTGGATAAAAAGCATATCATGTCACTTCTGAAGTGTCCTCCATGGAGTTCTTTGGTAATATGGAGTCGGAGAGCACTCTTAATATGTGATTAGAAATGAGTGGTTATTAGTAGCAGGGGCAACTTGTTTGTAGATGCCATATGGTAGGTAGAAGAAACAAATAAGCAATAATGAGCTTGGCTTAGAAAATTTATACTTTGGTAAGAAAAAAAGTCCTGCAAGCCTTCAACCCAGTGATAAAAGGACATCACCTCCTGGAAGGACCCTAAATTAGGCCCGTCACACCGGGTTAGGTGATGGTGGACTCAGACTTGACTCGGGGTTTGGGTATGTTGGACCTGGATCCTATGCAGGACCCGACATACCCAGGATACCACTGTTTGAGATCGGATCTGGGTCCGCATGATCCAACCCGAATCCATAGAATCCCCACCTAAAATACTAAAACCTGCAAATAAAATTAAAAATACATCATACTTTTCAAGTTTACAATCTTATTGAAACCACAGTGATCATTATCAACCACAGCTCTTCAACACTTTGTGTGCACATATCTTAACCCTAACTGGACTCGAAGGTCTAGGTAGTCGTGGCGGCAGTGTTGGGAGGGGTAGAATGAATTCAGGGAGAGTGAAATGAAATGGTCTTTGAAGGATGAAGAATGAAATTCTCACAACAGGTTTACTTTTATAACTTCATTTTGGATAGTTGTGAATACAGACTAGTGGTCCACTGATCTATAAGATTTAATGAGCTTGAGCTTGAGCGTGGGTACTTGGATACCTGTAGACATGTAGAGCCTATTTGGTAACACGATTGAAAAGTAATTCTGTTTTTAATTAAACAAAAAACTCAAACATGTTATCAAACGGGTTTCAAGAAACTTGATAATTTTCAGTGCAAAATAATTATTTTTTAAAAAGTACAAAAAATGAGATTTTCAATAATCAAAGTCTATTTAAACCATTTTATTTAAAATCTTATTTTTTAAACGTGCGGGACCGTAATCTAAGGTTGGGTTATGTGCATTGGGTTAGATCATAAAAAAATATATCAACCTAGAATTGGATTGAAACAATTGGAACAATAGAATTGAGTAAGGTCAATCCACCTGACCCATTTTAATGGTTTGGATTGCATTCAGGTCTTAAATCTTTAGTACTAGGTGACAAGATGTACAATGATATTTAGTTAATGATGTTACCAGACTAGTAGAGCCTGTTATTGCTTAAATATGAATTGTATTCGTATTATTGCTTAAGTATGTGAACTTGTACTGTTCTTGGCACGTTTTATTTAACATTTGAATAGCAGTCTAGCCCATAATCCCAACAATATACATTTTAGGGTCCGTTTGGTTGCACGATTTGGGCGATTCCATTTTTTGAAAAGCTAAAATCCTAAAATTGTGTAGCCAAATGGGTTGAATTCCAACGGAATAAAAACTGGATTCTTTTTAATTTCTCTCAAAATCCGTGTTTTAAAAAGCTCAGAAACTGTGATTTCGATCGGAATCGATTTTTTGAATTGAAAAACAACTTTCTCTACCAAACATTAAACCCCTTTCAAATATTGATTCATAAATTAAAAAAAAAATCCCAAAATCATCTTAAAAAACAACTTTATTCCAAAATCTACTTTTCAATGTGTTTTCAAACGGAGCTAGTCTTGTTTCCATGATCCAACAGTTCTTTCATTTTTTTTATTTTTTTCTAGGGTTTGTGATTTGGATGAAAAGAAATGATAATATTGTCATTGTTATTTGCAGAGATATATTGATCTGTGAGTGGGATGAACACTGAAGCTGAGCTGCTCCTGGAGTTCTTCGACAGATTGTCGTCGGCCTAATCTACTTGTGCAAGTAGAGATACATTTCTCAATTGATTTTTTTCTTTCAAAACTGATAGACTGAAGATATCTTGATTATATTAACTGAATAGCTTTGGACCATTTCTCAATTGATGTTGGTGGTCGTTTTTAAGATTGGTGCCTCTGGGTCTGATTCTTAAATCTCCTAGAAAGAAAGGTGCTAGTCAATTTTTTTCAAAAACTCTTGTCAAGATGGTCGTTACGGATGAAAAGATATTTACAAAACTTTTTTTTGAAATATATGATTGTTTAGTGAAATATAAAGAAGTGAATTATACACGGTGCAAGTTGGTTGAATCAAACCCAAAAACCTAGGTTAGGGTTGGTGTAAAAAACAACCCGATCAATTACTTATACCCAATATAGAATAAATATATACCATTCATTTCTTTTTTATTAATCTAAAGCATTCATTCTATTTGTACATACCTAATCTACATCTCACATCCAAAAAATCCCATTCACCCTCATTTCAAACTTCCATTTCTTGACCAATGGCTTCTCCCTCCCCTTCCACTTGATTTTCTCACTCCTCTCTTCCAACAACTCTCTAGAGTTTTGGATTCAATTCGTTCGTAGGCAGCCCTCCCTCTTTGGCTCCTTCAGACAGCAAAAGAGAAGATAGACATCAATGGCTTCTTCCCCCTTCTTCCAACAATAGCTCCAATGGGTTTTGGAATTCATTGATTCACGGACTTTATCCAAAATTCTGGTTACTCGGATTGAGTTCAAATTGTATACATTTTATATGCATTTTACTATATACTGAGTTTGGATTCAGGTCACCAGATTAAAATTCAAGTTGGATCATGGTCAAGTTGAACACTTTGAACCTAGGGTTGAATTCATCCCTTATTCAACCGCAAATAAACAATTAAATATTTAATCATTAATCATGAAGGCCAATTGATTATCTAAAAGACCAAGCCATGAAAAACAAATTAAAATTTAGATCGGTCCATTTGACACCAAAGCAAACAAATTATGCCTTGGGTTGGTAAGCCAATCATTTCACTCTCTGCATCAATTTTGTCCCCCCTAAAACAGAGTGTATTCAGATGAGGGGAGGCTTAACTGATGCAATTCACAATATAACGACCACATAAACAACAGTCATCCATAATTTAAAAAAAAAATCAATCTCAGAACATCATCACACATTAAATTCATTTGCTCAGAAGAAGCTTAAATTATAATCAGAGTATAATTCATATGTCCAGACATATAGATTTTGTAGCAACTTCATCATTGCAAAATAAATAATAAAAATATAGATTATGAGTAAAATCAACATTTGATTAAAAAAAGAACCCTCAGATTTGAATTTTGGCAGACATTTCAACACGGCATCAGATTCAGACCGCCCGTCTGCGTGTTATCCTCATAGGGTTTGAGAATATATTTAATCTTAAAAAAACAGATGTGCGTGTTTGGAAGATCAAGATATCGATGTAAAAGACGCATCAGACAATAAGCGGAGTTATGAATCCACACATTGTGATTTCGGTGTGTAGGATAAGATTCATTCGCATCACTTGCCATCTCTTAAGATCGAAAATAAAACCACAAAAACTATAAACAATCGGATGTGCGTGTCTGGATGATCAAGATATCGATGTGAAAGAGGCATCAGACAATAAGCGGAGTTATGGATCCACACATTTGTGATTTCGGTGTGTAGGATAAGATTTATTCGCATCACTTGCCATCTCAAATCGAAAAACAAACAAAATAAAAACAAAAACAACCTGATAAGATGAAACGGCGACGGACCACCAATCGATTGAAAGTGAAGAAGAAATTTAGTTATGGCGAACGGCGAAGGGGGAAGGGGAGGCTTTATAAGGGCTTCAGAGAAACCCTAAAGTGCCGATTTGGTGGGGGGTTTCGTTCGCAGTCATGTCACCGACAGGTGACGATAATGGGGATGGCATCTGAAATTTGAGACCGTTTGATGTTGGATGGCGGTCTCGGTGTTGTATTTGATTATTGATGGTAAAGTGAAGTATTGGGTAACTCGTGTGAGCCATAAGAATGGGGATTATCATGGGCTGGGCTTCGGACACTACAGTGTCTTTCGCTGGGTTATGAAAGGGAAATGTTAGTGTCGATACACGCAGTCTTTTTTGCAACTCGTTGCAGCCTCATAACAACGTATTATATACTACACTATCATAATATATGAGTCATATCATAGCATATGACTTAAATTTTTTTTTTTCACTATAAAAACAAATACACTAATGTATCTCAATACATATTTTATTTCATTTCGTATAAAAGTATGCACTTTAAAAGGTGAATATATGGTTTTTTTAAAAAAGAAAAATGTGATGACTGCAATGAGGGCTGTATGTATCTTTTTTTAAAATGTTATATTTGGTACATTTTATGATCTAAAATACAAATCACAGTGTATTTTATCTTTAAAAAAGTTGTATGTATATCTATATGTATTTTATTAAAAGATAAAATATATATTTTAATGAATTATTAAAGAAAATGTATATAAAACAATTAACAATATATGACTCGATGTAGTAAGTGGAGGGAATTAATAAAATATATAGAAAAATAGATTGAGTTTAATAAATTTCGTTTTGAAAAAATAAAAGAAAAATATTACACTCAATGTAAAATGCGTCTACATTTTATAAAAACATAATGAAAGAACAAGAAAACACCAAACATACATGCTTCGGCCATGCCTTGATCAATCATATTAAAAAAGATCAAGACAAAAATCCACAAAGACAGTGCAAAAACCAAATTGTAAATCTCCATAGAAAGTCTTCCAATCCGTGTATGCCTATGAACAAATACTCCCATCTTCCATGTAAAACATTCCCTCTCCCAACGAAAAAAAAGAAAAAAAAATAGAATATGACACATCTCTAAAAAGTACAACCAACAAAACAAACCAACCCATCACCTTATTGAGTGCTCATCCCCCTCCTGCTCCCTCTTAAGATCAGCAGGGGGCAAGAAGCAGTCCATAGACAACCCCCATATATTGAAGTCGACCTCCTCGATCGACCACTCCTCCTCCATCTTCCTCTTGTGATTGGCCGAGCCCTCCCCGTACCGAAACAGAGTAACCACGGTCCGACCACCGTGTGCGATGTTGAGGCCCTCAATGTATCTGTAGTCGTCGATCTCGGATTCCATGCTCGTCTCCCAGAACACGCTCTCGTCTCTCCTGGCCTTCATACGGAGCAGGTGAGAGTCCTCGAATTTGACGAGGAGGCCCGTTCGTTGGCTGAAGTACCCCCATATGGTGTGGTGGATGATCTCGAAGCTTGAGCTGCTGCGCGCCTTGAGCACGTCCGGGCTCGCCTCCAGCTTCAGTATGAAGCAGTCCTCGTTGTTTATGATCTTCTCCCCGATGCATACCGCGTCCGAGAAGAGGTTTGCTGTCGACCTGGGGTCCAGTCCCTGGAATCACAAATTAATAAATAAAGAGTAGTGTTACATGTAATCTTTTTTTTTTTAGTTGTTGTTTTTTTCTCAAATTCCAATCCCTATGTGCTCACTTTAATGAATTACATGTTTCAATATAAATTTTCACATTGTATATAAATATATTCATTAAATTTATTTAAGTATATGCTTCATTTATATGTAAAATTATACAGCCTTTATGTTTTTTCTATTCCTCTCATAAAGCCTTTACACAATCATTTACACAGTTCTTTTTGTAAAATCTTGCAATATAAATCATATAGCCTTTACACATAGTCCTTTATGTTTTATTTATTTCTTTGATCCCCTTTTGAACATTGTCTATTATTATTGAAATAGAAATGTCTATATTTCCCTCAATTTTTTTTTGTGAAATTATTATTTCATTAGAGTAATATGTTATTTAAAAAAATAAATGTGTGTGGACTAGAATTGAGTCTGAAAAAAAAAATTATACATAACATTATTCATAAATATGCAAACCAAACTTGGATCAGTCTGCTAGCACTTCCCCTATCCAATAAAGAGGTCATATGATCAAACTTTGGGGAGCACCTATTTTTTTTTTAAGAAAACAACAATATCCGTAAATATAACATGTCATTACATGGAACATATGTTTTTTAGATTGTAAATTTTATTGTCTCTGTTATGATTTCGAGTCCCATATATTATAAAACATTTATTAATTAATGATGTGATACAATAAACATTTGAGATCATATTTCCTTTAGTAACTGATTAAATTGTTTCT
The DNA here is from genome assembly GCA_030737845.1 of Acorus calamus. Lineage (NCBI taxonomy): Eukaryota > Viridiplantae > Streptophyta > Magnoliopsida > Acorales > Acoraceae > Acorus > Acorus calamus. The sequence continues at coordinate 29,404,791 of CM060874.1, read as the reverse complement.
TGTACTAAATCATTCGAATAACATTTTCTCAATTTTACAATCACTATTACAAAAAAAAAAAGTCCATTTTCCTTTAAAAAAGAAGCAAATGTATGAAATCTCAGTAGATCCATGCAATAATTCCTTTACCGCTCCTATGTGCTTTAATTTTTGAAGGAGGATAATTGTTGAAGTGAAATGTGTATCTAAAAATTTATATACTCCGAAAAATTGTCTACATCCCCTACACCCAAAAATAAATAAAAAATTATATTGTTATAATTTATATGTATAGTTAGACAAAATGCAACTGGCAACTATAAAATGTGTACATACAAGAGCGCATGTAAGTATGTAACAGTGTCCTTAATCCTTTTGCAGTGATATTGGTACCCTCCATAGAAAAAACACATACTCAATTATACTAGTCTTCAAAAGCAAAAAGTTAGGACAAAACAACTTGAAGAGATTATCGAGACAGACTCTTTTAGCATGGTGGTCAAGACGCACCCTCCTCAAAGGGGTCAAAAAAAAAAAAAAAACTTAAAGATTATTATCAAATAAGAGGGTTTAGATTAAATCTAACTTGTATTTGACAATTAGATTTCTTCAATGTGCCCGATCTTATCATCTTTAGACATATTCTATAAAATTTTAAATAATTATGATTCCATTAAATTCTAACACTTTATTTTCTAGCCTTTTTTTTTCTCTTAACTTCATTTATCTTGAGAAGATAAGATCGTAGATCCAGTAGATCTAACCTAGTTTCAAAGAAAAACATTGTATCTGAAATAAAATCATTAGATTATGCTAGGGATATAAATTGAGAAAGTTATGTATGATGACTACCTGAAGGGAGCGACGTAACGAGCGGGGAGGTCCCTTGGAAGCGTGGGATTGCTGTGCTGCGAACTGCCTCCACGCGACCTTTCCATCGCTCCCGGCGCTGACCTTACACCCGGACACAACGAGCTCCAAGTACCAGAGGTCCGGGTTCTTCTGCCAGAGCACGAACGCGCCCACCTCTCCGTTCCCACTGGCCGCCACGCTCTCGTCCCCCGCATGGAACTCTGACGCGCTCATCCTCACTTTCCCTATCGCGTACATGCTGTTCACCGAATTCAGTGCCGCCAGCCCCCCGGTTGCCGCGATGTATTGTTGGACGATGTATTTCGCTGTTGATGCCTCCTGTGTTCCATGAACGCTAGAATTTTTCAATAGAATACACCAAAATAGAATTCGATCTTTTAGTACCAATTCAAGATTCTAAATAAAGGTTCTAAACAAACAACCAACCTTTGAGGGGAAGACATCAATTGCTTAATAAAAGAATATGATGCGATTATTGTTGATTGCTTTTTATTTCAACCAATTGATAATAAAAAAAAATCAAATTATTGGAAAACCAAATAAAATCATACACAGTGCTTTGGATTGGGCAACAACAAATGAATGCATCTTACGATGGAACAGTCCCGGATCGGACGGTTGACGGCCTCCGGCGGGACGGGGAACGGCACGAGAGGCGATCCGACGACGTTGAGGAGGAGCTGAAGCTCGGCGTTGCGTCCGGCGAGCTGGGGCAATGACGACGCATGTCCATCCTCCGGTACTGACTTCATCCACGCCCTCATCGTCTGCCACCGGTGATGGTTGCCTCCGCCGCCTCCCCCCATGTTCGCGAACATCTCGTCCGGGATCGGCACCTCGAGCACGGTCTCCAAGGCATCGTCTCTGTCGAAATTTGGGCAGAGTTTCCTCATAAAGAAATTGGTTATGATAAATTTGGTTGGAAAAAGAAGGGAGAGGGAGAGAGAAGGGTTGTCGTCCTCTACGCATCTTCCCCTACGTATGCGCACATGGGGCGTGCATGGGTGGAATTTTTTTTTTTTTTTGGGTTATTAAAGTTGAGTGTTTTATGAGCCTTTTTTTGTTCCTGGTTAATTTAGAGGGCTCACATTTGATGTAGACCCCTTCTGAGCGGCTTTTTTTGGGTGACACCAAGTCTATTTTAAGATGGTGGTCTGGATCTTGAATTTACGAGTTTGGAAGATGCGCCACCCTCCTCCGCCTCTTCCACTCTCTTCTCTCTCTTTCCATCTCTCATGTTTTCTCTTCTCCCTCCCTTCTCTCCCAAGTTCTCAACTTTCACCAAATAAATTTTTTTGTTTGGTGGAATTGAGTATTTGGTTGCGGGGAATAGTTGTTTCATTAACATTTGATTTGATTAATGTTAAGTTTTAAAAAAAAATTATTTGAAAGGATCGCGTGCATTGTAACGCTGTCTGCGAGGCATGTATTGTCACCTTCCATAGTTCCATGGCTTTATTTCTAAGAAAGGAAAAACGAAAAACAATAAATAAGATATATTTATAAATGTAGAAGTGCATTTCCAAATAACAAGAGAAAAATTAAAAATATGTGAATACATAATTGATAGAGGTTTGATCTTATATCCCGTACATGACCATGCTTTTTACCACCTAAAGGCTGGTTGGGCAAGATGATAAGTATTGTGATAAGGGATAATCATGTGGTTAAGTGAGTAGAAGAACAATTTATCTCCGTTTGGTATAAAAAATAATCGAGATAAATTGTGGATAATTGTTCTAATTTAAAAAAAACGAAGATATTTTGTTTAACCTGAAAGCTGGAATAATATTTATCCTCATTTTTTATCTCAATTTGATAAATGTAAATATGAACAAAATTAATGAATTTTTTATCTTTTAAAATTAAGACAATTTATCTTCTAAACTTTAACCATTTATCAAGCAAGCCCTTAAGGTGATAGGTTTTTTTTATTTAATTACATGCTAAGAATGGCTGGAGATCATTTGGTGCATGCAAAGGTCTCACAACTCTACTTTCCAGCTATGGTTTAGTCGATTTGGTTAATCCGAAACTAGTCGATATTTAGAGGTCAGCTCCCATACGCTAAGAACATTTGAGAGATGGTGGTGAATTTTTTGTCTAAGATTGGGGAATGTTTTGTGTGGGTGTTCTTTCCCGGGGAGGGGGGGGGGGGGGGTTGATTATTCTTTTTGTTTGTGTGGCCTGAATAGAAATATTTTCTGCTATGGGTCCTTTCTCCTTTTTGTAATGGATTGTTGCCTGCGGCCCTTCTTTTGTTTTGTTCTTGTTTGTAATCTATTTGGGCGTTTTGTCTATTAGTATAAATTAATACAAAGGCAATCACATACCGTTTAATAAAAAAAAAAGAGTAAATGCATATGAAAACTTGCATTCTTAAAATAGACCTCCAAATTTTTTTCAACATATGGATTCATTCAATCATGTAGCATAGAGGAAGAAATCATTAATTATTTTGATAATGAACTATACAAAAAATCATTCAATATTAAATAATCTATAATTGTCTACACTCTACACATCCAACCTTTTGTTGAATTAGACGGTTACAATTGCTTGGCTCATGAGTTGTCCCCCTTGTCTATATAGGGACACTGTCGCTCTGTGGCTCGCCTGGGTTCAATTCTTGCATTCAGCAAGATTGACCAAACTATGTCGTTAATTGTTACAAGCCCTGTTGGGCTGGGCTGTTGTGGACTTTGTTCCACAAAGGTTATTTTGGACCTTCTAGATCCTGTCTCACACCCTTCGTAGGGTAGTCTTATATGTTTGGATTATGTATCGCCTTGTCTGGGTCTTTATATAAAAAAAAATAATATATGCATATATATATATGGTCGCGATTACGTGCGGTATGCGGTCGGTGCGGTTTACGACGTGGGCCGTCCGATCGCGGGTCCATCGCATCCAACGGTCGACGTGAATCGCACCCGACCGTCCGATGCGATGGACCCGTGATCGACGGCCCGTGATCGCGCACCGCACCGACCGTAAACCGCACCTAATCGGCTCCCTATATATATATATATATATATATATATATATATATATATATAATTGAAGAGCAAGTGCCTTGCACGGAGAGCACATGAAGTATCTCACTGTGTTTTTGTGTGTTTTGCCTTATGGATTTCCATGTATGTAAGTGCATATATTTGTGTCATATTGTGTGAGAAAGTGAGTTTAAACTATATGAAATTGAGTTTACTGCTTCTTTCTCAACAACATTAGTAGACTTGGAGTAGATGGGAGATAATACCGCACGAAAAATTCGAGTCACGTGATATTCTCATATGCACATCGAAAATCATCATGCAATCCTACATCTCGAACTTATAAGCTAAGGGTCCGTTTGAAAATACATATTGAAAAGTAGATTTTAAAATAAAACTGCTTTTTAAGATGATTTTAGACCTTTGACTTTTTTGAGATGCTTTTTTTTAATTCAGGAATCAATATTTGGAAGAAATTTAATGTTTGATAGAAAAATTGCTTTTCAATTCAAAAAATCGATTCTGACCAAAAAGCGTTCTTTTTGAGATTTAAAAAACACGGATTTCGAGAGAGAAATTAAAAGGAATCCAGCTTTTGATTCCGCCGGAATCCGACCCGTTTGGTTGCGCGTTTGGGCGGAATCCGCTTTTTAAAAAGCGGAATCACCTCCAAACGCACTACTAAACGGACCCTAAGTTTGTAACTTTTGGACACCAAGCACTCGTATCTGTCACGTTTCAGTTCACTTACGTCTCGCCCATCTTAAATCAGCGTTCGGCGGATTTTACCGATGAAAAGCTTCAGATTCTAAAATGCGGACCAAACACTTTTTCATTTTTAATTAGATTCATTTTTAAAAACCCCCAACCTGAAGTGATTGAAAAACTATAAAAATAATGTTTTTCAAAAGTTATGGCTACAGGAATTTTATTAGATGAGATGATTTAAAAATATAAATTCTATAAAAAAAAATTTAAAATCTTGTTTTATCGTATATTTATAAAAAACATAAAAAAAAATTTTGCAAATAGAACAACTTTCATAAATGAAAAATAAACTATCAAAGGAAGGAGATAAAACAATTTTAAGTATAAAATCTGGACCGACAGGCTCAACTAGTGGGTTGGTGGGATTACTGGTGTTACAGTATTACTATGGTTTGAAAGGGTGACAGTAGTAATTTGAGGTTTTTTTTAAAAATGTGATGAGATCAATTGATCCCACCACATTATATGTGACGCCGTCTCTACGGCTCTACGGATCCGTTTAGTTGCACAATTTGGGGTGATTCCGTTTTTTGAAAAGCTAAAATTTTAAAATTGTACAGCAAAACGGGGTGGATTCCGACGGAATCAAAAGCTGAATCCTTTTTAATTTTTCTCTCAAAATCCGTGTTTTAAAAAGTTAAAAATTGTGATTTTTTATCAGAATCGATTTTTTGAATTGAAAATCAACTCTTTCTACCAAACATTAAACTCATTTCAAATATTGATTCCTAAATTAAAAAAAAACATCAAGTCAAGTCTAAAATCATTTTAAAAAGCAGCTTTATTACAAAAGCTACTTTTCAATATGTGTTTTCAAACGGAGCCTACATTTGGGAATGCGTTTTTGTAGACTTTGAGTTGGTTAATGCAACAGAACGCTATTCCAATCAAAACAAATGAATTTATGCAATTCATTAGAATATATGTTTTATTTAAAAAAAACATATAACTTATTAAATAAGACATATCACTTTTAAAAAATTAAAAAACATGGATAGGCTAAAATCGGAGTGGAAGTAGGATTAATATAACATTATCCTTATTATTATTATTAAGTTTTTTTAAAAAGAAAGAGGCAAACGAGGCTGGTGGTCAGTGGCCACCCCCGAATTCATCTCGCCTTAACATAATCAGATTCGTAAACCGCGGGAAACACCCCCAGCTCCCCCGCCTCGAATCGCTCTTGACTTCCGAACCAAACAAACAAAGCTAACGCTCCTCATTTAAATAAAAAAATCAAAAAATCAAAAGCAATCAATTCAATCAACTTCAAACATTCTTTTAAACACAGAGGAAAACACAGTTTCCATACACACACTATAAACAAACACAAGCTTAATAAAATCATAGGAACCTAGAAGCAGAGTACAACATCGATTGACCGCAGAAGAGCGCGACCCAGATCTCGGAAAACGCATCGACGATCACCTCGTGGTGACAGCTATGGTTGAGTGACAGGAAACAACGCAGCAACTGCTCCAGCTCCCTCTTCTCGAACATCTCCTTCTCCAGTATCATCTCCACCATGGACCTCCTGAAGTCCCCTCTCGGGTCCTTCGACCTCTTCACCACGGCAAAGCTTTCCATCACCTTCCCCTCCATCCCGCACGTCATCAGAGGTCGAGATGACGTCATCGTCCTCTTCTTCTTCTTCTTAGACTTCCTCGCCTCGGCTTGAAGAAGTCGGACGACGTGTCGGTGGAGGAGACGAGGGTCTCCGTTTCGTCGTCGTCGACGTCGCCGTCTTCCCTCTCGTCGTCGCCTTCGCTGCTGAACCAGTTGTTGTCGGCGGAGGAGTTCGAACGCTGATCCGACCACCCATACCTCCGCCTCGTGATCCGTGTCTCTTCTTCTCCTCGATTTCGTGCACGGCCGGTTCTTGATCGAGGGGAGGAAGCGATCGAGATCCTCGACGACGCCGTCGTCGGAGTCGACCTTCCGGCGAGGCGGATCGTCCGTCGCCGACAGGACGTGCCACGTCGTCGGATGAGGCTGCTGATGGGAGAAGGGTTTGCGGCGGAGACGGCGGAGGAGGGAGGACCGGCATCCGCAGCCGACGGAGACGACCGACACGTGGCGACGGCGGGAGACGGTCGGGGAGTCCTCTTCCGGAGGTAGGATGGATGTCATGACTCGAGAGATCTCTTCAACTTAAAATTCTTCGCCATGTCTTCTCCTCTTTTATTTATTAACTTCGAGTGGCTTCTGTGAGAAGAGAAAGCATTATATACCTGTTTGTATACAGTGAAGATTGAACTGTACATAGAATGGATTTATTTTGTTTTTTAATAAAAAAAAATAAAAGAAAAAGCCGGCAGGAGAGGTGTGACTGAAGAGTCCAAATCGGATTGGACGTTGGCTCTGCGACGGGGTCACTTCGCCTGCGTGTTTTACGCCCTATTATCGTACAAAGACCAAAACAGAAGATAACATTTTTAGTTTTTTATTTTTAAAGGAAGGCCAACCTTTAAATTTTTTGTTTTTTAAAGAAATAACTATGATCGTGTGATCATCCGACTATTATTTGTATGTTCTTGGAAATTTTTTAATTATTTTTAATTCTTAAAACGTCCAAAAATTAACTGTTGATCCTTATAGCGAGATGTGGTTTAAAAATATCGAAATTACTCTTGTTCACTTTTAGCAAGTTAACAATGTATTGAAAATGGTTAGAAGTATCTAACACGACGGCGCCGCTCTTGACCGACATGCTTAGCGGGGGACCTCTCCTGCGATCTCGGGAGTAGTCGAAGGGGAGGGTCGATCGGAGGGTGGCGCCGTCGTGTTATATACTTCTAACCGGGTGGGACCCTTCGAACCTATTATGTATGAGTGTATAAATATTATCTTTATGTCTCTCTCTTATCTCCCACCATCCCTATCAAAGTTTGTAAGTCGGTTATCAGAAATGAAATCGGATAGCAAATATTTATCTTTCTTAAAAAACAATGTATTAAAAATGGTTAACAATGTATTGAAAAGTGTGTATAACGTACTAGAATAATTGAGCATATGACATTTTATGTGAGGGTTAACAATGTACTGAAGAATTTTAACAGTGTACTGAAGATATTTAATAGTGTACTGAAAAATATTAACAATGTACTAAAGTATTTGGACGGGGGACATTTTTAATATTTTGAACAACATCATACTAGATGGATCTAAAAATAAATTCGCACCGTCCTATAAATCTAAAAAAAAACTTAAAAAATTTCTAGTGATCTAAAATAATAGGCGGGGACCCTAATTAATTTTTCTTTTTTGTTTAGGCCCACCGATCCAACGGTGATGATCAACGAATGAGTAAGCCATGGAGAAAAAAACCACACGGAAAGCGTTTCGGTTTTTGCTTTGCTGGCTTGTTGAACAAGTTGGTTGAAAGGGATCATCGATTGAACATGTGACACGTGGACCAGGTCCGGGGCACACGCGACGAGCACGGCTGTTTCGACGCCCATTGACCGAATTTTTAATTTCTTTAATTCTTTTAATTGAACTTTTTTACTTGACACAAGAGAAAATGATGATACGTTTAGCCCGCGTGCAACAGTTTCTTGATAAATCATATTTTTAATTATATGTTAAAATATATATTGTTATATAAAATTAAATATATATATTATTATATAATATCATATTCTTTTATAAAAAAATTAATCTTTATATTCTATAAAATTCATACTCAATAAATGTTGTATTATCATAGTATATGAGTGACTTTTAAAATTACGATATAAAACATAACGTTGAGGGAATCAAGAGAAAATAAAAAAAGTGTTTCTAGGCGTTGTAAGTGCAGAAAAAAAAAACCTTCTAAGGTTATCACCACCATGATGGAATTATGTTTGGATTACTGTAAAGTTATACTACATTCCCAAATGCACAATTTGTCTCACTGCGAATCAAACGGAACCTAAATATTCAAGCTTTACGAAACTTTTGTTCATGGCACGAGTGAGTAAATCGATGTTGGTTATATTGCCATGGCATGGTTGTGTTTATTAAGATGCTTATGCGCATATGACATGAGTTTTTAACGTCATTTGTTGAGACTGAAATGTAGCCCTGAATAGACGGGGGTAACTATTGGGATAAAGAGGGCCCTGCTTTGGGTTTTCGAGGTTTGGAGTGTTGTCAGAAGAACCTGAAAAATCCAATGGGAAACGCAAAAAATGAGAAGAGATATGAGGACTGATGGTGCTTCTGAAAGTGGGAGAGCGAATGTTGCCTGCAACGTGTCACTGTCGGCGTGCGCATGTCTTCAGCGTTAGAAGAGTGTGCGCGGGAAATGCAGAGAAACTTCGCCGCGAGCGCGCGCGCCAACGGGGGAAGCAGAGCCACGAAACAAACGCGTTTTGCGGTTTTACCAAAACGAATTCGGTCGAACAACGTAATGCCGCTCAACTTTGTCTCTCATGCATTCACATCCATATTTGTGGGTGGGTGTGGAGTGGCTCTCCATTCACACAACGAAGCTGATTGCGATCCCTAATCAGGTTGACAGTTTGTTTGTGGATGAGATATAAAATTACTGCATTGTTTAATTCACTCATATGTTGTAGAATGAGATGTAGAATAAGTGCATTGTTTTTTTTAGTAGGAGAACAAGGGGAGAATATAAAAAAATTAGAAGAATAAGCTAAAAAAGCCGTTTGTTTGAAAATAATAGATGAGTATAATCACGTTAGAATAAATGAAAATAAATTGTATTCCAAGTCTTTGGAATTATGTTATTCTACTGGTATAAATAGGTCTCACAAGTTAAATAATTTTTTGATTTTTTATAAAAATTATTTACAACTTATCAAACAACAAAAAAATTTCATTTTTACAATTTTCAATTAAAATAACTGAAAATACAATCACACAAAAAAAACACTTATTCTACTAGTATAGTTTTCTATTCCTAAAATAATTATAAACCCCAAAATTGCTAGTCTCTATCCAAATGACACCTTAAACAATTGTTATTTCGATATCCTAACATCGAAATTTCAAAAATCTGAATATACAAGATAGAGAAGAATACATAGAGAAAATAGAGTAACAAAACCAAAGAAACAAAAAAACAACCTCACAAAGAGTAACCCAAGTAGAACTCAATGCATCTTGCTCCAACGATGCATCGACCCCAAATGCATCTAGAATAAGTGCATTGTAACACAAGAATTTTCTTATAGAATGTTTTTTTTTGAAGAATTTTTTTTATATAAAGAATGTTACACTTAATCTATTTTACAGTAAAAAAACATAGACAACACATGTATTTTTTTAAAAGAATTTAAAAATCATATATCTAGTTTAATAAGGTATGTACTGAGTAGTTAATCGCCAGAAAAATAACAGTACTGAGAGATTTATCTACCTAATATAAAGATATGAAGCATGGCTGTAGCTAATATCCCATATTACTCTAGACAAAGGAAAAAGATACACATAGCCCCAATTGCAGTCCATCTTTTTTTTAAAAAAATCATACATTCATCATTTGAAGTGCATACTGTTATATGAAATAAAATATATATTAAATTATATTAGTGCATTTTTTTTTATGATAAAAAAAAAAAAAATTAAGTCATATATTACAGTATTATAACATATGAAACTGTAAAACGGACTGCAGTATTAACGCTCACGCAACCCCCTATTACTCTAGACAAGGGAAAAGGATACACAGCCCCTAGACAAATATAAAAGTCTTCAAACTTCAAAGTCCACCTAAATTTAGACAGATATAACAGGAGATTCATTTATCATTAATTCAAACTCTCAATTACCCGTGCCAACAAACAGCCTTTCAATCTGAACTAAAGTTAGATGGATACAACTTGATAGAGAAAAGCTCAAACAACCACACAAATAATTTCTCCTTGGTGAATAGCACAAACAGCAACCAATGGACAAATTCGGTATGTGCAGAACTCAAGTAGCCACGAAAAGTTGAAACCGCAACATTCAGAGCACAGAGCACGTCGAGAACCTGAAGAGAATCTTGATTGGGAATATCAGGAATGAAGCATTGACCTGTGATGGTCTCAGGTTCTAATACACTTTTGGAATATAAAATCATTATTATATCCAAATTTTAGCCATCAGATTGCTTGAGATATAAACAAATGGATTCCTGTACCCCAAAATGAATTTTCTGTAGTAAATTTTCCATGACTACTGATCAGCTCTCATTTTCAGAGACCATAGCTGGAGCCGGTTGTTCGTGGAAAATTTTGACCTGGCAGAGCAGGCCACCAGCTTCATCTGCAAATGTTATTTTCTTCCGACTATTTTGATCTTTACTAATGATTGTAGGAGCTTTGGTTTCTGTGGATTTCTGTAGTCAACAAGGCAAACTGGAGTTAGATATGGATATGAATAGAAGTAGATGTTGTGCATGTTGGAGTAAGATGAAATGGGAATACAAACCATTATTTTACAAAAACGATGGCAGTCCTTTGTCATCACAGACAAATACTTTCTAGTTTTCGCTTCAAGCTGTGATGCTTCCTCAGAAGCCAGCCTCATCTGTGACATAGAAGAATCAAGGGCAAAAATCACAAATAGGAAAATCTGACATGAAGAACCAAAGAGACAGATGTACAATGCATCATGTCATTACAAAGATGCTTATACCATATCAGGGATGTGGTTTTTATGCTGTTTCGGCCTGACCGCGAGTATCCAATGATTAGCTAGTAAGACCATCATTGGAGTGGCGGGATCATGATGCTAAGTTACTGAATGCATGCAGTCCTATAAGTTAGGGTCCAACATGCTTCTTTGTGTGCATAAATTACTAAAGCTTTTAAGTACATATATAGTGAAGCTGTACCCATGCATGCATGGCTTTGGGCATCTACTTTACATATAATAGGAATTTTAGAATACTCATGAGCATACCTCATCAACCGTATATTTTGAATCAGCAGATGGACAAGCTTCCAATAAATTTTCTCTCACTATATCTCTCATGCTGTTTAACCCTCTTAAGAGTTTCTGCGCAAGGACCTCAATATCCCTCATCTGCCTCTGGGAGAATGTGATAACTTTATCAGTCTGGTCATGGATGAAAGAGCAGTTGGTGCAAGAAGAATGTGAAGACTTGAGAATGCCTCTGGTGACTGGAGTAGGAGACCTATCTTTGTCCTCCTCCAGTTTCTTGATGCCCTTCTCAGGGCTCACCTCTGCCTCACCTTCATCATGATCAGCTATTGATGAAGATATTTTGTTCTTAGGGCATTCATCGTACCAAACTCTCTTCCGACCCTCTGTAACAGATAACATCCTTTCTTAGACAGAGTAAAAGGTAACCACAAATCATAATGATGAAAGAGAAAAATTTTACTTACTTGAAAGCTCTGCATTGACATTGGACTCTGTAGCATGTGCCACACGACGGAGCTTCTCCTGAGAAGTTGGAGAGATTGTCTGCAATGAATTTTTATGTCATAATGCAAATTTAGCAACTAGAATATAGTCAAATTTTACAGTAAAGATTCCACACCTTTCTTGTAGAAAACAGTTTCGTTGGGTAGTTTTTGAACCCTACATCTGGTTTATGGTCCATAAGATCATCTGCCTCAACAGAATAAGAGCTTACATTGAAGCAGTTATTGCCTGGTTCATTTTTATTGAATTGCTGCGGTTCTCACAATTAGAGGATACGAGTACTTCTTTAGAGGCCTGTGAAATATGAGCATCAGATTGGGGATTCTTTCTATGTGTAGTCGTTGACTTACTCTCACTGGGTATTTGCTCATTCGAGATCCTGGCACATTCTACTTCCATAGTTGGATCAAAATAATCTGTTTTGCCTTTTCTTTCAGTGACATGGAAACTGCTAACAGTGGGGGAGTCAAGTATCTCACTTTTTGTGCCCCTCTGAGTCTGGAACAAACTTAGCCCCTCAGGAATGGCAGGAGTACTGGAAATGCTATTTTCAGAACTGAGGCTGATAGCAGTGAATCCTGAATTTGGGCTGCCAGAAGATACTGGTTCTGTTGTAGGTTCATTTGCTGGAGGATAGAAGGGAGCACCTTGAGCAGCTGCCGTCTCCAAAGAATTCAATGAAGTGATAACTTCAGAGTTCTCCTTAACAATATGTGACGACACTAAATTATCAAGCTCTACGTACTCATTAGAAGCTCCATTAACAGGACATTCTAGAAGCCCACCAGTGAAAGGTTGCAGTTCTCCAATGATTACATTACCCCCAATAGGCAAATCGAATTTTTTATTACATTCAGAGGCAGAATCAAAGCTTCCATATATTCATGTGCAGAGGAAATATTATCAGATTCAATTTCACATGCCATATGATTTTCTTGTGCAGCAATTCCTTGGACAAATTTCCATGTTTGTTTTTCAGACTGGGAACAGCTGACAGAACAACCACATCCAGAATTTTGCTCTGGTGATCTAAAGTGTCAGATTCCACATTTTCAATTTGAACTTCATTTGGTCCACAAGGATGACCAATATCTCTCTCTACAGAACTCTCAGAAGGATCGATGGACCCAATTACATCGACTGTCCCAGAGACCTCAGCAGATGACACACTGGGCAAGGCTACATCAACTGGGGATTTGGAGGTCAAATCATCAGCAACAGAGATGCTGCTAGTGGAATCCAAGGAATCAACCTCCATAATTTCAATTTTAATGTTACATGGAACATGTAGATTCCCAGTACTTAGCATAGAATGCCCCTGGTTTTTCAGTTCTCTGTCTGTAGCTGCAACTGTGGGAATGTCACTCATGTCCAATGGATTCTGTGTTTTTTTTCTTCTCTTTCTCTCTGATGTGCACTTCTTCAAAGCCTTAATTTCATATTGATGAGGGGCTCTTCAAGGTTCACTTCTTTCAGATGCACATGACCATTTTTCGAGACATCATCACACTTTAAGCTCTCATCCTCAGATATTTCTGATTTGACAGGATTAAAAGCTTTCCTCTTTTTCGCTTTGCATCTTGCCCGTAGCTCCATCAAAGTTAGGTCATTGAAGTTAATATCATTGGGTTCTCCATTGCCTCCATTTTTGCATGGAGGATTCCTGTCAGATCCAGGTGCACGTCCATCAACAATGCCATCTCCAATAGAGATGCTTCCATCAAAATCACATTCATCAGATAAGAATATCCAAGCATGATTGGGTTGGAAACCACAGAATTCCGATTTCTGTTCCTTTGAGATCTGGACCTTAAATTAAACTTGCCAGTTTCTGATTCATATATAGCATTGATATCTTTGAATCTAAATGCTGGCCTTCAAAATAATCAATGTTGCGTACTTTTATGACTGAGCCCCTTTAATGGCCTGGAAGAAGTGTACATGGCTGTGACTTACTACATCAGTAGGATTGAAATTGCAACCTATCTCTCCCCTTCCATGACGAGATGTTACTGCAAGTTCCATGTTCTAACCTGTACATAATTGAACAGCTGCAATTACTGTTAAACTTAGATATAATATCCCAACTACTTAATCAGGAATCCATGAGCATAGCATGAAAACAGATATTAATAATGAATTTGAAGAGAATCAATATTAGGTATCCATGTACAGTGAAATCTAGTAGCCTGTTCTTTCCAACTCACCTGAAGAAGAATCCATCTTCTTAAGCAGTTTACGACCACAATAAGAATGAAGAAGTTACTGAGTTATACTTGATTTTTAGCTTTTAGAATTTCTACAGAACATTGAAGGATTTACCATATAAGACCACTTCTATGGGAAAGCTTGGCAAGAACCATTGCCTTTTTGTTTGTGTGAGGCAGAAACTTTCTGTCTACTGATTAATAATATTGTGCAAGGAAACAATAGCAAGTTGCAAAATCATAGTCACAGGCTGATTAGCTGTTGTGTTTTTTTCATCTTCTAACTCCTGATCCAGTATTCTTTCATAACTAAATAAAAACTAAGAACTTATTTTTCTCACGTCTCTTAAACCTTATTTTTGGCAGGCATGAACATCATTGTAAACACATCGACTTCAACATTTCAAAATGACCACCAAAAAGCATGGCACTAGGTAAAGAGAAGAAAAGAATCATTTTTTTTGGTTGGTAAGATTAGTATTAAGTATAAGCAAATCTGTACAAAGCTACAAGAGGTTTTTCATGCTTAAGTTTCATTGCAGGGAGGGAATTCATAAAACCGACAGGTTCTCTGAATGCATCCTGTAGAATAGAAGCCTAAGATACACAACACAGAGTATAAGCATTTATACAGGTTCTAATATCAAGCACTTTTCTATATCAGCTTTTGTCTGTTTTGGGTAACTTCTGTGGCATCATTTTTTAACAGGAGCAGATCCTCGAGCTTGTAGAAGACCTCTAAGCTCTAAACCTTGAATTTTCCTGTAACTTGCAAGAAAATGAGCCGATCTATTTATCTCTCTCACAATATGAGTAACTTGCACGCAAGAATCTTATCCAACAGATCTCTATTCATGTAAATTAGAGGTTTAACAGCCCAAGGTATTTTGGTTTGACCTGTTATTCATTCAACAACTAGAAGAGCATCTGATTCTATTTGTAAAAATTCCATTCATTAGCAATAGCTAGCTGCAACCCAGTTTGATACCCAACCCTTCTTAAGTGATGTATTGGAGAGTCCTCTTCCTTCCCAGCAAATGCAAATACAAAGTCACCCTTTTGGTTTCTAACCAAATCCAGCATGAGTTAAATTGCGAGACCCATCAGTTTTTAGTTTTAACCAACCTTCAGGAAGAAGGGGTCCATTGATGAAAAGAGACTTAAAACATTTTTCTTTCCTACAGTAACTTTACATTCTGTACAATCATTTATTAGTCTAACAAATTATATAAATTTTGCATATGATCAAATTACACATACCAGTATGTGAATTTTCTTTAACATTCTAAAAAACTTAAGCGTTGCCCATCCTATACAATTGATCTTACAAATTAAAAAAATAGGAATCGTAGAATCACTTAAAACCTAAAAGGGAGAAACGAATCTCATATTGGGCAAAAACAATTTCTTGTACACAAAATCCAAAAAAATAAAAATAAATCCACACACTCTCCATCCCTTTTATTTACTCGAGATCTACTAGGTCAACATTCAACATCTCAAAAAGGAACCTCAGATCGAAATCAAAATCAATACCAAACCTATAATCGAAATCAAAAGAGATTCACAGCTTAATCGGGAAGAAACTCACCTGAGATCGTACTCCACAGTGAATCTGATCCGCCAACCAACAAGAGAGAGAGAGAGAGAGAAGGAATGAAGGAAGACAGAGAGGAGCGAAATAATATCAGAAAAGAAAACTCGCGCCAAAACGGCTTGGCGGGAATCGTATTAGGTTTTTTTTTTACGTTACTTTTATTCGGAGTCTCATGCTCCCCCTTAAACAACTCTCACGTTACTCCGCTCGGACAATGATAACAACTCCCACCAAACCCCAACGACCTCTTCTTCTCCGCCCACCAAACGAGAAAACCCAAATATAAAGAGGCGAAACGATAAGCTTCGGCTCCTCCTCCATTGCTTCAGCGACGATGATGAAGGCGTCGCTGAAGGGGAAGTACGAGGTGGAGAAGGGGAGCGCCGCCGCCACCCTCACCATCCCCGCCGCCGGCGATGCCAAGCTCCGGGCGACTTTCACCGACGCCACCTTCTCCAAAGGCCCTTCCCTCGACGGCCTCTCTCTCTCCCTCGACAAGTCCGGCTCCTTCATCATCGATTACAACGTCCCCAAAAACGTATAACCTAAGCCAAATCACTTTCGATCTCTTCTTGTAGTTTTTTTTTTTTTTGAAGTTTGTGTTTGTTGTTTCAGGATTTCAGGTTCCAGTTCATGAACACGATAAGGGTGTTCGAGAAGCCGGTGAATCTGACGTACATACACTTCAGAGGGGCTAACCGGACGACTCTGGACGGGTCGGTGGTTTTCGATCCGGCGAACAAGGTGTCGGCGAGCTACGCTTTCGGCGGCGGGGCGAAGGTGAAGTACGTGTATAGCCATGGCGGGGGAGGAGGACGTTCGAGCCGTGCTATGATACCGAGAAAGATTCGTGGGTTTTTGCAGTCTCGCACAAGATTTATGCGGAGGATGTTGTGAGGGCTTCGTATCAGACCTCTTCGAAGGTGCTTGGGATCGATTGGTCGAGGAATTCCAATGTTAGTGGATCGTTTAAGGTAATTCTCTCATTCTTTAATGTGAAAGTTTCTCTTTCTTGTGTATGTGTGTGAGCTTGCATGTATGCTTGGGTGTGTGTGGCTTAACATTGAATTCTTGTTTTGAAATTTATCTACTGCCTGTCTGCCTGTGATTTCAGTTGTGTGGCTGAAACTGACCGATGATGGATTTTAGGACTTGATTAATTGAATTGATTTTTTTTTTGAATAAGGATTAATTAAACTGATTGGATATGGTATTTTTCATTTCTCTAGTTATGCATTGTAGGGTAGCATTTTTTTAGTCTTAGGTACCGTTTCGAAACATATTTGGATGATTATGCTTTTGCAGGAATCAAAATTAACCCAATTGTGTTACCAAACTCCTCAAATGGTTGAAGTTTTAGAAGAAACAAAAACATTTTTTAGTTATATATAAGAAAAAGATCGTTTCAAGAATCTAACAAATGCATGCTTCTTGGGAATCTAATTTCAAAGCTTCTTTAAATGAGCTCCAGTTCACAAATGCATATTTTAGCTGTGTTGTCCATAACGTTAGGTTGTAATATACTATTAGTTTTGGAGATCATTTGGTAATGAAATGCCGAGCACATAATAGGAATGCCATAGGGGATTGATGAAGAATTGGATAGAAAATCTTGGAAGCCAATGAGAGAAAAAAAAAGTCAATGCACATGATGGATATCAATACGGTCACATGGTTACTTTTTCAAATAATTATTATAGTGCTTGAATTTTTCGGCCCAGTGTTTTTGTGAAGCAACACTATTGGTTTAAACAAACATGAATGTAGAGTTCACATGACTCCATCTCTCTCCTCCATTTTGAAATTATTTTATTATTTTTATTAGGCTTTTGATCTTTTATCAGTTTGGGTTTCTAATTATTGTGTCTGCTCAATGACAAAGAGCTTCAAATTTGTAAGCTTTCTGAAATCATGGCATCATTTAATGATTTTTAAGGGAAAAAAAATGACAGATTGACCTTAAATTATTGGATTGGCGTGATCTCATTGTTTGACATGGGCCAATATAATTTGATGAAGATTATAGATTGCTGAGAGCTGTTTATTTTCTTATAGAACTTTAACCAATTGGTTTTTGTGTGTTCACCATACTTACTACTCTCTTATATTTCACTTAAAATTCCATCCGATAATTTGTGGTTTTATCACACATTACTTGCTTCTAATGTATTCATCACTTGCTAGCTGAATGTTTTCTTATGAAATTCTCTCATCTCCCAGGTCTCCGCTTCTTTCAATCTTGCAGAGGAACTTAAATTTCCAAAAGTAACAGCTGAGAGTACGTGGAATTTTGAGATGTGATTTATAAACCTTTGAATTTTGCATGTGTCATCTGAGCCAATCTGCTCTGTCTGTAGTTTAAATTTTGGGCTTCAGACATTCTATTTTACCAATTTAGTTTGACTCTTCGGATTGTCTGGGATAAATGGATAATGACTTGAGAAGGCGTATACTCAGTGAGCTCTAATTTGAAGTATCATGGTTTTTTTTTATTGTGGGAATCTTCTGCTTTTTGTTTGCTTACTATATGTTTTTGATGAATAATGATGTTCGTTTGACCAAAACTTCACTTGGCTAAATATTAACTTGTTATGGATTGATTATTCATTGTTTTTCATTTTACTTCATATGGACATATAATATATTATATATTAATTTATTTGTTGTTGTGACCTAGCTATATCCTTGTCCTATTTTTTCAATTAATTCTTGTGTTGCCATGTCTGTGTCACTGTGTCCCGTGTTCGTCCGTGCTGCCTAGCTGTTAGATATTATGGGCATGTAGATGAAATACGAGACCTTTAATCATTGTTAAGCTAAATTTCAGTATGTTTCATAAATGAATGATCCATGACTTTGATGACCAGATAGATATATTTGATGATATATGAGGACCATTGAAATGCTTACAGTAATCTTCAGTGAAATCATTAATGTTTAGAAGATAAAATCTAAAGTATATTTCCAGACTACTGATCATTGGTTGTTCTTTATTCCTGGAATTTCTGAATTTTTTTGAAGTGCTAACGTCTGTATATATTTGAACCTGTGGACCAGATTGGAAACTTGAGGGTTCCATTGTCATATTTTGTTTGGGTAAAATTATTAAATAGAAAGCAAGATGTGATCTGAAATGCACTTCCTGTTGAGCATCTATGTTCTTTGTAAGACTTACTTTCATTAGATTCAGTTCTTTATGATTGGCCCCCAATTTTGTATGGTTTTCCTCTCGTGGGCCCTAAAATAACTGTCAATCAAATTCCCTCACAACATGCTCACTGGGTTTGACACTAGTTAGAAGAGGGGTTTTGATCAAACATCCACTTTTTCTCAGGTTTCATAGGTGGTTTTGCAGGTTCCCTTCATATATACACACACACACACACACACACACACACACATGTGTATGTATATATAGACACACAACACACACACCCCCACGCATGCATGCGTGCGTGCGCGCACACACACATGCTTGGTTCCGTTCATTGTTATCTATATTGCATCTTCTAGTTTATAGCTAAGTGAAAATAAAAGACACCAAATTTTTAGGCATTCATCTATCCCTTAGTTTACATTGACGGGTCTAGGAAAGGAAAGAATTCAGGTAACTATGTTGCTATAATCCAAAATACTATATAGAAAATCAGCAATACATCAGTTGCTGGAGTTCAAGTGTTATTGGTGCTATTCGTTCCTCGTAATCCAAATACTCCAACAAACTGCGTGAGGTACTAACCATTGAAATTTGGCAACGTTGTTTCTATCTCCTCTCTTGCGCTTCTTCCGAAACCAATGCCACAGTACTTCAATATCATTAGAGCATTGTGCCTCAAGGGTCACCCCCACCTTTTCACAAATCTTAGTGCTAAATGAGCAAATTGAAGAAGAGATGATCTATTGATTCCTCCTCAAGGTCACAAGCTCACATGAAACATTGTCATCATGTGCCCATGTCGATCGGTTGACTTTAGTGAGAACCTTATCAAGCATGAGTAACCACATGAAGATCCAGATCTTCAAAGGTGCGAGGGCTCTCAGGAAATTTGGTTATTGTGTCAAAAAAATGACAGGGTCATACATATGCAATGAGTGTGATTTTGATATTAGATAGAAACCAGCTCTCTTTTTGCCTTTTCTAATAGTACTTGCATTGTATTAGTGGTTCACCAATATAAGATTAACATGTTGGTGCAGTAGCATGGAGATGGTTTTGAAAGGCTAGATTGTTATGGTATCTGGTATTGGTAGACACGGTGAAATGAAGATTTTGCATTGACCAAACTCTTGGCAAAGGTAGGACAAAATCAAGGCAGACTCTATCCAAGAAAGTTCTTCAGGTTGTTCATAATTTGTATTCGATCTAAAAGTTTTTGGTCAATAGCATATTTGTGAATTTGAATTATGAGGATCAATATGTTTTAATCATCATTCTCACAAAAAAAAGGTCTGCAAAAATATGAGAAAGTGTTATACAAGTGTTGAGAACTATAAGAAAAAAAATCTTCTATTTCATTGCATTTCCTTCAAGGCAGTTAACAGTTAGGCAAAAATATAATAGCATAAGTCAACAATCTAAAGGAGGTAAGGGAGTTGTTTGAGAAGGTTTACAATTCTATTTAAAAAGCAGCGAGCAAAATTGCTTCATAGTAGTAAGAATTGGATGATCTAATGACCAACATGTAAAAGACATATACTGCACTTAATTCCACAATCAATATTATTGTTTTGTTTTTTTAAAAAGAGCAAGCAAACTCCTAACCAAGTCTTATTGAGTGAAGTGGGCACCTAATGATCCTCTCATACGTGTCTTGTGTGAAGTGGTGAAACTACTGAGCACCTGTTTTGTTCATGACCGGTGGCTTGTCTGCTGCCTCTGGGATGTTGACGGACTTCACTTTGCTGGAGGGGATGTGGGAGGCTGGAAAGAGATTCAGAAAAAGAGGTGATAGAAGTGTGAAAGCGAAAATCTCTCAATCATTGGTGTCAACTGTCGGCAGTGTTTGGGTTATGCGTAATCTGATTATTTTCAAGGGTGCTCGGTTATACGAGGAGAATGTTTGGGAGTCAGTGATGTGGTTTAATAAGGATCGTGGTTGGTTCTGCACTAAGACTGTGGTTTAATAAGGATCGTGGTTGGTTCTGCACTAAGACTACTCGAATTATTTATGTGAGCAGTAACTTAATAATTGAGGATTAGTGTATTTAGTTTATGGCAGCAATGAGCACATTTACTCTGAAATGTCAACTACTGAAGGTGGTGACAGTGTCCCACTCTGACCAGTTGTTTTACTTTAAAAATGGGTGAATGGAACATTGGCTGGCACATGAGAAAGTCAGGCAAACATTGGAGAAATAGAGGTTTTGATGTTATTTGTTTATACCTTTGATTAGTGGCAAGTGCTCCTCCCAATCCAAGGATATTTATTATAAACTGTAGTTGGTTGCTCCCACCTGAATCAGTTTGATTAGTGCAATTGTAGATTTCACACCTTCTATATGTTCGATGTCATAGAAATGCATTTATTAAACATTATATTGAAATAAGGTTTATAAACATTTGTTGGTGCCCTTCCTCCACCTGCCAACTGACCTTGAATATGAATTTCGTACAAATCTTTGGTGGTTGATATCAGGCTGACAGGTGGTTAGCAAACCCTTTCAAATCTTCTTCAAGCCTCAGATTGATGAGAAAAAGGACTTGTGGTTATAGTTAATGGTGTATAGAGATGAGTTCAAGTTTGCTTCTACTATTCTTGATAGTTATTTCTGGAACTACTTTGACATTTGTTTCCTGAAAAAGATTGGGTATTTCCCAGGGTATATTATATATGATGGAGAACAAAAGGTTGGGATATTTCCCAGGGTATATTATATATAATGGAGAACAAAGTGCCTTAGAGTAAATTGAGGATGAAATATTAGCATTCTGGCAATCATGTGAGATGATGTGGATGTGGGATGTTGAAGTGGGGATTGCTTTTTGTGCACTGAATAATTGAACCTATGATATTATGCTAAAGCTAATGCATATCCAATTACAAACCTAGGAGCCTAGCTCAGAAGTCAAATGGGTTGTTCTCACCTCTTTAATATTCCTGAGGGCTATATGTGTGATATACTATAGAAAATTTGTGGGATGTGTGCTTTTAATCATCACTCGATTAGAAGTGGTTGTGCATGAAAGATATCCCTCCTTCACTGAGTCAGGCGTGGATTGGTTTAGAAAATTATTCACCCCTCGTCTTTGCAAGGAATAGGTTGATTGACTCCCATAATTAACAGAATCATTCATGCGAAAGATACTGCAGTGTTAATCTATCTTTGTGTGTTTGTTTTCAAATTGTGTTCATCTCTCTCTTGATGTTACCAATACCAGTTGTTGACATCACCAAGGAAAATGAGAAACTTGTCTTCTTCAGGAATCCACATATCCAATCATTATATGAGCAATGATTAGGAGATGTCTTTGACTTGCAATACAAACTGATGTAGAGAGCCCTGTAATGAAAGGGAATATGCCTGTTCGATAAGAATAGGACCTTACATGTTTTCAGTTATCCAGTCCAGACATTCCCTAGTTGGCAATGCAGCTTCCCTCCATCTTTTGTCCTTATCAGCTTGTTGGTTGGATCCCTTTGAATTTTGGACATCTCTGAGCCATTCAAAACTGATCCCTTACCAAGCTTTTTTTTTTTAAGGATGCTAAAGGTTTGCTAAGGATTCAGAGTTCCCTTGTACAAGGATATAAGCTCATTGAATTCGATATTTTGTGTTTTTTTTATTTTTTATTTATTTTTATGCATGGTCTGATGCTTGAAGCTTAAAGCTCTCTTGTGCCGAAAACTTATTAATGTGGGAAACCATTGCCAGCTTGGAGGGAACCCTACGCTTCACTAATAATTTCTTAATCATACATGATGACAGAATGTTTTGCAGGATGTCTTCTTTTAGCTTAGTGAATGTATTATAAAAATGTACCACCAAGAAGAAAGGAGACTTTTATTTTCTGTGGATACTGTTTTGTCCAAACCTCTTTTTTGGTAAGCACTTTGGACACTTGAATGGAAAATATTAATGTTTTAGATGAGGTGATAAACCATCTCTATGGGGGGCTAGCTTTAATGGATAAAAATTGTAATTTAGGCATGCCTCAATCAATCAAATGTGTACCTAAATCTAGTCACTTCTTTTTTGGATCTAAGCCTATTGAATTGTTTATGAC
Organism: Acorus calamus; assembly: GCA_030737845.1. NCBI lineage: Eukaryota > Viridiplantae > Streptophyta > Magnoliopsida > Acorales > Acoraceae > Acorus > Acorus calamus. The sequence continues at coordinate 29,381,760 of CM060874.1, read as the reverse complement.
CTCACTTGACTTCTATAGGTTCATAGAACTATATCCTTGACGTATTGAGTTGTTTGTTATAAAGATATCCTTGAAATGGGTTACTAATTTGAACTAGAGATATTGGTCAACCTTTTTCCTAGAGGAGATCCATATGATTAATAGATAATAATCATAGTTTAGGGATGCCTGAATCAATCAAAATGTCTACCTAAATCTAGTCACTTCTTTTTTGCATCTAAGCCTATTGAATTGTTTATGACTGTATGTGACTTCTATAGGCCGATTGAACTATAACCTTGATATAACGAGTTGTTTGTGATAAAGATATCCCTAAAATAAATTTAACTAAATATTTTGGTCAGGCTTTTTCCTAGATGAGTCAAATGATTCATATGATTAACCTGTGCCATTCATTTTTGAATATGATAGAAAGAATAAAGAAGCATCTCTTTTGAATGCACACTTTTTTAGGTTATCCCCCGAGTAGCTGTTTATTTTATTTTTTCTTCTTGCCAAGTTTAAGTCCCCTGGTAAGCAAACATGTTAGGTAATAGCATCTCAAACCAGATCTTAAGAACTGCTTTAGGTGTCTACATTAGTGTTATACTTTTAGCCGGTGCTTGGTGAATTCGGCTGATTGTGCATTTTTTGTTTGCTTTTCCATTTTCTTTTGGAGTTATGTGAGCTTCTTGATAGGGAAATGCATATGAAATGTTCACCAATTATGGCTCACTGTAGAATGTGTGCAGCTTATACAGAGCAAGCTTAGTACTAAATGTTAGTTTAAGCAAGGCTGACATGTTGTCCTTCTATCTTCAGATGCCCTCTAATTTCAGAATGCACCAAGCAGTAAATCTTTTGTCAATAATTAAGATTGTTTTAAAATGGAGGATTATAATAATACTAGTGATTTTTTAAAATTAGAATGATAACATGATGAGCTGCTGGATGTAAGGAGTTTGCATTTGTAGACTGATGACATGACAGTTTAAGGTTTTTTATATTCATTTTATTCGTTGCATCGAAAGATGGAGATGCCATTTGGATCTAAACAAGTTGTAGGTGCAAATGTCTGCACGCACGAGGGAATACATGTATATGCATCTCAGGCCCCGTTTGGGCTGCGTCATAGTCTTATATGGCGTAGATTGGCATTCTAGGATAGATAGCTATCGGGACAGTTTCTGTTTGATTGTATCTTTATTATTACGTCATCATTACTTTTGTCTTTAGTGATTTTCTTGGGTTGTACAAGGGATAGATAGGTTGTTCTAGATCTCCCTTGGAATTACTATCAGGGCTTATGCTAATTTATCAAAATATAGCTATCAAGTTTTATTCTTCATAACCATCACGGTTTTTCCCCTTCTATTCCCTCCCTATTTCACCCATATTCTGCATCCCAAACGGGGGCATGATGTCTCTTCAAAACTGCCTAGGTAAACGAAAAACATAAAAAACAAAGTCATCTTAATTGAAATTTTTAAATATAATCTTGTTTTTTTGGTGGTGATGAAATGAAATGGAGAGGTCTACCTTCTTTTCTTAGTTTCTGATTATCATTAGTTTGTTATCTTTTTCAACCAATTAACTTTCTCTATAGGCAAAAATGTGTATGATATACCTTCCTAGTGGTTAATCTCTTTCACAAATGTGCATGCTATAAACTTCCGAGTGGAGTTATTTTATCAAATGAAAATGAGTTCCAACTGAAATGAAATCTCCAATCTGAAACTTGATATTAAATGATCTCTACATCCTTCAAATTTATCGGAATTTGCAACCAGGCAGTCAAGATGGATGTATTGAAATTTAGTACAGCCTTCTTTAAAAAGATCTGGGCAATAAAAATATTAGCGGAAGAGGATGTCATCTAATGATTCCCCTGAAACATACATAACAGCAATGAAATCATTGGAAAAACTTTTTGGGATTTATATGGGCCCTTTCCATATGTAGAGATATACATGGATACTCTTCATAGATTGTGATGTCTTTGATTTGTCTGATCCTGTTTGATTTTGCTTGTGAGTAGGACCATCTCTGTTGCAAGTAGAGCCTTTCAACTCTTTGATTGTGACACTGCCACTCAGCCAGATTTCATTCTTGGTAGGATTGATGCCTGGACTGTTTATGCTAAAGAGCATGTTCTTTGATGCCGACGAGATCTTAGGGATTGGCCCATTGAAGCTTGTCACTATTTTTTTTTCTTCTGAAATGGGAGATTCCCTCTTCTTTTTACCTCATGATATGCGCGCTATGATTCAGTGGACCCTAACTGGGTTATTATATTCCAAGCATAGTAGAGTTATTTGAGTTGTGCCTTTGCCTCCTTTATTTTTCATATAATCCATGCAAACTAGGTTCACTCATGCTCTATTTATTCATTTTGGCAATTGACGCAAGTTGTGCACAATACACAGCGAGAAGCTTATTGTATCTAATAAAAGGGGTGATGTGGTTAAAATTTGAACTTCTATGGCAATTTTGGACTGTGAATTTTGGTGAAGAGTTGGCTTTATTATTTAACTAAAAGTTAGCTCATCTTGAAGAAAGTTAATATGATGACCAAGTAGAGAAGCTAGCTTTTTGGGTAAGTGGCTGAAGTGTTTCTGCTAGTATCCATATGAGAAGTGATGATGTACAGGTAATCTTACAGGGGATATATTTTTTTTTCCAGAAGGCTTAATTGCTATTATACATGATCAATATAATTTATAAAGTTACAATACAGAGTACTAATCATCAAACACTATGATGTGAATAGAAGTTGCAATGGCAGGTGCTTGGCTCCAGAATTCCATTGGCACGCAATGTCCTCTGCGATCTTGCGGGCATCCATGGAAGCTCCTAGCAACCCTCTCTTGTTAAACCCAGTTGCATAGAGTCCATTCTGGCCTCTCCAACTATGGGGGAATGGCTTCTTTGGATAACCATTTTCATGGTTGAAGAATTCTCCCTCCTTGAAAGTTCCAACAAATACAGCAAGAACTCAGTATGTAAGAAGCAAGTTTTTGTTCAAGGAGGGATTAACTGGTGTTTGATTTACCTTGAGCCACGAGGGAACGTTGCTTCGATAACCAGTTGCGAGTATCACGGAGTCAAATTCTGCTTGTCTCCCATCCGAAAATTCCGCTCCTCGTGCAGTCAATCGGAGTATGCCAGGAACAACCTGAAACAATATCGGTTTAACTATCAGAAAGAGAGAAACTGGGATAGGAAACAAAGCAGTAGTTGTAATACTGTATTTGTTGATGGTGAAGAGAATTGTTTGAGACCTTTATTTGCCCACTCTTGATCTTCGAGAAGGTCCCGATGTCTAATACCGGTGTCCTTCCGGTGGTGTTCTTCAGTTGAAGGGGTCCGATTTTTGGTCTTTTTAGACCGAACTTGCCGGTGTCCCCAAGAATCAAACGCGAGAAGAGGAGGAGAAGACTGTCAACTAGTTGGATGGGGAGAAATTTGAGCAGCCACAGTGAGAGACTGAATGTTGATCTCTCAAGTATCTCCCTTGGCAAGACATGTAACTGCATGACCAATTTTCACTTTTAGAAGGCATATAGTAGACAGGGCATCAAGAGGAACAGTAGATGATGATAGAGAGAGATACTGTTATGAAAAAAGAATAACAAAAAGGATCTTGACTTACAGTGTCTCTAACAACCATGGAAGCTGCTGCACAATTGTTACATAGGTCCAAACAAATCTCCATCCCAGAGTTCCCACTCCCCACAACCAACACCTTCTCCCCACTAAAATCAGCTCCACTTCTGTACTCACTGGAATGCAACACCCTTCCCCGGAACTCTGAAACTCCCTTTATGTCCGGCACGAAGGCTTCTGCGTTCTCTCCTGTCGCCACAACAAGCCACTGGCAGATGAACTCCGAGTCGAAGGTCCGGACCCTCCAGAACCCGATGTTTGAGTCGTACTCGGCCAATCGGACCTCTGTTCCAAACACAGGTTCGATCGAGAAGCGTTGGGCGTAGGCATTCAGGTAGTTTATGAACTGCTGTCTAGTTGGGTAGGTTGGGAAGTCACTGGGGAAGGGCATGAGAGGGAGCTCACAGAACTGCTTGGGGAGGTGAAGCTTCAGGCGGTCATATGTCTTGAGCTTCCATAGGGAAGCTATGCAGGTCTCTCTCTCGAGAATGAGCGACGGCACGCCATGCTCTTTGAGGCATGCAGCAGTTGCTAGGCCTGAAGGACCTGCTCCTACTATAACTGGTCCAGGAACCCAAACTTGCTTCATTTAACTGTTAGTGAAGGTGGAACTAGAGATCAAAAAGTTCTATGGGCGAAGTGAGGGTTGGAGAGTCTGTTCTGTTTACTTGGGACACAAATCAATGAATCTAAAACTATGATGGTTGAACAACAGAGGGAAGTACGCATATAAATAGAGGAAGGTTTGGAGGAGAACAGCTTGGACTCTTTTGAAGAGTGGTGGTGAAGTGGACTTGTTGTAGAAAAGATGAAAACCCGACGTATTATCTACAGGAATCAATCTTTTTTTTTTCTTTTTCTTTTTTTGTGTTCTTTCGGAGGGAATTAAAAGGGAATAGTTAGGACTTATGAGGTTAATGAATGGTGACGTGGAATAAATGAGGAACTAGTGGTGGATGTAATATAGGTCGCGAAAGCGTAATGTCGTTTGTTGCTTCAAATATAGTAACAAGACCAGGCTTTTGGAAGTCTTCATGCACCCATCAATAGTTGAGTTTACTGTTTCATTTTAGTACGTTTCATCTTAAATTTCAGTTAGTTCATCACTACAGTAATATAAGGTGTTCTGTTTTAAATTGCACTGGAATGAAAAAGTTAGGAGACATGGTGAAGGTGGTGGATATTCTGTAATTACTTGTGGGGGCCTAGTTTAGTTAGTGGCCTTGTAGGTGGGTTCTGATTTCATTCTGTTATTACCAGAAAACTATGAAAATTCACTTGATTGGTTGGTGGTATCTGGGTAAGAATTATGGGTCCAACTTGATTTGACATCAATATGCAGATAAGAAGATTGGATGAAATCAAATTCCAACATAATTAGTGGGATTTTGAGATTAATGTTGAATTTCATTTTTAACGGATATTATTATACCCCTCCATTAATAGCATGATTTAAAAAATTAGAATTCATATTTCTAGTTAAACACAATAAGTATAGTCCACTTAGAGTCATTCCTCCCCCTCGAAAGACGAATCAGATAAGGCGATTCAGAAGACTCTCTCTGTGCCCTGGATCAATTTCCCCGTCTTGACGTCTTTAGCTCCAAGTTCCCCTCGTCTTCTATTGTTGCGATTCGTGGTGCACTCGGAGCATACGAATTTGTGTTTAAAATGCCTCCTCTAGCTCATCCTCTGAATTGCCCCTATGTTTTAAGTTTGACCATCTTCTAAGAATTCTCATAGGTAAAAGTCTTTTTTGGGTCCCATTTGGAAATGCAGTGGGTAGAAATCTGACATAAACGCCACCGTAAATCCCAACATGTTTTTGACGTTTTAGAAACAATGTTTTTCTCTTTGGGGGTTTTGCTTCTCAATTAATATTCAAAAGGCACCAACCTATCTTATTTTCAAAAATAAAATAAAATAAAATAAAAAAACCGACGGAAGGCATGACATCATCTCCAAAGTCCCTACTCAACACATATTTGCCACGTGGCATTTCCCCACCCCGACTCAAGAAGTTTTTTTTTTTTTTTTTTTTTTTGGTAGGTTCCCCGACTCAAGAAGTTGACTACCTTTTTCCATGTTGGGCTAATTGGATGCTGCTAGGGTTATATCATTAGCACAATTAATTCACATTGTGGGATACAGAGGATCTGAGGATGGAATAATATATGTCAGTCACTCCCCCCCCCCCCCGTGAGTGGAATATGTCTCCCACTCTTCTAACCTCAGTGAACCCACCTTTGCTTATGCGGTATCTACCCTCCTTTGAGGCATGCCTTCCAATTAAGTTCCAACACCAGGGGAACCCTTTAAATTAGGTTTTGAAGGGAACTTCTTCTTCTTCTTCTTAATCTAACAGTCAGTAAGTAAAAAATAATAGATGCAATCACGGAGTCCAGTTATAAATCTAATCACAAGTGTATAAGTACTTTGTGAAGAATAACTGAATATGTTCATTTAAAAATATGTTAAATATATCAAATAAATTTAATAATTTTATTGAATAAATAAAAAAATTATTATATTTATACACATGTAATCCAGATTGGGTCATGTGGAATGTACAAAAGTATCATCTCCATGAAATTAATGCATCCTATGAGGTTTTCAGTAATCGTTTTAATTTATTTATTTGATAAAATGTGACCATTTTTTTATTTTATAATCACTTGACAATGTCCGAAAAAAGTGAGAATACAGTAATCTTGACTTCAGTAATCTTGTTACACGTCTATGTGTGCATGCATGAATTTATAAGAAAAGAAAATAATATGCATAATCCGATAATCTAATCACAAATCTACTAGCCACAACTGCCTACAATGTAACATATATATTTCATAAAACTATGTATATTAATCACATAACTCTATATATGAAATGTTGTATATCACACAGTAAGTAGATACATATGTTTTGTAAAATTACACACACACTCTTCGAAAATAGCAAATAAAAGAGCAATTCTACACAAACAATTTATCAAATTGTTTTCCCGACAAGGGATGATGGACCTTTGACCAAATTTAATTATTAGAAAAGTGAAGTATCTTTATAGTGGTGTCACATTGAAATTGTTTTATAAAACTGTTTATTTAGCATTTGTGTAAAATGCACATTATTATTAAGTAACATGCATTTCAAGCCAACAGTACTGGACACTACGGCTGCAAAAGAGATATTACTGAAGATGAGTTGTCTTTCATGGCAACACTGGATTCTGCTGTAAGAGCATATACTGTAGGACTCTGCTGAATCTCCTGACAAATGCTTTCCAGCATCAAATATTTCTTGACACAACTAGATTCTGGACAAGCACATACTGCAAGCTTTCTTCAGACCTAACTTTCCATTGTCTCTCCACACCCCCCCCCCCCCCCCCCCCCCCAAACCAAAAAAAAAAAGTTGAAGCTTTTTTTTTAAAAAAAAAATGCTGGTTGTTTTGCTTATTTGCTGACCACCAGTACCTCCTATGTTATGCTTATTTGCTGACCACCAGTACCTCCTATGGCTCTCCTTCAAAGATCAACTTCTGATTATCTCATCAGCAACGTGTCGTCGTTCTGTAATTCTTGTTAGAGATGTTATGCACTTTTTTATGAGGATTTGTCGAGGATTTGCTTTTCAATAGAGTATTAGTCAAATTTAGATAATACATGTTCTTTGATGTTAGTGGTGGTTTAGCCAAAAATGCATAGCAGTCTTTGGTAAGTTACAAATAGCGAAGATTGGCCTCCTCATTTGATGTCCTTGAATAGAACAAGAAAAAATGGGGGAACTAAAACACATGGTTCAAGCCTTAATCCATGTGATGGTCTCCCAAGTCTTTTTCAAGACCAAAAAGTGAATGTCCACGCAAGGATTAAGGATTGCACTTTTTAAACTATGGTAGATGAGGTTTTCAATATGGATTGTATGACAAAAAAAAAAAGTATATATAATGGAAAAGGAAAATGATACTTCCAACCACGATTGCAGTCCTAATAGTGGTCCATACCGTTTTTTTTCTTCTAATCATACAATCTCTCATTGAAATGCATACTGTTATATAAAATGAAATATATATTGAGATACAATAGTATATTATTTTCTTTTTAAAAAATAAATTTTTTTTGTCTATACACTATAGTAGAACCTCATATGCTATAATAGCGCAGTACATATTATGCTATCATGGTATGTAGGATTGTAAAAAGGATTGAGTATCAACGCTCAATGATGAAAAATGTTATAAACGATCCATTTTACAGTGCAAAACTCAGACCACACACATGTTTTTATTTTTTTAAAATCATATACATCATCTAATGAGGTATGTATCCTTTATAAAAAGTGAAATATATATTCCAATTAATTGAATAATATCATTTATGTTAATATTATAAAAAAAATATGAAAGATTTTCAATCATACATACAGCTTGATACAAATAAGTGGAGGGGGTTAACAAGATCTATGAGCCTGTATTTGAAACTATAAAAAAGATTGAGTGTAACGGAACTAATGTATAATTGGTATTTACAATGGTGGTGGGAGTTGATCCAGACATCACGTCACAAATGACGGTGGCTTCCGAAAGAGAGATGACGGTGTGAAAATGCAGGCGGAGTTTGCTAATTAAGATCATGAACCATAATTCCGAGTTCATGAGAAGCAAGAGCACAAAAATATATATATGAGAACCCTCAGGACTTGGCCTTGTGGTGGACACCTCCCCTCACCTTGCTTCAAGTGAAAGAAAAAAAAAAGAAAAAAGGTACACACAGCTCCTATTGTAGCTCAATTCCAATTTATTTGGTTTTTTTTTTTAAATCATATACTTAAACCCTTGAAGTATTGCTGTCATATGAAATGTATATACTGAGATATATTAGTATATTTTTTTCATAGTGAAAAAACGAAAAAAAAATTAAGTCATATACTATGATAGGACTCATACATTATGATAGTACAGTATATACTACGTTATCATAGTGTATAGGACATGCTACAAAAAAGACTGCGTGTATCAGCGCGCAAAAAGGACTGGTTTCAGTGGGCCTGGCCCACAGTTTGTTTCAGAGATCCATGTCAGATCTAATATGTGTTGGGACTGTTGTATATATATAAAGACTGAAAGGAACATTATATGTGTTTGTGTTCGTTTTGGTGTCTTTACACCCTTCAAAAAAAAAAAAAAAACATAATTGTTTTGAAAGAAACGCATAATGTGGTGAGCATGTTAACTCACTTTTCTCTCGTACTTTTCTTGGATTTTTTTCTGAACAACCAAGATATTTTTTGGATTTTTTTTTTTGATCGGTAGATATTTTAGATCATTAGCATCTTTAGGTCTTTAGGTCTGTTAGTCATATCTTATTTTCATTGAAATTTCATGTTATTTTTTGTGGAATATCATTTAGTAGAACAAATGGTAATTTTACCTTTTTAGTTATCTGTAGTGGTTTAATATTTAAGGATCTGTTTTAGCGCTTTAGTTAGGTTTCAAGACTAATTAATTAAATAAGTCTTGGTATAACAAAACTTTATCAAAATATCTAAGTGCTGGACTGATATTTAATATAGGGATTGCATTTGAGTCTTTAGATTTTGGAGACTCCAAATTAATTTGGATATTCAAAATTTTATTTTTTTAAAAAAATTTAAAATTACCGTTGTACCAAATTGGCACCATTAGAAAGTTGTGATAGATGAAAAAATTAAATAAATATTGAATTGTTTAACGTATATTTAAATTTTTTTTGGATATCATCAACTAATATTTGTATATTTTTCATTAATATTGTTTTAGTTATATTAATTTTTTTCCACAATTATTTATTAAAATATTTTTTATTTTAATTAATTATGGTAATAATTGAAAATATCTATTTGTAAGAAAAATATAATTTTATAATATAATATAAATGAAAATAGAAATTGTGATTTATGTTATTTTCAAATGGTACTCTATATAAAAGCGCTTTAAACATTTTCTTTTATATAATGACCCACCAATAAAACATTTTCTTAATGTATCACTATACAATTTAATATGCTCTATTTAATAAAGGTTTATCTCCTATCATTTTAGCAGTATACATGCACATTTCTTGGATATTAAGCTATTATTGAATCAAGAAATCATAGCAGTAACCAAAATAATAAGAAATAGGGAAAAAGCCATAAAACTCCACGTAAACTACCAAAGTTCATATATATATATATAACCCATGATTTTTTCTAAAATCTATATAATCTTTTGAAAACATATATCTAAATTGAAATAACCCCCTGAATTAGATTTTCATGACAGGTAAGGAATATTATGTTTGGTTAACCCTAGATGAAATCCCAATATGTCAAAAAATTCTACAATATGTTAAAAATGTGAAAATATTGATTTTACACCTTCAGATAAGGTAAAACTTATTTGAAAAGGTAAAATCATCATTTATAAAAGGTTTTTCACATTTTTAATACATTGGATGGAGGTTTTTAGTATACAATGTTTTCAATTAGAATTAACCAAACGAAAAATTCGTAAATATGTCAACGAAAATTTAACTGTGGGAGTTATTTGAATTTACATAGGTGTTTCCAGGGTTATACAAACTTCAGAAAAAATCAGGGGATATGGATTTCCAAGGGAGTTATTTGAATTTTTTCCTAATAAATATTCAAAGCATGCATGTTTTATGTACTCTTGCTTGAATATGGAGTGGAAACTTTGAGTAATCATCAACTAATATTATTAAAAGAACAGAAAATCCACAGTACGTAGACCTAGAGTATAACCATGCATGTGGAATTTTATGAACGTAACAAAAAGATTATATGCATGTTTTATATACTCTCAACAAATGCTGTGGACCCGTTCAAGAATCATGCGCAGACAGGGGAGGATCTTCAGACAATTGAAAGAGGACCAGCACATGCACATCTTCAGAATCCCATGATTCAAAAGTGATATGTGTGGGTCCTGCAAACCATTAGAACACACTCACTGCAAGTGCGGGGGGTTCAAGGAATCCATAGAAGATTCAACACACACAGAAGAGAAAAAAAATATGAAAGAAACGCATCAATCATGTGATGACGTTTGTGGATCGGAAACTCTCATAGGTTTAATTTTCTGTAAGAAAGAAAAAGAAATCATGTAATAGTTTGTGTGTGTGTATCCACAGCAATAATAACAGCAAATATTGCAAGAGGAGCTTCAAGGTGTTGGGGGAGCTTTCAGCCTTTCACGCATGTCTCTTTGCGTATGAAATGACAGTTTTTTTAGGCTCCATTTGGATCCACAGTGGGGATCCATGTTTTGGAAATTCAGTGGTTCAAACCCCACAGTGGAAAAGCATTGTCTTACAGTTACATACATGCCTTTAAACCCCAAAAAAAGCTTTGTTGGTATTCCAGAGAAAACCCTTTTAACTGTGTTCTTTCTTTCTAGTTTTTCGTTTTTATTTTCTTGTACTATTGTTCTACTCTTCTCATCTTTAACTCAGACGACATATACTATTTTAACAATGAAATAAAAATGACCAAAGTTCTTAAAAAAAAAACACACACACACACACCAGGAAAATTAACGTGGCACAGTGTTAGTTATTCAATGATATATGCGAATGCGGAAGCTTAAAACTCGTATGAATATGCAGTGGTGTTTCTCAAGCTTCCCCCAGTATGATAAGTCTCTGAATCACCGAGGTTATGAGTTTGTGATCCTGTTAACTCACACATAACAAAACCACAACAAACCGTAAGATAGTAAAAAAGGGCCTTCCCATTGGGATTTGTGTTCGGAAGCTTGGGTTGATCTCTCTTTTACCCGGCCCCAGATCTGGGTTTCTTCCACCCTCTCGATCCCCCCTCTCCCTCTTCTCGTATTTTGTTCTCTTTTTGTTCTTTTCTTTGCAAATTTGGGTGTTCCTCTTTCTTGCATACCTTTTTCTTTAAAAAAAAAAAAGATTTATTGTTGTATCTATAATAAGTCTAGTAGTTTTTTTCTTAAGAAACAAGGGCTTGCAAGGGGCTACAAAATCCGAATAGTAACTGGTCAAAGTACTATCCCACTTGTACAACTATTACTTAGGCCATTACAGGTCCACCAACAATGAAAAACTCATGAACCAAGCCTCTCGAGTGTTATTTTCATGAGCTCTGTTACATTCAGTCATTTTTACAATTTAAAATACAGTTATAGAACTAAAGCCCATGAATCAATCATTTCTACTCACTATATCGAGGTATATACCTTTAAAAAATATTTACGTTTTTTATAAATGATATCATTCAATTCATTTGAGTATATTCTTTTTTTTTAAAATAAATGCCTTATTAGATAAGGTATATGCATGATCTAAAAAAAAAAATTTAAAACATGCGTGGTATGGGTTTTGGACTGTAAAATGGTTCTAAGTGTAACATTTTCCTTTCCACTTTACCTAGCCTTCCACTCAGTGAGGCTCGAACCCAAGTACCCAACCCTCCATCCACAAGGAGGAGAGTTGATGTCCTCTACAATGAGCCTTGCATTTCCCTAAGAAGTTAACCAAGTCTTATAGTTCATGTGAACCATAATTGAAAGCTTCTAACAACCAACATTTTGACATCAGACCGCAAGGAAAATGTTCTAGTGCTTCAGTTGGAACTGTTGTTTGTTGAGAACAGATTCGTTGATTTTGTTATTGAAAGGTGGATCTCTGAGGAAAACTAAAATTCAATAAAATATCCTCTAGAAATAAACAATGCATCTCAAGAAAGTATTTCAATAAACATCCTTGAGAGATAAACAATGCATCTCTAGAAAATATAATCAGAGTGATGCATGTTGCCTATAGAGGTTTTGGGGTGAATTATGGCATCCAGTGTCTCCCTTCCCTCCCTCACCTCTTGCTTGCAGTTCTCTGCTGCATATTCCCTTTTTTTTATTTTGTACTGATGGGTAGAAACGCAAATCTCTTGTGACCCCACTCATTTTTGGTACACAACCCAGTTCAGACCTCAATTTGTAACTCTTTTTCAATTATGAATGAATTACAATCATTCACCAATTTCCATCCAATCATTCCTTTTAACTTTTTATTTAGCTTATGGAGGTCTTTTGAAAGCCAATATCAACAGTCTTGGAGGAAGATAACAAAAAGATGTCACTTCCTATATTCTTACTGATTCAAGAACAAAATATCTAAGTAATATGATGTGACCCTAGCACATTGGCATATAAACCAAGCAAAAAAAAAAAAAAAAACACATTGGCATATACAATTCTCTCTTCAATGATAAAATATTTTGGAACAACATTTTTTAAGTGTTATTTTGGAACAGCATTATTATGTTGTACTTATGTTTTAGCTCAAATGTGAATAGATGTAATCTATTTTATTTTATTTATTGGATGATTGAGTCCATGAAGACAAAGAATACAAACTCACCACTCAACCAATAGGTGCATTCACTCAACTAGCCCATACTTTGCTAGAAGAAAATGCTATGACAGGCATGCATAGGTAGATCCTGAGCATGAATTAATTCATATAGATGATTTTCCAGCAATCCAAGTTCCAAATGAACTAACATGAAAAATAAAGCACCATATAAAGAACAATAAGTTGTTCCAACCTTAGATAGCATCACCCCAATCCCATGTCTACAAGCAAAGCATATGATTTTCTCACTCAATTAATTTGAAGGGTCATCATATTTAATTTGTTCATGGACCAACAGAGTCGTCGTCATCGTTGGACACGGGTAAAATCTCTTCTTCAAATCCCTCAATCAACGATGGAGAAGTGACAGATTCATCAGTAGTTCCATTCTTAGATCTTTTAGGCTGTGGACTCTCCCAGTCCATGACAAACCATGATAGATTTTTTTTGTTCTTCGTAATATACTTTACCTAGAAAGGAAAGCAAAACAAACAACCCAGTATCAAAATTTTAACTAGTTAAACCAATATGCAAATTTGAACTATTTTATATAGTGTTAATCTTCTCTGTTAAAGATTTGTCCCAAGGATGTTTCATTAGAACAAGTCACTGATTTTATATATATCCATCAGGAAATCAGTGTTAGATCAAATCTTGATTATTGATCTATTATATGATATTAAAATCATGACAAACAGATTAAACTTCCTTAATTAGTTGATATTATATGATGTTTACTTACCTTGCAATACAAAGAGCAGTACTGAAACTCTTTTAGAATGCTTTTCTTGCAACTCGTGCATGACCTTCCAAAATTTGTTGTCTCCCTCAAGGAGGGTCTCTTGTCTATAGAAATCACTCTCTCCCCATTTGCTCTATATGTCTGAATAGAAAAAACAAAGAAAAAAAGTTTAATTCATATATTTTCTTCAAAGAAGACTTAGAAAAATAATAAAATGATTGACAAGTTGATGATCGAGTTAGACAAATCTTAAAAGATATATAACTCAATGTTAAACATGTACTGATTGAGCGGGTTATAATAAAAATATTTAACTGTTGATTGAATATACATTTTATTTTATATAAGGAGAAGTTATTAGAAATTTTTTTTTTTGTTTACGATTGTAAAATACATTAAGCATTGAAAGATTCATTCTCTGAATATTGTAAATTTCCTTATTTAATGGTAAATCAGTAAGATCTTTTTTCCCATTTCAGCAATCTATATCAAATATTATAGCAAATTTTATATCAATAAAATTAATAACAATCTTATAAAATAGCCAATTAATTTCACAAGTAAGAAATTCTTGTATTTACCTGAATATGATCACAATTGAACAATTTCTCCATTTCGCTGAGGTTGATCACGTTTGTATAAACATATCGGCGGATCTATTTCAATCCAAATAATATTCATCACAAACAATAAGAAAGACTATTTGTAATACAAGCATGAATTTATAAACACAAACAATCATGTGAGTTGTGTAACTTAAAAATTAAACATTGTAATTAATTTTAAAAAACATTGATCAAACCTGTATCTTGTAATCTTTCTCATGCATGGGTTGACAGAGGGGGCAGACTGGATGTAAGCATTCGATGCAGTACATATTTTGAATGCAATTGTCTGTGAATTGATGGCGCGGGCATTTCTCAAATAAATCTTCCTCTGATAGAAGATCAAAGAGCCACTCATGCTGGTCATGTTTGTGTTTCATTGCTTCTAGAGTAGTGATGATTGAAGGAGTCAACATGCTACTTATTGTGGTTTAGACACATTTTATTGATGATTCTAGATTACATAATTTATATCATAGATTTACATAATTATTGATGAATCTAGAGGATACTTTTTTCTAATATAGTATGGGAGATATAGGAAATCCAATAATTGATTTTGGTGTATAAATGTCATTTTTTTCAAATGCATTGAGTACTGATGGTTTTAAAGAGGAAAATATCATAAACATGAGTTTTTTTGAATTGTAATACTGAACCATGGAAAATTTGAACCAGAGGAAAACTTTTCTAAAAACTCTACATGGAATGCACACATTGAAAAACATCAGGGATGGGCTTAAAATAAGATTAGGGTTTTCTCAACACTTCACTTTGTTATTCTAGTTACACTTACACCCTCTATTAATTTGCAATGAGTGGTGAAAAAAATGTCACCATTTTTTCGCTTGTTAACGTTTTGTATTCAACAACTATATTAACCAATGGATTCATGTCGTTGTTTAGTAATTAAAGTAATTAATAATAAATAATGTGAATAGGATTTTACACGGTGAAGATTAGAATTTAAAAGTGATGATTGAAAAAAAGGTTGAAGACATTTGACTACCACTGAACGTGTATAATCTCACATAGGTCTTTACAAACTTAAGTCAGACATACATATTCCTATGAACACAAAAAATCTCTCATAGTTACATTCCCTTAACCATTATTAACTCACTCATAGTTAAAATTAACCATGGATATAAATCAACTATTATACCCTTCCAAATATATTTAACCTCAGATTACATAGTCCTTATATACATACATAATCTCATATAAGTCATTTCACATTTAGGAATATCAGACATACATATTCCTCCAAACACGGAAAAATCTTGAATACATCATTACGTCAACCATTATTAAATATGAATTAACTATTATATCCTCCAAAAGGCCTTCTCAAAACAAACAATTCAACTGAAGCTATCCTCCCTCATAGTCTCACCCCTCACACAACACACTCAGACACTTTTAACATTAGTCCCGTTTGGTTTGAAAATCGGGCTCGGAATAAGTGAGAATTAATCGAAATAACTCAAAATAGGTGTTTGAAATGCTGTAATAAATGTAAAGCTATATGTCATAATTACCTAGCATAAAATGGTAGTCAACGCACCCCTACAATTAAAGTATTCAAGGTTATTTAACCCAAAAAAATTTGTGGGTTCACTGTCAAATAAATTGTTATCATTTTTTTACTTTTTGTAAATCTTTATCCACAATTTATTCACATTTTATCTAAACAACAAATTTTATTAATATGTTTCTCAATAAAAATAATTCAAAACACAATTAATAAAAAATCATTTTATCCTCATTTATACTACAATAGTCATAACTTTATAATAACTTAATTTTTCATCCAAATGGAGGAAAAAAGAATGGGATATTTACTTAAGCATGTACAAGGTTTTTCTTAATGATTCATTAAGGTATTATCATTTATCAATTTAATTTTTACACAGATCACTGGGAAAGACTAATATCAACCCGATCATTACATCATCCTATTTTTCTAAATAGGAGCTTTGATACGATCTCAAACGAGTTTACATGGATGATCACCAGTAGAGAAAAAAAAAAAAAATTGGGCATCAATTCTCCAAGGTGAAAAAACTATATCATTAATGTAGAAACCCAAATCTGTTACACCTTAGGATCCATTTAAAAGCTCATACTAATCTGGCCCATGACATTGGGCCATAGACACAACATTATCTCATGTTTGGGCCATGATATGCTCACACTTCCATGGAAATAAGTACACCCCCTCCCACTGTAAATAGGAGGGTATCCCCTTCATTAGAGGGGACTTCTTCTTTTCTCTAAAAAAGAGAACCTTAGATCTAATATTGAAATCTCATTTTAATGGAGATTGGCTTCATCATCGGAGGTTCGCGTCAAAAAGGAACTACGTGTGGCTTGATCCTTCTAAAAAAGAATACGTAGGCAGCCTGATTTACATTAGGTTCAATCTAGCCTGATAAATCGATCCACCCTCATCGTCTCTTCCACCGTCTCTTCTTCGCGGATCTATCCAAATCAAGCTCGGTCTATCCTCGAGTCCGGCTCATTCAAGGAGGATGACATTTTCACCTCTCACAATTAAGAAGTAAGAAACAATAGTCATAGATTACAATTTTTTCATAAGGTTTTTTTTCCCTCTGATCAATGATTTCTCATAAATATATATATTTGATTTTGAAAAAAATGTAGTCAAGTTCTATTCTGGATAAAGAAAGTACATGACTGAGTGGGTTGAGAAGCTTGGAAGAACAAAATTCACAAAGATAAAGGAAAGGCGAAAAACCAAAAAAGACACGCGCTCATCGACCGCGCCAAACTAGCCCTTGTCCAACCCCCGTCGGCGGCCATCCCCGATGGGTCCAAGTAGAAAAGATTTCAACCCTCCCCCCCCCCCCCCCCCAATGGACAGCCCACTATTCAATAATCCGGAAAGTGGAATCGCGGATGCTGGATATCCCCTCTAATAGTGTGCCCCAGTCCTTAATGCAACCGATCGTCGTATCCCACACGTTTTCAAAGTGGCACGAGGACCCCTTAAAGATTACCTCGTTTCTTGCCCTCCGTAACGCCCACGTCCCTGTTGGGATTACTAAGAGCCAGATCCATCCCAACCTGGTCCGATCATTTTGTTTTCTCATTCGTCAGGCTGCCTCCCACAGGTCTCCCATCGAGCAGAAGTGTAGTGGTTTCCCTATCACCACTGAGAGTTGCTCCCAAAGCCAACGTGTCACGGTGCATGAACAGAAGAGGTGCTTGATGTTTTCGTCCCCCGCCTCGCACAACAAACCAACGACCGACTCTGAGGACCGCCAACGAGCGCGGAAGGCTTTCGTCACTAGCCTGTTCTGTAACAGCAGCCATGAAAAACATTTCACCTTGATTGGTATCTTTGCCTTCCAAATTCACGCCGTGTGTGATATGTGGGTGCTGTCTGCCGTCGTCCCCCGGTTGCCCCAAGCATACCCGAGCCTGATAGAGTATACCTGGTCTGCCTTCCCTGCCCACGTCATCGAGTCCTCCAGCCCCCTCCAGCCCCGCAATGGGGGTACTTGCTTGAAGCATACCCGTAAACTCTGCGAACTGAGTAATCTCGGCGCATACCCGTAACATACCGTAAATATATATATATATATATATATATATATATATATATATATATATATATATATATATATATATATAGGAATGATACGGTGCGCGATGCGGGAACGTGCGCGAACGATCACGGGCCATCGATCACGGGTCCATCGCATCGGACGGTCGGGTGCGATTCACATCGACCGTTGGATGCGATGGACCCGCGATCGGACGAACGACGTCGTTCCCGCACCGTGCGGGATGCCGCACGATATCACTCGACTATATATATATATATATATTATACAAAACAAAAAAAGAAGACAAATATTCACCGATAAACAGACAAGAGAATAAATTTTTTCATACGGCGCACTTTGGCGGCAACATCTCTTCAGATACGATCTGTCAATAAATCAATCAATCTTTTGTTTGAAATTGTTATAACAAATGAAGGTGGATTCGTTTTATGTAAAATTTTGGATGCCTGGGACATGTATCACATAAGTGATTTCTTTTTTCATGAAAATTTCTGAAAATAATTATTCTAAAATGATCCCAATAAATTATATGAATTGATGTCCATGTTATTGTAGAGTCTATTTTAAGGCCTGACGTGTGAATTTCATATAATGTAACTATATGAAACAATATATTTGAATTTCATATAATATATATAATATAACTGTAAATATGTAGATTTCATAAGAATGTATATGAATCTGAAACATGTATCTAAATTTAATCATAGAATCATTGTTTGATCAGTAGAAAAACAGTGATCTTATATAAAATGAAGCTAATAGTGGGGCTCACTTCTGGGAGAGATAAAACAACAATCTTAGATCATTGCATGGTTAAAATTCAAATGTATCTAAGTTTTTTTTTTTTTTTTTTTGTCTTTTCCCAGTAATCCAGTTACATTTTTGAAAAATTAAGATAACATAAAAAAAATCATCGGATAGCATTACATAAAATAACAAGAGCATGTGCAAAAAAAACTCATATAACATAATACAACTAATTTGGCAGATACATTTAAAATGCATCTGAATTTCAAAAGACATAAAAAAATGAAAAAAGGGACCAACAACTAAATATATGAAACAAAAAATATAATTTAAAATTATATAGCAAACATAACAAAATAACCATTCATAATATAACATAAAATCATAAAAACATGAAAAAAAAAACTCACATAAACTAATACAATTGATTTGTTAGATACATTAAAAATGCGTCTGACTTTCATAAAAAAAAAGTGAAAGTGGAGGTGATAGAGATCGAATAACGTTTAAAAAGGTAGCTGAATCATCTCTAATATGATAGAGGACAGCAAGAGGAATCAAAGGTTATTGACGCCAAATGATTTTTTGAAGTGGCGAATATCTTATGTACATGTGCCACAAGGCCTTTGACTGGGGGTAATCCACTGGTTTAAAAATTATTTCCGATATAAAAAAAATACACAAATAATATGAGAACCCAATAAAATAACATAGAATCAAATCACCAATGATATCATAAAAAAAAAGACAGATTTGAAAGGTTGCATATTTGAAAAAAATAAGAGACCTAGGTCTGTCAATTATTCAAAAATCCGTATCCGTATCCGAAAATTTTTAGATCGGATATAGCCTGTATCCGATCCAAAAATTATCTGTATCCGAACTATTATTTTATTGATATATATTAAGATTAGTTTTAACCCTTTGATCAAGATCCAATAGCTCACAATTCACCAACTTTTTTAGGGCAAAATATAAACCAATTTCACAACTCACCCTTGTCAGCGCGCCGTTTCACACTTTCACTTTCATTCATCTCCTACCATTCTCATCCACAAAAAAACCCATTAACCAAGTTCTATCATTCTCATCCACCAAAACATAAACCAAGTTCTACCATTCTCATCCACCAAAAACAAAATAAATCACCAAAAACCCATTCTTCCTCTCTGCACCTGCAAGTCACTGATCGTGGTCAATCGTGGCTGATTGTGGATCCTACTTTGCATCTCCTCCTCGGCTCCTCATCCCTGCGGCTCCTCGGTTGCGTCTCCTCTTCGGATCCTCCTCTGCTTCTCCTCACTTGCGGCTCCTCCTCGGATCCTCCTCTGCGGCTCCTCCTCTGTGTTCTAGATTTAATTATGTTGCATGTTTCGATTGACTGTTTAATGGGGTTTGAGTAGTATTTTGATGTAGATGGTGATAAATTTTTGTAAGTTATTAGGATGATCATCATATTGTGTTCTCTTTTTTTGATATAATCAGTTTTTGCAATTGATGAAGTCCCTGTTAAAGGAGATATTTGTTAGATGTTTAATTATATTATGTTTTATGGATATGGATATTTGTATCTGTCTAAGTGACAGGATTTGAGTATTTCAACATTTTCAACTTCAACAGGAAGAATGTGAGATTTAATGCTGGGGGGGGGGGGGGGCTCAAACCCAACATCCGAAGTTCCATAAAATGATGCTGTTATGACGTCACACCGTATTTCCATAAAATTTACAATAAAATAAAAAAACATAATAAAGGATCTCGGAGGATTCGAACCACCAACCTCTCACCAAAGTGAGCGCTCTTTCCATTTTGAGCTTAGAGACCCACCAGAAATTACAGTGACATCTACCACAACCAGCATCTTTTTTTCATATGAAAATTTACATTTTCATGTTTTAGAGGATCCATTACAGTAGATAAAATCTGACAAAATATATGACTTCAATACACCGAACCGATCCGAAAATCGTCATATCATATCAAATCATACATATACTGAGTGAATATTATTATATTTATATACATTAAAAATAATAAATAATAAAAAATCCATCAAAATAACAGAATATATATATAACATTTTAAAGGGGTTTATTAGGACGATTTTTAGAATAATGAATATTTTTTTCTAATATATATATATATATAATATAAAAACTTAAAAGGAAAAATGTCAAAAAATAAATCTAATAACTCACATTACATACACAAATTTTAAAAGAAAAAATGTACACAATTTTGACAATATGTATATAATACATCAACAATAAGAAAAAAAATTTAGGCGACGCTTTTATAAAATCTTCTAATACATCAATATATTATGCAAGGTTTTTTTATGGCCACATTATTAGCTTAGCTTAGAATATAATATATATATATAATATTAATATATAATCACAGAAGGCCGAATATAATTGACCATCTCAAAAATGTCTTTATTGTGAAAATTTAGAAAATATGCATTTCAACAAGGTTATTGTACACAATTTTTTTCCCCTATAGGCATTACTTTAGTAGCTATATATTAAAAACAATGAATTTTACGGCAAAACCAACTGAACATACTCCCAAGTCAAAGATTATACGAGATCCTAAAAAAACATAAAATTGAGTAAATATTAATCCTATTTACAGCAAATGATAGATATTTAGCAATATTGAAAAAGGATAGCAGGGTGCGAAAACAGAATAAAAAAGGACAAAAGTTCCATTTGTTCATACATGCCCACAAAAGTAGAGCCAAGCTACCACATCGACTGCCGAGCACTTCTCATAGCTCAAACAAACACGGTGGAATACAAAACTACTTTTTAAGATCCAACGAGAAGAACAAAAAAATTAATTTGGGTGCGATTTAATGATAATCTGATAAGTCGAAGAAAATATAAATAACACAGAGAAAAAAAAGCATAACATGATCTCGTTTTAAAGACAAAAATCTTGAGAAAAAGAAAGTTAAAATAAATCGAAATCACAACAAAAGATATTATAGTTTCTTCAGATTTATCCTGTTACCCCTCCACAAAACCACAAAGAAAAGTTGTTAATCCTACTACAGTTCTTGCACGAGAAAACAGGAAAAGATATCTATATCCATATAATAGGAATGAAATCAAAACAGAACAACATTCGTAGGAAGAACAAATAATACACCCCTATACGATGATTATCCCCCAGGTCATCATCCACAAACTTCAGGCAGCTTCAGTAGGATGACAGTATCCTTCCAATCTGCACCAGCAAGCATTCGAAACATCTGTGGATGTTTGTCGACCTTTCTAGTGCAAGACATAATACTGTTTCACACATTTTTTATACAACAGAAATTACAATATAAACAGAGTTAACCAAACCCGTCCCCCTCACCACATGTAGCCATCTATCACAGATTATATGCAAATCAATTGAAATTCCATAAAGCTTCATCTATTTTACTCAGAACAAGATCAGAAAACTCACTACACAAAACAAATAATGGACCTTGAAATGTAGAAGATTAAGACGCGCTTGTATTGTACCTTTCATAATATCAAAATCCTCTCCGAGCAGCACTGGAGCTTAGAAATGAATGAGGATCTGCCTGCGGTGCACCTCGAATTCTAAAGAACATCCAAGACATATTCATCATTCACCCCCCATTAGAACTACATGTAGCCCTCAAAATAACACCAACACGTATACAGCACGAGAGCACCCAGTGGATTGCGGGACGCACCATGGCAACATGGCCTGGATGAATGCATCCAAGTCGTCTGGAAGACAGGCTCTGAAAAGCAAAACAGAAACCTTGGGCCACGATCAACACAATCTCCCTTCAGGTAGCATGAGCAAGAAATCTGATTCTTCAAACTTGCACGAAAGGGCGTGACCATTCTCCTTCCTTCAATCCTCCTGAATCGCTTGTTCATCATGCTAAAAAGGAATCCCTAAGACTACATATACATATAAAAAAATACACAACATAATACATCAAACTGAAAAGCATAATACATCAGAACAAAGGCTACATAACCTTCCTCCTTTGTACTCCTATATCATCACTTCAAACCAAAAGGCAACAACAAACAATACATACGCAATACTGATGAACTCATTCATAAAAGAAATTCATAATTAAAAGGGAACTTGGAGTGATGAAATGAATCGGAATATGTGCTAGTCATGAGTTTGCCTGGTTGAGACATGGAATTTTTATTTTTCATCATTAACATGAAAAACATAAATGATGATAGGCACAAGGGAGGGGAAGAACCCTGGCAGAGAAAAACAAGGCCTGTACGATCTTCCCCACATAAACACACAAGTTGCACGATTTAAGATCCCTGACCTGCCAAGCGAGCGCACCCGGCATGGCAAAGGCCCACCACCTCACAAAGCTATAATACACACCTTATGATACACCACCCCACGATTTTCTTGTGATATTGAAATCAAAATTATTCACAATAGATGGCAAAATTATTACTGCAAAAGTTTAATAAAATAATGTTGATAAAACAATTGTTCTCGATTATATTTTGATATGATGTAAAACGATCTAAAACAATAATTGAATAACGTAAAAATCACAATATGATTATTACTCGAGTATATTTAAAACTATTTTTTGGTGCATAGATGTTTTAAAACTTGAAAAGCAACAATGCAAGGCATTCAATTGATTGAATCATGCTTAAACGTATACCCATCATAATTATAAAAGAACACATACAAATAAACTAATGCTTGATTGATCGATGTAATTGAAAAGGTGCAAAATACCTCATGTTA
Organism: Acorus calamus; assembly: GCA_030737845.1. Taxonomy (NCBI): domain Eukaryota; kingdom Viridiplantae; phylum Streptophyta; class Magnoliopsida; order Acorales; family Acoraceae; genus Acorus; species Acorus calamus. Next base: position 29,358,233 of record CM060874.1, on the reverse strand, counting down.
GAAGATCGCCGAACGTGAGAATCACTTTGAAGATGAGTGCTGATGATGGATCCAGATTCTGTGATGATTTTATTTTTTTTTCTTTTTTGCTATTTTTTTATTCTCTTTTTTGTGATGCCAGAGAGAGAGATAATTGGAGAGAGACGCGCAAAAGGGAAGGGGGAGAACCCGGGCCAATATAAATAAAGGTAATAAATAAATTCCCGTGCGATCTCCCCCTTCCAAAACACACCAAGAAATCAAAATATTATTAAGGATTTTGTTGACCTGCCAAGCGAGCGCACCCGACATGGCAAAGGTCGTCCATACAATACCTTCTCAACATGGCTTCACCCATACATGCTTTTCCAATCATCCCCGGCCCCCACCAGATCTACCGATCAAATGATCTCTACATCGCGCGACAGATCTCATCAGATGGTGCACAACATGGATCCCGTCCGAGATCTACCGGTATCAGGAACCTGTCTCATCTTGAACTCAGCAACGACGGTAGAGAATCGATCGATCTCGCTCGCAAAGATGAAATCGTCATCTTCTCCGTTTGGATCTCTCATATGACGAACAAAACAACAGATCTGAACAGATGAAGAACAAACAAAAACAAGTTAGGATCGATAGATCAGATATTTCCAAGACATCATAAATCTGAACTGATTGAACGAGAAACGCATACCAAATCGTAGATCGGAGAGAGATCTATCCATGGATGAAATCAGAAAAACAAGAACGCTTGAAACGCCGAGTAGATCTAAAGAAAACGAGAACACAGAAAAGCGAACACGAAAAGACGCTTCCGGCGAATATGGGTAGAAGAAGGTTTGGGTATGAACTATTATTTATGGCCACGATTGGAATTTATCTACGGCTCATGTGACTCTAGGGATTGACGATCGACGGCAGAGCGTGATCCACGTGTACGAAGGTTATTAAAAGGCGGTGGCGGATAATGAACGGCTCTCGTGCTTGCTGACCGGGTTGAGAGGTGACGCATCGAGTGACGTATAAGGGATGCCTACCTGTCAATGACGATACCTATCCTTGATTCTTTCACGAAATTGCTATCGTGCACCAGAGCCATATTAAAAATATATATTAATAGACTAAAAATAAGGTCGGTTGCAGCATGTGTCTAGCCATGTCAACTGGTCGGGTCTGGATTGGGTCTGGGTGGACCCGGACCCGACCTGTTTGATTGTCGGATCCTTCAAATCGGGTCCACATCGAGTCTCGAGTCGGGTCGACCCATTAACAAAAGTAGGTCAGATAAAGAGAGATCGATAAACTTCTTAAATGCCTACAATAACTTCATTTTTATTTCTTTTTAATAGAGTTTAATATATTATAAATAATTTTTTTACTATTTTAATTTTTTAATATTTAATAAGATGACATTTGGAATACGGTTTAGATTATTACGCTTTTACGTGAAGTCAAAAGATTATAAAAATATTTCAAATGCTTAAAATTTTAAATGAGTATTCAATATTTAGTTATAAATGTTTGGTTGGATCATAAATGTTGGGTTGGATCATAAATAAAAAAATTACAAAGTATTTGGGTTGGGTCAATCTGGTCCATCGGGTCCATAGGATCGGGTCGGGGTGGACCCAGACCCGACCTGTTTTCATTGTCAGGTCCTTCAGGTCATGTATTTATACCTTCTATCGGGTCGGGTACGGATCGACCCGCGACCCGTTGACAGGCCTACTCCTGTCACCTGTCACCGGGTCGAATGCGGGTGGGCTAATAATGGACCTGGATCCGACTCCAGACATGCGTCTGTCGGACCACGATCCTAGGACAAAACTATTTCGGGTCATATCCGCCGGACAGCCATAGTAAAATATTAAAACTTGTTTGATTGGTAGTGTTTTTTTATTTAAGTTCATTTAAATCCATTTAAAAACCTGCACACCCCTGTAGAATCCGAGAGAAACGGGGGATTGTCAGGCTAGATAAAAAACGGGTAAAGAGAGAAAAAGAGAAAGGGGAGAATGAGAGATTGAGAGGGTAAGAAAATGAAATGGGTGTCAGAGCACCGAACGGTATCGAGGAGGGGGGAAATAGAGTGGGAAAAGTAAAATGGGGGTGGTGGTGGTGGTCGGAGTGAAGAAATTGTAAAAATGAGAAGTTTGACTTGTAGCCACCGTTTTGAAAAAGAATTAAGTTATTGACTATTTTTGTATAAATAAAAATAAAATAGTTTTTAATTTGATTATGTTTTGAATTATTTTCGTTGAGAAACAACATAATAAAATATTTATTGTTTTGATAAAATGTGAATAAAGTATAAATAATTATTTATAAATTGTGAAAAAATGATAACAATTGATTAATAAGAGGTAATAATAGTTGATTTTACAATAAGCTCACATATTCTTTTAAGTTGAATAACTTTGAATAACTTAATTCTAACGGTTGGCTGAAATTCATATACCACTTCATACCAGTTAATTCTAACATACAGATTTATATTTATTTTAGTCTTCCAAACACTCATTTTGAAGCTATTCCAATTTATTCCTAACCCTAACCAAACAAGAGTGTAGGATTTTTATTTTTAGTCACGGGGCCATTGATTAGTGAGTACTAACTAGTGGTGAGTGGGGTCCCACCTCGCTTTGGTCCAGTGGTACACCCCTCTTTTTGTGAGAGGTTGCCTTCGATTTTTTTTTCTATATGCAAGAATTCGATGAAAAACCAGCTCATATAGGCTTGGGTGTGGTATTGGTTTTGTTCACAAAGTAGTTTTGAGTATGTAATGATAGTTCTTTGTACTCCAGCCAGTGATGTTGGGATTTTGTAGCCCCTCGAGGCCTCAAGGGCCTTTTTATACCCCAAAAAAAAAAATAGTGGTGAGTGATGAAATAATTCCAATTAATTAAACAAGATTTGGCTTACGTATTTTATTGCAGGTAATCTAGGTTTGGGTCGTGGATCAATTAGATTCATAGGATTGGGTGGGGGTGGACTCGGATTTGACTCATTTTGATGGTCGGATTCTTCGGGTATGATCTATATCAGGTCTTGGATCATACTAAGTTGATGCACATGCACGAATTTCGTGCATTTGGATTGCAAGATGATTTCATGCATTTGGATTGCAATACGAAGGGCACGAGCGGGTGTTGAGACGGTGCGGGGGGGACATGCGGGGCTTGTGTTGGGTACAATACATTCTGTGATAGGGCAAAGGTAATAAATTCTATCTACCCTTACATATATATTTGCATATATTTAAGTTGGATAATATCATATCTTCTGTGATAGGGCAAAAGTAATAAATTCAATCTACCCTTACATATATATTTACATATATTTAAGTTGGATAATATCATCATATCTTTTGTCCACCAAATTTCATTAATTCTTGAAAAAATATAAATACTTCTAATCAATTCTTTTGCATATACACACTCCTAAAAAATTCACATTTTTTCAAAATAATAACTCCAATGAATTGTTATTTTCAACACCTTTCAAAATAGTTTAAGTTGAGCTTGAATTCGGTTATATAAAATTTAAAATATTTATATTGTGCATTTATACTCTTCAAAGAGCGTTCATACACCATTTAACAAATTTGAGGAGTATTGAATTTTTTCTCAAATAGGAATTTATCCTATTTTTGACAATATACGGTTGGTAGTTTGAAAGGTACAATTATACTATTAGGCAAAAAACCCATTTGAGGAGAATTGACATTAATAAGGTTTCAAAGAAAATTTTGACAATATAAATTTTTTTTGAGGGGGTATGCAAAAAAAAAAAATATTATTAATGGTAACATTCTTTTCATAATTAAATGAGAGTACAAGTTTAGTTTTTTTTATATAAAAAAAAATTATTTACACACATCTGATAAAATGACAAGCTGATCAAAATATCTGATATATTTAAAGAGACCTGTAATGCATATGTAAACAGGCATCTAAAAATCCATTTGTAAGGGCGATAAAGGGTATATTGACTGTAGGAAATTCAAATTAAACCGAAGGCAACTCTGTACAAAGGCACACACCTTTTATTAAATCTTACATACATACTTCATGTAGAGTTTGTACCATGGACATGTTTCAAGGAAAGTTCACCATTCTTCTAGTTTGCCCCTTTCTCGCCCCCTTGTTTTGGTGCTTCCTTTCCTTTCTTGTTTCCCTCATCTACAATTAATAGTTGGCCATCCGGAAATATAAAACAAATATAAAAAAGGATTCAGAAAAAAAAGATTATGGGCATAAAGGGACAATTAACCCTGACTAATTAGAAAAATGTTTAACCAATAAATGACATGGAGAGAGCTTGTGCACATGTGAGACATGGTATTTCACTTAGGAGATGTCTTTCATGATATCAAATTTTTGGATAATGTTATATCCAGCCTTATTTTCATTCTACATGTGTGTTGAATTTTTTTAAAATAGTATATCTCATTAATGAGGTATATCTTTTTATAAAAAATGAAGCATATACTCCAATGAATTGTTTAGATACATTTATAGAATATGTAAAACATTTCTTTCAAAGCATATACCTTGTTAATGTGAGCATATGCGTCGATAAAAATCTATTGACACATATGAGACTGGAATTGGGGTCGGAAATGGATCTGTGTGTAATAGCGCCCTAAATTTTTAGTGTGCATATGCATGTCATAAAAAATGCAATAGTTACAATAATTGAGGTAGGGATTTGTGAAGGCCAAAGTTTCCTGGTTGTTGGTCCCTACTTTGGTTTGGTTCATAATCAGGTTATTTTCAAGGGTCAAAGATCATACAGGAAGAACATTTGAGAGTCAGCCAAAGGTCATTCTTGATTGGGGCAATATACGTGTTGGGGCGGGGAGAATTAGTTTTCATGCTAAAAGATCGACCTGTAGTAGTTTACGGGCCTTGTTTTGTCATTGGGGCTCCTGTCTCTTAACATATCAAGGCAAATACCTAGGGGGGGGGAGGGGGGGGGGGGCTTTGACACGTCATGTCGAATCTAGAAGTTAAAGAGATTTGACATGGACATCTAATGTAACATGTTCTTATGTTAGGGTTGAGGTGGAAAAGGATTCGCAAACAAGATATGCTATAGGCCTAAAATGTGTATTTACATTGAATTGAAAAGAAAGCGTTTAAATTACATTCAGTATGATTGATTTTAATTTTGAAATTCTTTTTTTACGTAATAATGAAACTCCTACAATATCAAGTAAAATTTTAAGTAATTTTTTAATAGGAGTGTAACCTACTATAAAACTATACAATGCATTTGACTAGCCAGTTTATTAAATGGGTTAGTGTTGACCAAAATAGGACACGAAACAACAATAACTCGACACGTGAGCCTTTTTACATACACAAGAACACACTAGAATGTACTCTTTTTTTCTAGCCAGTCAAGTGTCAACAATCTGTTTTGTAAACGATTTTTTGGGATTTTTGTTAACGTGTAACTTCAGAGCTTTTATTACCTTTTTAAAATAACCCATCATTAATATTAACTTTCACAATAATAACAAATAAACGAACAAAAAAAAAACGTTTACATTTAATTTACTACTTCATAATTAAGGGAGAGATGTTACTGTACCAGCTTGGTGATCCTGAAGTAGAGTATTCTCTTCCTCTGGGCTATCAACCTTCTCATCGAACACTTTGTAAATCCCTCCAAAGCCCTCTTCGTCGCACCGTGACGCATAAGCCTCTCCAAAAGATTCAGTCATGATGTCCCTGATCCAACCCAAATTAATAAGGACCAAAGCATCAAAAGTTATCAAACACGTTCAACTACTTTGATAAGTAAGAAAAAGAAATTGAAACATGCATGTGTTGATCTTATGCATGCACTCACACTTTTTCATCCGGCTTGGCTTTGTTTTTCAGCCGAACTGACACTTGTTCCTTGGCCTGCATGAGTGACCGAACTTGGTTGAGGCGCAAGGGGAGGTGGTGTTGCAGGCGCGAGAGACCGAGACAGCTCAACAGCATCCTTTGCTTCTAAATTAATTTGATGTTATGCGAGTTGCCTGTACTTTTCAGATGCAGAGAGTGCCCCCCTCTCTCTCTTGGTTAGAGGAGTCATAGCAGGATACACGTGTCTTCCAAGCTGAACAAAACGTGGCCGGCTCGATGCGCTTGTTGGAAAATTGTGCAGTTGATCAACACATCAATAATAAGACAATTTCTATATTAATATAAATTTGTATAGCATATCGTCACATAAGTCATCAAGAATTAAAAAGAAGGAAAGAGAAGTCCCGCGAGCCTTTGCATGGGTCACAAAAGATTTACAACTCTATTTATCAACATAAAATAAGAAAGGGAAACATGTAGTAGAGAAATCTATAAGCAAGGGGAGAGAAAAAAATGGGACATTTAAACAGAGCGCTACATCACGACAAGTAAACCACCTCTAGTGAAAGAACTAACTTTGCCTCCACCAATTCACACCCCTACTCCCTAATGCGGAACATAGTGGTCAGTGGACTCTCAGAAGTTCTCAAAATAGAATCATTATCTAAGGATAATTATCCCATTTTTTATGTGCCACAAACCCCATAAAACCGCTAGGAAAACTAGCATTGTCACCCTCGCACCAACACTACGGTCCCCCCTTCGAGGAGGCCCTCCCAAAGTTGTTGAGCAGCGGGACACTACCTATTATCAATTGTCTCCTGCTCCCCACACAGTATGTGTTGAAGAATATTGTAATATGTGAAGTGAGTGCTTGGTGAATAGTCTCACATCAGAAAATTGAAAGAGAATTTTCCAATTCATAAGTGAACCCACTTCTAAAAGGGTGTCTTGAAAAAGACAAAGGGAGAACCACACATGCTACACATGCTACATGTGTACGCGCTTACGTGCGTGTAGGCGCATTTTGATGCATTATTAGGCACACTTAGCATGTGTGGAGCCTTATATGATCTAATCAGGGGACGGTGCTGGAATGCACCATCAGTCCCTCCTAAAACGGATCTAAACGGATCTGATCGCCCCTCACCCAATTCGCCCCTCACCCAATTCAAACAAGCCCTTGCATTGGAACGATTTTCAATCCTGTTTTCACACGGAACTTAATATTCTTAAAATCCAACCAATCCATCTAAAGAAAACTGTGTTTTTCTGTGCCATTGAAACATTGAGATTTTTTAAAACATGTGTTTTTTTAAGGATGAATCCAAGTTAAATTCTTTTAAAAGTTAATTAATTTTCTTATTTACTCAACTGAAATTAAACAAATCTTTTACCGTTTAAACGAACTTATCCACGAAAGTTGCCAAGTAGTTCAGAGCATCATCTTATCTGATACATTCTGGACTAATAAATCACGCATAGCGATCCGCGTCGATAACTGAATCTGGACCATCCACTCGCTAATCAACGGCGGAGAACTGAAATGAATAAAAGATCGAAGTTTCGCTTAACCGACCCTCTTTTTCCATATATATTATAATTTATAAATAGTCAAAATCATCTTATCTCATTTCAGAGGCTGGTGAAGGAGATCGCCCAGGACTTCAAGACCGATATCAGGTTCCAAATCACCGCCGTCGCAGCCCTCCGAGAGGCGGCAGAGGCGCATTTGTTGGGTCTTGTTGAGGATAACATTTGTCTTTTCGGCCTAAAATAAGTTCTAGTTATGAATAGATCGATTCATTATTTGTGAATCCATGGTTACCGAGTTGTGAATTTTTTGTTGTATTTTTTTATGTTAGCAATTGCTAACATTGGTCCATAGTTCATAGTTCATTTGATTTTATTTTATTTTTTTCATTGTACATATTTTGATTCGTTCGAATCCGATGATATTGCAAGGTAAAGCGTCAAACTCTTCTTTCCACTTAAATACTTAGGACCTGTTTGAAATTGCATATAATAAATAAGATTTTAAATAAAATAAATTAAATAGTTTAATTTTTGAAAAACGGATTTTTTTTTATTTTTAAAAATCAATATCTTTACACTAAAATCTAAAAGTAATAACTTTTTAATTAAATAAAGCTTAACAACTTTGTAGTTTTCTACTTAATCAAAAGCGGAATCAATTTAAGTGATACCAAAGGACCTCTTAATCTATCATAAATGAATTATTTTATTTCTCTTTTACCGTTAGAATAAATTTTTATTTTTATTTTAAAAATACTATAACACAATATAGTGGTGATAATGAGACATATCAGCAGTTAGTTAACACAATCTTGACTAAATATCTTTAAAAGTTAAAACAGATATAAAAAAATTAATTAAAGATCCATTCACGTGTAATTGGTGGGTCGTGGGATTCATGAAGATGATTTAAAGTGACACATTTTCTTCATGTTTTTTTTTTTTTTTTTGGGGGGGGGGGGGGGGGGGGGTTGTGTTTGCATCTATTAGATATCTAGATATGTACTAACAGGAAATGTTTAAATTTTTAACTTTATTTCTTTGTAACATTTTTATTTTTATTTTACTCTTAATTTTTTATGATTCTTATTTTTCTGATTAAGGGTAAATATGAAAAAAATAAATGCCAATATATTAGAAGAATAATGTTTGATATTCACCGAATCTAAATTATTAAATTCAACATATTGTAATTAAAAAATAAATTTATAGAAATATTTTTCAAATTAAAACAATAACAGACTCAATAATTTAGTTGGATACTTTTTAAATTCCACATTTAGATATAGTTTATATCATTATTATTATTTTATTTATACATAATATGAAATATTATACCACATGTTCTAATACATGTATAAAAATCATTCTAAACCATTATGACTTCCATAATCTTATATTTTATAAATTTTATATATAACTAGAACTTCTAACAAATTAATTAAGAAATCTATATTACATATTCACTGAATCTCATTAAATTTTAAATTTTTTTACAATTTTAATACATATTTTAAATGATATTTAGATAACTGGTTTTTTAATAGAAAAATGAACTTGGTGAGTCTGCAACTTGTATTGGATAGAAAAAAGTATAAGCCCTAGAACATGATTGAATAAACATAAAATGCAATGATTATATTCATTTATATTTTATTGGTGGATGTTCTGGAGATTTCTTAACATATCATATTATTTAGTGGATTTGTAATTGTAGGGATATATGGGTGGGGTTTATTTATTTTTGTTCTCTTTTATTTTTATATTATTAAAAATTTCATTTGGGTTGAATAAATAACATCAGATTATTTTATTTTATTTTTTACGGGTTTTTTTCAAAGAGATTTATTAACCTATCATCTTATTTATTAATTTTACTTTTACGCACATCTTGTGTTGTAAAAACTAATGTATATTATCCAGAAATATGTTATTTATTTTTATATCACTTCAAATAACCTATTTATTTTTATATTAGAATAAATAAAAATTATGCTTATTTACTATTAACTTTCATCAAAATTTCTATTAAACCATTAAAGTCAAGGAGAAATGATAAAATTACCCTTATTTTTTTATTTTGCATAATTCACCTTATCAAATACAATATTTATATAAAAATATATTAATTTTAACATGAAAATTATCTAAAATCTTAAAAAAATAAAAATTAAACATAAAAACTATTTATTAGCAAATGCATAATAATTATTAATACTTACATTAGTTAGGTATGAAATAAAATTATTTTAGAAAAAATAATCATATATATACTTCAAAATGACAAATTAAATAAAAAATCTTGATTGAAAAAAAACGAAAGAAAGCGTAAAGGTTGAGAATGGGACGAGAAGAAAAATGGCTCACAGTTGATTTGCAAAGATAAAAAAATTGAATAGGTTTTTATGTTTAATTATTTACATTATGACAAATATTATGCTAATGTTATTTTTATCATTTTCACTTAACTAACTATAATTAGGTTTGATTTTGGTTAAAAAAAGAGAGAGACATTTTTTTATTAAGAAAATTTCAAATGTATAAAAATAAATAAGTTATTAGTGATAATATAAAAATAACATGCAAAATAAACTCTAATTCAAACCAATTAAAACCCATATAACCCAAACCCAACTCTAATAACAGTTTGGCTTTTGGCTTCAGATTGACCTTTTCAGATTTGAAGATGAGTGAATTAGATAGCTTCTCAAATTTAAAGATCAGAATAGATTTGATTTAGATTGATCTCCTATAACAACTTCATATTAGATTCGGATTATATTCGATTTCGATTCGCATTGCCACACGCCTGTTAACCATGAAAAATAATGCATATATATGAGCGCGTGATACTCTCCGTCCATCTGGTGCACCCACGATGATCCATCAATTTACTCCGTCAGATCAGTGGATTATATTATCCAACCTCTCTAGAAGTGTAAATTGGGTCATTCGATCGAATCATAATAATCGTCCCCCAAATCCCCCTTCGTTATCCCCGTCTCCAAACAGCCAAAAACAAAACTAATCCATGGCATCCAAACTCCTCCATCTCCTCCTCCTCCTCTCCATATCTCCTCCCGCCGCCGCCAGAAACCGCCACGTCATCACCTTCCGTCAACCCTCCTCCCTCCGCCCATCGAGCCTCGCCTGGGACCCCTCCGCCCAACACTTCCTCGTCTCCACCCCCTCCTCCGTCCTCTCCGTCTCCGACGCCGGCGTCGTCGAAACCCTAATACCCCTCACCCCCCCTTCCGCCGCCCCCACCTCCCTCGCCCTCGACTCCCGCCGCCGCCGCCTCCTGATCGCCACCCCCTCCTCCATCTCCGCCTACGACCTCCCCTCCCTCCGCCGCCTCTTCCTCTCTCCCCTCCCCTCCCCCGCCTCCGCCCTCGCCGTCGGCCCCGACGGGTCCGCCTACGTCACCAGCGCCACCTCCAACCGGATCTGGAAGGTCAGCATCAAAGGAGACCCATCGGTCCTCTCGGAGTTGTCGCCGGCGATCCACGGCGGGGGACTTGACGGGATCGCCTTCATCGGGAAGGGGTACCTCCTGGCGGTACAGAAGTCCACCGGAAAGGTCTACCGGGTGGACGCGGAGGACGGACGGGCGCGGGAGGTGACGGTGGCGGCAGATCTGAAGGGGGCGGCGGCGATCGCGGCGACGAGAGAGGGATCGGCGGTGGTGGCGGCGGAGGAGGCGGTGTGGATGGTGAAGACGGGGGACGCGTGGGGGGAGGCGGGGGTGTATGATAAGGTGGGGTTGGAGGGGTCCACGGGATTGGCGGTGGCGATGAGAGAGGGGAAGAAGGGGTACGTGTTGATGGAGAGGGGTAGTTTGGGAAAGGAGGGGGAGGGGTATTTTGGGATAGAAGAGCTGGAGTGGGGGAGAGACAGGGAAGATGGGGAGATGGTTTGGGTGTTTGTGTTGCTTGGGCTTGGGATGGCTTACCTGATGTTTTGGAGGTTTCAGATGGGGAAGCTCGCCAGGGATCTTAACAAGAAGAGGGCTTGATGTAATTTTTTTGTTTTTTTTTCTTGTTATTATTGTTATTGTTTAAAAATTTTGAAGGTGGTTTGTATTTGATGGAGTATAATTTACTAGGTAATGTTATATTTTGGGGAATTACACAAAAATATTGTGTTGAATGATTTATTATTTTGGGACTGTAATATAGTTTAAAATGCAGTCTCATACACCGCCTTTTAATGGGTGAAGAGATGGTCCGCCCTCATGATCATTGATGGAAATCAAAGAGGTTTTAGTCAAAGATAAGAAGTTAGGGTTTAAACTCGCATTTATACAGGATAAACTTGTAAGGTTGTCCCCTTTGTATTTTGCACATTTTATGTATTACTCAGGTTTTTCAAATTTCTTGGAGAGGAGATGTCCTCTAAGCAGATGCATGTTAATTAAATTATGCAATCCCTCTCTTTTGAGAGAACTTTTCTGATGTATTATGTGATTTTTGAAAGATATTAGAAATTATAGTGAAGCATATGCATCATATGATTCGTTTAAAAAATTTATGTCGAAACATGTACTCCATTGAAAATGGTTTGAGACATTGTGTAAATTTATGTCGAAGCATGTACTCCATTGAAAATGGTTTGAGATACATTGTGTAAATTTATATTGAAGCATGTACTCCATTGAAAATGGTTTGAGACACATTGTGTGTGTTTTAGCTTCTTTTAAACTGTGTTTTTTTATGAATAATGGGAGAAAATAACACTAAAAAAAAAGAATAATGGGAGAAAATATCAGGCCGGAAGTGAGTCCCCAAGATCTATAATTTCGTTATGTTCTTGACATGGCTGTGCTGATTTTTTTTAAATATTTATTTAAATTTTTTAATTTTGAACTATTTAAACTAAATTAAAAAAAACTATAATTTGAAATAAAACATACACTCTATACACACAAACTATATATATATACACACACACACTATATTCTTAATATTTTGACTGTTTATAAATTATAATATTTATAATATCTCTAATGTATATACATTATAATATTTTTAATATTTTACATATTATAATACACACACTATGTACACACATCAATATAGTGACTAATATATTTTGTCATATAATCAGGGGAAAAATGCCAGATTTCACAAAAAGAGACCATGTTTTTCATTAAAAACTCTGGAATTCAGAAATATATATTCAAACATATCCTTGAGAATATAAAGTTCTGATGGCCTTGATCCTAGTTTATCCATGAAGCTAACAAAAGAGCTACTACAACCAAGAAAATATTGGGATACCCCAAAAGGATAACTTAGGTTTTTTGTAGAGATACCTTTGTATATGCATCAGAACTTGTCCATGTGAAATGCCTATGCCACCTTCTAAAAGTATCCCATATTTATGCAAAAATTCACATATAACTGATATGTGTTTTGTTACATGGGTCAAAGAGCAGCATCAAATGTTAAAAAAACTGAGATTTTCCCCCTTGCATGTTTGCATTCCTACCTTCTTCAGAAAACCTCAACCCTTGTCACCAGTTAAGAATTTGGAAATAATTCAGCTGTGGCAAAATTCACAATTCGGTATTGGGAAAAAATCAGACAAAATTTAGAGATTTAAAAAAAAACACAATAACAAAAAGTTAATTATGATATGCCAAGCCATTCATATCATTCAAATTCATGAACTTTGAGTAATGTTAAAACATCAAAACATGGCAAAGACTTTTGTGCTCAAGTTATAACATCAAAAGTAAATCAGGAATTTTCCCCTTCTTGGTTTTATGTCTGTTGGACAAGCAAAATCATATTATGCATTTAATACAAATTTAATTTGTTTAATACATTAATTATTGACAATGTGCGTAATGTTAATGAGACATGATTTAAACAAGAATTAAACTTCTCACGTAAGTACACATTTATTATGCGAATTAATCAATAACTTGGAGCAATAAGTAACAAGGATCTCAACCAAAATCTGGCAAGTGACAGTATTGATAAATGCTAGTACATAGTCTTTTGTGTACTGGTCCTTCATTGTAATATTTAAGACAAATTAATTGTATTGGTCATGGAAGAAAATGAGGTAAAAGGTAAAGATCACCCAAGTAGAAGTCCATGGTTGATTTGGAACATGCCACCCCAGGGTATTTTATAGATCAGCTTGCTGGTGGAGCAGCGGGCTCAGGCTCTGGCGCCACCGCTGTTGAGTGAACATTTGGACTATGAGTGTTGTCGAATCCCCACAGTTTGGCAGATTTTATGTCATCCTTCACCATGAGTCTTGAGAACTCCTCGTGGTCGTATGGTGAGTTATCTCTTCCCCCAAGCTCTGTTGGGAGGATATCAATGTCAAAGTGTTGCTGCATGAGTTCCATGCTTTCCGCATTCTTCGGGTAAACAAATTTCACTTTCTGGAATGTTTTGGGATCCAAGAAATATTTGATAATCTGCAGTGCAAATGTTATAGAGTATTCAGTCTTCAACTGAAACATCAGATAATAAAATTACTGGGAAGAAAAGATTTTCCATGAAACAAAACAGAAAAACAAATACTGGGAAGCATAGATTTTCCAAGAAAATTCATGAGTGGTAGTTGTCTGATGAGTTATCAGAACATTAAAGCAAAACATATTTTGGATTTGACAATTTTAGTGAAATGTCAAGGTCATGATTTGACGTCATTCAAAAGTGCAGGGTTCCATTGTCTGCATTTTTGGATGTAATTCAGTATTCCTTTTCCAAATTCACACCTATCTTTCCAGAGAGAGAAATTAAAATTTCAGAATTTCCTGAAGAGGCACTTATTGGATGTAAAATAGGATGCTTCATTGACCAGATTTTAAGGCCGAGTGACATTCTATGTCCATGCGTTGTAGCCATAACACATGCCTACTCCTAATCCTTGATATTTAGGCTTCCTGGATTTACTGAGACTGACATTCCTTATCCAATACCATATACATATTGGCATCCTTATTGCATAATCTAAAAGAGAAATGAAAAATGTGTTCTCCTTTTATTTCATAGCTGTGTTCATGTAATCAGCCTTTTCTGTATAAAGTGTGTATTTGTATCATTGTATGGCTCTAACACAGACACAAGTGCAAGCTCGGAGAGGGGGGGAGGAGAGAGAACAAACCTTCCAAAACGTCTCGAAGATCCTCGGTGGACTGTAAAGGAATGCTGCAGATAGCCTCTCAGGGTAGTGATTTTGTAAAATATATAGTCTCTCGAGCAGTCCTGTTGGGTACTGCATTAGACAAAGACCACCCAGTGAAGTCTATCAACCACACCATCTGCTCTTGTTCATCTGGTAAGTTCAGGATCGCATTCTCCAGAAGGTACACAAGATGACGAAGTTGATTGTCATGTGATGAGGTATTCTGCATTAAAAATGCATCTCCCTTCAGAACTGTTTTTCTCCCCATCCACAATTTTTTTTGTGAAGTGACATGATAATAGTTCAATTCCAAACCTGCTTTCCTGGTCTAAGCACAAGAACTGGCCTCCCTCCTCGATCCTGAAAGCTTGCCCTGTATAGCTTTCCTGTTTCTCCTTCATGAGCTACTTCATGCTGAACAAAACAATGTTACAGAAAATAAAATAATGAATTCTTTCTGACAGCTTAATATAACAGACTAAGGCCCCACTTGGAACCAATTGTCAAACTCATTTTTGTTTATGCAAACTCAATTTCTAGATGGATTCAGAATGGCTTTTTTTAACTTTAGCTTTTGGTTTCATGTGAAAAGCCAAAAACAGAGTTTGAAAAAGCTAATTGAAAGCAGACTTTATGAAAAAGTTGGTTGAAAGTAGATCTTATGAAAAATCTGGTCAAAAGTAGATTTTGTGAAAAATCTGGTTGAGATCAGATTTTATGAATAAGATGTTTTCAAAAATCTGTTCCAATTGGGACCTATGTGTAGTAGCTTACCCAGCGGATCTCTTCTGGCTTATAGGTCGATCTCCACTTCAGTGTTTCTTGCAGCATTTTCTTTGACTTATCAACATTCCAGTTCCTGGCCTCCAAATATCTCCTCAGGCATGCATCAGTGCAGAACTGCAAATTACGTCCAGACTGCGGTCCGATAGCCACTCTAAGCTCATTGACCTATGTTGAGGAGAATTTTTGTCATGTGCTCTAAATGGAGTAGTATACAAGCAGTGATGTCAACAGTGTCCATTATCTTATCCAGTAATCCACATATTCTTGGAACAGTATTCGCATAACAAGGATAATTTTTTTGAAGAAAAGCATAACAAGGACAATTCTTTCCCAAATGAATAAAACAATCTCCCAAAATGAATAAAACAATCTCAGTGGAATAGAGTCAATCCTAAATATCTGCATAAATGCTTCAGTGAGGAGGAAAATGAAATCCAATGTGACGGTGACACCATGAATGAGATTCAAATACATACTGTATAATTTACCCAAAAAAAAATACATATGATATATATATCATTGAGGCAACTAGCTGATGGCCACACTGTGTCATCCAGATGGCTCAAAAAAAATCCTTGCAGATAATTAGTGGTTAAAAAGATATTTCACATACCACTACTGGGGGCAAACTGCAAACTCAAGCAAAGGATATTGTTAAATGGTGCAGTTACACACAGTCCCACTCACAGTGTCGCATGCAGCCCCATATATGCCCAACAAGGTACATATCATTAAACAAAGAATGCAGTTTTTCAATTCTTCCATATGTGGTTTCATACAAGTCACTGGAATATATTAACAAAAAAATCAAAGCATGTGAGAACTGCACATGGGGCAATACGCAGGAATGTCCCTAAAACTTTCTACAATTTAATATCATGCAAAGTTTGCTTAGCAATTTTTTTTTTTGGCCAAATCTTGATTGAACAATCCGTGGTATATACACTAGATGAGAAATCCCATACCCTACTTCACAGAGACAGTAATGAAAACATGACTCTTATTTATGTTGTTACAAAATAAAAAAAAGGAAAAAAAACAAAAAAATTAACAAAACAGTGCCTGAAAACTTGCAGCAGGAAAATTCAAAATATATGGTGTTCTTGCAAATAAAAAAAGGATAAAATATCAAATTCACACTTAGTTCATCATTTTTGCATTTGGATGAGGAATTACTGTTTACCATGTATATAACAAATTATCTACTTATAAGTGATCAATTTTCTGTGTAGTTCACCAAATGTGTGTCTGCAGCTGTGAAATGAATCCCATAGGATGTAACATTCAGTCAAATTGGCACATGTTCAAAGTGTAATGTTGTCTGATACATGGCCCATTTTTTGTTTATGTTACAAACTCAAAATATATATACATATATGTGCATGAGAAGCTGATATATAGGGAGTTTTATATCTCGCCAAGTACATATGAAGTCGGTGAAATCTGATACCCATGTGAGAAATCTGATATGAGTTGGATTGTCTATGACACTTCATTCTTTATTATTAGCTTTGGATGCGTAGAACTGATCCTAAACAAAGAGCATTCTTCCACATTCCATGATTGAAATTGATCTATTGCAGATGATATTCGAGTTCAATATGCTAAAATACCATCAATGGAGTGTCCTCAGTAAGAAAAAAAATTTGCAGGAATCTTGCAACGTAATGGCAATGGCTTTTCAACCAGTGCCAATAACTCTTCAACGAGAGAAGGTGGGCACCCAAGGATTTTTTTAATATGGTGAGTGCTCCAGAAGTTTGGTGACTATATGAGAAGCATAACTTGGTTGTGAAAAAGCAATAACACGCAGATTTTCAGAAACTTCATGCGCCCATTCTAATCAACTACCTTTTCCTCCGGATGCATCTGGTCATGTTCACGATGATCATTACTGTTGTTCTTCCTTCGAAACATGGTGACTGCCTTCTATGCCAATAACAAAAGCAAACCTACAACAGAAAACAGGGACAGTAAGCTTGTGTGACAAATCTAAGATTCAACAATATTAGAAAAAAGAACACAATTTATCAATGAAGTATCTTCAAAGAGGTCTAATATAATTATGCATTGAAAGCAACGAAAGAACACAAAAATGAGCTCATACGAGTATCACAAACAAGGGGGTTCACATGAATTTCGCATTTGGGTGTGAATGTTGATGTAGCAATGATCAAATATAAACACCCATAACCATATTAAATTAAGGAAAGCATCAGCTGGACTCAAACCTATGGAACTTCAGTGCTTGGCAAGTTATTCTATCCACAGATTATAAATTTAAACACACTGTAGTAAAATATGTTCCCAAAATCCAAATCTCTCCATCAATATCTACTGATTCCACAGATCAACACCACCCCTTCCGAAATACCGACTTCTTTACAATCCAGAAGAACATGTAAAGAATTTGATGTTTCATGAAATATACACAAGCAATATTCAGATGTGGGTGGCTCAGTCTGTTAGTCTTGGATTTAGGCCCCCAGAGATCTCATATCCAAAAAGGTTCATGAGTTTACATAGATCTCTTCAATCTAAGTTAGAATTGAAACAAAAAATCTATACGAAGGCCTTGAGATTCCCTGTAACATTAGGAGGAAAAGACATCCACTAGCCTGTTCAAAAGGGTTGATAACAACCAAATAAAAATCCAAAAGAAAGAAATATGAAGAACCTTGATCCATAATCAGAAGATCGATAATTATAATAATAATAATAAAATAAAAACACAGAAATAACAAGTGGAAAAAAAAAGGGAACACACAGATAGATATATCAATCTGAATTACAATTTCAATAATCCATCTATTCCTCTCTGACCCACTTCATTTTTTTTCTTCGAATCAGCAAAAAAAAAAAAGCCCACACATTAAAAACAGAAATAATCCAACACAATATTATTAACCTTCAAAAACACAAACAATAGGCTTGATTGTTTGTTGTTGCCAGTACCACAAAAAAATCTTTATAAAATCAAATATGCTAGAGACAGAGTGAGGTTACCTGAAGCAGCAGGAGGAGAGGAGGGCAGTTGGCTGTAAGCAGTGCTGCTTTTATTCTCTCTGTAGGAAAGGACAAAAAAATATGTATATATATTTTTATTTTTATTTTCTTTTTAGATTCGGGCTTAAATGAGGACAGCTATGTTACTTTTTTACTTATTGAATGCTGCTAATTAATAATTGTTATTATTATTATTTGTCTACCTTTCTCTTCCCGTTCCTCTTGACTTTCAGCGTGGGTGGCTTTTTCGTGCTCTCTTGTTTCTAGAATGAGATGACTTTACCATATCACATGGGCCTACGGAGTAAGGACCACGGCATATATGATTGAGCGCTTATACACGCAGTCTTTTTTTACTCTGTTTTGTAATTTCATACGTAAGTAGTAATAACATGGTATATGCTATATTATTATTATTATTATTATTTTACTATAAAAAAATACATTAATGTATATCGGTATATATTTTATTTCATATACGTGCATTTTAAAAAGTGAGTGTATGATATTTAATATAAAAAAATAAGATAAATTACAATTAAGATTACAATGGAGGCTGTGTGTATCTTTTTCTAATATTATTTGGCACAGTTGAGCATCTCCCATATAAATCATTCTCCAGGTAGCCTCATATTTGGAAGAGATTTTTTTTTGGGAGGCACTTCAATAATTTCCTTTAATTTTCTTTTTAATTATTAATATTATTTTTAATGGTATATCGAAAATCAATAATAAATGTTATTATTCATTAATAAATGGTATAAAAATTTATGCTATTGAAAATTTCTCGTTCAAACTTTTAAAATGAGTCTAATATTAAATAATTTAAAAGTTATTTTAAAATTAATCATTTTTAAATAAAATAACATAAAAGTAATTCTAAATTCTAAACTTGGAGGTGGAGAATTTAAAATGAAAAAAAAAACATAAAAAGATATCTAAATTTGTAAATTCAATATGATTTTAGGTATTTTAAAAAGTGAATAGTGATTTAGAGGTGGTCTCTAAATTTGGAAGGCAAAATTCCAAATCTTTAAATTTGAAGGTTTATTTAGAGGATGATTGGATTTGGAGCAAACCACCCTCCAAATTTAGAGATTTGGAGGGTGATTCAGTGGTTGAAGATAGGGCTGGTAAACGAGCCGAGTAGCTCGGGCTCGGCTATGGCTCGGCTCGGTTAAAACTCGTTCAAGCTCATTTAGTTAGACAAACGAGCCGAGTCTGAGCCCGAGCTTATGTTACTTTTACATGTATAAGGTGTTGTGATTTGTGAAATATGACTTCTCAAATGCTAAATAAGATTTTTTTTTTACCTAAACGAGTCTAAGCCGAGCCTTGATTCGAGCTTCGGCTTGGCTTGTTTAATAAACGAGCCGAGCCAAGCTTCAACCGAGTTTTTCATGAGCCCAACGAGCCGAGCTTGACCACAAAATGAAGCTCGGTCCTGAGCCGAGTCTGATACTAAACGAGCCGAGCCTGAGCAGGTCAAAGCTCGGCTCGTTCGGCTCGTTTACCACCCCTAGTTGGAGATGCTCTTATACTCTAATTTTTTTCACAGTCTAAAATATAGTCTTATATATCTCATTAATAATCTAACAAAACATATACATCGTTAATTATCTCGTTAATTTTTTTACATTTACTAAAAATGAGTTCATTCAACTCGAAAATGAAACGATATACATTTTAAAAAAAAACATATACCTCATTTGACGATGTTTACTAGTTTTAAAAAATGAAAACATGTGTGTGGTATGAGTTTTGTACTATAAAAAGGATTGAGTGTAACATTTTCCAAAAACATTAGATTGCGAACTGTCATGAAAAAAAAAAGGAAAAATTACACAATCTATTTTACGATTCAAAATGTAGACCGCACATGTTTTTATTTTTTTCAAATCATATACCTCATTTAATTATGTTTTTTTATATAAAATATGAAATATGTACTTTAATAAATTTAATGATATCATTTATAGAAAATGTGATATATTTCTATCGAGTTATATATTTCAATACAGTAACTAAAAGAGGTTAACTAGGTATATAAGATTATATTTAATACTGTAAACTGAATATAACATACCTAAAAAAAAATTACACATACCGTGATGCAGTCCTCCCTCCACGTCAACCTAAATCCTGTGCGCCCCATGCATTTTGATCATTTTATTAAAAAATTTCTATGTTAGATGTAATTATAATTTAATTTAAAATTATAATAAACCAAATCACCCAAATGCACCTCTAATTGGGGTATCTAAAAGAACAAATGCAATGGGATAGTGATAAGAGAACAAACTAACTTTTAGGGGGTGTTTAGTACCAAGGTTTGGGGATGATTCTGTTTTTTAATTAAGCAAAAAACACAAACATGTTATCAAACTCGTTTCAGGAAGTAGATTTGTTAATTAAAAAATTACTTACAATTTTTAACATAAAAATATTACTTTTTAAAAAATGAAATAAAGTACATTTTTTATGAACCTAATACATTTAAATCATTTTATTCAAAATCTTATTTTTAAAATGTCTTTCCGAACACTAAAATTTGTGATCATTGAAATAAGCACCTATTTGGCTGCTCTATAAATTGCACAATAGTGAGCCTGTGGTGGCGTATGCAATATTTACACTATAAAATAAATCTCTCAAAACTTTAATAACAAAAAAAAAAACCAAGAATTGATCAGGAATTTGTGGTCATTAAAATAAGCATCACCAAACCGATCTAAAATAAGTCCTTCGGATCAAAATCTTTTCCTCACCCACCGACAAAGGAGAAACACGTGATAGACCGACCCCGTTTGGCACCATAAAGTTTTCCGTATTGTGTGTTCAAACTGTCCATATGAGGCCTTCCAGGAAACTTGTTTTGTTGGCTGCATCAACAATAGATCAAGCTCTGTAATTATGAATGAATAGAAAACCAAAATAGTGGGCATGACAATGGTTCCCACCCACCAGATTTGATGGTCCAGACTTATTACAATATAAATAAAAAAAACTAATAAGTGTGATATTTTAGAGAGAGTCAATTATCATTGAATAGGAAAATCTTCTTCACAGAAAGTTTCACCAGTGACGTCAACATGTGAATTAAAAAAAGGAGTGAAATTTTGATTTCTCGAGATACGAAGATGCTTGGTTTTAATTAAACCAAGTAAATTTAGGTCAAAGTCAGAAGAGTTATCTGGGATCCATTGGTTGACTAATCCTGAGATAAACCACATTTTCCTGGTTTCAGAAGGTTCACATCCACAGGTTGGATAAGAACTAGAGAAAAGTCAAGCAGACGCGGAGAATAATCAATTATCTATGCTATCTCTTCATATCAGTCTCCTGCGTCTCTGAGAAGAGATCTGGAGAAGTTCAGGGAGGTGGAAAAAAAAGAGAATAGAATGGAGGAGTCATTAAATTGCTTCAAATTCCAGTCAGGGAGATCAAAGAGCTCCAGACTTCTGATGGAGTCCCTCTCCTCGGAATGCATCGGACTCCCGAGCTACGAGAAGGCATCTCAGTCCATGACATTCCAAGACGATCATATAAAACAGGGGAGGAATAGAGCTTGGAAATTCCTGCGCTGCGTGTTCGTAAAGAATGATGGTGGTGACACGGAAGAGATCAAAGATGAAAAGGATTTGCAAACTCTGGAACAGAACATGGAGAAGACAAAGACGTTAGTGTCTCAAGAGAAGAACATGGAGAAGAAAGCAACATCAGAATCTCTAGAGCAGGTCAAGGAGAAGAAGAGGAAGTCATGGCGTCCTGATCCTAATAGGAGATGGCCCGTCCAGGGATGGTAAGCTGAAGCTTCAAATCGACAACACAGATCTCCGATTGTCAAAATGGAGTTTTGAACTTTCAGGGAGTAAACTGTGGTCACTGCCAGTGTTAAGAGATGGACCTGAATAAACACGGAACAAGCATGAAGGATACGATATTCTGCCATTGAATTGAATTGTTTTGGTTGTAAATGAAATTGATCTCAGAATTCACCAACTCTGTATTATCTTCTTTGTTTTTGTCCCTGCAATAAAACAAAATTCATTAACAGAACAAGAAAAGGAAAATTTCTATGTTATGAACGCAGTACGAAAACAAACATCATAGATGAGTAATTCATTGTACTACTGGTTACAAGCACTTCTAAATTTCTAGTTTATGCCACATGTTTCCTCAGATTACATAGCCCACCTTCAAGCATAAAATGAAAGAAGAGCATGATCGAAGATGTGATGATTTATGTAGACAAAAATATGCTGTCCTTTTTTCCAATCAGGTTACCTCTGTCCACCTCAAAGCATGGCATGGAAGAAGGGCATGAGCTAAGCAACCCATACATATGAACTTCCGTATCTAGGCATAAAAAGAGATACTTCTCTTATTGTAATGTCAAACAAAGGCTCCAAATAAACAAAATGTGACATAATTAAACAGTGTGAAATACATGGCTTTTTTTCCTTCAAAGTGGGAGCTCACCACCTGAAATGTACTAAGAATCAGAGGTAAAGTTCAGATAGCAGATAGGTAGACCAGGATTCTGCCAAACCAAAAAGATAAAATACAATAGAAACAAAAGGGAAAAGAAATTACATCTTTCCTGCCTCAACTTGCATTTAGTTTTCTCTCCCTTGACATGCATAACAAAAACGGTCGCAAGGCAATTAATGCCTCAATTCCTTTGGCCACCTACTAATAGTTTCAAAAGTGTTCTCAAAATATAATCTACTCCCCCTGGTAATTACAACATTGTGGGTAAATCCAAATGTCCCAGCAAAAGATAATATAGAAATCTTCCAACTCAGGAGGAACTGTAAGCACACAGGCAAGCAAGACACCACCACCAGCAACAACATAAACAGAATGCGAAACAACCTTTTGTATAAAGATTCAGTACAGGTTTGATACAAACACAGAAGGTACAATTTTGTGGCATACCATGGTAACAAGATGACAAGCTACACAAATCTGATATAAGTATATAACAGCTCATATTAAAGTCAGTAGAATATTTACAACATGCACAATGAAGCACTATTTCTTATAATTTTAGTCCTCCATCTAACCTTACAATATGTTCTTTAACCATATAAAATGGTAACACTGCTTAGCTCAAGATGAAGTTACTCTCCTTCAAGTGTTACCATCATCATTTGGTACCCTATTTGCTCGTCGGAACCAGGTATTGAAAGCCAAAACCAGGTGTTGGCAGTCCTCAACATTGCGGGAAGAGAAGGTGAGGCACTCCTGCAACAGTTTTTGCGCATCTGACATGGGAAGAGTTGATATAATCCTGAGGAATGTTTCTTCAAGCTCCTGGTAAAGCAGCTTCTGACCAGACGGTATAGGTGAAACATTGTCTCTGCAAACCTTCAGCACTGGTAGCCAGTCCCTGATGAGTTTCAATCTAACCTGGTAAAATTAATAGAAATGTAAGATCCACCTGATTTATCTCAGTAGAGCAAGGTTGTAAAAAAAAACACACACACACACACACAAATTATTTATTGACTCATTGATAGGTAAAGAAAAGAGTTGTGAATTCCATAGACATGCTGAGAGATAGCATCACTTGATCATCATGATTATACCCAGATTGCATAACTTTTATGAGACAAAAAATCACCAAATGTAAACCTCACCACAGCATAGGTCATAAATAAATTTCTACACGTCTGTTGTAAGCTTTGAGAGCCAGAGTAATGTTTGCCTTGTACATCCTTGTTAGTTACATTAAAATAAGAAAATGAAGGGCAATCATATCTACCATCGCAGCTTGCTGCTTTCAAGTAAATATTTTCATAGATGCTTTGTTGAAGGAAAAGTTCAAATACTGCTTAAAATTGGTAAAAAGGGTGTAGGACAACATTAAGGGTTTCTGGGATTAGATAAAGAATTTTCTGACTTGTGACAGAGCAGTCTACTGTGACGGCAAACCCAATGGCAAAAAGAAATTTAGCTACTCTGAACCGAGTCGAAACTTAAAGATATAGTAACTGAATCTTTGTAAAGGCTTCGGACCAGCAATAAATTCATCCAATATGTCCTAATATAATTCTCTTTGCAATATGGTGGACATATATCCATATGCTTTAACAAATAGAATTATAATGAGTATTAGCAGTGTAGAGGGAAAAACTCGAAAGGTGTCGTGTAACTTCATTCAAAAATAAAACTGTCGTTGAATAGTTTTTGAGTAAATGAAAAATCGTTTCCATTTTTTATCATTTACTTTACTTTTCAATTGTATCTAATCTATGTTCTATTTTGGAACGAATGGTCTGATACCTTATTTTATTTATTTATTTTTACTTGTTGAATTTGGTGGTAGATTGGTTAATTGCACATAATATCTCTAATGAGACGAGAAAAAGTTGAGAATTCAAATAAAAAAACTATTCTCTCAAAGGGCGACACGTGTCAGAGGGTAAATAGATGCTAACCACCGCCCCCAATGGCCGATGACCTAATGAGCAAAGTAAACGAGTAGTGATTAGGCACTCCTGAATAGGTGAAGCTCGACTAGATTAGTCTCCCAGCAAGTCGGAACAGCCTTCCACCTCGTGGGCGAATGTCATGTCGCATCCTGAACAGAATCCCAGAGCCCGACCAGACAAGGACCACGAGTAGGACCTCTGAAATGGTCAAGCGTCTGCTCAACCAAATAACGGTCAGGTTGTCATTGAGACTCACTATCCATTTAACATGGATAGTTAAGGGCACAATCAACAATAATAAAGCTGGGCGATTACCATAAAACTCGCCCACTACGACCACTAAAGGAGACAAAAGTTACGAAAGTTCAAGAGCTACCTAACCCTATAAAAAGGGGGAAAAGTACGACAAATTGAGGTATGTATGACAGGTTGATTTGAGAGTTAACAGATCTTTAAATTCTCTTATTGACTTAAGCATCGGAGTCTTCTTGGCCGGCACCACACCGGTGTCCCCTTAGTCTTTGTTGTGAGTGTAGGTTTTGCATTCGGTAGGGTATATACCTGATATGGAGACTCCACCCGCTTACATTGATTGGAGGGGAAATTTACCTCTTCAAGTAGAAGTGGGGTAGTTAATGGAAGTGGAAGTTAGATGCTTATTGCTAATTAATAATGAAGAAAGCAACTAGTTTGGGTTTCTTGGCTCTTAGGAAGTTTTCATCCCACACTCAAAGTAGCCAATCATGAAGGCTTCCATGAAGGTTTGCAGCCAGAAAAAGTTCATTTTTTTCCAAAAATGTACAATAGGATATCGGATGGGAAGTTGGAGTTGGAGCAAGGAGAAGTTGGGAGCTCCTTGCAATTAAGGAACAAACCTTGACTTTGCCTAGTCCCCATATTCCACCTTTAGTTCTTCCATGTGAATACTTCAGTAATGTCTACATTGCACTTCAGAACCCAACCTATATGGGCACAATAATCATATGAGAATGATATGCATAGGCTATAGTTTAATCCATTTTTTTTACTAATATATCGATAGATAATATAAAATTTAGGGTTGTTTGGAAACAAGGCTAAACTTTATAGTTAAGCTACAAGCCCCCAAGACTAACTTTGATGCGGCGGCGGCAGTGGGGAATAAGAAAATCAACATTTTTCTCTTAAAAGAAGAGCTTTGAATTCACAAGGGAGAAGAAGAGTGGTGTCTTCTTCTAGGATAAATCCTTGAATCCACAAGGAAAAATAAAATAAAAATAAATTTATTAATTCTGAAGATCTCCTTTACAATGATTAACTAAACCTACAGTTTGATCATAACAATGCAACAATGTCAAAGAACTAAAATCTACGTGAACATCAGGCCTTCATTAAGTAGAAAAAGATATAAAAAAGAAAAGAAAAGAAATTAGTTACTCATCTATCAAAGGATGCACCACGCTAGAGGAGTACTAATATAAATCAACAAAATCAAGAATCTAAGAATTATGAGAGGAGAACACTCCTTATCATTATGCAATATGAATTCAATTGCATATATCAGATGACAACAAAATTTTACAACTTGATAATAAAATGCATAAAGCACAACACCTAGGTTCACATTCAATTCATTAACCATTCCACAAAAGCAGATATCCAGATTATCACTTTATCTTAAATAATCGATCACAATGGAATACCTGTCGTGCAGCCAAGATCTCCCCTGAGGCGACAGCATTCGCCAGCCTGCATGTACATCGCATCATGATGGTCGGCAGCCCCGGAGCGATATTCCTGAACGCATCATCCTTGAACCCCTTCTCCAGATCCGCAGCGAACGCCCCCTGCTCGCTCCACTCATTCACCGCCTCCCCAGCAACCCCCATCTCCACCATCCTCTCCACCAGCCACAGCAGATGTCTCCCCTTCGCCACAGCTGAGTGCAGGTTCAGCCTCTGCTTTGCCTCGGCCTCGTCCCTGTCCCCCCTCACATCCGGGCTCCAATACGCCTCCAACAGCTCCTTCACCTTCGTGAGGCTCAAAACAAACACCCGAACGAGCACTCTCCGCACCGAATCCCGAGGCGAGAAGTCCCTCAAAACCCTGGCGACGAAAGCCTTGATCGTCGCGACCTTCGGATCGCTCCCGCCGGTGGCCGCGTGAACGAGGCCCAGCAGCATCTCCTCCGCCGCGTCAGCCCCGTGAGGGGAGAGCCTCGCGAGGAGCTCGGCGGACTCATCGGGGCCGAGGAAGGGGACCACCGAGAGGACCGCCCTCTCCTCCTCCTCGGTCCAGGGGACCGCTTCAAGGTACCGAACGCACGCCGCGATGAGCTCATCGAAGAGGAGCTCGAGAGCGACGGTGAGGATGGAGAGGGCCTCGGAAGGGCAGGAGATCGCGCCGGAGAAGTCGACGGCGTAGAGGAGTCTCAGTACGCGCACGTGCGTGTCGAAGGCGGGGACGGTGAGGTTGAGGCGGAGGGGATCGCCGTCGCCGGAGGATTCGTCGGTGTGCCTGCGCCAGCGGTCGGAGAGGAGGGCGGAGAAGTACCTGGAGCGGCGGAGGGCAGAGGAGTGGAGGCGGAGGTCGATGGAGGGGGCCGATGGGGGGTCAAGGTGGAGGAGGAGGAGGACGTCGGAGGTGGAGGAGTCATTGAAGCCGCCAGCGGAGGGGACCGGTGGTTCGTCGTCGGAGGGGGGAGAGGAGGAGGAGGAGGAGATCCGGGTGAGGTTGGAGGAGCTGCCGAGGCGTTGACGTTTTTTCGGAGCTGCGGATTGCATTTCGGTTGCGTTCGTGGGATGAAGAATGAGAGAGAGTGTCGCGTTTCGATAGGGAGAGATTTGGAGGGTCACGTTAAGAAGAACAGGTGACTCGGACGTGTGGCTGAGCTTATCCGGACGGACCGATGTTTCAGCATTCGCAATCAAGAGAGACGGTAGCCGTTTGATCAATAGGGTCTTCTGTTGTTGGGTGGTTGTGATTTATTTGGATGATTCTTTGCAACTGAAGAACCGATATCTATGAAGGCCTAGTAGGCCGGACACCCTCCCTTCTTGGGAGGCATGATATAAAGCCTCCAATGGGCTGAAGCTATTGGACTTCGGGCCCAGGTCAGTTCATGGGCCATGATGACCCTGGTCAACGGATGGTTTCAGCCCACAGGCTGAGTTTTTAGTGGGTTAGTCCCACTGTCCTAGTCGGCTCATGTTAGCCCCTCTATCAGGTACTTGTAAGTGGTTGTCCAAGGATCTCCAAAAAGCCCTGGCCCGAAAACCCGGCCCGGCCCGTTTTCAGGACTGTCCGGGCCTGGGCCCGGGCTTGGGCTGATTCTGGGCCCAGACCTGGCCCGTTGGCCTGTGGGGGTCCATACAATAAATAAGTCACATGTAATTTTATGTAATTTTTATTTAAATTGTAGTTGAATTATATAAATTATTAACATTTATATAAATGCCAACCTAATAGGTATATATAGTTATTTAATTTTTTAAGTAATTAATTCATTTAATATATTTATTTTTAAAAATTAAATAGACGTAAATATATTTTTTCAACATTATACTTTCAATTTTATGTCATTTTAACATTTATATATAAATGAACAACTTAAAATTAAAAAATCAAAAAATTAAAATGTTTAAAATTTGGGTCCACATGCCCGCTCCCTAGGCCTGACCTGTTTAGGCCGGGGCTACTGGTAGGGTTTGACCTTGGTTTTTTGGCTGTGGGCCGGCTGGACCGAGCCTGCCGGCTTAGGTCTTGTTCAACCGTTGCCGATGCTTATTGTCCACTATGGTTTAATCATACTCTAGCCACAGAGCTATATTATCAAAAGAAGAAGAAAAATTAACTAACAAAGCGTGTTGATTTTTTTAAATTATGTATCTTCCTAATAAAGTTCTTTTTTTATAAAATAAAACTGAAGAAGTGTATTTAAGGGTAATTAGGAGTCTGTGTGATCACTCATCTATGGTTTTTAGGTCTCTAGAAAAAATTTAGGTCCCTAAAACGTTGAAAAATTATGTTTAAGTATTTTCAGTCGGATGTTATTCAAAAATACTGAAAATATCATCGCCCAATTATGTGAAGGTTAAAAATATAGGTCCCTAAAACGTTTAGGTTGAAAATTTTAGGTCCCTAAAACGTTGAAAAATTATGTTTAAGTATTTTCAGTCGGATGTTATTCAAAAATACTGAAAATATCATCGCCCAATTATGTGAAGGTTAAAAATATACTGGTGAGTGTTAACACTGTACTTGAGATACTTAACAATGTATTGAAAATTGTTTACAATGTACTGAAATAATTGAACGATGGAGTATATTTTTTGTTAAAGTTAACAATGTACTAGGGAGTATTAACAGTGTACTAAATATAATTAAGAATGTATTAAAATAATTGTGCGGGTAGCATTTTTGATATTTTTGAAAAGCATTCAGCTAGAAAATCAAAAGATAATTTTTTTTCCACTTTAAGAACTTAAAAAAAAACTTGAAAAATTTCAGGGATCTAAAAATAATAGACCGGTGATGACAAAGACCTATAATTAATTTCCCATATATTTTATTTGTATTTTATAATATTGTATATATTAATACAATGGAACCATATGTTACATTAAATGATTTCGTAAATTGTATTAGTGATGATTATAAACTAGGTCAGGAAACATTTAGTATATCAATGCTCCATTTAATGCATGTTACAAACTGTGTTCATGGAATATCCATCATTACAAAATATATATCCATCTCAATAGGCTGTGTATAAAAAACACATGATGTGATAAGTTTCGTGCATGTGCATCAAATTCTAAGTTAATCATAATTTTAATCGACAAAGTATTAAAACTGTACTTTAAAGTCTCGTTTGAAAACAAAGTGTTGTTAAACGCATTTTAAAAAACTGACTTAATTAAAAAGTTACCTTCAACTTTTAATACAAAAGGTTTGATTTTTAAAAAACAAAAAAAATCTATTTATCAGGAATCATGTTTATCTAAATTATTTTATTTAAAATCTTATTTTTTATATGTGTTTTTAAATAGACTTTAAAAATTCTAAAATGACAAGATATTCAATAAAGAAATTCACCTGCATGAAAAAAAAATGAAAAGCATATTGTTTTTTTTCGATGATTTTCTTTTTTTTTTTTTAAAAAAAAAGACTGACAAGGGTCAGGGGGCTACACAACAGAGGGACGCAAGGCCCACCAGCCTGACATTTTTT
Organism: Acorus calamus; assembly: GCA_030737845.1. NCBI lineage: Eukaryota > Viridiplantae > Streptophyta > Magnoliopsida > Acorales > Acoraceae > Acorus > Acorus calamus. The sequence continues at coordinate 29,328,262 of CM060874.1, read as the reverse complement.
TACATCCCACTAACAAGGTTTTCACTCCAGTCCTTCCCCGTAGCCCATAGGGAGGCCGGAGGTGTCATTCTTAGGCAAGTTCAATGATTGATTCAATAAAAACGTTAGTCAAGCAAATAAATTATTTTATTCAATCAAATAATTTTCATTCTTTCAATAAATTATTCAATTTTTTTCTTAAACCTACACCATTATAGGACAATCACATTTTCACTCAATTTAACCATTCATTAAATCATCAACCGTAATGAATATTCAAGAACTAACATCTGAAAATTCATTTAAACATTTAGGCATAAAAACCATTTAAAAGACATTCGAAACATTTAAGTTTATTATGAAAACTAAATCTAACCATGTTTGAAACGCTGACACATGTTAATCATCCAAGAAACAATTTTAGTTTGAAGGTAGAACACGTCTATGGATGTTGACTTAGCTCATCAAATGACAAAATAAAGCTAAGAACCATTATAATAGCATGAAGAGAAACTTCTTACTACTTTTTTTTTTTTTACTACATCAAAAAAAAAAAAATTTTCTTACTACTTTAGGAGAACGTTTTGTATATTATCAAAAGATAACTTCAATCCAAAGACTATTTAAGTCCAACGACTAACCACATATGTTGATCATCACATAACAAAATCACTTCTCTATCTGAGGAGAAGACGGATTTCTACACAACAAACTATGCATAACAGTTGAAGGCAGGTGATTGGTGATAACTGTCACATCACAGCTATCAACAGCCAGCTGGAGCTTAACTGTTATAATTAACCATATCGATAAAGGTGACTAAGTTCCACATAGCGAGTTTAAGAGCTATCACATGGAAAAATCCGCCATGTTAACAAATCTTGCTCAACATGTTAGAATTCGTCTATATAGAAGGGCACCACCACAAAATCAAGCATCAAATTCTATCTTTTCAGTTCATTTTTTCTTTCATTTTTAAAAGTTAGCAAGTGATTCCTTGATTTTGTGAATGTGGTAAGCACCACACTAGTGTCAAGATAGATCAATTTCATGACCAACAGTCCATCTTTCACATGCTCTCTTCGGATCTCAATAGTTTGATTTGATTTGATTACAGAACTTAAGATTCTACTCTCCTACAATTGGCTAATCATTTGTGATCGTGTTTTCGATCAAATCTGGTGAGAGATGGTGGAGGCAAGAACCAGCATCACGAACAGAAGACTGTTGAGAAACTATGTCCTGACAAAAAAGAGGACATCACCGATTTTTCATTTTATTTGTTATTTATTTATTTTTCTTTAGTTATTGAGATTTGCTTCTATCAAAATGAGTTATTCAAAATATATTTTAAAGTCAATTTCAAAATTTCAAAAACTTTATGTCATGATACTCACCAAAACTGTTGTCAAACAATGAGCTCCATTTTAAAATTTAGCTTAGAACCCACCAAACTAAACACTTTCAAGGTCGGCCCTGAATACATTAAATATAAGTGAGATGTAAGGAGCAGACTTACAACAACCTAACACTACACGCCTCAAATCACGATGGGAATGATATTAAGGACAAAATATATCATTCTCCACGACTAAATATTGTCATATGGGTAATATATCATTTTCCACGACCCCTACTCTTCATTACTTGCAAATCAACTAAATAAGTGTTATTTCTGAATGTTTGTCTTCGAAATGAAAACAACCTACTACTTACTAATTACAACCAAGTATTATTAAATCACAATATTTTATTTACTAATGTATATTACATGATTCTTGAATTCCATGAAAACAACCTACTACTCACTACTTACAACTAAGTATTATTAAATCACATTATCTTATTATTTACTAATATATTACATGATCCCTGAATTCCATGAGGGCCCTTTTAATAAACCAAAAATGGAACCTCGTGACAGGCATTTAATTCCTCTTGAAAGCGCTCCTCCCAAACGAAACAATAAATTAATCGGAAGCATAGTGGCATATACGTAATTCCTTCCAAATCCTTGCTCCATTTCGTCACTGCCCTTCCACTGACCAAACCTTCCCCCCCTTTTTTTTCCCCATTGAAGAGGGTCCCCGAAACCCACTCACATACTCTACCAGCTCCCCCTCCACAATGCAAACCCCATCTGCCGCCGCGAATGCTCGCCGGTAACCTAAAAGTCGCCGGAGAGAATGCCCTCCAAGAACCACACCTCCTCCCACGCCTCCTCCGGGGGCGGCGCCGGAGCCTCTCCACTTGAACACTCTCTCTCCGATAGGACCGCCTTCTACGCCTCGATCGGCGTCGCCTCCGCCGCAATCTCCGCCATCGTCGTCATCCTCGTGGTCCTCTCCGTCCGATGCATTCGTCGCCGACGGTCTCGGGTGAGGCATTCGTCGAGGCTGATCCCGGTCGTCACCAAGGAGATCGAAGTGGAAGCGCTGGCGGATCTGTCGTTGGAGGCCGGAGGGAAGAGATTCGTCGTGATGGAGAAGGAGGAGACGAACGGGAGCGGGTTTAGTGAGGTGTCGGGTTCGAGCAAGGGATGCTCGTCGGCCGCATCGGGTGTTTCGGGGGCGGAGATGACGAACATCGGGTGGGGGAGGTGGTACGGATTGAAGGAGCTGGAGGCCTCGACGGGGGGGTTTTCGGAAGGGAATATCATTGGTGAGGGAGGTTATGGTGTTGTCTATAGAGGTGTTTTGGGCGATGATTCGGTGGTGGCGGTGAAGAATCTCCTCAATAACAGGTGTTTTTGGGTTTTCCTTGAGAAATGTCATCTTCGTTTCGTGGGTTCTCGAAATCTTGGGTTTTAGTTATTAATTTTTGTGTCGGGGGATTTTTAGATTACCTTTTTTGGTAAATCATTTTGTTGTTTTTGTTTTAGAATTTTTAACTTGATATTGTGCTGGAGATCTATCATTGTATGTAATGCTGACGCACTGACTCTCTTGGAAGACTAACCATTGTTTTTGTTTAAATCGAGTGAGTTTTATTCTTTTGAAAATTCAAGTTCTGGGTTTTTTTGTTTCAAAATGGAGTGCTCTTTCATTTGAAGAAGAAACATGACAAAATTTGAAAAACTGAGAAAATTTTGTGGATACGATGCTTTAGTAGTAGTGATTTAGAGTGACTTTTGAACCTGAAGGAGATGAACTTGTTCTGAAATTCTTCATCTACAGGGGGCAGGCAGAGAAGGAATTCAAGGTGGAAGTTGAAGCTATTGGGAAAGTCAGGCACAAGAACCTTGTGGGGCTTATTGGATGTTGTGCAGATGGCCCTCAGAGGTAATTCATTGATGATGAGCTTCTGTTGTAGTTTTGGACCTTACACAGTTTTATACATTAACTTTAAATTGGCACACTAGGATGCTTGTCTACGAATACGTTGATAATGGCAATCTGGAGCAATGGTTGCATGGGGATGTTGGGCCTGTAAGTCCACTTACATGGGAGATCAGAATGAAGATTGCCATAGGAACGGCAAAAGGGTGAGTAGTTTTCTGCCTCCTCCGTTTGATGAGTATTGTGTTAATTGCTTTATTTCATGACTGTCATGCCTGGGACATCATATTGTGTTCTTGTAAAACATTGGATTAATCGCGTATTAGAAACAGGTTGATATTCTAAAATTTTATCTGATCATTTAGTTCTATTCTCCTATATATGGCAAAGAAGAGAATCCATTGGCCATATTCCCCACATTAATTTCCATTCAGGATGAGAGAGTATCTGCTATGACATGTTGATGCTGAAAGTCTAATATCTGAGGAATGAGGACTTTTAGGGTGCGTTTGGTTGCGCGATTGCGCTACGATTGCGATTACAGGAAGCTGCGTTTGCAATCGCGCAATCAAACAGTTTTGTAATCACAGTTTTAAACCCAGCGATTGCAAGCAAATAGTGCCCAAAAGCTGCGATTTCGAAAAGCTGAGAAAGTGAGCTTCCTGCAGAATCAGGTTTGTAATCGCAGATTCCTGCGGAATCAGTTTTGCAATCGCGCAACCAAACGCACCCTAAATATATGAGAGCAGGGTAGTATTTCTTTATTGGAATTGAGGTCAATACGGATCCTTTTGGACTCCTGAGAGGAAACTGATGTGATATTATTTCCAACACTGGCTACACCAATCCATGTGAAAGCATTTGCATTGATGAATGTCCAGGAAAAGGCATTTCACGTTATCTGACCAAGATGGAACACGCTGATGGCTTTTATAATTTTTTTTATTCTTACCTGTGCTGGTACTAGTTACATTTGCTTTCCATTCAGATTGTACTTGTACATTTATACTCTGTAATGAGTTTTTTCTTATGTAGCTGTTGTGTTTCTTAACAAAAACAAATTCACTTATCTGCCCGCAGCATAGCTTATTTGCATGAAGGACTAGAGCCCAAAGTTGTTCACCGGGATGTCAAATCCAGCAATATACTTCTTGATAAGCTATGGAATCCTAAAGTGTCAGACTTCGGACTAGCAAAACTTTTGGGTTCGGGATCAACCTTCGTGACTACTCGTGTGATGGGAACTTTTGGGTTTGTTCTTTGTGATCTATAATTTTTTTCTATGCATTTTAGAGGCCTTTTATCCTAATGTATCTAACGTGAGCTTATACATCATTTGTTGTGATAATCATTTTTTTTCCACCCGGATGAACATTGTTAGCTGGATGATATGTCAAGAGGACTGCTGTCACTAACTTTTTTCTTTCCTTGTTTACCCTGCGATATCTCTTGCAGCTATGTTGCTCCGGAATATGCAAGCACAGGAATGCTTAATGAGAGAAGCGATGTGTACAGCTTTGGGGTTCTGTTGATGGAAATAATTTCTGGGAGGAGCCCTGTTGATTATGGAAGGCCAGTTGGGGAGGTGCTTAAACCTTATTATGATTTCCTGTACTCTAGCTGATCTATAATCCTCAATTCATGGTTCAATACCAATACATAAATTTTCACTTGTAGGTAAACTTGGTTGAATGGTTTAAAGGGATGGTGGCAAGTCAGCGTAGTGAAGAAGTAGTGGATCCGTTGATTAAAGTTCAGCCCTCACCCAGAGCTTTGAAAAAAGTTTTGCTAGTTTGTCTTCGCTGTATAGATTTGGACTCACAAAAGCGACCGAAGATGGGGCAAGTAGTACACATGCTCGACGGCAGTGAATTCCTTTTCCGCACGGTAAGCTAATACACCATTTCAAAGTTAATATAAATTTGTATTTGACGATGGAAGGCAATGACAATTTTCTATACACATCCAAAACATAGGACTATTAGTATCATAGTGACAGAATTAATAGAATATCATTGTTGATATTAATACAATTTTCTCCTTTCTGAATGTTTAGTGAGCTTTTTGGTTGTATAAAAGGTCAATTATATATATATAAAACTATTAATAGGTCAAATATTTCTTCTATGTTGTTAGACCAATGTGCCCCACTCATTCATTTCTGTCCATCTCTATGTCGGTGACCTCAATTTCAAACTTTGTAGGTTTATCCTTAAGTTTCACTGCCCTGATGCATTGAAAAGGGTTCCATATAATCCAAGAGACATAATGAACTCACAAGTAAATTTAAATTTTTCTTCCATAGCGCTTAATTTTGCTTCCTATCTTGTAATAGTTTTTTGTAAATATATCTGGATTGTTACTGCTATTTAAACTCCTCCGTCACATCTATGGCATGCATTTTATTTTACTATTTGTGGTGAAGAATCTTTCTAAATCCCAATATCCCATAATTATTTCCTATAGAAAGCGAATTGAGAACATCAAATTACATTCCCATATATGGTAATACTAGCAAGACTCAGATTGTTTTCAGTTATTCCGAGTCTTCTGCCTTCAGGGACTCAACTTCTTCCCAGTTGCAAACCCATGTAGCACTTTTTTCTGCGTTATAACCAAAATACCGATGTTGTAGGTGTGTCTGAGCCTCAAGCAGACAAAATGTTTCATTGTAATTTGTTTGATCCAAGATTTCAGAAAGACTGAGGAGGAAATGCCAAACGAATTTTATTCCTTATGATTGTACCAAAAAAAAACTTTTCAAGTGGCCTTGGGTATAATTTTATTCACTTTCACTTTCCACTCTCAAATGCAGAGGATCTCAGAAGCATTATTAAGATTCTCGTTTCAATAGAAAGTCCTTCTTTACAGCGCTCAAGATTACTACCGTAATTAGCTAGCTGATTTCTCTTTGGTCATGCCGTGATTCCCTTTTTTAATGCTGCATTCCCTTCCATAATTACTTTGCCAGTGAATTGTTTGCATTTTTAAGGATCTGTATAACTAATATCCTTTAATTAGATCTAACATTCTACTACTGATCTGAGAATTAGAATCAAAGTTAGGTTCAATCCCCAGCATGCCCGGATAATATTTGAATGTGCTAGCTCATTATTATATGGGATTTGACCAACATATTTTTCACATGACATCAATTAATTGCATTATCTGTACTTTAGGAAATTAGCTAAATGTTGTGTCCATGTATTCATTTACATTTATTTGTTATTTTCAAGGTAAAATCATGTTATGCCCCCATCACCTTTCCACCGTCGCTCATGTCCTTGTGCTTGTAGAATTTTCATACTGAAATGTTGAATACTTTTTTTCCCCGATGCATCTGCCATCTGCAATCTGAGTTTTCTAGTGCATGTGATTTTATGGTTTGGGACTCAACCAAATGTCTTATTAGGTGTTAGTGGTCATCATATAAAAACTGCATAGATGTTTAATCTTTATTATTGCACTTCAAAAATGGTATTCCATGCATTGCAGGAAAACCGTTCACCAGAGCCAACCCTGAATACTTCTGTGCTCCAATCATCTGTCAGCAGAATTCCTCTCCTATACGAGAATATCGGACATGGAAATTCTGAAAGATCGATATGGAGATGATGAATGAACCTAAGAGGGAAAAGTTGCTATACAGCTTGTAAATCCTTGTTTTCATTTATTTAAGAATGGAACTTCTTCCATGTTATGTTTTTAGTGTTGTGGAACATAAATATCACAACGTGTATATGATTCGTATAATGCATATTCTCTCTACTTATGCTTATTTTCAGCTTGTGATGCGTACTGTTTGGTCTTTGTATTCTTAAAACAAAGCTAAGTTCACCAAAATGAATTCCATGCATTAGCTTTGGACTTATTTTTTTTAAACAGTTCCATACATTATTCTTGAATTTTTTTCTTATTTTTTCTAAAAGTTTCCTGTTATACTAAGTCTTTTTTATATTTTCAAATGTAGTTTTTTATATCTCACTCGCCTCCTTCACTCACCGAATACCTCATTGAAAATTTTTCACATTTTATAAATGATATCATTAGATATATGTTTTACATTTTATAAAAATACATATCTTGTTAGATAAGATATATGATTTTAAAAAAACACTATCTATATTTTAGATCATAAAAAAGATTGTGTGTACTGTGTAATGTTTTTCTACCTAAAAATAATTACACTAGGATTTTCGTTCATGTAAAGGGAGAAGTGGTACACAATTAAAAATGGTTAAAACATTATTTAAATTAAAAATGGTATGCATTAGCTTGGCTATTGCGACTCCGGCAGGTGTTTAGGCTATATTGCTCACCAGAAATGAAGTGGTCTTTATCGAGTAGGTATTACTTTGATAACTTATGGCATCCCCTTTCTCATTTTATTTCTGAAAGGAGTATGTATCTAGCAATTCGTGTTTAGGGAGATAGATTTCATATCGAAGAGTAAGAAAATTTGTGTGTTTTCGAACCTGGTAGGCGGTGGCCTATCGTCCACCGGGATCTCTTGGTTATGCTACTTTGTTTTTGTTTTTAATTTCTCTTATTCTCTTTATCCCAAATTAATCATTGTACTTTAATCTATTTAAATACAATATTTATTTTCTCAAAAAAAAAAAAAAAACTAAAGTGAAAGTGAAAGTGAAACAAAGCTGAGAAGTAAAGAAACGCCTCCGAATTCCACTCACCAGAAAACACTGCTCTGCCCTGCTATGAGAGAGTGTCCCACGCTCCATGGTTTCCGCTTTTGCAGTACCACATTCCAAGAAAAACTGTACCCCACTGAATAAAATTAATACAGCGTCACTATCAAACCATGTAATCCATCCGATCACTATACCTCCGAAACTCGACCGCTGTGATTCAAAACCAAAAAACAACCCTTTTTTTAAACCAAAAATACAATAATTTAATTATAAGTCCACCCTCGAATTATTTTCATGATCTTATAATATTTGAACTTATTTTTAAGTCCTCATATCTCATGATATACCATTTTGGACCCTTCTATCTGTGTACCACCAAGTCCACCTTATATATTTTATTTTTATCTCTCTCTTCATTGTCTGTGTACACTGTTAATATATATGTGTATATTATAAAACTATCTGTGTACATCATTAGCATATATGTATACACTGTTAAGCTGTTTGTAAAATTTGTTAATGATTTTATACATTATTATTTTTATTATGTTGATGAGTTCAAAAACATTCTTCTTTTTTAAATTAAATAAAAATTAATTAGGTCCTTTGGAGTCCTTAAATTATTTTTAAATCCTTAAACCATCTTAATTTAATTTTAGATCCTCATATCTCATTATATATATATTTTTGGATCGTCTATACATTGTTAAGTCCACAGTTATATTTTTTTATTTTTACCCTACCTTCTCATCGTCTGTGTATATTGTTAATAAATTTGTGTACTTTGTTTATATGTCTGTGTTTTGTGTACATTGTTAAACTATTTGTATATTTATTGATGATTTTATACATTGTTAATTTTATTTATTATCATATCATTATATTGAGACATGATGTCATTTTATTTGTTAATTTTATTTTTTATATTAAGATATTATATTGAGACATGATAAAAATTTATTATATTTGTCATTATATTTGAAGCGCATAAAAATTAAGATTTGGTTGTTTGTGGGAATGGGGAAGTGAGCTGGGACACAAAAGATGTCAAGGCATAGATAAAATTTAAAAAAAGAGATAAAAGATGACCCCCGTTAAATGGTAAGTACATAAAAATAATGGATAATGTTACATTCAGCCTCATTTTCAACCTTAATTCAAATCTATATGTGTTTCAATTTTTTTAAAATAGTATATCTCATCTAATAAGGTACGTGCTTTTATAAAAAAAATAATGCATATACTCTAATGAATTGTACGAATGCATTTATAGAAAATGTATTTTTTTTAAACATATACCTTATTAACGTGAGTATATGCTTCGATAGAAATCTATCGACACATATAAAATTAAAATTGAGGCTGAAAATGAATCTAGATGTATCAACGTCCAAATATAATATCTCAACTAATATGAAAACTCAATAAAGAATTCAGATATTCTAGAGATATTCCATTAACTAAAAAATAACTCAATGGGTCATGCAAAGAACCCATAATTAATTTAAAAAATAAATATGTATATATCTATACCTTATCTCCCTTCCCAAGTACCACCGACGCTTTTATTTGAGACCGGATCCGGTCAAGACTGGATCCGGTCAGTTCGGTCAGTATCGAACTGGACAACGTATAAATTGAACTGCACCACCTATAAATCAAACTGCACAATCAATTGTTGAGTATATATCTCACTATTTCTTTTATTGGAATCAATCAACTATCAAAGAACAGATAATTCCTAAGTATCATCAGTATCCAATAAGAGAGTAAAATATATATCTAACAATTGATTGTGCAATTCAATTTATAAGTAATGCAGTTGAGGACTGATCCGGTCCCTTTTATTTATAAGCCATGTGTAGACTGTAGTCCTCTCTCTCCGAAGGAAAAACCCCTGAAGATCTGCACTCGAGAACAACAGATGTCAAACCGATTCAACTAAAACCAACACACAAGCATACACACACTCCCTTTAAAGCCCCAACAACAAAAAAAACCCCCCCAAAAATGGTCACTCCCGAAACCGAAATGGCGAAATCCCCCTCCCGAACCCGCCACCCTTCCTCCTCCTTTCTCACCGAAACCCTCCTCTTCAGCGGCGGAGCCCTGGTCGCTTTCCTCCTCCTCTGGACCGCCTGGTCCTTCTCCAACACCACCACCACCTTCACTTTCAAACCCTCCCTATCATCCAAACAATGCGACCCCCCAAATCGCCACCACGATCCTCCCGACCAAACCTTCTACGACGACCCAAACCTCAGCTACTCCATCGACGGTCCCCCAATCACCGACTGGGACGCCAAGCGCCGCCGCTGGCTCGCCCTCCACCCGACCATCCAAACCCGGCCCGATCAGGTACTCCTCGTCTCGGGTTCCCAACCCAAACCGTGCCGGAATCCCATGGGGGACCACCTCCTCCTCCGCTTCTTGAAGAACAAGATCGACTACTCCCGCATCCACGGATTTCAAATCTTCTACAACAATGCGTTGTTCCACCCCAAAATGGGCACGTTTTGGACGAAGCTTCCCTTAATCAGATCCGCCATGATCGCGCACCCGGAGTCCGAGTGGATCTACTGGGTCGACTCCGACGCGGCCTTCACCGACATGGAGTTCGACATCCCCTTCGACAAATACAGGTCTCTAACTTTTTTACGAAGTCTCGTCCCATTCTGTGATTTCAGTCTCTTGTGTTGATCCACTTTGAGTTTGAGTGGAGGCGTTAGATTACATACAAAGTCAAAGAGTTAGTCTCTCATCCACAGAATGCTCAGTCATCCACAGTTGCCAGATTACAGTTTCATCCTGTCCACAGCAGTTTGTCCGCAAATTCATGCTGTTTGATTCATCTTGAGTTTGGGGGTGTTAGATTATCAATTTGTTATTATATTAGTTTGTACAATTATATAAAGAGCTTAGTTAGATCTCATTATTCTTTTCCTCTTCAAATTTAACAGGAATCACAACTTAATCGTCCACGGCTGGTCTCACCTGATATACGAGAACAAGACCTGGGTGGGACTCAACGCCGGCATTTTCTTGATCCGGAACTGCCAGTGGTCAATGGAATTCATCAATGTATGGGCCTCCATGGGCCCGATCAGTCCGAAGTACAAAGAGTGGGGGAAAATTCAGAAGTCGGTGTTCAAGGACAAGGCGTTCCCGGAGTCGGACGATCAGACGGCGCTGGCTTACCTGATCTTGAAAGAGAAGGAGAAATGGGCGGACAAGATTTACCTGGAGAACGAGTACTATTTTGAGGGGTATTGGGTGGACATAGTGGGGAGGTTGGTGGGGATAGGGGAGAGGTATTTGGAGGTGGAGAAGGGTGAGTGGGGGTTGAGACGGAGGAGGGCGGAGGTGGTGGGGGTGGGAGTAGCGGCGAAGGAGAGAGAGGGGTGGGTTAAGGAGGGGTGGGGGAGGCCTTTCATCACGCATTTTGCGGGGTGTCAGCCTTGTAGTGGAGACCACAACGTGATGTATTCGGGGGAGAATTGTTGGGAGGGGATGCGGAGGGCGCTCGACTTCGCTGATGATCAGGTTTTGAGGAGCTTCGGATTTAGACACGTGGATGTCGGTAATGACTCTGGTGTGGTGGGACTGCCTTTTGATTACCCTAATAAAGCTTGATTTAAGGTAATTTTTTTTGTTTATTGTTAAAAGCTTTATGCATGATTGACGGATGATGATGGATTATGTTGACTTTGGTCCATTTAAGTTTGAATGCGTCAAATGCGTTGTTTGTCTTTGAGTAAGGGATGATGAGTGAATTATTAACGGGAGAGATTGGGTTGCCATCACGTGCATTTGGCTTTTGATAACTTTCAGTATGGGCTTGCCTTTAAATGGCACCGCTTTTATAGTTGGAAAATTTGAGTATATTGAGAAAAGCATTTATAAATGTCGTTAATAGATAAATGAGTATATGAAATATTTCTGTTCGAGTTGTAGCGATGTGTTATATTTCTTGTTTGTTATGTGAAATTTGAAAGAATTTTCTGTAAGATTAGAAACAAACAGACGGATGCAGCCTACCAGCTTAACTATAAAGTCGGCTACGAAAGGCTCCTCCGTCATTAAAAAAGAAAAATTTCAGTTGAGTGTATATTTTTCGTCTAATTGAGTGTATTTATATAATTTAAAAAATAGCCTAGGTGTTTTTTAAATTTTTTTTATTGTTCATTAATGAAATTTACAATATATATATTTTTATTGTTCATTAATGAAATTTACAATCTTAAAAACTTATTATATATAGTTGGATGTATTACATTTATTGTAAAAAAAAACATTTACATTTATTGGACTTTCCATAAAAAAAAATCATTTTGAAACGGTCATTTGACCGTTGCATGGGGCTTATGGGTCAGGCCTGGCCCATATTCTGGGCGGGTCAGGTTTTGGTCCTACAGGCCTGGACAAGCGAGGTGGGTTTGTCTGCTTGGACCCTTGTGTTTTTTTTTTTAGTTTTGGTGATGCTTGGAGCCTTGTGTAATAAAATTTTGACATAACTTGTAGCAGTTTTACAACAGAAGTTATAATGTTATATGCCTTGCACTGCAACATTTTTACTACAAGAATATTGAATCCTGTTCCTCTGTTTCATCATGGTATGCTCTGCTTTTTGTTCAACTTGACTTGATTAATTTTTTCCATGTTCACTATTTTTTTTTTGGTAGAGGAGCTTTGTTACTCCAAAAATGTTATTAATATGATACAACTTCCGAGGTCTTTAGGGAGACATTGTTTGGTGGACGGACAATATCTTTTCCAGCCCTAAATCCACTCCATACATTTTTCATGTTTTGATTTATTTATAAATTGTATTTGTACATCTCATCTAATGATATATATCATTATATAAAAATAAAATATAAACTTCAATGAATTACATTGATCAATTTCTAGAAAATGTAAACATTTTCTAACGAGTTATACACCTCTTTAATATAAGTGTATGACGCTAATGACATTCGTGAAATTGGGATTGGGGCAGTTAAATTACTCTTGGTTGGCTGTTGAATTTAGGAGTTACTATGTTTTCTTGGGCTTTATATGATTTGATGGTTAGGCGAGATTTTAGACCCCACTCTGCAGAATCACATGAACTGCATCGAACGCCACTTTGATGACAGTGGAAAACGATGTATGTAATTTGTAATGTTTTCAATTTGTTTTAAATAAGTGAGATGATGATAGAATAATTTGTCATGTATTGCAGGAGATCATGATGTGATTGCCAATGACCCTCCCCCCACATGCAGTTGAGTATGTACTATATTGACGTTCCTATAGAAAAAAGTTGCTTGTGTATAGTCTCGAAGAGATATGTATGTTTCCTCGGATCACGTTCCTCACACACTTTCTGTTGTTCATGTAATATTATATATTTTGATGGTGTTAATTTTGTGCGTGTTCCATGGAGGAATTGGTGTTCATCTTTTAATTGACTGACTTTTCTTTCCATTTGGTTTGGATTTTTCTGGCTATAACTAGGCATGACAAAGGAATGGGTTTAATTCAATGTCATCCAATGATATAGACTAAATTAAAAAAAAAAAAAAAATTTGTATTATGAACGTGGAGACTTTATCCCCACTAACCCACTTTTTGGTTGGTGGTGATAATAGAGGGAGGGAGAGAGAGTGTGGCAGGCAGTGAGAGAGGAAGCGGCGGTCAAAGGATGTTGAAAGAGGTCAAGAAAGAGAGAGTGTGGAGGTGGGTGGCAGGGGAAGGGGGATTGCTTGATGTGAGTATTGACTCCCTTGTAATTGTTAGTTGATCGTATAAAAATCTATCAAGAATGGGATAACTCTCTTCACATAAAATATAAAAATCTATCAATAATTTAATTTATCATTAAACAAATATATTGATGTTTTCATTTTTTATAAATCTGGTATGGTTAAATAATTAGGTGTATATATAAAATCAATAATGATTTTTGGGCCCCAGTTAGTAAACCCCATCTCAAGTCCCATGAGGTGGCAAGATGAAAATCTCCAATATGCCCTTCCATGTAATTTGTGCATTATATACCATAACATATCCCTTGATTTACGAGGTTGTTACGATTGGATTTGATATGAATAAAATGCAAATACCAAATACATCCTCTTTATGGACCCTGTGTGAAGGTAAATGAAGGGAAGGGAAGATCAAAGTTCTCCTTTATGGACCCTGTGTGAAGGTGAACTAAGGGAAGGGAAGGGAAGATAAAAAAATTAATCTGTAAAGAATTCTTTTAAGAATGTACACCTCTCACTCTCACGACCCACGGTGGAAAGACCACAAACGGGCGCACGGTGCACCCATCCGAGGGTCCATCATCACTTCCCAAACCATCACTTGGTGAGGGTTCATCGAAATCCCAGGTGAACCGTAATCGAATCATCCTTTTTTTTTGTAATTGAGTTTTAGGGTTCATCATCATATGATCCCAGCCAGCATTTCTTGATCATTCTCTTTGAATTTGAGTGAACGCAAGTATTATCATATTTGAATGATTTTTAATTCTTTTTTACATTTTTTAGGGGGGTCTCACGATTATATCTTTTTGGTTTAAAGAACTTTAGTCCAAGATTATCTTTTTATCGGGGAATGTAAATGTATTGTTTTTTTTATCGCAAAAAAAAACTAGAATGACACGCGTGGAATTGTTAGATGATGATTTCTTCTCATTAAAATACAAATGTAAAGCTTGGCAAGGTTGAGCTCTTCGTATGTTCCTTTCAGGATGAAAAAATTGAGTATTTGGAGTTTGAATATGTAGTGATAGCAGAGAAGCAAAAGGTAACAGTGATGTGTATCTGAATAATGAATAATTCAGATACATATCCAATGTATCTGGATTTTATATACATATTGTATTTAGGTACGATCTGTATAATCGTTTATGTTGTTGTTTATGTGTATAATTATGCATATTGAATCCTTCAGCATATCTTAGTCTTGTCTGATCATTTTTTTAACTAATATACATTTGTCTAATATAAAATTTTTAATGACGATTTCAGATACACGTAATGTGTATCTGAATAATTTATTCAGCCCAATGTATTATATGTTATGTTTGTTATGATGATTTGATTAATGTGTATCTGAATAATATTTAAATATTTTTGTTATGTATATTTAAAGAAATTTATTAATCATATAATTTTTGTAAATCACTTTTCTCAAATACAAAAATGAACAATATGCATAAGATACCTTTGACGATTGCATGTGTATCTGAAATTTTTTAGATACATTTGTATCTGAAAAACTAATATAAGATTATGTCTAAATCTGTAAATGTATATGAAAAAACTAATATATTAATCTGTATCTGAAATTCTAATTATATTCATATGTATTTGTAGCTGTATCTGAAAAAAAGTTGAAGTAGAAGTCGGAGGAGGTGGAGGCTGGAGGAGGGGTCGAAAGGTAGTCAATCCACCTCTCATATGATAGAGGCGACGAAATGAATCCAATGGTGGTGATGTCAGTTGTTGGAGATGAGAAGGCTGACCGAAATGAATTTTTGAAGTGGTGGATGTTTTAAGAGGGTAAAAAAGAAATATTTCACACAAGATTGTTGAAGGGCTAGGAGATCCCTATTAATGAGGGATTGTTTTTATGATAGTGAAAAATTCAAATACAAAGGAAGGGTAATATTGACTTTGCTCTTTTTATATTTTTAAAAAGTCAAATAGGAAACCAATAAGGTAATGACACATATTGGGGCTTCTCAATGGGGCTTAAATTTTAGGGTCCATGTAGCAAGACCCATATAAAATTCATTAGTAACCAAGCCCAAAAACAAAAAACAAAGATTCATCAGTCAACATATTTTATTAGTATTTAAATCCAAGGCTCCGTTTGGTAACGAGGTTTTCGCTTTTTGAAAAGCTAAAATCTCAAAATCGTGCAGTCAAACGGATTGGATTCTGGCGGAATCAAAAGCTGGATTTCTTTTAATCTCTCTTGAAATCTGTGTTTTTAAAATCTCAAAAAGAACGCTTTTTGGTCGAAATCGATTTTTTGAATTGAAAAACAACTTTTTCTACCAAACATTAAACTCCTTTCAAATATTGATTTCTAAATTAAAAAAAAACATCCCAAAAAAGTTAAGGTCTAAAATTATCTTAAAAAACAGCTTTATTTCAAAATCTACTTCTCAATCTGTGTTTCCAAACGGAGTCCAAGTCTATATCATCTAAATCAAAGTCTATATTATCTTTTATTATTCCCAAACCAATGAACCAAACGCTAAAACCAAGCATCTCGCAAGGATTTCAAGTAAAATGATTTTTAATAAAATAATAAAAAATGTAAATAGAATCATCCAAAATAAGAGAGATGTGATTGAGGCAGCGCTATAATCATCAAGAATATGTTGACGAGGAAATGACTTGTTTTATATTATTTTAAAATCTTTCATATTTAACATATAAGTAATATATATGCATTATTAAATTCATCTCCAAATTTTTTTTTCTATGATCACGTTTTTAAAAATGAAATACTAAAAAATACATATACCAGATTTCTCTATCTATGAACTTATAGGATAATGTTATTTATAATCCAGAATGCAATTCACGAATAGTCTGTGCATGTTATGTTACTATTTTTTTAAAATAGTAAATCTCAAATTATATGTTATAATAAAAGTACAAATCGTATAATTTTAAATTGAATGAAAACAAAGTAGATAAGGTTTACGAGACTGCTTTTATTAAAGCTGAAAAAAAACGTGTGCCTCCCAAAACAAAACAAAAAACGTTCGGCGTCGGCAACAAACTCCTCCCATCTCATCCTCCCGCAATAGTCGAGACCTACCTCAAACATTCCACCTTGAAACGATTATTTGCTTTTTCTCCTATTTTGATTTTGATTCGTTTTCAAGGGTTAGTATTTTTAAAGTGTTAATTCTGGATTTGACGTTCTCTCTCTCTCTCTCTCTCTCTCTCTCTCTCTCTGTAGACTTGTTTGTGTTGGTTGGTTCGCTGTGTAGGTTTATGGATTCGCCAGATAAGATCCCAAGCTTATTGACTCCTCAATTTAAGTAAGTTTTTCTGTTTCCTTGGTGGTGATTGTTGTCATTATTTTTATTTTGAAAAGAATGCTATTATTTATATTTGAGAGCGCTGATACACGCAGTCCTTTTTACCGTCCATTTTGTAACCTCATTCGCTATGATAACGTAATATATATTACACTATCTTAATGTATCAGTCCTATTATGGTATATGTAATATGACCTAAATTTTTCTTTTCATTTTTTCAATATGAAAAAAAAAATCACTAATGTATCTCAATATATACTGTATTTCATATAACAACACGCAGTGTATGATTTTTAAAAAAACGAAAAACGAGATGAACTGTAATTGGGGTTGCAATGAGGGTTGTGTGTATCTTTTTCCTATGTTTGATGCTTGTTTACAATCACTGCATGGGACAGCTTTTTTGAAGGGGGTGAAGGTTGTGTTGGTTTTAAACATTCTACTTTTAACAACCTTATGTATGTGGAAAGATGATTGTGCTTCAATATCACGAACAACAAAAAAATGAAATCCCCCAAAAGGGATTCTGAGTTAAGTAGACTAGATGAAAATTAATGGTGAACTAGTTGGTTAATAGCACATGACTAGATGAAAATTAATGGTGAACTAGTTGGTTAATAGCACATTGGAAATTGAAGTGCAATTAATGAAAAGTGAACTATAGAATAAGTGAAGGGTACATTGCTTAATATTACATTAAAATTTTAATTATGATGAAAAAGATGAGAATTTAAAATTGCGTCACTATAGTTTTAGTACATGCCAACTTGGTTACCTACTAAAAACTATCACACGGAGATCTTAAAACTGCTTCTAAGGGTCATCAGAGATTGGAATGTTTCAATACTGGGTGTTCTTTAAAAAAAATCTTGAAAGCTAATGCATCATGCCATCTTTTCTTTTCTATTTTTTTTCTTTTTGCGTTTAATTGTCAAGTTCATTGACATTCTTAGCTAAATCAGCTGTTAATGGGAGTGTTTTGTGGTTTGTGGAATGTGTAGAGTTCTCGGAGATCTGGTGCATGGATGCTTCTGTCAGAATTTTGCTGGCATTTGCTTCATTTTGTGGTTACATGGTGCATCAAGTGTCACATATAGTTGATACATTCCAATTTTATCTCATTTCAAGAGGTTTATTGAGAGAGTACAACATTCTTCAAGTTAAAAAACTTCGCCATCTAGCCATTGTATTTGACAGTGAAGAAGCTCATCAAACTTCAAAAGTTGGTGAGCTTATGCGCTACTTATCGTCTCTTGGAGTGAAACATCTCTCTCTTTATGACATGGAAGGTATGGATGGATATGTGAGTGATTCTTTATTAGTGGCATGCAATGTAGGTTTATTACTCCCAGTCAATATTGTATCAGAATTTGAGATATGCATTTCCATCAGGTAGTCAATACATCCTTGTGCATATGATTTCTTGACTTTTGGTGGTAAAATGAAATTCGACAAAAAGGTTAGGTTGGAGTCGTATTTGTGAATGAGAATATCATGTAAACAATAAGTGATTGAGTGCACCATAAATGTAAAATTTTAGCACACATCCAGTTGTTCACTGCATTCTAAAGACCTTAGGCGTGAACATTTTATGAGGTTTGCCTACTAGAATAGTCTTTTGCTTCTTTTATTGGCTGAATATTTAGAACAGTATTATGTTTAATGTGGAAAGGAATTGAAGAAGGAAATATTTTCTTTTGTGGTTTTCATAGTCATCATAGCAGGGAAGACATTGATTTCTCTCTAATTTGTGATTGTTTCTCATAATATTTTGATACATGTAGTAGGTGTCCTGAAGAGATCTAATGAAATGGAATTAGTTCTGAAGAGTGTTGGTGACTCAAGTGTAACATCTCACTTAGTAAGTGTACTTTTGCATAACATTTGTATCTCAATGTAATAGTATTCAACTTTACGTATTATGTTATCAGAAAATGAGCTTCTTGATTTACAGGAAGCTGATGCAAATCCTTCAACTGCATTTATTGATAAAGAAAAAATGGAACTTGAATTACTTTCATTTTCTGATGGGAAAGAAGGGGTTGCTAAAGCTGCTAGCTTCCTCTATTCAAAATATTTACAGATGTAGATATTGGTGGGCACCAAATAGAGCCAAGGTTTACAGAAGCTGACGTGGACAGTGCTCTTAGATCTCTTGGTTAGTTTCTCTTTCCTTACTATGTCTGTCACATTGTGCCATAATCTGCTGAGAGATGCACCTTTAATTCTTTCGTTCAATTATTTTTTGTTTTTGTACATCTTGTGCTCCCCAATAGGTTGTGGAGGACCAGAGCCTGATCTTCTTCTGGTAGTTGGACCTGCCCGATGCCCTTTAGGATTTCCAGCATGGAGAATGCGGTACACAGAGATTGTGTAAGTTGTCCTATTTTTCCTCTAAGAACATGTTCAAAAATTTCAATTCTCACGTTTGGCTGAATTCGAAGGTTGTTTGGATGTGATTGATTTTTAGTTGTGACCAGTAGTGATTCTGTTATCAAAGGCGTGCATGAGTATAATAATGGAATTTACGTGAATGTCGAAATGCCCTCTCATATGCACATGGAATTTACAAAGTTGTATAGTTTTTGAAATTATCAATCAGTTATATATGTGATATAATGCAATGATGTTTCATGCATCAAATCATATTTTTTATATGAAAGCTGGATGGTCCGACTTTTCTAAGCATCTTGGTTGTCTACCTTAAGTTTCTTTTATTGTTACAGGCAAATTTTTATTTTAGTTATCAAAGTAACAGTATGTCTTCTAATCATTTTATAGTCCACACACCTGCATACCAAATGGTATGCAGATCATCATACTTGGTAACAAACTCCATTAATCGATCTACTCATTGTAGTTTACCATTTTAATACAGATAGTGACAAAATCTTATTATATAATAGTGATACAAAGTTTACATAATATTTGCATTCTCTGTGCAGACATATCGGACCACTCAGGTCTCTGAAATATGGTGCCATTGTTAAAGCTATTTATGACTTCTCAAAGAAACATCAAAACTATGGTGAGTAGTTCAATCTATTTTTCTTCTTAAATATGCAGACGAGCAAGTGTTTTCAATTTTATTTTCCTATCCCTGCTTTTAATTAGGCATGTCTAGTGAGCATAGAAAAAGCAGCAACTATCCACCACAGTAATTGATCTAACCATCTTTGTGATGTTAATCATCAGGTTCTTGATATTGATGCCATCAAATAACAACAGGCAAACTACTTCCTCAAATTATGATCTCGTGGGATTCAAGACGTGTTGCGGCTCTTGAAATATATCAGGAATATGATGCCATCTTCTCCAACCACATTGAGCATGAAATTGGTGAGCAAGATCTATGCTCATTGGCTTCTGGAGGAACTCGATTTTAAATATCCGTGTAACAGTATGTAGAGTTTATTTGTAACATCTGAGAGATGGTTATGTTTTTTATTAAATCTTGGGGCACCTCTTGTGTTAGTGTCAAGAGAGAGAGTTTTTTTGGGGACAAACTGAGCGTGGAGGAGTAGTTTGAGTTCTTTTTGTAATACCAAGAGATACAGTAGATATCTCTTCTATTTCTATCTTCTTGGTGGGTGATCTTGTATGTGTTTATGCTTTCGGCAACCCCTTTCTTTGAATAAAATTAAGGGCGTATGCCTACCGTTTACTCAAAAAAAAAAAAACAGTATGTAGAGTTTATGACCTTTATACCAGCTCGTGTGTAAAAATTTAATGTATACGGGTTGATGCACAATATATATAACAGGAAAGTTATAACAATTCAACCAATATGTAGATGTAAATTATTTTTATGTGGTCAAGCGTATATTTGAGTCATTATTTATCACCTTTGTGTTGCCCCTATGTTCCCTTGTGTTTTATAAATGTTCCACGGATTAATATACATAAAAACATTTTCAGTTAGGAAAATGTTACACTTAATTCATGTTGTTGTCTTAAACGCAGATTGCACATGTTTTAATTTTTTTTAAATCATATACCTCATCTAATGAGATATAAAATAGTGAAGTATATATATTCATTTAATAATATCATTTATAAAAAATATAAAACTTTTCAATAAGGTATATATATCTCAATATGGACTGTAAAAAAAATCTAAGTGTAACAAAACTAATGAAGGTGCATTGTTTACGGGATTCATTACAAGCAAGTCTTATAGCTCGTGTAGTTTATGCAGTATTACATACAATTAGTCTGATCAAAATTATGTATTATCGTAATGGTGGGTTTTCAGAAATTTGGTTCTAAACAGTATTGAACAAAGCATAATGGCTTCTAAAATCTGATAAAATACCTAAAACAAAGTGTGAGCAACAGAATCACATAAATTCAGTGCAAACAATAACTGCGGACCATGAAGGTAATAGGCACCATGAAATACATGCATTATATAAACATGCATTATATACCCTAATTAGTTTCATGTTTTCTGAGCTTCAATTAGGGATGAAAACATGCTTTCTGAGCTTCAATTAGGGATGAAAACATGCCACACTCATCAGCTGTAAGAAAGCAGATGAAACAAATATTGGCAACTTCTTTCTTTGATGTTGAAGTCCATTTCAAAATACACAGTTCTTCAATAATATGTTTTTTCAAATCCCAAATGATGATTTACAGTTTACATAGCATTTATCCCATGCATATGTATTCAAAATTTCAGAAAAAGAAAAAGTCACTGGCCAGAGATCCTGGTAACTTTTGATGCTGCCTAAAACATTCAAAACAAAAATGTCCAATGGACAAGGTAACATTTTTACAAAATCTGAACTGCAACATTATCAATACATCAAACTACATATCTCGATTTTTATACCAAACCAAGGGATTTCTACAAAGAAACAACTTGAATATACTGCAGCTCCACAATCATCTAAAGCACAACTGTATCACTATCCAAGGAGAATTTACCGTTTATCACAGTCCATTTGAGGTTCTACCTTCTCTCCCTTCTTCGTCCTCGCAGACACCTGAACCCTCGATGCTGAACCAGCAACTATGGGTGGTTGTGGTGGATGTGCAAATCGACCATGAACCGGCCATGTGTCTGATTTCCGACTTGAAGAAGAAAGATCGGGATTCTGACCCATCCTTTGAGCACTGCAACCACTCTTCACGTCTCTATCTATTATCTGCTTCAAATCAGAAGCACTGCCTTGGGTTTCATTTTTATCCATACCATGGTCAATCTTCCTGCTCTTTTCCACTTGTGGCCTAAGAGAAGCCGTGCCATACAGAATCTGAGATTGCCTGGATTTATCTTGGTGGATGCCTGGAGGAGGATGCATCTCGAGTGTCTCAAATTTTGTGGATGGCGAACGGCCTGAAGTAATTACAGTCATTGGGAATGCCTTCTCTGGAGGGATGGCTGGAGTGTAATTTGCAGGGAGGAGATCATCCCAGTTCTCCAGTAGCTCCTTGTACACCTTACGAAGAGTAACTTCAGTGAGACCCGTAACTTTGCAGATCTCAGCTTGGGTTTTGCGTTTGTCCTCCAATTGGCAGGCTAGATATATAGCAGCAGCAGAGATGCTGATTGGGTTCCTACGTGTACAGAAGCATTTGTTGATCACAACTTCTCCAATGTGAGTTGCAAGTTCCTGCAACCAAAAAAAAAAGGTGAGTTTCCTGTACTTGGATAAGTATCAGACATCAAATTTGAGTACCTGAGCAGATTTCTTCAGCTGAAGGAGAGTGCAAAACCTCGGCATGTGAACCGCTATGGAATTGCTGTTGATTGGTTGACTTAGTTGTAGAGCTTCTCCAAGTATCTTGATGTACTTTCCAATTTCCTTCTGAGGAAGGTTAGCTGCAGTAGAGATTTCCTGAATTAAAGCAGGCATTCAGAGGGGGAGAAGGGATTAGAGATATTGAGGACAATCAAGTCATGTAATACAAAACACAAGAGCCACAAGAATATAGTTGGACAAACACCATCAGAGAAATCTCTCAATGTCAATCCTCTGACAATATGAACAGTATATCTAATGCCAATTATATTGCAGTAAATATTACAGACTAGGGAGAAAAAAAAATCCCTCTGGGCCAAGATGATTAAGAACGAGGAAAATGATACCTTCAGCATCACCCATATTTTGATTTTTTTTTGAAGTATATACTTAACTAATGGATTACATTCTTTTATATAATCTAATGTTCATAGTTATACGAATTGAATGCATTTTTTTTTACTTTTTCGTAATGAAGTATATACTGAGAGAGCGGAGTATATACTGCTTAAGCAATTTTTGGTGACGTGTTTGCTGCAACCAGAAATGCAAAATGGACTTAGTGTATCAGCGCACTAAGAACATTAGTGACATGGTTCACAACCATGGGGAACATCAATCGCTCAAGGTTTTGGATATATACATATTCACATGTCATCTGAAGTTTCTCATGACCTCACAGATATTCAATGTCAGTTTTTTATATTATTATTTCTGTAAAAAGAACTTGGAAGACCTATGGAAGATCAACTTTGTTAATGCTTCATATAGGGGAAGAAACAACACAATCTTGATATCACCAACTTCTGGGACATCACTCCATATTGCAGAATCTCAATCAGCAGCTAAAACTGTCACAAAGACCACTCTCCAATCTTCAGATACAGACCAGACCGGAAAACGAGGTCAAATACAAAGTTCAGTACAACCCCACCCCAACCCTATCAGTGCCGATGAGGTAGAAAGTGAGAAAAGGAGTAGGACAAAGCAGTCGTGGGCCAGGTTGAGTCTTAAACAGGCCTAATGAAGTCTCCTCCATGACCCATTAAGCTTGACACATTCGGGTCTCATTAGCCTTTCCAAATATACCAATCACTGGAAGCACAAATACACACTTGCCCCACCTAGGTAACGGTCACACAGTATCGGAACCCTTTAATCAACAAATGACAAGCCCAAAGACAACACTAAAAATCATGATGTATACATATTGAATCACACAAAAAAAAATTATCACCTAGTGGAATTCTAGAGATTTCATTAGAAAACCCCCCTTGAGATCCTCTGACCTCATTTTCTTCTCTAAAAAGAAAATTAGGAAAATCTCTAGCAGATCAACACTGCTAATGCTTCAAAAGGCGTGAGCCTGATATCGTCAACATCTAGGACACCACTCTAGCATTGCACAATCTCGATTGACAGTTACACTTATTACAAAGACCAGTTTCCAGACATCCCAGACCAGAAAACAAGGTCAAATACAAAGTTTTTACAACAACTCTTGCAGTGCAGAAGAGGTAGAAAGTGAGATAGGTGTAGACAAAGCAAGCAGGAGTTTTCCTATGCAATACACACTCTGAGATTATCTAGTAAATTTAAATTCATAGACTAATTGGTGTGTATCATTTTGATATGAAGAAATGGATATCCAAATTCCTGGATATTGGGGAACTCAATTACCATTGACCAGAGGACTCCCATATCACCACCAAATAAATTAAATTTTTTTTAATGAGTCTTCCACTAAAAAAAATCAAATCAAATCATGCACTTGCTCATTGAAACAAACACTGAACAGCAATGCAGACCAAACGACAGTACAACACTCAAGAAATTAGAAATCAAAGAAAGGCAACATGCACGTGTCAAAAAAGTCAGAGACGTGATTTTATCCATAAAAGGAAAAAGCATTCATACAAAACAAGATCACAGACACCCAATTCATGAACATCTACCACCGTCATAATCTAATTTCATTTTCTTAGTATGATTCATTATTTTAGTCAAGGATTTAGATCATCTGTGGGAGGAACACAGAGATTCAATGGAAAACATTATATGTTTCCATTTAGACGGGACAACAGACTCTAATGGGTGAATGCAGAACTCTTATTTCAAATAATACATGTACAAATTAAATTTTAGACAATATTGAACTATATGTTCCCTCACACGCTTGCCCCCGCCTAGTAGAGCTCTACGTCCAAATTCGCTTGTTCCATAGAGAGACATCTAAAAACACGTCAATAACAGCCCATCCACTCACGAACGCGTTGAACAATCAGATTGTCCAACTAGCATTGGACCTAACCCGTTCCCTCACAAATAATCTTACTAGAGAAATCCCACAAAATAATAACCCATGATCATACTTCCCAATTTTCTTTTAAAGAAAAAGCAAGCATTTTCCATATATGAGTACCTGAATTCAATCAAGAAAAACCAAACAAGAAGGGGAAAAAAGGGAATTGTGTACCTGGAGAGTCCTGGGCTCCTGGGCCTCGCGGATAGCCTGTACAAGCGCGGCGGTGGCGAGCGCTTCGATGCTCCGATTCCTCAGACACGTCGTCGACGAGCAGTCCCTGAACAGCTGGAACGCGTGGTCAGCGATGTCCCTATCGAGGCCCAGTATCGACGCCACATCGACGATCTGAACGTAAGCCCTAACGTTATCGACGGCCACCATGGGCCCGCCCCCGTCGGACGAAGCGGGCGCATTCGCGGCGTCGAGGGCCCTCTCGAGCTCGGCGAGGTGGCCCGAGAAGGAGGAGGCGGAGACGGCGAAGACCGGAGCCGGGTCGATCGACCAGGTCGAGAAGGCGGTGATGAACCCGGTCGGCTCGAACGGGTCGTCGTCGTGTTCGTCGTCGGCTTTGGAGGGGGTGGGTTGGAGGGGAAGGTCGGGAGTGACGAGGGGGAGGGGGTTGTCGGTGGCGATGAAGTGGAAGAGCTGGTGGACCTGGGTTTGTCTCTCTTCGATTACGCGTTCGCAGGAGGAGCACTCCGTCACGCAGCGGCGGAGGCCTCCGCCGATTGGGGCGGAGAGGGAAGAGGAGGAACATCGGCCGGTTGTGGAAGGACAGTACGGACACTTCACCTTCCACATCGGTTGTGCCCGGGATGTATCGGCATGTTTTTCTCCTGTGCCCACCATTTTTTTTTTTTTTCAAAGCTCTTGCTCTAGGGGGACCTCACCTGCTAATATCTTATATAAGTGAGATAGTTTGGATGACGAGTTATTTTGGGTTAAATAACTATTTCAAAATAATAATAGATATCATTTAAATAAGTTATTTTATTTAATTTAGTTGTGAATTTAGTTATTTTAATTGGGCACCTTTTTGTTATTTGAGGACGATGAAAAATGAATATAATGTAAATAAATATTTATAAAAGATGAAAACGTGATTCGATACGTGGATTTGGTAAAGATAGGTGATCTGATATGTGAGCTACTATTGTGCCAATAGAATAGATTTAGTGGAATTATCTTATTATGTGGGAGGTTAGAGTATTAATATCGGCTTATTCTCAGCTATTTTGCATAATTTATGGCTTATACACCATTATTATTCTAGTGCTATTCCTGTACCCAAATAAGTCAAGTTACTGTTTGGATTGAAATATAGTTATTTTGGGGTTTATAACCATACTATACTAGTAGAATAAGTGATTTTTAATTATTCTCATTGAAAAATAGAATATTGAAGTTCTTGTTATTTGATTGACTGTGATAAATTGTAAATAAAATACGAATAAAATATAAATAAAGGTTTATAATAGATGAAAATGATTTGATTTGTGTCCCATGATTCATGAAAGGTGGTGATAATTGATTTGATATATTGGCCGCCCTTATATCAGTGGAGTAAATTGAGTAAAATAACACCTTATATACAGCTATGATACCAATGCCCACTTATAAGGCCTTAGCACCAAAATATATATATATATATATAATAAAATAAATTTCAAAGGTTGTAAAAAAAACCCACATAAGATGCATGTTTTCTCAATATTTTTAGTTAGGGTTTTTAAGTTTTCAATCCCCGTAAACATACCTAATTAAGGATCAATTTTTTACTTCTTCGTATTTTAATTTTAGTTTCCAAATTTAAAGAATATAATTCTTTTCAATCCCTTTCAGATACTAAAAAAAAATTAAATAATTCAAGAACTAAAAAAAACATATCTTATAAATCTAAAGACCAAAATATGAAAAAAAAATGAGAGATCAATCACTGTGATCTACCTAGACTTAAAAATAAAAAACTCTTATTTAATATAATAAAATAAGATACGTTGCTATGTCACAAGTCAGTGGTCACAACCCGAGCACCAGCTGGAATCCATTTTCTTCCGATCACACCACCACCACTCAAACAATCTCAACCACTACAAATTAATTTTACAAATAAAAAAATAGCAAATTTTGCCACTAAAAAATAAGTAAAATTTGAGAAAATCATATTTAAAAATAATATATATATATATATATATTCATAAAAATAATGTATATATTCTAATAATTACATGAATTATTTTTTAAAATAAATAAAAATATATCACAGTAGCTAACAATATATATGGTACAATTCAAGCCAAAGTGCAACGGCACGTATACACGCTCCCCAAAAAAAAATAAAAAAAATAAAAGGTGTACACCACCCTTAAAATGGTCCTCTTTTGCACCATCACCGCCACCCAAAAAGAACCCTTTAAAAACCCCACATTTATTGTATTACTATCATATCAACAATGCACGAGGGGACGGAACCCCTCATATATAACACATGTAAACCGAACCCTGCCCTCTCCACACACACATTGCCGTCGATCTCATCAACTAACGACATCCACCATTGAAAAAGAGAACCTGCACAAAAACAAAGGCCAACAAAGGAAAACCAATCGTCCAAGCTCACCACACACACACACACACGAAACCAACAAAAACATTCCTCCTGATATTTCCACACCCTCTATCACCCACTTCTGAGTCCACCAGCCTCATATAGGGGAGTGAAAAGGAGGGACCTGCATATCAAAATTCCTTGGAGAGAGAGATAGAGAGAGAGAGGCAAACCTTTCAAAAATTCAAATTACATACATACAGGAGGGAAAGGTTTCCAAGTTTCTTTCAGGGTGGGAAATTCAAATACCTTCGACATATGTTAATGTAACGGTCAATTGAAAAAATTTTGAAAGAAAAAGGAGGCAAGCTTAACAACCTTTTGAATATGAGGAACCAACGGCCACATCCCTCTCTTTCACAGCTGGGTCTTTCCATCAAAAAACAAAGAACTGCAAAGAACTACCTCCTCCCCCTTCTTCCCCTTGTCACCTCAGGCTTTGTCCAAAAATATAAAAAAAAACATCCATCATATACAGAGATGAAGCTAGTATCCATTACCGGCGCTTTGGAGACCTTGAATCTTCGTCATCATCACTACCACTGTCATCTTCTTCATCCCGCTTCCTCTTGGGAGCGGAGGACGGCTGGGCAGCTCCCTCTTCTTCATCATCAACCTCTTCTTCTTCGCTGTCGTCATTGTTGCCTGCATCAAAACCATGGCCACCATTGTCTGCAACATGGTTGATCGGCTGGACCAAGTATTCACCCGCACCGAAATCCTCTTCCTAAGAATTTTTTTTAATAAAAAAAGGGAAAAATTTTGATCAACAATTTAGGTAATTCTAGTGGAAACAATATTCTAAAAATCAAATAAAATTAGCAAGGACAGAATTAAACAGAAAAAAAAACAATCAACTTACTAACAGAATTCCGAATTTAAACAAAAAAAAAAATGGAAACGATGAAAGAAACAGAGAAAAAGAGAGAGAGTACAAAATTTCTTAAATCTTCCACATCAAAAATCACTATTAGACAGATGAGAAACAGAGAAATATATTGATTGCTTTCACAAACATAAATAAATGATGTGGCATCAATTTAGGGTCCGTTTGGAAACACAGATTGAAAAGTAGCTTTTAAAATAAAGCTGCTTTTTAAGATGATTTTAGTCTTTGACTTTTTTAGGATGATTTTTTTAAATTTAGGAATCAATATTTGAAAGGAGTTTAATGTTTGGTAGAGAAAATTGTTTTTCAATTCAAAAAATCGATTCCGACCGAAAATCACAGTTTCTGAGCTTTTTAAAACACGGATTTCGAGAGAGAAATTAAAAGGAATCCAGCTTTTGATTTCGCCGGAACCCGCCCCGTTTGGTTGCACGATTTTGAGATTTTAGCTTTTCAAAAAGCGAAATCCACCGAATCGGTGCAACCAAACGGAGCCTTAGTAAAAGCTATCAATCCAAGAATCTAAAATTTTAAACACACACTGATCAAATATATTATCACAGCAGAGTAGGCAATTATCAACAATATATCGCAAATGCATAATCGATTGAATGGAACAAATCGCAAGTCCTAAAAATAACAAAAGCAGGAAATGGAGCTATTGCATCATGGTATACAAGAACTGCAAGCACACCAAGGATCCAAGAATTAACATCTAAATAAATAATAGCAGGAAAAAAGATACAGATGTTTGAAGCAAAGAGAGATTGAAATGAATTTCATAAAGACATGTCCAGTTAGCACCCCCTCACCCCGAAAAAGGAGGTCAGGTGTTCAAATCCCACCCATGCTAAATGTGCACAGGAAGGCACCAATTTTTTTATTTAAAAAAAAGGAAAAATAAACCTTAACAAAGGAAAAATAAACCTTAACAGAGGATGTAATCTTCTCCTTCTACTTCACAACCTGACAAAAACTCAAACGACAATGCCTACAATTCAACAATAAACAAATGCTCATAGGGGATTCAATATGTGTAGGAAGCTTTTCTAATTCACCTGTGTATTACTAAGAAATTAAAAATTCAAGCAATAAATTACAACAGAACATCTAGTCAATTTGTTGCTTAAAGAAACTTCAAACTTGTACAAATACAAAGAAAAAACAAAAAAAAATCACACCAATAACGAAACTCAGATGCAGATGAATGAGGAACAGCTACCAGGAATAAGGAATTTATACAATAAATTATAACAGAACATCTAGTCAATTTGTTGCTTAAACAACCTTGTATAGAAAAATTAATACGAAAAATCATATCAACAAGGAACTCCTATCAGGAATCATAAACCAAAAGCAGAATAACCAATTTTTTTTTCTTTATAGGTGCAATAAAATAGATAAAGTAATATGGCCTAGAAGAACTTCTGACACAGAATAAAGCAGCTCATCTTCATATGGATTGACATCAAAGACAAACTTAAAAACCGATAAAATATAAGCCTCACCAGGCCCAAATCCCAGTACAAACCAATAAATTTTTATTGTTATTAACCAACAAAATCAGATCACATATTTACATGACACAATAACTTATTCAAGCATGACTACA
Source organism: Acorus calamus (assembly GCA_030737845.1). NCBI lineage: Eukaryota > Viridiplantae > Streptophyta > Magnoliopsida > Acorales > Acoraceae > Acorus > Acorus calamus. The sequence continues at coordinate 29,298,136 of CM060874.1, read as the reverse complement.
TACAGCCAATCTCTCATGGGAGAGGCATCTCAGATCCAATTCTGTAAGAATCTGTATTTCCCTCTCTCTATTGTTTGTGTGTGAAAACCCAACTTAGTAGTTAGTAGACAATGTCAAACCATTTAATCAAAGTATCCACCATAAAGATAAATGGCACACCCACTAGTCTGACAGCATTCCATAAGCACGATAATGGGAGTGCAGTTCTGCAGTCCCCTACACAAAGCACATCAGGAACCATGTTAGTAGAAGAACATCCAAGACTATCAGAAGTATTCACACCAATAAGCCTACAAACAAAAACCAGCCAAGAGGTTGGTTAATAATTCCGGGGGTAAAAGGGGTAAAAAAAGAACAAGAATCTATCTGCAAGCAAGGACTACAAGTTCTCTGTATCACAAACATTCACTTCTAGAAACCAATGCTATAAACACCAGAAATCAGTCATAACATGAAAGCAGAAAGCATGTCATTTAAAAAGGGAATCAACAGAAAATAAGCAAAACCACAAACTACCATAAAAAAGGCAGATCAAATCAAACAAGGATTCATCAACATAAAGAGACCAAACAGATATATACCTCATCTTCTCCCTCACCATCATCATCAACATCATCATCCTCCACTTCAAAATCCCGCACCTCAGCCAACCCCTGCTCATCCTCCTCGCCTATCTCACCATTCTCATCCTCCTCCTCTCCCTCCCCTTGCTCATGTCCATCAATCACCCCTTCCCCACTCCTTACCATTCCAGAGTTCCCTGGTTCCTCGTCCTCATCATCCTCATCATCTACCTCGTCCTCCTCCTCCTCTCCATCCCCCTCATCTTCATCCTCCTCATCCTCCTCTGCTATTCCATCCTCATCTTCATCACTATCAGCAATATCAAGCACCTCCACCACATCCTCCTCTTCCTCTTCACCATCTTCCTCATCGATCTCCTCCCCCAAATCATCCTCCTCCTCCTCCCCCACATCCTCCTCGTCCTCCTCCACATGAACACCATTCGATGCATGGTGATTCGAAACCACCCTTCCATTCAGCAAACCCCTCACTGTCTCTGTTTCTTCCTCATCTGCATCACTCTCGTCCTCCTCCTCATCATCATCAGCCTCAACAATCCCCCCTCCATTGCTCCCTCCTCCACTCACACCATTGACCAGCTTCCCCGACCGATCCTCACCATCCACTTCCCCGCTCCCAGGATCCTCATCATCCTCCTCCTCCTCCTCCACATCTTCCTCTTCCTCCTCGTCTTCCGACTCAGGCCGCTCATTCTCATCAGAGTCCATCTTGTCAAGATACCTAAGAGTCCTGATCAGACCAAATACCTTAGACCGGTAGTCCTTGATCCTCGTCACGGGGCACTCATAGAGGTCGAGCGAGACCAGCTGGAGCCGCGCGAGTGGCTCGAGATCATCAATGTATTGGATCCGGTTGTTGGAGAGGTCAAGGTCACGGAGGGACTCAAGCCCCGCCTCAACAAGGAACTCGAGACCTCCCGCGATACGGTTATCTGAGAGGATGAGCCGCTGCAGGTTCTTCAGGCGCGGAAACTTCTCGAGGGACGAGACGCCGACGTTGGCTATCGAGAGGTGCTCGAGTCCCTGGAACTTCTCCAGCAGTCCCGGAGGGGGGAACCGCCCGTGAACGCACTTCGCCGCCCCATCTAGGGTTAGGGTTTTCACCGCCGCGAAGTCCGACTGTCCTTCAAGGGCTGTCTCCACGGCCCTCTCCCACATCTCATCCATCGGTCGCTGGCTGCCGCGCAGAACGGTGTCTAGATTTCTCAACGAGATTCAATAGAAACGATGACGAAAACACGAGACGATCGAGGATGCTCGATTCGAAACCCTAAACCTAGAATTTTTTTTTTTTTTGTGGGATTGATTTGGGGAGAAATAATTAATAGAGAAGAAAAAACAGAACTTCGCAGAGCAAGCTCTGAAAATGAAACCTAAAAAAGATGCTCCTCCTTTTCGTATTGATTTGGATGAGTTACTTGACTCGGGTTAACCCGTTTTGAATCGTCTGGGTTTGATTTTGTCCGTTTGTGTAACTATTTCCACCAATGAGAATCATCGATGATGATCCGCGGATCGATGACGTGGACGATTTGGACGGTTGAGATCGACTTTCATTGTGTTTGTTTCTAGAGATAAGGATGCAGAAGGAGTGATGATACGTGAATGCCATCGCTTTTGGATGAAATAACATTCGTGCCATTGATGGGGGTGTGCCTCGTTTTCTTTTGGGGGGTGAGAATAACAAATGTTTTCTTTCTTTCTTTTCTTTCTTCTATCGGTTGTTGCTTTGCGTGTTAGGACTTTTGTTGGTGTAGCATTATCCGACGGTAGCTGTTTGGATGCTGAATGAAACCTGTGTGCGGTTGAATAGAGTTGTGACTTGGGGATAATGATACCTAGGAGGATAGGACTGAGATTTTTGCATATATGCTCTATGGAAATATATATCGTTTATTTTTATATTATTATAAAAGGATTTTTATTTTTAACTCCCCACATACCATCGTATTTAGCGATCGCTCCCTTACTTACTTCTTCGTATTTAGATTTTACTCTCTAGATTTAAATGATGATTCCTTTTTACTCCCTATCAGGGACTAAAAAAATTAAATAATTTACAGATAAGACTCTCACAGGAGTAAAAATGAATTATCCTTTAAATCTGAAGAATAAAACCCAAATACGAAGAAGTGAGGAAGCGATCGCTAAATACAATGGTTTGTGGAGAGGAAAAAATAAAAAACCCTATTATAAATTATATAGCTTAGTACCATTAAAATGTTTAAAAATTTCACACATTTAATCAAAGCAACGTTAGAAAGAGTAAACACCATCAACTGTGAATAGGGCTTTTGGTATGGTTTCCACAGACGACAATTTTCCCATGTCGTTATTTAATTACCTGATTGAGTAGAATCCATCCTCATAGTTGTTTTGATTTATCAAATCTTCTACCGTTGCGACCTCCTCCTCCTCCTCCTCCTCCTCAGGTTTTCTCTCTGAAAAAATTATTTTACCTTAGAGCTACACTCTGTCCTCTTATCTCCACCCTCATTCTCTCATCCCTTTTAAATATAGGAGGATAAAGTGGCATCCCGATTTCCCAACTAATAATAAAAAATCTCAACATACATTAACAAGTTCACTAAAAGTATGGGAGGTTCATAGACCCAAAAAAAACTGTAGATCGAACTATCTAGAATAAATTTTGGATCAAACCCACAGTGACCAGCCCTCGCTACCGACCTAGTTTTTTTTTTTTTTTTAAGCATAGCTTCAGCCCCTCCCAATTTGATATAATATCATTCTCAGGCAAAACAAATCTGGCATGTGTAATTGATTAAATACTGACCTTGGCATGTATAGCTATCAAGAACCGTAACAGAAAATAATCTCTAGCAAAAGTATAATATAATAGGGAAGGGGAAAAAAATGTGGAAGTTTGGATGAGTAAATTCAGCAGTCTTCTTCCAAGATTCACCTTAACTTTAAAAAAAAAAAAAAAAAACTGTTATCACAAGGGATCTCTTAAAAATCATTCAACAAAACCCCTCACACTAGAGGGTAAGGTTAAAACACAAAAGGAAGGGGAAAATATCAAAATTCCAAAGATGGTAACAAAAATTTACAGACTGTGCTCCGAGACTAATGTATGTACACTCTTCCATAGAAACCCACCTAATCCTCAATGGTCTGAATCTCACCCATCATTATCCGGTTACTGACTACGTTAAACCCTAACACCAATGGAGACACCTTCTTTCCTTTCTTCCACTTTTTTTCTAACGAAGCGGAAACGCCCAAAGAAGAAGAAGAGCACGTCTTCCTCTCAAAAATGTCTTGAGTCCACAAGAACAAAAGTTTATATTGAAATATTTTAATTGAAGGTGCCTGAATACAATGACTTGGTGCCCTTTTATAGGCTTACAAAGAAGATACTAGAGACTCAACATTAAGACTCTTTTAGACTTTCTAATGATTCTTGGAAAAACACAAGCATTTAGACTTTTTTTGAAAATGATTCATGATTCTTAAACTCCCTAGAAGACTTCTTGGAAAAACACAAAGGCTTGGACTACTTGAAAAATGCAAAGAGACTTGGTCAACAAGGAAATTTGGGTGGGTATTCATTATGGTGCCACATCAGTCCCCTCCACTTGATAGAAACTCGCCCTCGAGTTAACATTTGAATCATCTAGAGCATGATACTCGAAGAGGTCTGCCACATTGAATGTAGGAGAGATATTCATATCTTTAGGGAGATCAACCACATAGGCATTATCATTAATCTTCTTGAGTATCTTGCAAGGACCAAATTTCTTGTACTTCAATTTGTTATAAGCGCCTACTGGGAAACGCTCCTTCCTGAGATAAACCATCACCATATCTCCTTCCTGAAACACTTTAAACCTTCGATGCTTGTCTGCATTTTCCTTGTACTTAGCATTAGATTCTTCCAATTGCTTCTTAACTCCTGCATGCACCTCTTGGATTCAATCAGCCATGTTTTCTGCTGCGGTGCTCATACCAGGAAGCTTTGGCAGTTTCACCAGGTCCAAAGTATGCCTTGGGACTCTTCCATACACGACCTCGAATGGGGACTTTCTTGTGGATCTGTTTACCATATTGTTAAAAGCAAACTCGGCTTGAGCAAGAAAATAGTCCCATTGCTTGGGCTTATCACCGGAGAGACATCTGATGATGTTCCCCAGTGTCCTATTGACGACCTCGGTTTGGCCATCCGTCTGTGAGTGATAGGCACTGCTGTACTCGAGAGACGTGTCAAACCTCCGCCACAAAGTCCTCCAAAAGTGACTTAGAAATCTTGTGTCACGATCAGAAGTGATGGTCTTTGGTACTCCATGTAGCCGCACTACCTCCCGAAAGAATAAATTTGTTACATTTGTAGCATCTGCTGTCTTCTTGCATGGGATGAAATGTGCCATTTTGGAGAATCTGTCAACCACTACAAATACAGAATCCATACCTCGTTGGGTACGCGGGAGCCCAAGAACAAAGTCCATTGATAGATCCTCCCAGGGAGCATTGGGTACCGGCAATGGAGTATAAAGTCCGGTGTTCTGCGTGTGTCCTTTGGCAGCTTGACATATTTGACACTTCTGCACGAACCGCCCAACGTCTTTCTTTAATTGTGGCCAGTAATACCTCTCTTCAACAAGAGCAATGCTTTTGTCACGTCCCAAGTGTCCTCCTAAGCCTCCTCCATGTAGCTCCCTGATTAGACGTTCTCTGAGTGAACCACGTGGGATGCACAAGCGATTCCCAAAGAAGAGGAATCCTTCCTGCACATGCATTTTGCTCGGTTGTCTTAATTGACATTTGGCCCATTCCTCCTTGAAGTCTTCATCATCAGCATATAACTCCGTCAAGTACTCGAGTCCTCCAATCTCATTAGTCATGGTGACTAAGAGAGCTGCCCTTCTACTCAAGGCATCGGCGACTTTGTTCTGTTGCCCTGACTTGTGTTTCAACACATAAGTAAACTCCTGCATAAAAGAAGACCATCTAGCGTGCATGCGATTCATGTTAGTTTGACTATCAAGATATTTCAAAGCTTGGTGGTCGGTGTACAAAATAAACTCCCTTTGGATTAGGTAATGTCTCCAATGCTGTAGAGCACGAACCACAGCATATAGCTCCAGTTCGTAAGTCGACCACTTCTTGCGGGTGTCATTGAGCTTCTCGCTGAAGAAAGCGATTGGTCTTCCTTCTTGGGACAAAACAGCTCCAATGCCCACATATGATGCATCACATTCCACCTCGAACAACTTGTTAAAGCTCGGTAACTTGTTAAAGCTCGGTAATGCCAGAACTGGGGTAGTCGACAGCTTCTCTTTGATGAGAGTAAAACTTTTCTCAGCTTCCTTGGTCCACTGAAATTTTTGCTTCTTCATGCACTCGGTGATGGGGGCCACAATACTACTGAAATTCTTGACAAACCTCCTGTAAAAAGTTGCTAGGCCATGAAAACTCCTGACCTCTGTGATCGATTGAGGAGTCGGCCACTCCTTGATTGCTCTCACCTTCTCCTGATCCACATGAATGCCTGATGCACTAACAATGTACCCCAAGAAACTCAAACTATTGGTCATGAAGCTGCACTTCTTTAAATTTATGTACAATCTGTTCTTCTTTAACGTCATAAGCACTTCTCTCAAGTGAGCATCATGTTCTTTTTCATTGCGACTATAAATCAATATATCATCAAAGTAAACTACTACAAAGCGTCCAATGAATGGCTTAAGTACCTGATTCATAAGTCGCATGAATGTGCTTGGGGCATTGGATAGTCCAAAAGGCATCACCAACCATTCATACAATCCGGCTTTAGTTTTGAATGTTGTTTTCCATTCATCCCCTTGACGAATCCGGATTTGATGATACCCGCTCCTCAAATCTAACTTTGAGAACACCTTCGATCTGGCCAGCATGTCCAACATATCATCCAATCGAGGAATCGGGAACCGATACTTGATAGTAATTTTGTTGATGGCACGACTGTCTATGCACATACACCAGCTACCATCTTTCTTTGGGACTAGCAAAGCTGGTACAGCACACGGACTCATGCTTTCCTGGATCATTCCCTTACGAAGCAGTTCATCCACCTTTTCCTGCAAAGTTTCATTTTCTTTTGGACTCATCCTGTAATGTGGCAAGTTAGGCAGACTAGCACCTGGGATGAAGTCGATGTGGTGTTGGATGTCACGCATAGGAGGTAAGCCATCTGGGAGCTCTTCTGACAATATCTCCTCAAATTCTTTTAGCATAGGCGACAGTTTAGGAGGGACCTTCGTGCCTTCAGCCTCTTCCCCTTTAACGATTAGAGCATATATTTCTCCCACTTTCCTGGCATCCTCCTCAATGTCACCAAGAGCGAGAAAGAACTTCCCCTCCACTTTAGAAGTCTTGGGTTGGTTCTCTCCAGCCATCGGTAAGAGTGTGATTTTTTGATCATCCTTAGTAAAGATATAAACATTATCTTTACCTCTGTGAGTAGCATCTCGATCATACTGCCAAGGTCTTCCGAGCAACATATGACAAGCGTCCATGTCAACCACATCACAGATGACTTCATCCTTATAATTTTTCCCGATCGAGAAGGAAATCCGACATTGCTCCGTCACCTTTGCTGCATGCCCCTTATGGATCCAGCCAATTTTGTATGGCGTTGGGTGTTTCTCCGTCTTCAACTGCAACCTGTCCACCATCGTTCGAGAAACAATATTCTCGCTGCATCCCCCATCAATAATTACATCACAAACTCTTTGGTTCACCGTGCATCTGGTCTTGAATATATTGTGACGCTGCGATGACTCCACTGCCTGACTGTACATCAGACGTCGTACAACACAGGCAACACCATCATCACCAGGCGTTGCTCCTTCATATTCCTCCTCGAGATAGGAATCATCCCCTTCCTCTTCTCCTGCTCCCTTCTCCGACTCTTGCTCATCACGATCCACCAAGTTCACCATCTTTTTCTGAGGACATTGATTAGATCGATGCCCTGGTTCACCACACCTGTAACACTTTTCTGGTAAGGGACGAGCATAGGGATTGTCCCTTGTGGCTGGCGCTCCACCCGATCGACGAACAGGTGCACTTCCGAGTCTCGGTTCGTGACCGTTGGAACCTGAGATTGGTCCACAACTGGAGCCTTTCCTTTGTTTGGTGTGGTGACCGTGGCAGCTCGGATGTTGCAGGGTTCTTGTATGTTGCTGGGCTCCTCCCCATGGGCCGCTCGAGTTGAGCCTCGACCCTTGTTGCTAATTTGATAGCATCAGAAAGTGTCCACACCGGCTGCAACGATACCCGATCTTGTATGGCCAGGCGCAGTCCTCCTATAAACCTTGCCACTTGTTGTGGTTCGGTTTCCGTCAAGTCATTGCGCGAGGATAATCGATAAAATTCTTCAGCATATTCTCGCACCATACGACCTCCTTGCCTGCAATTTTGATATTGATGGAACAGTACCTGCTCATAGTCGGGTGGAAGAAATCTCCCCCGCATGAGTTGTTTCATTCTATGCCAAGTTCGAATTGGAGCTTTACCTTGACGGGTACGTGCAAGTTGTTGCTGCTCCCACCATGCGGATGCTCCTCCTTTAAGCTTGTAGGCCACAAGCTTAACTTTTTTATCCTCCGAGATCTCCATGTAATCAAAGAATCTTTCGACTTCAAGGAGCCAATCAAGAAAATCTTCGATGTGGAGATGGCCATTGAAGCTTGGGAGATCCACCTTTATGCGATAATCTCTGGAATCATGATTGCGCCTAGCTCCATCTTGCTCTCGAGTATGACCTCATCAAGCTCGTCATCGCTAGATTCATCCACATAGGTTTGAGGCCTACGTGGGGGTGTAGGAGCGTGAACTCGAGCAGGACGATCGCGAGCCTCATCGATGATCGGTAGCCTGTTGTCGTCACGAACCTGAAGGCGATCTATTGCTTCCAACAATCGAGCCATCGTTGCTTGCATTGTGAGCAACGACTGCTGAGTTTCTTGTTGGAAAGCTTCAAATGCCGCCATTGAAACATTTTGAACTCCGTGAGCACCGTCACCGGAGTTGGAGCTATCCAACCTGTTGCCAGCCATCAAGCCAGGAAAAGCCTCGCTCTGATACCAACTAACGAAGCGGAAACGCCCAAAGAAGAAGAAGAGCACATCTTACTCTCAAGAATGTCTTGAGTCCACAAGAACAAAAGTTTATATTGAAATATTTTAATTGAATGTGCCTGAATACAATGACTTGGTGCCCTTTTATAGGCTTACAAAGAAGATACTAGAGACTCAACATTAAGACTTTTTAAGGATTCTTGGAAAAACACAAACATTTAGACTTTTTTTGAAAATGATTCATGACTCTTAAACTCCCTAGAAGACTTCTTGGAAAAACACAAAGGCTTGGACTACTTGAAAAATGCAAAGAGACTTGGTCAACAAGGAAATTTGGGTGGGTATTCATTATGGTGCCACATCATTTTCCCACCACCTTTCGCAGAACCTCCAAGTCCTGCATCAGCATCAGAGTCTCTTGTGGCTACAACATAATTAATACTTGTGTGTCCAACAATATCACCAGTCACATTGCGTTCATCTTTAGCTTGGAACGCAATCTCAATTACGTCAGATGACAACAGCTCTTTGTAATCGAGGAACTTGTCTATGAACTTGTGATCAGGATCCAGAGGACCGAGGTTCTCTATCAAAAGCATCTCGGCCTCCGCGGTGGATTGCTTAAAACAGAACTCTAGGAAACTCGTGTCTGAGAAAATCAGGTTAAGGAAACAAAACAAGATCAGGCACCATAACTATATTCAAAGCTTATATACTAATCTTTTTCATGGATATGCATTTCATGAAGAACTAAGGGAAATTTAGATGTTGATGAAAGAAACTAAAAAACGAAAAAGAATACCACTTGCACCAGTTAGCCTGACCGATTCACTCTTGCACCATTCTCTGAAGTCCATGGCCTCTGCAATAAATAAAAGGTTTTGAAACTTAAAGGAAATATAAATAAGGATAGAGCAAAAGGAAATCAAAGTCAGATGGGCCTTACCTGCGTATTTGTTTGTAGCATCCCTCTTCCCTTTTGAAGATGATAGAGAAGCAGAAGGGGAAGACGAGAGGGAATAGTGTGTGGGTTTGCTTCCTGAAGTCTTCTGACAAATTGGTGTAGCCCCAGAAGATCCCTTCACGGTGGTAGTTTTTGTTCCCCAACTGCTATGATTTGAAAGAGATGGGTATTCAGACCTGCTTGTGAGTATATAAAAATAAACTGATCAATAGGGGAGCATGTAGAACTATTAGACATTCAATTCTCAGAAATAGAATATCTATAGTTTATTAGCAATGAAACTTAGACACCTCATGTATACCCTTTTGGGGACAGGACTTTAAAAAACCTGATTTTTTTAATAGAAATAAAGACCATTGGCCCTTTTTGTCTTCAGATGATCCAGAGATTAAACAAGGTATAGGGCAACCCCTTTCCAAAAGAAATATGTTCATACTTGCAGCAGGTCACACTAAATCACCTTCCTACAGTATAACAGAGCCTAGAGCCCGGTGTATAGTCATTCGACTCACAAGACAATGCAAGTAAAAAATTGACAACCTAGAGCATCACTCCAAAGGTTAATTTTTGAGAAAAGCATAATCAGGAAAAAAAATCTCAGTTCCTCTAGCAACAAGACATTCAACAGAATGCAACTAAAACAAGGACTCCCTGAAGCAGTTGATGGTGTTGTTCCAAGTCAGTTCATAATTTGCCACATATATATCAGGAAACTTTAATTTTAGTGCATTTTGGGATGGTTTCTGATCCATCACATACAGTAAAATGAAAGGAAATGAAACATCAATATTTAAAAAATTAATAGGCACAAATCCCAAATGCTAGCCATTGAACTATAGGCCTTGAGTGAAGTATCCTCGGCATGCATCAGTTATGCAATTTGTCAAATGAAACGCAGATTAAAAAAAAGTCATTTAACAGTCAGAACTGTCATAGAATTGAACAAGTGATGATGCCAATATTCCTACAAGAAGAAAAGGCCATTAGCCAGAGCAGTTTCACATATAGGAAACGCAGATTAAAAAAAAGTCATTTAACAGTCAGAACTGTCATAGAATTGAACAAGTGATGATGCCAATATTCCTACAAGAAGAAAAGGCCATTAGCCAGAGCAGTTTCACATATAGGAGACTAGATGTTGACCTACTCTTTGGCATTTCTCAATGGGAGTGAAAAAAACAAAAGCATACTAATATAAATAAGTCCAGTGCACTAATCATATATCTTTATTCATGGATATTCACCAACTAAAAAGAAAGCTACCCAAAAGCAAGCAATCAATAACAGTACCATATGGAAAATTTACTACTTGAAGACATTCCACCGAAATAAGAGGTAAAAATACGTTGAACCAATTCATACAATAGACGCAGTAATTTGACATAAAAATGACAAAAGAATTTTAAAATCAGCAACAGAAACATACTGTTTCGCGTCTTGCTTCAATTGATCTAGAGGGCCCCAAAACAGATCATCTTCTGTCTTGGTTTTTGTGGCAGGTGAACTAATTTGGACGGGAGATGCAACCTTTGACAGAGATGATCCCTGTAACTGACATGAAGAATCACTCGTACCAGTGGATCGGGTTGCTTGGGGTTTAGTAGGAGTTGGGAATGGTACTTGGATTGGTGCAGATGATGCCTCTTCTCTTGTTCCTTCAAAATGTCCCTTAATGATGTGGGTTTATTCATTTTTGCAGAATCTGCAGTCCACACTGGTGTAGGTACAGGGCTTGGTTGCTCCCCATTCCAAAATACAAAGTCCACGAGAGATGGGCGTGATGGTGGTGCTGGCAATTTTTCATCCTCCTGCTGTGTCTGACGAGAGCTCTTACCTCTCTCCATAGGACCTGAAGAAGAAATATCAGTTGAAGTAACCAGCGCTAGGGTTTTACCTGCTGCAGCCTTGGCCTTTGCTGTTTTTTTATGCGTTTTTTTAGTGTCTTTGGCTTCAACAAAATCATCATCATCCACAGGCACAGAATCCATCTGGGTGGCTGCTGGAAGTTGTGACAATAAAAGACTTCCATTGTGACTCATGGTGGAAACATCTAGAACACTTTCATTTAATTTCGATAGAACTTCTTCCGCTAACAAATCATGTAACCGACTCTTTTTACTCTTCAAGTTCAAAATGCTTTCTGAATTGATAAAAACTGATGGCAGACCGCTAGCTTCTTGATGGACATTTTTGTTGGATTTAAGCTCTGAATTGGCAACCACACCAACCCATGGGGTTGTTCCTGAAGAGATTGCTGCATTTGATGTGAAAATCTCAGGAACCACCTTAGCTGTCTGTGCCCTTTTCTGTTCCTCCTGTTGAATTTCAAGGAGTGACTTTGGCTTCAGGCCAGGAGCAGGTTTCCAAGCTCGATGACCTGAAAGTACTTGTGCATTAAGAAGTGACTCAGATTCAAGTTCTCTCACCTCAGCCTTGTTGCTACCTGAAGTACTCCTGGACAGATGAGGCTTCACTTGCTGAGAAACTTGGGAAGGAGCATATAAATGAACTCTGTCTCAACAGGAATCCCGTGAGGAGTTTTGTATGTTCTGACAATAGTCTCAGATTTTGAACCCCCAGCCTCCCTACCCTCTATTTCAATATCTTGCTGGCCAGATGACGTATTAGATAACCCTTTGCCCCCATCAATTGTTGGTTGTGCCTTCAAGTTCTTTTGCTTTCTGCATTTCTTATCTGTTGCTTTCTTTGCCTCACGTCCTTCCACATTCCTCACTTCTGTCACTTCAAGTGAATCGATGTTAATTTTTTCTCTCTGCATTTGTGATTCCTCATGAATACTTCCAGAATAAACCTCCATCTCAGCTTGCCCAGAAATGGATGTCTCAATCTTTCCTGAACTACCTATAGAAATTGTTGCATTCTCCTCAGGAGGTGTACAACTCTCCATAGTTGCAGAAACAACAAATGCATCAGCTTCTTTATCAAGCGAAACACCCACCTGCATTGCATCTGCAGAGTTTTCCGGGTCAATGGTATGTTTCTTTAGATCGATGTGATCCTCCTGCAAATATTTTTCAGTCACCTCTGATACTGGTACAGACAAAGATTCAGTCGGCTGAATTCCCTCAACCTTTTGAAGGGAAGTAGCTCCCTGAACTTTAAGCTGAGCAACATTCTCAAAAATTTGGTGAGGTAAGAGCAGGGAAGGGGGTCCAGAACTGCCAGCATTACCAGCATCCTGAAAAACTTGGGAAGATAAAGTTGAGAGGTTGGACAACGTCCATCTTGTATATCAGGGACTGGTGTCCTTGGGTTAAGCTGAAATTGCTCGAATGATTGCTGAAGCCCAAGATGGTCCAAAGAATTTACTGCCAACATAGCAGCCTGTAGGTGCCCAAAGGATGGCTGGTCAAAATGTTGATGAGCCTGGTGCTCGGATAAAACCTGTAAGAGCAACTGTTGTCGTTGTTGTTGAAGCATAAGCTGCTGCCTCTCCTTCTGCTGCTGATCCATCCAGAGAAGCTTATCTAACAGTGAAAATTGGGCTTCAGCAGGTGTCTGTGACTGCACCTGAAGTTGGGACAACAAATACTGCTGCTGCAAGAATTTTAAGGATTGCAGATCCTGAGAAATACCTGGGAGAAATTTCTCTGGAGGTATCCAGATGGATGGTCAGCAGTTGAGTAATTAGATGTGAGGGAATAGGATTCTGCATTTGCATTGTCTGGTATTGTACTTTGGAAGCAAAATGTAAATTTTGATGCATGTCTGCTTTATCTTGAAGGATATCTGCACTTCCATGAACATTGTTACTTGAAGAGTGGACATCATGGAAATTTGACCAACCAGTAACTCCATTATGAGCAACTGATGCAGGAATGTTGTCCATTGAAGCTTGTAGGACAGATAGCAGATCTACATGCTGCTGAGGTTGTGGAATTGGAGGACTGTCTGCCACTGGCGGCACCAGATTTAAATAATTTGTGGGATTACTTGGGAGAAGTTGTGAAGGATTATTTGGGAGAAGTTGTGAAGGAATGTTAGGAAGCAGTTCTGTTTTTGACACCATGGAAGTTGCATCATTCCTGGCCAGTATCGAAGAGAATTCAACAGAGACCTCTGCCGCTCCAATGACATTTTCTGTTCCATGAGATGGTTTAGACCACTACCGCTTTTGCACCCGTGGAGGGAATGCCACCACCAATCTCAGTGTATCCTTGCAGGCCTGCAAACAAAACAAGCAGAGCACACATATCATAACATAAGAAGTAATAAACTGACAATCTGATATACAAGAACTCAAACTTAATTCAAATATAAATCAATCAAGGTCACATGTTAACCAGTTCCCAAGATTTACATGCCAGCTAGTTTTTTATTATATAATGATGAAACACCAACCTTCTGACATATAAATTTTTTCCAGTGGTGGGCCGTTAATTTGTCCTGACATCAAGGACTCAAGGAACCTATTCTCTGTTCCAGTTGCAGGCCCATGTCTGCTCTTTTGACCATTCGACATTAGGTCAACATAACTCAAACTAGCATGGACAGATCCAACATCTCCAACTTTTGCCCTACTACTTACATCAACAGCTTCATTCTGATTTGGACCACTAAAACCTGGGGGAGACCTTGCTTTCATTCTCAAGTGAGGCATGGCATCCCCGAGCTGCAGAAAAGGAGTATCAGGTGGAGCACTTGCTAGGCGGACTTGCAAGTCTATACCAAAGTAGCCAGCCTCTAACCATCCAGTCAGATCACTGCCAGAGAATGGACCTTGAACTTTACCATGTGGATCCCTGTAATGATATGATAAATCCTCTGGTGAAGGTTGCAGCTGGAATTTACTCTCAACTTCCCTTTCCCGGTCCAAGACTTCAGGTGATTGCCTAGCACCTGAATCATTCCACCTACTTGATCGATGATTTCCTTCATCCTGTCGGTTAATTTTATCCTTGTGGTAAGATGATGAAAAAATTGTCCCTGCCTTCTTGTCAATTGCCTGCTTTTTCTGCAAGTGGGACCAGCCAACGTCTGATGATCCTGACCTAACTGCAGGAGGAAGATTTTTCCAATCATGCAGAGAACAAGGTTCACCAACAGTTTGAGATCTCTGCATGTCTCTGGGCGTCATCTCATCTACCTTCTTACAGACACTGCCTTCTCTATTCAAAACTACAAAAAAAGTATTCACAATTGCATCATGAACTGCTAAGTTTGTACTTTTTAGCAATGAAATAATCAAATAAGTTTACAAAAAAATTGCAAGGTATCATGATTTACCCGTAATTTCTTTGAAATGAAACAAAAAATCATAAAATAATTTGAACAATAACAAAAAAGACATTCTAATAAATTCGTAGCAGTATTAGTTCAAATTCCAATGCCTCTGGTGAACTGCCAATTTGAAACCCAGGCCATTGCACCACTCTTTTCAGATACTACTTCCACCTGTCTTTTATCCGATAAAGAAATTAAATATACGATCAACAAGAACAATTGTGTGAGGCATATTGACAGGCACCAAAAATAGCTTCTATAAAATAATAAACACACAGATTATGTAGGACATGAAATAAATCACATGCCTATCTTAATGCTAGTTCCAACGCTTCCCACCAACCGTTAATTTGAAAATTCTGAAGCTCCCTACAGTTTCGGGGATGAGCAGTACTGACCCTTCACCACTCTCTTTGGACGAATTTCCACAGCTTTGACTTACCAATAAGAATAATCAAACACAAAAATTAAATGGTCTAGGGAGACTCACAAGAGCATTATAAAAATGGAGATAAATTATACAGTCGTGAGATCAATCAGATGCCTATCAGGTCAGACAATTTCCTGGCCATCCAGAATTGAACTATGTAGCTAACAAGGTCACAAGTCACAAATAAGAGGTTATCCATAAAGAACAAAGGGCTCCAAACAATTTTATACGGCATGTAGAAACCAACTATTGGGTCCTCCTAAACCAAAATATTTAATGAAATTAAAATGGGAAGGAGGTCTGGAGATGAATGTAGTGGTTATTTAATTCTACAAAGCAAATCCTTCTGAGGTTTAAATATTGATATTATAGTTTCACTACAGCAATAATACAAATGGTCATGGAATAATGAAGATAAAACTATAAAAACTAACATAAATGGCCCTGTATCAAGATTTGGGCTGTGTCAGAAACTCCATCTACATGTCATGTCCAATGCCTGAAGATGCCCCTAAATCATTTTAGTATTAAGCATTCTGGAAATGCCATCTGTTAAAGCACAGGGAAGAATTAAAGGAAGAACTGCTAGAAAAGAAATTGAAGAAAGAAAAAATAATAATGAAAATAAAAATCAAGACTTGTCCAGTTTTGAATGTTACAGATTTTAACGTGGGTAGGCAAAATTCTTTAGTATTGCGACAGTCAATAGAGATAGTTTCAACTTTCAAGTGACAGGTCTCTGATGTGTATAGGAAGACATGGTCAACAAGAGACCTAAACCCTGATTTCATCTAAACTGAATGTAAATGGAAGCCAGGAGAAAGGATTCTTTTGCAATCAGAATTATAGTGGTCTGGCCAACTAAGTGGAGGGTCAGGGGGCAAGCAATCCTTTTCTTCAGGTTATTTATTAAGAGTCCATCAGACACCTGTATGAAGTTTTTTAAGTATTGGAATTCAGAAATAAAGAGGCTGGCCAACATAAAGGAGAATGATGTAATTTAATATAACTCGAAAGTTTTTGGGGTTTCCAACAGAACCAGCATTCAGTGACAACAGAATGTCAGAGTGAAACTAGATCATCCATTCGAGAGTAATTAGCTTGGAATTTTTGCAGTTGGAGTTTCTTCCTCATTTATATGTTTTCCTTATTATTGCTCAGCATTATCATATTTGACATTATCAATATGACGATAATATTGACAAGTGAGACTGTCATTGTTACAAAGGTAACTGACCCAGAACATAAGCATAACTGTTCAGATATACTCTTTTTCACATTAAAAAGTGACCCGCCCATTTTCCCACTGTGCTCAATCATCGCTCATTTGTTCAAATTCATAGAAGAAATTGATAAAACTGACATGTAATCCAAACAATAAATCAACGAAGGCATTTTATACATGGATAGAAAAAAATGAAATAAAGAAAATTACTAGTTGGAAAACTAATCAAAGGGATCAGAAGGAAATCAGCAACTGCCGGTATCTACTATATTTGAGTTGTTTTCTTCAGATGTATAACTTTGTCCAAGTTTTTCATCAGTCACATAATGTATGCGTTTTTCATAGGCTGGGCTCTCTCATAGCCAGAAAAAGTGTCACCTTTTAGATTATCTTTATTATCATCCCCAGCAGACCATAGATCTTGTCTACTTCCTGCAATAATAATAAGATGTCAGCAAAAAGAGATGAACATAAACTTCCACATTATGCCTAGTTAGTATCATTAAAAAGGAAAAAGAAAAGGCGGCAAAGTACTAGGTTTAGTTTGTCTCAGACGGATCCTTCATTAGAGTTCCGTCCAACTGAGTTATCTTGAGAAATCTGGGGAGCACCACTATTCACTACATCCCCTTTATCGATTCCCTTCAGAATAACCTGCCAAAAGAGAAGTAAAATATTAGGGACATGAGAAGGACAACACAATTCCAACATAAACTGTAAAATTCATAACTGATTCGTCAGAGGTAGGAGCAGAAAGTGCCAGAGGCTCCAGTGGTTCTTCTTGAGTCAAGGAAGGAACGTGTACAAATCCCTCGAATGGCTTTCTAAAATTTCTCACATCAGTCAATCTGTAAACGTCGAGCAGTTTCATTCTGCTATATCTTACTCTTGGATTACCATGGGCACCATCAGATTTGTCTGGCAGCACACCTAATGGATAAGAACTGCTATGCACGTTGTTTCCACTGTAGGTAGCCCTTCCTCGGCCCACAGAGAAAACGGAAGTGGATTTTTCTCCTATTCCCCTACCATGGCCAAACATTGGGCCCTGATTGCTCGGTGTCAGAGTTTGATGATATGGAGATTCACCTCTTCCACGATTTTGATAGTTAGACCTCCATGAGCGAGAATTATGGTCCCCTTCCCTGTTCAAATCCTTTCCATGAATAGCCGAATGAAGGATACCTTTATCACGAGAACCATCACCATCTCTACCAGAATCCGACCACTTCTCACGTTGACCCTCTGGCTCCCTATCATCAGGTCCCCAATGTGAATTCCATTTCCTATCGCGTGGTTTATCATAAATACTTTCATGATCCCGATTACCTGACTCGTTCCTTCGTGCAGATGGAACTCGACGTGCTTCAGCAGAATATCTAGAGGAATTATCCATCCAGCGTTCTGTCCTGCATGAATCACCTGGCTCTTTCTCTCCCTCTCTCCAACGATCTCCATGAATCCCAGAATTGGTCTGCCTTTCTTCATCATGCCGACTATCACGGCCTCCAGTTTCCATATCCATGAAAGATGGTTTAAAAACATCCTTCTTCCTTTCAGTGTCATGAAATTTCTCACCATTACCCAATGCTTTGACAGGATCCACATGGCTTGGATGAGGGCTAAAATGAGCTCCCTACAAAATAGGAGAGACACAAGTGAAAATATGTAACAGAAGTACCTCATACCCACATCAGTTAACTAATACAAGTGATGAAGTGAATCCACACAAATTGCATAAAAAGTGTTTCAGCTTGTCATGGTTAAGTATAATATATGCATATTCAACTGCAAATAAAGCGGCATAGGAGCAATAAGTAGCAGCACTATATTTAAGTGAATGAAGTGCATCATATACTTACCCTATTTCCTATTCCGAGCATATTTTCCCTGGGCTTTGGCAGAAGCCACTGTGGAGAAAGTGGGATTGGGATATCAAAACCTTGCATATCTGTGACAATCAGATAATAAATTAAGTACAGAAATGAGACTACCCATGGACAATGTCCTTTTTTAGGAAATGACAGTGGAACTAATTAACTATAACTGTCAAAGTAGAGCACCTCTTGTAAGAAATTAGGGAACACATCTGCAAGGTCAATATAATATTGTTCAAATACGTCATGGCAAGTTAAACCCCAATAGCACATAGATACTTCAGAAAGGAATTGTACATAACTGCTTGCAAAGGATCTATGAAGCAAAAACAAAAGTCTTGCACATAGCAACATAAACATCAGGAATTCCAAAGTCAATCTGCAGCATGATAACCACTGTCCCACATGCAGGTTGCTTAATAACAGATATAAATTGCACTAGATTGCATCATACATATAATATAAAAAATAAAAGTAGCCAAAATACGCAATGGCACACCGCTACACTGATCACACACAACCTCATCAGAAGACGGGCACCTGTACAAGTCTGCTTGGATTCAGAAAAAAAATTAGAAAAGAAACGATGCACATGTGGGTGACAAAAAATTTATAAACTAAAGAAAAAGTTACAAATATATTTATATGCAAATATATGAAACAAATAAAATATAACTTTTCTATATAAGACCAGGATGACTATAGACCAAATATGGATGAGCAAAGACCAATTATAACAATATACAGACTGTTGATAAGAATAGGAAAGGACCCCAGACAACAATCAGAACTATAATCACACTGGCACATGTGTATCATTTTTTTCTTCTTTTTTACATTCCAGGGTCCTGAATGCTAAAATAAGCACCCAAACAAGAGAAAAGAAACGAAGAAAAGCGAAAGAAAAATGGGACAAAACAAGTAGAAAATGCTTAAGGGCATTGAAAATGGGGCTATTGGTGACCTGGATATT
Organism: Acorus calamus; assembly: GCA_030737845.1. Lineage (NCBI taxonomy): Eukaryota > Viridiplantae > Streptophyta > Magnoliopsida > Acorales > Acoraceae > Acorus > Acorus calamus. Next base: position 29,278,758 of record CM060874.1, on the reverse strand, counting down.
CATTTTCTATCATGCAATATGGTGTTGTGCATGTCAATACTCTATATCTACTCTTAAGTATATCCATTTCTGCTTTTTGTATATTGTGTTCAGGTTTGATATTTATTCTACAAGAATCTCCCTCCCTCATGCTCACAAGAACTCTTTTTTTAATATTCTTAATTTCTTTATACCTTGGGGCTGTTTGGGTACAAACATAAGAATGGAATTGGTTGAAATAGGATGGAATAAGACCAAAAATGCTGTTTGGATGACTAATATTGGCTAGAATCTGGATGTTGGAATAAGCAGGGATAAAAAGGTTATGTTTTTATCCAAATGACACCTAACAAACAACTGCAACTAAGTGAAAATACATGGACAAAAAAAATGATGAGATACGTTAAAATGGGACAAACTACTAAGTTAAAATACTATGTGGCTTGGGAGTCATGTCCTCCTCGTGTAGGATTCATGGTCAAGAGGTGCCACGATTGGTTGAGATGACGACATATGGCACATTCCATGTTAGCACAGAAACATAGGTGGATTGGGGGTTATGTGGCTGCTCTACTTTGAGAGACTTCTCAATAAGGTGTATTGATCTAAATGGGAGGGAGAAGGATCTACATCTTGCATGTTATGTCATATTAAGGAGGAGACAGTAGAGCATCTATTCTGCTCCTTTTCTTCGCAAGGCAGCTGTGGCAATGTTTGGGGACAGCAGTGGTGTTTAATTCAAATTTTGATTGTTTGCATGGTCTTTGGAAAATAGGGAGGAACCTGAGGAGAACAAGGGGATAGAAGCATTAAGGAAAAGGTGTCCCAAGTGCTCATTCCAGCAGCGAGCAGGGTGTTGGACCATCTGGCTGACAAGAAACACAATGGTATTTAAGAATGCAAGACACAATATAGGGAATGTCTGGGAAAACATGGTCAGGTTTATCAAGGACTGGGCTCTGTTTTGCGCTGGGGCATCATGGGTGGGTTTGATGGATGGCAACCTGATTGTGAAAGTAGTAGTTGGTGTGTGGTATGATTGATTGGATGTAGATACCTCATGGCCTCATTTAGTAGCCTTGTGTGTGTTGTGATTTTTTTTTTTTTTTTTTTTGAGTTAGTTGAGGTTGTTCTGACCTCGGAGTTGTACCCCATTTTGATCTATGACATGGTGGTGGGATTACTACCTTTTTCAAAAATATGTTGAAATGGGAAGAAAATCCAGTAACTGATTTTATTTTATGTGATTCCAAGCTTCTTTAGAAGGGGCTACTATATCATGTCAACTACATGTAAATATAATGCAATAATTTGTTATTTTCATAGGTTATACTCTTTCTTTACACCTCAATAATTGATGAAGCGGTTGCTTATAAACTAAAAACAAATTTCATAGAGTACAATCATGCATTAAAAAAATATAAAAATATAAAAAGCAGTGCTTTTCTTCAAGCCTTCTGCTAGTTAACTCAAATTTTATTCAATCTCTCTTCTGGCCTTCCTTCTCTTTTGTTTCTATCAATAACATTCAGCATGATGCAATAATTTGTTATTTTCAATCATACACCTGAAAGAGGTTAAACTCTTTCTATACACCTGAAAGTTGATGAAGCAGTTGCTTATAAATAAAGACAGATTTCAGAGAGTACAATCATGCATACAAGAAAAAAATAACAAAGCAGTGCTTTTTCTTTGAGGCCTTCTGCTATTTAACTCAAATTTTATGGACAATCTCTCTTCTGGCCTTCCTCTTCTTTTGTTTCTATCAATATCAACTAACCATCACTTCTTTCTCTCTCTTTTTTTTAATTTTGAAACAATCATCATTCCGTGATCTGGGTACACTGAATCTGAACCGGATAAAATTCCATTTGAGCTAATTCTATCAATTCTGAACATTTCCAGCAAAAAAGATGTGAAATTGCAAACACATAAAGAGTTTCCATAAAATGTAACCTACAGCACATTAATAAACAGCTGAAACTTCTCAGTACACCAAATGAGAATCCACTACAAATAAATGAAACATTACATCTGAAATTCACGAGAAAAAAAGAAATATTCAAAACAAACGCAATGACATTAAGCTTTTCATATCACGAAACAACCAGACATCTTTTCATATCACAAATGTAACAATTGGAAAAAAAAAAAAAAGACAACTTGATTGACCATCAAAACCCTACCATTCAAAATATATATACTGCACAGATAACCTGGGTTTCGCGGTTCGAAACGAAGATTTCCACCAATGACGAATTTATCACCGGCGGAGGAGATACTAGGGTTTGGTCAGCTACGAAGGCGGGAAGCGATTAAACAGAGCAGGCGGAGTTACCTTTTGGATTCTGCTCGGGTTTGGCGATGGTGAGGTGGTGATGGGAGTCAGCATTGCTTCGGTCCGCCATGATCGACTGTTCGGAAGCTTCAACACGGGCGTATGTAAGACAAAAAAAAAAACTTTTTTGGTACGATGGGGTGGGGGGTGGGGGAGAGGCAAGGATAAGTTGATATGATAGCAACCGGACATGTTGATAAATCCGAACCGTTAATAAAATTTAGGGGCAATTTGAAGATTTTAAAATAAAATTGTTTTTAATATGATTTTTAGTATTAAACTCATGACCGATTTAACTTTCTTATTCCAAACCCGAATCCAGGTAAAAAAACCAAACTTGCACTGCACCATTCCATTACCCCCCGTTTGGGGTAGAGAATAAACATAGGATAGGGAGAATACAGTAGAATAGTCCCCAAACAGTTGTTTGTTTGACAAGAATAAACCTTGATAGTTATGTCTGGATAAGCTAGGATAAGGGCTGATAACTATTATCAGAAAAAGCTAGAATTGCTTATCAGGGCTTATATATACCAATGGATAAAAATACTCTTATCTGTCATTTTAAAAAATTTATCTTACCTAACACTCTCTGCACACATTCCAAAAACCATCACATCTATCATATTATACACACATCTCTCATACTTATTCCCTAACACAAATAATTTATGCAGGGGTATAATTGTCATTTAAAAAGTCATAAACTCTTATCTATCTATTATCTACCACTTATCCTTACTTTATTCAAGGTGAACCAAACAACAAAAAAATCAATTTTACGTTTCCCAATGAGAATAACAAAAAAGACAACCAAACAAAAATTTACCTATTCAACATGGATTGTTATCTATCCCATTATAGCTATCAAGGCGAATAACCTTATGTCACACCCAAACGGGCCCTAAAGGTCGGGTCAGGTTGAGATAGGATATGTTTGGAAAGAAAATATTAAATCATATTTTAAAAAACAAAATTAATTAGAGTTTATTTGAAGGGTGATAATAAATTGAACTAAGAGGGTGGATAAATGGATGCACATATCATGAACGTGGAAGAATTGAATTTGATAAAAAAAAAAAAAAAATTTAAACCAAAACTCAATTATATGTGTACTACTTTTCAGGAAGATGAAATGAAAAAGTGTCGTGGAATGATGTGTGGTGTCAACAACGGGTAGTGATCGGCAATGGGTGATGGTTGGCATGTCTCTTTGTCTCTGCTATGGCAAACGGGGGTGTGGACTTGGTGGTTGGTGGTGGGGAAGAGACTTGGGGTTGCATCAATGGGGAGGGCCTTTTGGGACGGGAGGCCAAGGTGAATAAATGATTAATGTTTCACTTTATTATTTTATTCTTTTTTTATACCAAAAGACGAAAAAATGTGTAATTATTATAGTAAATATTTGATTTAATATTAATTGCACTCGAGACAAGTTTGGGACGGGTTCTATTAAATAAACTAGTTTCCTATCCTAAATCTACTAGGTTTCATTTTATATCCCTTTAACCCAACCTAACCCTACTGTGTCACGATGTTCATTCTTCCTGTGTACGTGCTTGGACAGGTGAAACTCATCCGAATCCAACGGTGTTTGAAACACAACACCTATAGAAAGAGTGCTCCACTACATGGCAAAACTTACTCGGAGGTCATTTCTCATATTTTGAATTAAATGACTTTGTTGATCGAGTAATAGTTAATCTTAATGGATATGTCCATCATAGCTATTTAACAAGTGAAATCTTTCATCGGCAATCTCCTAACTAATTCAATATTCAAAAAAATTAAAATAAACTATTCATTTTTTATAGATTTAGATTGAGATTTACTTTAGATGGAATTTTTTTTTTTTCAAAATTTAGCTTGGAAATTATTTATTTTTAAAAAAAATATAAAGTTTTTTTTGTCCATGAAACTAGGTCATCATGTCTTCATATTATTCTTCCCTTAAAACCGACAAACCCAAGGACTCCACCCCAGAAAACAAAACAAAAAAATGAAAAATGCAGTCGATACCTCATACATGATCAATTTATTTTTTAATTCCAACCATATACTAAAAATGTTATATACTTTTATAGTAATTATTTAATAATAAAACCTTTTAAGCCCATGAGAATAGACTGAAATAAATTAAAATAAAGAGAATAAGATGTTTGGATGGCTAGTATAAGCTGGAATCTGTATGTCATGATAAGATATTAAGATGTAATTAGATGGCATAACAATTCAACCTCCCCCTTTAATTAAGTCCTGTTTGATAGCGGAATTGAGTTATTCTGGATAGACAACTATGTCAGTTTAGATAACAAATCTATATGAATAAGAGATTTTCTGTTTGGTTGTGTTTTTTTTTATTCTCATTGGAAAACGTAAGAATAAAGATTGAGTTATTTGGTTGATGAAGAATAAAATATAAATAAAGTGTAAAAAATTGATTTGACATGTGGACCATTTGATGTATAAGAGGTGTTGATAGGTGATTTGATGTGATAAGATATAAAAAATTGATTTGACATGTGAGCCCATGAGAATTGATAAAGTGAGTATATCTTATCATAGGGGTTACTTATAATTGTTATACTCTCTTATACTCGTTTAAACTGGCTTAGTAATACCAAGTTATAATCTGCAAACAAACAATCATTTTCCTTATCCATTCTGATACAACTCTTATACTACCCTTAAATCCGCATATTCCGCTTCCCAAACGGGAAGTAAATGTATAAGTGGGACCCATGGGACTTTAAATCTCCTTCTCCATTATCGAGGAGACTGGAAGTCTGGAAGGGCTAGCTTGATAAAATGTTAGAGCTAGTTTGACAAGTAGATAAATGTTGAGATAAATGAGTGGGGGACAGCTTATCCCATATGGGATAAAAAATAATTAGGATAAACTGTAGACAGCTGTCCCAATTTTGAAATAAAAATGAAGATATTTTGTTCTACCTAAAGGGTGGGATAGCATTTATCCCCACTTTTTATCCAATTTTGACAAATTTAAATATAAACAAAATTGATAGATTTTTTATCATCTAAAATTGAGACAATTTATCCTCAAAAGCTTATCCTCTTGCCAAACCAGCCCTTAGAGCTAATTTGATAAGGGTAGGATAAAGAATAATTATGAAAATAAATAAGTGAGTAGACAACTTATCCTGTTTTGTATAAAAAATAATTGAGATAAATTGTGGACAGTTGTCCCATTTTTGAAATGAAAATTGAGATATGTTATTCCACCAAAAGGTTAAGATAACATTTATTCAAACTTTTTATCACAATTTTGACAAATGTAAATATGAACAAGTTTGATGGATTTTTATTATTTAAAATTAAGACAACTTATCTTCAAAATTTAACCCATCACCAAACTAACCATAGGTTTTGAGGATAAATTGTATTAAATTTAGGGGATAAAAAATCTATCAATTTTGTTCATATTCGAAGTTGGAAAAAAGTGAGGATAAATATTATCCCATCCTTTAAGTTAAACAAAGTATTTTCATTTCAAAATTGAAACAATTAACTGCAGTTTATCCATATTTTTTTTTTATACCAAACATAAATAAACTGTCATCCCACTCATTTATCCCCATAATAATCTTTTAACCCACCAAACTAGCCCAAAGGGTCGAAGAAGAGGTGTTATTGAGGGAGTTGACAGAAAGGACGAGGTGGTAGAGGTACTATATGAGGCCGAGTTCAAGGTGGTAGGGGAGGAGGAGGTCGATGACCTTGGAAAACTCATTGAAGCCGGTCATGTCAAAGTGTTCATTGCTCTTCCCCTCCCTATGATGCGGTTACAATGTTGGTGGTGATGGTTCTTGGTGGTGGTTCCGTGCATCGATGGTGGTGGTGGTGGTGGTGATGAATGGTGCACTTGTGGTGGGTGGTGCTTCTTGGTGGTGGACCGCCAATGTTGGCAATCAGTCCAGTGATGTGATTTGTCGTTTGTGCACAGTAAAATGCAGTGGGGATGATAAAAAGTACTTTAAAAATTATAAATTTTTATTCGTATTTTATTTATAATTTATTCGAGTTAAATCAAACAACAAAATCTTATTACTGTGAGAATAATTAAAAATATAACAAAAAAATACTTATTTTCATTCATATTAATATAATTATTTATCTCAAATCATTTAATTCATCAATTCAAACCGGACTTTAAAAAATTATCTATAAATAATTTCCTCATAAAATGATATTTTGCTTATTTTGACAACCAATCCCTTTAGTTGAGGAGACGGTCACTATTTCTCTTTCCACATTAAAAACCGAGCCATATGTAATTCACTTGTTTTTTACATTTGAATGTTTTTTACATCCATAATCCATCGTTCACTATACTTTAAAATCACAATTATTTTAAAAAAAAACACCTAGCAGCAGATCAAATATTTTTTTAGAGAAATTTTTTAATGATTGCTTTGATTTCGAATGATTTGATATTATTTTTTCAATGTCAGCCGATTCAGTTTAGCATGTGTTATTCTTTTGTTTATTAAGCTGCGTTTTTAATTACTCATTTACATATGAACAGAAATTTTGGAGTTCGCTTGTTCTTTATTTTTAGATGATATCATTAACATTCGTTTAAACAATTTTTTTTGCTTGAAATTCAGATTTATATCTAAATGTGTATTATCACTCATACATTATTTTTTTAATTCACTTTGAAACTCTCTTTATGTGCATTATTTTTTAATTATTTATGCATTATATTATGAAAACAGTTATATTTGTCAATATATATGTATTTTATATACATCATACTTTACAGTCTTACATTTTCAAAATGTAACCGATATTTATATGCATTATACTTTTAAAAATCAATTACATTTTGAAATGTAACTAAATTTTATTCGATTATAATGTATTCATGAGTACTCTAATTTTTGTTTGGAGATTTCTGTTACATTTAGTTACGTAATTTGAATACAGAACTAAAACAATAATCTTATATCATTGCATTGTTAAAATTTAAATTTACGCATCATGATTTTCTAGAAAATTTAATTTAATTTTTCATAAAATGTAATTTGATTTTTCAGAAAATGTAACTGGATTATGGGAAAAGTAGAGGTCAGAGGAGGTGAAAATCAGACGAGACGAGGGTTAGAAAGGTAGCTGAATCATCTATTCTATGATACAAACGGCGATAAGAACACAAAGGTGATGATGCCAAATTGGAAAAAAAGTGGGGATGGGTTCTAGGAGTATGAGGACTCATCACAAGGTCATGTGCGAGTGTCGATAAACAATTGAGATCTGACGACTGATAAGAGACTGTCATGTAAGTATATTCAAATTTTAACAAACTCTTAATCCACACTTATGTTAATTTATATTAATTTTTAATAGACTCTTAGTCTCCATTTGGATAGCGGAATTGAGTTATTCTGGATGGATAACTATGCTAGTATAGATAACAAATCTACATAAATAAGAAATTTTTGTTTGATTGTGTTTTTTTTATTTTCATTGGAAAACGTAAGAATAAAAGTTGAGTTGTTTGGTTGATAAAAAATAAAATATAAATAAATTGTAAAAAAATTGATTTGACATGTATATTGATAGGTGATTTGATGTGATAAAATGTAAAAATTGATTTGACATGTGGGTCTATGAGAATAGATAAATTGAGTATAGCTTATCCTAGGGGTTACTTAGAATTGTTATACTCTTTTATACTCGTTTAAACTGGTTTAATAATACCAAGTTATACCCTGTAAACAAACAACTATTTTTCATATCCATTCTTATAACATTCTTGTACTATTTTATAATCGCTTATTCTGTTCCCAAACGGGTATTACGTTTTACGTGAGGGCTCTTATTGGCTGTTACTGTGCCTTTAAATCCGATCCCAAACCACTCCGGAACTTGAAAATCTCGAACAGTGAGTGGATGGCTGTCTTCGTATAACACTCGTAATGATGCCATAACACCACACCAATTCGAGCCAGAGAGAGCGACCTTTCAATTCAGCTACTACATCTCCCCGCGCAACGACGCCCCCTCCCCCTCCCCCCCCATACGACGGTCCCATCCATGGAGGAGACGCCTGCGCCGCCGCCGCCTTCGAATCCCGAGCCGAAGCCCCCGTCCGCCATAGCTCCCGCGCTTGAACCCTCCGAACCCCCCAAAAGGAGAGCCGCCTCGCACAAACGAAAGGCCCACCACGCCGCCGCCGCCGCCTCCTTCTACGGCGGCGGTTCCTCCCCTGCTCCGCCTCCCCCGAAGCGTCTCGCGAGGGAGAAAGCCTCCCTCCCGCTCCCCCTCCCCCCCTCCCTCCACAATGGCCCCTGCACAAGGGCACGCCAGTCCCCCAACAAGATCGCCTTCGCCGCCGCCGCAGCTGCAGCCCTGGTCGACCCGTCCCAGTCTCCGGCGATCGAGATGGCCGGATCCGGTCACAACCCCTCTCATCCACTTGTCTCCGCCGATGAGGATCCGGATCCGCCGGAGGCACCCCTGGTCGACGCGGATTTCGAGGCGGTACGAACTCGCGAGCCCGACGTCCACGTGGTCCCTACCCATGCGGTGATTTAATCATCTCGGAAAAATTAGGGTTTTTTTGCTATAGCTATTTAGGGTTTTGCATTTTATGGAGAGATGCGTTTGCAGGTTGGTTTTCGTGGAGCAAGGTCCACCCCCTCGAGGAGCGGAGCCTACCGTCCTTCTTCGACGGGAAATCCGAGGCACGGACGCCGGAGACTTACCTAGAGATCCGGAACCTGATCATGAAGCGGTTCCACGCGGATCCGCGGGTGCAGATTGAGGTTAAAGACCTGTCGGAGATCACTGTAGGTGACTCGCAGTCCAGGCAGCAGGTCATGGAGTTCTTGGACCACTGGGGACTGATCAATTTTCACCCATTTCCGACTTCCGATGCAGTCAACATTGATGATGAGGCTGCTGTGGCTTTTGCTGCCAAGACGGGGTCTTTGTTGGAGAAGCTGTATCAGTTCGAGATCACACAGCCAGGCCTCCGTCTGGTGAGGCCCAAAGCAGATGTGCGGCCCAAAGTAGACGTGTCAGTACCAGCTGTGCCGACTCGGCTGCTTCAAGAGTCGGCCTTTGTGGGCGAGCTGGCTCGGCTGGGAGAGCCATCCGTCGAGTACCATTGCAATTCTTGCTCGGGTGATTGTTCTCGCAAACGGTACCATTGCCAGAAGCAGGTTGAGCTAGTTTTCTGATGATATTTGAAGATATTGTGTTGCATTTGTAGTTGCAAAGTATAAGTGTTTTTTTTTTTGGGTGTTGGAGATGACATTAGGAATTGATAAATGTGAAACAATGAATTAATGAGTGTGTGTTCATATAAGTCACATGATGATAGATTGCTTGTGAAGCTTTTAGTAGAGCTTGTAGTAATGAAGCAGTGGCCTTGATCCCAGTTTAAAAATTGTAACCTCCGTGTCATTGCATGACCTAATTTAGCATACCATTTTTTCTCTTGACTGGATACATGCTCACATAATGAAAAGATATATGCATATTATGACCATAGATTAATGCATCAGAATTTGTATGCTTGCATCAAGAACCTAGCGTGTCGTGCGCTGAATGTGTTGAACATGCTGAACTACAGTAATTAATCTGGATTACTGTTCTTGGTTTCTGTATGTTGGCAACCAAATGGACGCGTATACTTGGAAGCGTGTTATGACAAGGAATGGATAAAATGATTTTGAAGGGAAAAGTGATCAACTGATCATCACATCTTGTTACCAAATTTGCCCTTGGTGAATTATTCCTGAATTCTATACTGATGACAAGGCATCGGCAGGGGTGGTCATTATGTTGGATAGCTTTTCTAAGATAGCAATCTGGGTGTTGTGGGTTTTAATGATGTTTTTTTTCCTGTTAGAGAAGGCACAGTCTTCTTTCTGAATGATGAGTGTTTTCTATATTCGTAAATATATATATATATATATATATATATATATATATATATATATATATATATATATTAATTTGGGAAACACCCACAATACAAAAGGAAGACTGTGGGAGCGTTCTTGGGTCTGTTGTTCTTTTATTGGGCTTGAAGGTGTAATAAAAGAAATGATCTTGGCAAACTTGCTAAGTTCCAATGACTAATTACACATGCAGCATGTTGGTGCATTTGGATTACATCAATGAACGAATCTTCCAACAAAAGAGAATCTGTTAGGAAAATACTTGGGCAGCAATATCCTAGCTCCCTAAATCATGGGTCATTGTGATTCTAGGAGTGGACTCATCCTCTACCATTATGGGTAACTCGTGATTCGGAACGTGAAGTTATGGGTTGTGGTCATCTGTAGAGGGGTATGCCCTATACAGGGATTGATCTTCATTTCCTTTTGCCTTTCCTTTCTTTTATTTTGGTTGAGAAATCCCTTGTCTCCACTATGTTTGGCATTTTTTAATAATAAGATTGCTGCAATCTTTCTCCTAAAAAACGGGAAACACCTACTTTCTCCAAAAATGTGATTATAAATAAAAAAGAAAGAAAGAACGAAAGCATACGATCTTTGTTAAAAAGTTATATTAGCAGTATTGTATTTCTACACCTAAGAAGCTCATGAGTGATAAACTATCTGAATGCCTATTTAGACCATGTAACTAAAATTGCGCAACATGATGTTGATTTTTCAGGAAGTGGGAAGAGTGGTTGATGGCCATCTTCAAACATATTCTTTTTTTTTTCTCCCATAAGAAACATTTGATTTGGAGTTGTACTAGTTTTTTAATTATAGGACTGGAAAGTGGAGGATTTTCAATGGTTCATTATGCTAATATACATTTGTCTACTGCTTGGCATTCCCTTTTCCATGTGCTTAATAACAAGCTATTGGCTCTACCTCTACAATGAAGAATTTAAAATTTTTTGTTATGAAACTTATTCCTTTATTTGACTTTCAGAATATTTTTCTGAATCGGGATAACTTTAACTGCACATTTGATTTGGCAGGCTGATTTCGATTTATGCACAGAATGTTACAATGCCAGTAAGTTTGGTTCGGGCATGACATCAGCTGACTTTATTCTCATGGAATCTGCGGATGCTCCTGGTGCTAGTGGGGGGAGTTGGACGGATCAAGAAACCTTGCTTCTTCTTGAAGCACTTGAGATCTTTGGAGGAAACTGGAATGAGATTGCAGAGCACGTTGCCACAAAGACAAAGGCTCAATGCATCTTGCATTTTGTTCAAATGCCGATTGAGGACCCCTTCCTGGAAGGCCAGGATGATGACGATGCCAATCTTCAGGGAAGTCAGGATTTAGGGTTAATAGAAAAACAGTCAGCATCTGTAGATCCACCCAACACAGGGGAAACTAGCAATGAAGTTGATGGAGATTGCCCTGTGCCTCCCAAGATGAGTGATGTAGAGGAAAAGTGCCCTGCTGTATTAAATGTTACGAAGGAAACAGGCAGGAGCGTAGCAATAGATGCACTGAAGGCTGCCTTTGAGGCTGTTGGTTGTATGCCTGGAACAGATCATTTTTCAATTGCCGAAGTGGGAAACCCAGTCATGGCTTTGGTATTGTTGTTTAACATCATGTTACATAATAGTTAAGATTCATGTCTTAGATTAAGGGTTAAGGAATGATTATATTCATGGTTTTCATATAATGCAATGTTTTCTGTAGGCAGCATTTCTAACAAATTTGGTGGATTCTGATGTTGCTCTCACTTCATACCGAAGTTCCCTCAAAGCAATGTCCGAGGATTCTCCAGGCATTCAGCTTGCTTCAAGGCATTGCTTTCATCTTGAAGATCCACAGAATGATGCCAGGGACCTAGCTCTCCCTGAAAGGTTTGTGAAATGGCTGTGTGGAATTAACCGCAGTTTAACTATAGCATTCATGTTAAATGAACGTGTAGAATGGAAATTGCAGTGTCACGAATGAAGTGGTTGTTGGGGATGTTCAAAAGGTGGAAGATCAAATGCCAAATTCTAGTGTTGCTGACAAACAAATGGATCCAGACAAGGACAGTGAAAAAACTGCTCCTGTTTCTTCACAACTTAAAATTGCTCAAGGATCTGATGATATGGCTTCAGTTATGGGGGAGACTGTGTCTGGTACCAAGAAAGAATCCAGCGAAGTATCTCCTCAGGAGGACAGTGCTTTTACTAAAGTGAAGGAATCTCATGACATAGAGGTAACATTAAGTGTTACAAAGGGGTCTGAAGATGTATCCCAGCAGGAGACTGCCACGCCAAGTGTTGTGAAGGACGCAGCCAGCTCAGATTCACCCAAGGAGGTTAAAGAGAATAATGGAGAGGCTGTTTCTGAGGCAACTATGCCAGAAGTGGTCAAAGAGTGTTCAGAAGAAGCCAAGATTGTAGATAGTATAATCTCTGACTCAGGTCCCACAGAAGTTAAAGCCTCTCAGCAAATAGTTAGTTCTGATTCAGTAGTAGATGCAGAGCAAACAGGTATTAACTTACCAGCTTTTCCTTGTAAACAATGAGAATTAGACGGCTAAATACAGGATCAATACTCCAACCTTTTTACATGGGCAGTATGATTACCACAATAGACAGCATGGTGTAATCCATGTGTGTATCTTTTTAAAATCAACATTGATAATATATTCCTTTGTATATTAGCTGTAACCACGATGACTACCCCACACACATTTGATCATTTAAATAAATTCTTCAGATTCTGCCATGTTTCATGGAGTTCGCGTTTTTTCCTGAATCAGACTTATATCTTGTATGGGTCCCATGCTCAAGAAATTCTCTGCCTTGGTTGTCTATACTTGCTGGGCATCTTGCCCAAGGAACAAATGCATGAAGAAAAGTGCAATATATGTTATGAAATTAATTGTTTAATAAGTTGTGTGCTGTTATTGGGGAAGCAAGATTTTTTTTAAAATTATTAATTATTTTCTGCACTTTTCCAGCTACTTGATGTGCCAATCATATTAGATGTGCCCGTGCTATAGTAATTAAGATTACTGCCACAGCATTAGTATATAATTATTACTCATTCTCTAATAGATCAACATCTGTAATTATTTAAATAAAATGGAACTAGTCAACTCTTTTTTCCCCCTTATCGTACCATTCTAATCATTTTTTCATTTGACTGGTTTGTCTCAATGGGTCTTGCATATCTCTATGCCAGATTTTCTCTTCTTGTCAAGATCTTGTTTGATTTCTCCAATCCTTGTTATCTTCCTTGCAGGTGAGGCTGACAAAAAAGCTGTCAAGGGTGAAAGAGAAAAGGATGATGATTCCATGAAGGCTGATAACAATAATGAATTCAATAAATTAAAACGAGGTGCAGTGACTGTACTTTCAGCCGCTGCCGTGAAGGCGAAGCTTCTTGCAAACCAGGAGGAAGAACAAATTCGACAGCTTGCCGCATCCATGATTGAGATACAGGTAGTGTAAGAGAACATCAAATTTGTTTTCATTATTTCAAAAATTGCCCTCTTTTTTGAAATGAAAGATTTATTTAAACGTGGAACAACCTAAAGAATCAATTGCTGTAGTTATTAGATATGGTTACAACATCTAAATTTCAGACTTCATCCTTTTGCAGTTGCGTAAGCTGGAAAGAAAGTTATTATTTTTCAGTGATATGGAGAGTTTTATAATGCGTTCAAAGGAACAGTTGGACAGGGCAAGGCAGAGACTGTACCATGAACGCGCTCAGATAGTTGCAGCCCGACTTGGTCTGCCTGCCTCTGCATCTAGGTCAAATGCCACAGCAATGCCACTGAATAGACCCACATCGAATTATGGTTCTGCACCATCAAGGCCACTTGGCATGAGGCCAGCACGCATAGAGAAATGAAGATACATATTGCATTCCTCTTCAAGTGTTCTTAGGGATTTTGATTCTTCTTGTTAATCGTATCATCAATCAAGGGCTTGGTTACGAGTGTTCCCTGGGAATCTCCTTCAAATGGACTGTCATAATTGAGTGAGTTCTTTTCCTTTCCTCCCTTTTGTATAGAATGGACTGATATAATTGATGTTCAATTTATCTAAGAACAAGATATCACAGGTTTTGGGCTGCATCGGATGGGTTCGGTTGTAACTGTTGGGGAGTTCTCTTACCTTTGTGGTTTGTACACAATATATGTATCTCAGTTATGCTTCAACCTATAAGCATTTTGTATAGTGCAGGCTTGTCATCTTGGCTTTCACTGCTGCAAGAGTAATTATCCACTGGAAGCAGTTGTTTCCATTAGGAACTCTAGAAATCAACAACATGATCAAGCAAAAAAAGGCCCCCCCTTTTATTTTTCAAATTTTAAATACTTGATGGGTTTGTTGGGATTTGGAACCTCATCCATGCAGGCCTAATTGTAGTTCATTCCATGATTTTTTTAAAAAATCATACACTCTTCAAATGAAGTGCACGTTGTTATATGAAATAATGTATATACTGAGATACATTAGTGTATTTTTTTTAAGTTAAAAAAATTGATAAAAAATTTGCGTCATAATAGAACCTTTTGCACTATGATAATATGATAACGTACATCGCCATTTGGGTGAGGGCGTGAAGTTCTCTCTCTCTCTCTCTTTTTCATATTTACAACTCCAATGCATATTGGTATTGTGCTAATGGGGCTTTATTGATTTTGGACTATTTGATCGTGGATAATGCTTTTTCAACTCCAATTCTAGTTATGTATGTTTGAATTTTTTTAAAATAGTATATCTCTAGGTACATGCTCTTATAAAAAATGAAACATATATTCTAATGAATTGCATTAATGTATTTATAAAAAATATAAAAAAATTATATTGAAGCATATATTCTGTTAATGTGAGTATATGTTATGTTAATTTTCTATTAATGCATAGAGGACTGAAATTGAGATTGAAATTCAAACGAGTGTAACATCACTCTTTGATCTTTGGTCGCGGAAATGCTTAGTGATCAAATACTCAAATTTCATCTTTTTTATATTATCCCAAATACCATATATATTTACACTATTAGAAACTTCATGTATTGAGTTGGAATTGTAGGAAGCACCCATGGAAATCATATTTAATAAGCTATAGACCAGACTGCGAAAAAATACATCTGGCAAGAAAATATACAGCTGCAACATTCAGGATATGTGATGTAATCATAGAAAATCAAAATTGAACAATCTACAACAACTAAAAAAATCGGACAATCTATTCTACTAGAAACTGGATCTTTTTTTTCCCCACTACAATAGAAACATCTAAAATCGTGTTAGCCTTGGGTCCGTCGCAATGCATTCTGAGTTTTAAAAACATGAGACTCATCTGATGAGGGGTCAGCTCTCTTCTCCAGTCTGTCAGCATCCAGAAGCTCTCTAAGCTCCTTGACGCGCTCAGTAATACCTTTGCTAGCATATGCTCTAATCATAGTGTTATAAGTAATCTTGTCGGGTTTGCACCCTCTCTTCTCCATCATATCCAGTGCATCTTTCATCTCCACCAAACATCCGGCCCTACCAAATGCATCAATCAAGCAATTAAAGAATACAGCATCCAACACCACGCTCGAGTTCTCGGTGATTCTGACGACACCTTTTATCTTCTCTATGGCTTGTACCCTTCCATAAGCTCTGACAAGGGAGCATAGTGTGATGCAATTTGGCTTTACCCCCTCTGACCTCATCAATCTGAATACATACTCCATCTGCCTAAGATCCCCTGCCCTTCCAAATGCATCGATGACAACGTTGTATGTGACGATTGTCCAAGAGAAATAGTACTTCTGCATGTACTCCATTACGGCACTCATCTTTAAATAGCTCCCAGCTTTCCCATAGGAGTCGAGAAGGATGTTGAATGTTTTTATGTTTGGAGATATACCAGCGCTCTGGAACTTGTCATAACACTTCTCCATTGTCTCGATCTGTCCGTTACCACCAAATGCTCTGAGTGTGGAGTTCATGGTCCAGACATCAGGCTTACAATCCTTCTCTTTAAGCATTTCGACAAGAGTTGATTCCATCAGTGCAAACCTAATAGAAAGTACCAAACAAAAGAGAGCAAAAATAAAGATTACAAAATAAAACATAAAAATCCAGAATAATTTGTAATAAGGCAATAATGAACAAAAAATGAACCAGAGAATTCCAAATTCACATGTCCAGAGGAAAGGAGCCAACTCCAACAGAGAATTAACACACACAGTATATGCTTTAGTAACATACAGAAATACATGTCAATATCAAACATACGGGGATGAGGTTCCAGAAACACCAAGTTCATTAAGTCTACTCTGTTAACTATACATTGACTGTTTGCAGGTTAACTACTGTGTTATTCGAATGCAAAGGTACAAAACTGGTTAAAATGGCATCCGGATATTTATGCTTGCAGTAGATTTTGAAAATATGTATCAGTAATAACTTGAAAGAACAAAACTAGATTGCCAGTGGCTTAATTCATAATTCGACAAGTCAGATGACTGGCCTGCGAGCTAAAATAGGTAAAATTGCAATGTGCATTTATGTTTGGTGCCTTTATCTCTAATCATTGAGCTAACATATAAATTTTGTAATTATTTGTGCCCTTGTGAGGGCCTTCCTATTTCAGGGGAGAGCTCTTTATTTCATTTTATTCTTGTTTTTCTGTCCTTTTGTCTCTTGTTTGGTAATCCTTTCTCCTTTGTTAGAGGGGCATTACTTTATAATATAAATGCTCCAACCCTTTCTCAAATAAATATATAAATAAATAATAACACAGAAATTTGTAAATTGCCGCAAGATTTTACCTTCCGGCTTTACCATAGGCATCGATTAGGGTGTTATAAGTGATGGTATTGGGCTTGATTCCCATGCTAGCCATGTCAGAGAGAAGCGCCTCAGCTTTGTCAAATGCATGCACATGCAGGCAAGATTTGATTAGGATAGAGTACGTGTAGACGTCGGGATCACAGCCAACAGTGTTCTTCATCGATTAAGAAGGGAAAAGGCTTGGTCGAAGAGCCCACTCCTGCTATAGGCAGAGATGAGAGCAGTGTATGATTCACGGTTTACTATGAGGCCGTCATCAATCATAGATTTAAACAGCCATTGGGCTTTCTCGGGTTGTTTGCATTTTCCAAGCATGACCATCAGCTTGATATATATACCAGAATTGGGTGTGTACCAGATTTGCTCACGTAGTAGTTCAAAAACCTGAGCCATCCAATTAAGCCTGTGAGGAGAAACATGAATGCACAGAGAATGCAACAGCAAAAAACCTTTCCAGAAATTAGATATTATTACTAAAAATTGTAAGAATTGACTTCAATTGATGTTAGCATGTGATTAGATGATTGACTATGATGCGCAAAGATAGAGAGTGAGAGCGAGAAATATGGATGGACTGATCACCAGTCTACTATTCAGTGTCCTTAAAGAATAAAGATCACCAGGTGAGTGTTTCAGGATAAAGGATTCTGCAATGAATCAAACGTACAAGTTTTTGTTCATGTGGACATTCCAGATTATAATTGATACATTAGAAAAACAACGAACATGAAAAAAGGAATAAGTAGGTATCAGCTCCAGAGCATTAACTCATGAAAAGAATATTTGTCCCACAAGTCAAAAGAGATGATTTGCCACATCAAATAAAAAATAAATATCAAGACTGTAAACCACAAGTAAAAATATGGATTCATTGAATAATTTCCACAAGCACAAAAAAACTGTATCATGGCAGAGGTCAGCATTATGTACTGATGCATCTCTAGTGGAGGCCAAAACAAATCATGTAGTTTTCAATTGTGCATCCTAGTGTAATATCACTCATCCTGATGTTCCCTGGTCATGATTTTCTTGATGAACCACTACCAACTGCCATGGAAGTATTATCTTTCAGATTCTCATTAACTTCTTCTATTCAAGTATTTCATATTCCCCAATTCTATTTATATTATCATGAAGATATGATCTGCTCAACCCTTTCTAGGTGCTTCATTTATCACCCATCCATTTAACATTCCTTTCTCTGGTCCATAGTAATTAGCAGGACTCACATTTTTTTTTAATAGAGCATGAGCCTGTGCTAGACATCAAACAGAATTTAGCAGTACACTGTCACTTCAATCATACATTTTTGCCTTCACTCAAAAAGCTTCAAAATATCATCATCTCAATGCATCACCAAATTAAATTTGCGCAAACAATAACAAAACTCTTATCCCATCAAAAAGTAAAAGAAGAAGTAAACCTATGAAGCCTGGATTTTTCTGGACTGATCGTATCTATAATGCAATGAGATGTAAACCTGGATGTAGCCATGTATTCCACATTGAGCATCTCACATATTCCTAGAAAATATCTTGAAAATTCAATGATTCCCCATCAAAGATCTAATGGATCAGGCAAATAATTTGTATGAAAAAACATGATCCTCTAATAATGTCCCAATGAACAAACAACACAAAAGCAAGCATAGGTCAACATTAATCTTTGTGTAATGTTCACATGTTTTAATCTTTTAAACTCCTCTAACAAGTTATATGCTTTGATGAATAATGTATATTGTTCCATTCAAATTGAATAGACTCATTTTTAGCAAGTTTACAAATAACTTAGGTATATGAAACTGCATTTGAGACTGTAAAAAAGACTGTGTGTAACAACGCCCTTAATTTCTTCAATCCAAGAGTTGCTTCAGGTGGTTCAGGTAATCAAACAAACATCAAAGCTACAATCATAAACCCCATAAACAACATAAATTTCCAACAATTGACAAACTTATAAACAACAGAGATCAAAATTGATAGAGAGAGAGAGAGAGAGAGAGAGAGAGAGACCTTAAGAGCGGAGTCCCACTGGAGGGCAGCGATGCGATCATGCACGCCTCGAGGACGGTCCGGGGGAGCAACTTCTTGGAGTTGATCTTGTCCCGCTTCCTCTCTATGTTTGCTTTTGTGGCTCCCTCCTCAGTATGATCGATATCGCCTTCCTCGACGCGATCTTCCTGTTCACCTCCTCCTTCCTCTCCCTCTCTATGCTCCTCCCTCCCTCCGACGGAGGTAGCGATGTTGATTGGCTCAGACACGTTGGAGTAGATAGAGAGGAAGCGCTCATCATCATCATCATCACCATTTATTTCTTCTTTGTTTGATCTCCGACTGATCGATCTTTCTTACTCTGTTGAAGTGGAGGAGATTTTTTTGGGTTTTTGTTTTTGCATATATCCCTCAAATGATCTCATTTTGCCAATACATCCTTGGTGAAATGCTGTTTTTATAAATTCATTTAGGATAATGTAAAATTGTGCACAAATACCCTTAAAGGACATGAGTACATAATTTAATTCTTTTTAGAGGTATTCATGATGGAAAATGATACGTCTAGCCCCAGTTCACACCAGTTTTTTTTTTTTTTAATTATTTTTTACGGTATGTTGTTATATGAAATGAAATATATATTGAGATATATTATGATGTATTTTTTTCATGTTGAAAAAACTTAAAAAAATTGCGTTATACACAATGATTGTTACCCATACATTATAATAGCGTAGTATATGGGGATGCAAAACAGACTGAGTGTATCAACGCTCAATTATGATAATAAAGTTAAAAGTTGGGTAGTTTAATGATATAGGATCTTTTGAGGGTATCTGTGCAAAAATCCCACTTTCTTCTCAGTCTTTGGGCATCCGCGAACGTGATCTGGCGCGGTCGAGAACCAGCGCGGGAAAATCGAACCGCCCATCCCAAAACGGGTAAATTAAACCAACCAACCAACCAACCATAGAAGCTCGAACTAACGAAAAGAACAGAATTCGAAAAACAGATTATTAGAGAGAGAGAGAGAGAGAGAGGGAGACAGAGACACGAAAAATTAACATCGAACACCTCCAAGAGAGGAGGTGTTTGGAGGAGGACGAAACACTCCCCCATCTCTCCTCCTCCTCCTCTTCCCTTTTCATTCTTCTATTTTTTAGGAAACAATGGCTTCATCTCCCGTAAAATCTCCGTCGTCCAACTCGACCAATTCCCAGACTCCTCCAGCCCCTACAAACTCATCATCATCATCATCACCATCACCGCTCTCTTCGCCGCCTCCCCAACCATCTTCATCATTTCCTCCCACTGATTCCCCGCCATCGCCACCCCTTTCGGATGTCCCTCCACCACCAGCACCACCACCAACGTCTCCTCCTCCTCCATCAGTGGTCTCGCCACCTTCACCACCTTCATCGGCTGGACTTCCTCCATCGCCTCCATCGCCTCCATCAGGATCAGCTGCGAAGCCAACACCTACGCATTCAAAGGGACGGCCCCCACCACCACCACCACCATCACATCGACGCTCGGGGGGGAATGAAGGCCAGGGTTTGCACCTTTCCGCCATCATCGGGATTGCGGTGGGGATCGGTGCTTTCTTTATGATCCTGATCATCGCCTCGCTGTGCTGCTGCACCACTGCCAAGAAGAAGCGCAAGAGGCCTCACGACCCGATGCACTATTATGCTGACCCTTCCCGCCGCAAAGGTATACGAAATCAGAGAATTCGCTATAATAGTTGAGATATAAAAAATATTATAAGGCTTACAAAAATTCTGATAGTTTCTTACTCTTAAAACTCTCAACCCCTCCCTTTGGATCTATGCATTGTTGCTTCATGCCAAGTTATGTCATAGGATATTAGATGATATTTATAAAGATAAATTTCAAACTTCTTTTCCAAAGATTCACTTAAAATGTTAATTAATATCAAATTCTAATTAATCTACCAATGGGATGTCCATTTTATCATGAACATCTGATCTGTTATTTTGAATCGAGACGTAATCCCGACACCTCTCCTTGATATGGAAGACTCATCTAATAATCTTCCCATTGAAATGTGAAACCAATAATTGGGTGATGGAAAACCAGGGGGGAGTGACTACTACAGCAGCAGCGTAGGTGGCGCTGGCCAGCGCCCAAACTGGGGACCGCCACCACCTGGTGCGTACATCATGAATGTCGGTCCTCCTCCTCCACCTCCGCCGATGAACAACAGCAACAACATGAGCTCAACCTACTCGGGCCCACACGGACCGGTGCTCCCGCCACCAATGCCAAATCTGGCGCTTGGGTTCAACAAGAGCACATTCACATACGAGGAACTGGCGGCGGCCACGGGGGGTTTCTCACAGGCGAACCTCCTCGGGCAGGGCGGGTTCGGGTACGTGTACAAGGGGGTGTTGCCCAATGGGAAGGAGGTCGCGGTGAAGCAGCTCAAGTCGGGGAGCGGGCAGGGGGAGAGGGAGTTCCAGGCCGAGGTTGAGATCATCAGTCGCGTCCACCATCGCCACCTTGTGTCCCTCGTCGGTTACTGCATCGCGGGGCAGCAGAGGATGCTTATTTACGAGTACGTCCCCAACAACACCCTCGAGTACCACCTACATGGTGAGCATCAGAGCATGTGTTAGCCTCTTCCACTTGAAAAGTTTTGATATTTTTTATAAATGATATTATTTAATTTATTTTAGTATATACTATAAAATATGATTTAAATAAACATAAAAACATGCGTGGTCTGTATTTTGAATTGTAAAATACTGTGTATAACATTTTTTTTTTGGTTTGTTTGCATTGAATGCGCAGGGAAGGGTTGCCCAACGATGGATTGGGTGACGCGGGTCAAGATCGCTCTCGGGTCGGCTAAGGGGCTCGCCTACTTGCATGAAGATTGTGAGTCATCTGTTAGTTATTCTCTTTAATTCTCTCTTTGTATGGTATTCTTTGTTGAGTCAGGCGTATCACTTGGTGGCTTTATCTGCTTGATCGTAGGTCACCCTCGTATCATTCACCGTGATATCAAGGCCGCAAACATCCTCCTTGACTACAATTTTGAAGCCATGGTTGCGGATTTTGGACTCGCAAAGCTCTCCTCGGACAACTACACTCATGTTTCGACTCGCGTGATGGGTACTTTCGGGTTAGTAAATCCTTCTAAAAGAAGTAGAGTATTCACCAACAACATTTTATGTAGAACTAATTCATTGATCGAATGCAGATACCTGGCTCCTGAGTATGCAGCAAGTGGAAAGCTGACAGAAAAATCCGATGTCTTCTCCTTTGGAGTCATGCTTCTGGAACTCATAACGGGACGTCGTCCAGTCGACAATGCTCTCATGGACGACAGCCTAGTCGATTGGGTATGTAATTTCGTTTAAGCAGTTATGGCATGTGTGTTAACAATTACAAATCAATGTGTTTGGGGATGGAGCAGGCGAGGCCTAATTTAACACGCGCGCTCAACGACGGGAACTATGAGGAGCTGGTGGATCCGCGTCTTGGGGACAACTACAACCCATCTGAGATGGCTCGCCTAGTAGTGATTGCTGCTGCCAGTGTCCGCCACTCAGCCAGGAAACGCCCCAAGATGAGCCAGGTATCCGAAGTCACACTTTCTGTTTTCTAACATGTACCCCATTCGGGATGAAACATAAACTCGTAACAAGGAAGAATAAAAAAAAAAAGGAAAAAAACATGTTTGTTTTATAAGAATAACATTTGATAACTATGACTGGATAAACTAAGATAATGCTCGATAACTATTCAATACGGGTACTAGAATTGCATATCAGAGCTTATTTATACTAATGGATAAAAATACTCATTTTTTGTTATTTTAAATTTTTTATGTCATCTAACACTCTTACACATATCTAAAATATATAATTTATGCAGGAGAATAATTGTTATTTAAAAAGTCATAAACTCTAAAAGTCATTAACTCTCATCCATTTCTTATTCACTATTTATCCTCACTTTATTCAAAGTAAACCAAATTACAAAAGGATCATCATTTTTACATTTCCTAATGAGATTAGCATAAAAAAAAAAACCAAACAAAAATTTGTTTATTCTGCATAAATTGTTATCTATAATGATATAGCTATTAGGGCGAATAACCCAATGCCACATCCAAATGGGGGGTTAAATCTCACAGAACAAGTGAATGACCTGATTTTGTGACAGATTGTGCGTGCGCTTGAGGGCGACGTCTTGCTCGAGGACTTAAATGAAGGAGTGAAGCCGGGGAATAGCACATTCTTTGGCTCGAATGCGAGCTCCGATGACTACGACACGAGCTCACAAAACTCAAACATGAGAAGGATCAGGAAGGTTGCTCTGTCTAGCCAAGAGTCCAACAGCAGCAGCGAATACGGAGTTACTAGCGAGTACGGCCTCCACCCGTCATCTTCAGGCAGCGAGGCCGGTCACTCCCGTGAGATGGAGACTAGTGAACAGCGGCGCAGCCCTTTGAGTACTCACCATTGAAGCCTTGAATCGATATATATTTGTCTTTGATGCATTGTTTGAAATTTAGTGTAGAAAACATTGTTCATGTATGTATGTTTTGCTTGAATTTGAAAGAAAGGATGAGTTGTGATGGTATTGTGGGTTGTGTTTGGGGGGTGTGTATTTGTGGAGGCTCATTGTTTTTTTTTTATATATATGGAAGGATGCATGGCTTATATTATTGGTCTTGTTTGCTTGATTGTGGTTTTACATTTTGTGTGGATTAGACATTTAACACAGATTCCTGGTGACTTCGGATCGTTTTCAAGGAGGGGGGTTGGTTGTGATGGGCTAGCGACGATGTAGTTTCTTTTTTTTTTGGCGCGAGGGCGGTTGGGACTGATGGCGGGTAGTCACTCATCTACTCACCATCCCCCCCCCCTCCCCCCCATTCTGCTCCAATTTTTAATCTTTCTCCCTCAGATTTTGTATTTCGATGTTATTCACGCTTGCAATACAATTTCTATATTATCTAAAAAGACATAGATTCCTAGCAATTACTCCAAAAGCAATGGAATTGAAATTCAACTATGATTAACAAAATAGCGAGCATGCACATAAAATCTCTATCATAAGTGAGGAAAGACGCTGATGAGCTAAAAATGTGTTATATCTATCTCAATTTTTAGATCTATTAAACCAGATTGCTTTTAGATCAATTTGACATGCACTTTGATCATACGAGAAGTATACAAAACTAAGCAATCAAGACAATCACACAAAAACATAAGTTTTGTTAACGTGGAAAAACACAAATGAGAAAAAAAGTGTCATGGAACATACTCCAAAAACAATTCATTATATGACTCAAAGGAATGTTTACAACCATAGCAACAATGACTCTCTCCTGGAGCTGTCTGGTACATCTTGCGACGTGTTATATTAGCGACGCCAAGCTGCACTCTTTTTCATTGGTGATACATCCCGAACAGTCGCTTTTTAGTGATGGATTTGGTAGAAAGAAGTCCTCTTTGTTAATTCACTCCTTCCTCTGTATTTACTCTAGGACCAAAGATATCTGCTCTTGGATCAATCTCTCTTCTTATAGATTGAGCTATGGAGTTGAGATCAACTAGATATGGCTTTTTAAAGGTCTCAAAAAGTGGATATGGAGTACTCTAGTATAAACTCTCACAAAAGCTCACTGAAAATAGGATTAAGAGGGAAGCTTGACTTTTATGTAGAGGATGATGTTATAAATTATTAATGTAAGTTTATGAAGCTACTAGGATATATGTGATTGAAATTGAATTTGAAAAAAAAACTGTACATAACATTTTTTAGTCCAAATCAAAGGCATACACAAGGGGGACTGGGACCCCCCCCCCCCCAAGCCTATGGGTCAAACGTTAAATGTTACGTTCAGTTTAATTTGCAATCCACTAATGTTTTGATTTTTTTGAGGTATACGTCTACCTAATAAAGTATTTTTTTATATAAAAAAAAGTGCATAATCATATGAAATGAATACATATATTATTATATTTTATGTAATAAGGTGTATACTGAGATAATGAAGCTTTAGCAAATTTCATATATCAACTTTGATGTGGTGACCACAAACAAGACTATACTATATAGACTTGTGTTGTAGAGCCCACTGAAAATACGGAGTCGGGAAACGTGAAAAAAAACGGTGGAAAACCATAAACCATATACGACCAAGGGTTTGCAGGGTTTTGACGCAAAAGGTAAAAAGCCGTTTGTGTGTGCACTCACATCTGCAAGCATTCGTCGACGCCGCCATTGATGAAATGCAGTGCCAAACACTGCCTTAGAGTTGTAGATATATTTTTTTTGTTGAAGTTTTTGTGAAAAGCATGGTTTTCAAGGTATATTTGGTTTCTGGTTTTCAAAAGTCGACAAACCACTTGGATTTTTTAATATTTTTTATTTATATTTCTTTTTCAAAGTGCTAATTTTTATATCCCAAAATCTAATATTTAAAGGGTGCTTTGCATATTCTTGTGATATTATTTTTTTTAATATTTTCAAGCTTCATTTTTTTAATTTTTTGTGATAGAAAACAATGAGATCTCAAGATTTTATTTTAATTTATGATATCTTTTAATACTTTTAACAAATATCTTGTCTAATTTCTTATTTGAATTATTTTTTATTAAAACATGTATTTTATTAACGTGTCTATATGCTGCATTGATTTTCTATCGAGATCGACATTAGAGCTGAAAAAAAACTAAACCACACTTTCCTGGTTTTGCCCCTGGCCGAATGCACACTTTTCACCTGACCCGGCCCATGATGGTCACGACGGATCCTAAACGAGAAATTCATTCGGACGAGGTCTTCGCCACATATAAAACCCTTCCATTCTAGCAAACCATCTTTTCTTGTTCTTTTCGTTTCCGCCGACGTTCTTCGACGTTGTGTCGCTATTCACTAGTTATCAAGATCGGGAGCTCTTCAAGGGAGATCGTTTAATCGATCGATCTCGAAATGGGGGATTTCAACGACCCCTTCATGCGCAACAGGGACGCCAGCGTTCAGGGTCGCGGGAAGGTCCAAAATCGAGCTAACGTTCTTCAGTTGAAGCTGGTACGAGCCCTTTTTCCTGTCCAAATTTTAGGGTTTTGATTCCGATACTTCGATTCTCCTATCACGATCATGGGTTAGCCGGTCTGATTTTGTTGAATCTCTCCTCTGTGGTTTCTGTATCCAGGCTTGTTTAGTCTGGATACTTTATGATTTTGGTGTGTTTAAATAGATCGATTCGTGTTTTTTTGGTTGCAAGTAATGGTTGTTGAGATTCAGAAATTCGAGAAAATTATTTGTTCCTTTACTCTTTTACCTAAGTTGTTTAACTTTTATATTTAGTTAAGAGTGGGTTGGTTGGTCAGTTGTAGGGTTTGATTGTTTCATGGATGCTGTATGGTTTTTTTGTGGCTGCTTAGTACTTGGTTAGTGTATACATAGCAACAATTCCTAACTGATTTGGTAATGGAATCTAGTCCTCCTAACATTTGATGTTAAAATCATTCATAGTGTTATTTTTGTATGTTAAGAACTAGGACACTGTTACACACAATCCTTTTTATCGCGCCAAATGCAGTCCCATATACCTCAGCGAGATATATACCTCCTTAGGTAGGTATATACAAAAATGGGTCAATTCAATTCGAAATGGAGCAATATACACTTTCAATAAAGTTACATCATTAGATGAGGTTCACTATTTTAAAAAAATTAAAACATGTGAGGATTGTCACTAGGACTATATTTGGGGTTGTTCCTAGCATTATCCTAAAACAAACACTTAATATATGATTTTGTGGCCACTTATGAGTCAAATTGGATTAGAATCTCAGTAACATAGTTTGAGAGAGAGAAAGTTTTATGTTTTCTCAATGTTTTGTTAACATGTCCTACAAGGAACACAAGTCAACTTAAACAATTTGGGTGATCTATATTGCCTATATGCAGATGAGGGACAAGATTTTCTAAAATTTTAAATGTAGCTATTTCACACATTTTTATGGAATGGTTGTTCATATATGATCAAAACTCCATTCAACCTCTCAGAAAAATGTTAAGGAGAATGTTGATATATTTCTTAAGTAGTTGGATGGTATTTATAACATGCCTTATTGTCGGGGATTATATAAAGATATTAAATCTCCTTTATTTATATGTAATGATCATAATTGAATGTCAAAAGTGGGTTCTGATATTTTTGGTAGACTGTCAAACCACAAAAGATTGACACTTTCTACCTTAGGTTTTAGAAAGTTAATGATGATATATACAATCTATAAACCTTTTTCTCTGTAGTTATCTCATGTCACAGTTGTCCATCTTTCGGTTCAGCACTTCATCTTTCCAACTTTTATAATCTCTGCTTTCTGTATTTCTGTTGTTGGCTGCCTGTCTATTTTGTGGTCATTATGATAATTATTGTTTATATGTTTAAAGGATGCTTTTGTTTGTGATAGATTGGGCAAAGTCATCCAACAGGGCTCACTAATAACCTTCTGAAGCTCTTTGAGCCCAGACCTCCCTTGGAATATAAGCCTCCTCCAGAGAAGAGAAAATGTCTTTCTTATTCAGGTAGTTTTACATTCCTTCGGCAGTTCTTTATCCTTTTATGTCTTTCTCTTCTGTTGGTTTCATCTGTTATTACCTATGATGTGCTTGAATTGGACTTTTAATTGTCTGTTTAGGCATGATGCAATAAGTTAGTGGTTTCAGTAAACCTTAGTTTAGATTCGTTTGACAATTCTTTATTCCTTGTTCTTTTTCTCTTATGTTGTTTGTATCTGATATTACATTCAATGGTGCTGAAATTGGACTTTTATATGTATGTTTAGGTATGGGACAGTATGTTCGCAATTTTGCTGAGCCTGGTGAACCTGAATATTCCCCTCCTGTTCAAAAAGGAGAAACTCGGGTAAAGAAACCATTCTCTTGTTGTGGTGAAAGGCTGAATTTCATTTTTTGTCTGTATATCATTTTTGCTATGGCTCTGTGTTTGCAATTTTCATCATCAATATTTTTTTTCTTCCTTCCAGTAAGATTTCCCTACGATCTTATTGTGCCACTGATTTTGGGCAACTTCCATACTTATTTTTTTAGCCTTAATAGCTATCCGAATGCTTTCCTTTCAAGTCCTTCTAAAGTTTGTATCCTATTAGGATGAATGCAGATTGATTGTTTTCCCTGTTCTCTTTAATTAAACTCTTAAGTCTTTTTAGTATAACCTACCTATTAGGATGAATGCAGATGGATTGTTTTCCCTGTTTACTTTAGTTAAACTGCTGAAGGTCTTATAGTATATCCTACCAATCTGAGTCAAATCCTGATTGATCAGTGGCTTTTTATGCTATTCATTGGATAACTTGTAGGCACTCATTTCTATTCTTGTTATCATCAGCCATATTAGACATCCATTTTAAACCTTTTGTAATTCCATATTTTTATTATTTTTATGATCCGCATGTTATTGGTAGTCTTTTCTCTGTCACATTATATCATCTATTAATTTAGACTCTTTATGATGCCCTTATTGCCATCCAACTCTAGTTATACACGAAATGATTTCATTTGTTTCATTTTTATTTTGTATTTCCAATACAATATAAACAACTTTTCTTTGATCATCATTTGACTATCTATGTTGATTAGTATCTTCATCAAATCCCTAAAAAATTGAAATTAATATGTGATGGATGCTGAATCATGTGTGATTAACTACTTTTTTGATGCTGCAGGTACAGAGAAGGGCCAGAATTCATGAACTTCGACTTGAAAAGGGTGCAATAAAGGCCTCTGAAGAGCTTCAAAAATGTAATTTTTTTATTTTTACTGAAAGTTGATGTTGCAATGCTGCTTTGGGGGAAATGTTTCACTGTGATGGCTTTTTTACTTGTTCCTTGTAGATGATCCCTCCAACGATCCAAATATGACAGGGGATCCATACAAGACGCTGTTTGTGGCAAGACTTGTGAGTTATCGTACGTTTATCCCCTATACCTATTTATGTTAATTTACGTCCATTAATCCATTTTAGTTCTATAATGCAGAATCACGAGTCAACCGAGCAAAGGATTAAAAGGGAGTTTGAAACATATGGGCCAATCAAGCGGGTAAGTGTTATGGAGCATCCCCATGGGGTGCTGCAGTTATTGCACTTCAAATTGGTAAGGGTGGGTAAGAGTAATGTTCATCTTGAGTTATGTTCAGTAAAACATATTACTATAGGGACATAGGCCTCCATCCTTGCAGTGTCAACCTCAAGTGTATACTGCGAGCCTCCAAGGTCACATTCTAGTTTTCTGCTGTGGAAAATGACCTATATCATGGCTTATGAATAGACAAGAATTCTAATGCTTAATTGTTTCTTTAGACTAAAATTAGTATCAGGTTACAGGTACTCAAATGGTGGTTTTTATGGATATCTCAACAAGTATTTTAGAAAACTTGCCATTTGTTTGTTGTGATATCATCACCTTTGACCTTCCCAAAGCAGTAATGTTTCCTTTTTTTTTCTTTCTTTTATTTATTTTCTGGTTTTATACCAATTGGTCAGCTGTTGAGAAGTGGATTGGCCATTGTAACTCATGTTTGAGATCAGAAAAAATTGAGTGAACCACATTAGGAAACCTATCAAGTCTCACTACTGTTGTGCATTTCAGTACTTCAAAATAGAAGAAGAGAACTGTTACATTTGGTGATGCTTCTGTTTCCGGATTTTGTTACTATTGTCTATTAGTATTTACTTTATCACTATTCAAATATACTTGGTAAGTGGGGTATATGCACCGGTTGGTAAATGGTTGTCTTTTCTGCATACTTGGGAGTAAAATCACTGATGCATCTTACCTAGTTGGCCTGACTCCATGTTTGATGATAGTGCATTATTTCTCTGGCCACTTTTATCCCAATTTTACAATGCACTCATCTTCTTTCAGAGTTGATAAATCACTGGGAGCAGGTAAAATTGCCCATGATGGTAATACGGGTTTATTCCTTCTCCTCTGCCTTTATAGTTATCTCCTTTTATCTGGTGGTTAGTAGATTACCTCATAGGGGTTCAGAGGCCATCCTTTTCTCCAATATTTGCTATTGATCTTGTTGTTATAAGCAGTACCCTGCCTGGTAAGCAATTCCTTTCTTTTAGAGTGGCATATTTGCTGCATACCTTTTTTTTGTTTGTTCTCCCATTCATTTTCTATCATGGGTGCTGAACCTGCATGGCAAAGTATCGAATTTGAAGGCGAGCAGGCTATCCCTTGATCTCTACTCCGTGCAACATAAACCAAGTTGGTTCCATTATATGAGTTCTGGGTTTGTTTTATTTGTCATGTTGCTGCTAAATTTTTTTGTCTTCGACTTTCAAAGGCTAAAAATCTTTCTGCAGTTAAGAAGACATCTGGTATATATTCATTATCTTCTAGTTAATTATATATATAATTTTAAATTTCCCTGGTAAGGGGTGGTGTCATTATTGCTATTGGCCACACACCTCGTCTTGGGTAGAGGGATTTAAGATCTAGGTAAACATTCATATTTTATTTTGATGCTCACTGGATTTTCATGTTCCTATATTATACTGCTAAATTCTTTACCTTGTTTTGCATGTATTTTACAGGTCCGTTTAATTACTGATAAAGAGACAAACAAGCCCAGAGGCTATGCATTTATCGAATACATGCATACACGAGACATGAAAGGTATGGCACAGACATTTTTTGATCAATTGGCAATATGGTAAAAAGTGGAATGTTGAATCTATGAGAAAAAAACTGGGCTCCTTTTTTTTTGAAATCTTTAATTTACATGTTGCAGCTGCATACAAGCAAGCTGATGGGAGGAAGCTGGATAACAGAAGAGTTATTGTGGATGTCGAACGTGGAAGAACTGTTCCAAATTGGCGACCTCGAAGGCTAGGAGGTGGACTTGGATCAACCAGGGTTGGAGGTGAAGATCTGAACCAGAGATATTCTGGCAGGTTAGCCGTTGTTTCCCAGATGTTGAGGTGCCTTGCTTTTGGATTGATTTTTCTAATTCATTGTGGTTGATGCTGAGCTCAATGCTTTAAGGGTGGATTTTGCCATTCTTATGTCTCAGCTTTAATTAAAATGAGGCTGATTTCAATTTATTGGGGAAAGGGAAGCTCTTACTCATGCTATTTGATTTCATGATTGTTGGATTTAAATAGTGATATGAATCAGTCTGGAGAGAGTAAAAGAATGTCCCATAATATCTTACATGGGATGATAGTGTAGTGGTTGTACGGTTTCTGTTTGAATGATTGATTGGCATTTAGAACCATTAGAAACAGACTCCACCGGTTGCTAAATCTTGATTTGCTGCACCTTGTTAAATTGTTATTTATATATGGCAGTCATTAAGGGTTTCTCTTTTCTGCAAGTATCTGCTTGCTCCTATTTTATTATTATTCAATTAGAAGATCCATAAGACACACCTTCCATTTGATTCAAACTGCAGTGAACTGTACTGTTATAGAGCGTTGATACACGCAGTCCTTTTTGCAGCCCGTTTTGCAGCCCCATACGCTATGATAACGTAGTATATACTGCACTATCATAGTGTATGAGTCCTATTATAGTATATGACCCATTTTTTTTTTTCATTATAAAAAAATACACTAACGTATCTCAGCATATACTTCATTTCATATAACAGTATGCACTTCAAAGAATGAGTGTATTATTTTAAGAAGAAAAACGGGATGGACTGCAATGGGGGCTGCAATGGGGGCCGTGTGTCTTTTTCCATTGTTATATATAAAAAAAAGTCTCATGTATTATCTGCTTTTATACCACCCAGGGAGCAGCAGGTGACATCTGGAGGGCCACCTCGTTCTGAAGAACCAAGATCACGAGATGATCGCCTTGTGGATAGGTATAGCCAAAGAACATGTCTCATTCATTTTTTCATCTTAAGGTTACAGAATGTTAGTATAAAATTCATATTATTTTTCTATGTTATCAAGGAGTTTTTAGGGAACCAAATCAACTTTTCTGATGTGATATTTGACAGGGAGAGGGAGAAATCTCGTGACAAGGGGAGGGAAAGAGACAGAGAGAGGGAGAGGTCCCATGAGCGAACACATGACCGTGGTGGCAGGGACCGTGATGCAAGGGAAGACAGGCAACACAGGGATCGGGACAGGAACAGGGACCGGGGTCGTGATCGAGACCGAGATCGGCACCGGGGGCGTGAACGGGATCGTGGTCGTGACTATGAACAGGATAGGGACCATCCACGCGAAAGGGAGAGAGACTATGACAGGGCTGGACGTGGCAGGGAGAGGGACTATGGAAACGTTGAGTACGTTGAGCAGAAGCATGGATGGAATAGGGAACATGATGATGTCGAGCCGGAGCATGGTCAGGGAGGCCATGAACGTGACCGAAACCTACGTGACCAGGAGAAGTATGGAAGGGGCCATCATGAACCCACATATGACCTTGATCATTACGAGGGTCACATTGAGGGTGAACCGAAACAAGAGGATGGTATGGAGGCTGATGATGATCGTTACCGCAATCAGTTCAGTCGCGGGGGATCAGAGCCGGGTGAAGCTGGTCATACTGGGGACAGAGACTATGAGTATCGACGTTCTGAGAGATCCCTATCTCGTGAGTTTGACCATTGAGAATGCTGTGGTGGTTCGCTGGAGATAAAAAATGAGGTTTGTGTGTTTTCAGGTTGTAGGAACTGCTGCTGGTTTTTAAGAGTTTTTTTTTGGTGGTTGTGCA
Source organism: Acorus calamus (assembly GCA_030737845.1). Classification (NCBI taxonomy): domain Eukaryota; kingdom Viridiplantae; phylum Streptophyta; class Magnoliopsida; order Acorales; family Acoraceae; genus Acorus; species Acorus calamus. The sequence goes on along the minus strand of CM060874.1, from coordinate 29,245,933 downwards.
TTTAAGATGCTTATGCTATATCATCCTTGGGTAAGTTTGAAATCAAGGGCGGTGGCTTGTTCCCCTTCTTGGTTGTACGCATGTGTTAGTTTTATAATTTGTTTGAGACCTGTGTTAGTTTTATAATTTGTTTGAGACCTTGTGGTTTTTAGTGTATGCTTTTGTTTTTCACGGATGGTGCTTTTTGATAAACCTTCACAAAGGTCCTTGCATACATGAACTAGTTATGTAGAGCAAAATCGTGCTGTGTTTGAACCAAGAAGCAAAGTCATGCTCAAGGCAAATTTGGAAGCAGCTTTACATTGTGAGAAACAACTTTAAATTTGGGGGCCTTTACTTCCATCCCATTAAGGTGCAACTCCACCCCATTAAAAGTTAGGGTTTTTTGGGTCGTGGAAAACAAGGAAAAAAAGAGAGGAGGGGGGGGGGGGGGGGTTCGAGGAGAGAGTTGGGGGTGGGTGGCATAGGCGAAGGTGAGTAGGTGGAGGAGGGGAGTTGGCCTCCCATTCTTTGCTCACTGCCGCCGCCGCCCTCCCCTAATTTCACCACCTCCCTCTCTCTCTTCCCCTCCTCCCCTAACGCCCTCCCCTGGTGTCACCACCTCTGATGCCCGATGGCTATTGCATGTTGTCCTCTCCATGCACCACCGTCTCCCTCCCTCTCTCTCTCTCCCTCTCTCACACTCTCTACCTCTCTTTTCCCTGGTGGTGAAACAGGTTATGAGTCATTTTCATGTGTATTGCCAATCACGCTCAAAATTGGGATGAGGGTGTATTTTTCCATGGAATGTGTGGAATGTCACCACATTTTTCTTAGTTATACCTAGGTTCAAATTTTGTTGAGACTCTCATTCATGGGGGTTGGATAGTAGCAATCAGTGTGGGCTCACCTAAAAATATTAGTGTCACGTGACACTCAATTCTCAGTCAACTCGTCTTTTACTTTTTTTAGAAGTGTATACATGTATATTAATATATACTAGTCAAGGGTACACGCAATGCGCGTAATAACAAACATGAATAAGTAGTATTAACTTCTTGACATAAAAAAAATAGCAGTAACTTGATAAGAATATGAGGAATATTGCCGGACCCAAAAATTATGAGCTATTGTAAGAACATTTGATTAAAATTAAGTTTTCATCCAACAAGATTATATGTAAACGAGTCAATTATTTGATCAAACAACACTAAGAAAAAGAATTGAATAAATATAATTTTAAAAAAAATAAAAACGAATGGAACAAACTATTGTTAACAATTCAAAATAAAATATTAAATAAGATAACAATCAAACAACACCAAGAAAAAGAATTGAATAAATATAATTTTTTAATAAATAAAAAAGAATAGAACAAACGATCATTGTTAACAATTCAAAATAAAATATTAAATAAGATAACAATTAACAGATAAACACGATAAACTAATAAATTTGTTATACATTGAACACGAATCAAAAGTAAAAAAAAAATGAAAGTAAAATCATAATTATATGAGATGAAAAATTATGTGATTTGACAAAAAAAAATTACCTACATTTATGGAATCCATCATATATTACTAATATATAAAAAAACACTGCCATAGAAAAACTAAAAAAATACTTATTTTTATAGCTAAAAAAAATTGATACATATAGATCCAAAATCAATTAAAAAAAAGAAACAGAACAAGTTTTAAATTTAAAAGCAAGACATCCATCAATAATTTTATGAGTGTAAACAGGTCCGATTCTATTTGTAATTTTTGTATTTATTAATATGACTAAAATATTTATATTTTATAATTTTATGAGTATCTTAATTGGTTTATTTATTAATGTGACTAAAATATTTATATTTTATAATTTTATGGATATCTTAGTGGTCTGAAAAATCTTTGAATAAAGTTTCATGAAATTTGAAGTCTAAAAAATCATGTTTTGAGATTAAGGACCTGCTTATAAATCTTAGAATTTGAATGAGGGACCTGTTTATAACACATATATGGTTTAGTTTTTGAACTGGTAGAACATGGGGGTGGATCTGCAGAAAGCCCAGGAAAAAGACAAAATTAGCCGTTTTGTTAGGGGCCTAATTGTAAATATGAGGGACTTATTTATAACACGTGTAGGGGGTTCTTTTGTAAAATGTACAAAATCTGGGGGACTATATGAAAAGACCCATTATCAATATGTCCGAATGGATCTATCTGCAAATCTAAGAAGCACGTGTGATGGCAGTTAAAGTGTTTCAGGGATCTCTTTAGAAATACGAGATATTTAGGGATCTATATGCAATTTTGCCAGTTAAAGTGTTTCACGCTGATCTTCCCTGGCGCTAACGTGTGTGTCCTGGCGAAACCGATTTGTCTCCATTCAAACGGTCGTGCATTAGAATGTATGTTAGATATGTATACATCTATAAAAAAAAAATATGTATTTAAATGAATTGAAAGTGTATCTTGTATTTTTTCTAAAAGTGTTGATATTCTCAGTCCATATTACAGTTCTATCTACCATATAATTTATGGTTTTTATTATAGTTTTCACAAATTAAACACCATGATAGATGTGATAATTGAGTCAGTGGTGGTGGTTGACTGGTTGGTCAGCTTACTCTGCTAACCTTCTGAATAAAAGTGCCAAAAAGTTGATCAAGTCTATTAATAGTGGGTTAGACTGGAAAAAAAATCACTACTCAACCCTAACATCATGTTTTTTCTAATTTCCTCCGCATGGATGTTAATTTCATGTTTCCAGCATCAAATCATTTATGCACCCTTTTAATGACATCCACCAAAATTAGTTGTTATAGATAATGCTGAAGTACATGTAGCTACACCATAATATATGTATAGCTTTATCTGATTAGGGGGTGTTTTCGGATAAGGACTGGAAAGACAAAACCAGGACCACTTTGAGAGGATGCAGGAGGTGTGTCCTTTTAAATGCCCCCAAAATTAAAAATAGGAAAAAATCGATGTGGCTCCCTAGAAATTTATGAAAAATCAGAAAAAATTTATGTGAAATTGATAAATCTCCTTAAGTCCCAATCTTATTTAACAATATTTATTTTAGTCTCTATCGAAACCAATCAAATGTGTGGTTAATTCTAATTATGCATAGTAAATTACTGTTGTACCATTTAAAAATTTATTTTCTTTCTTGGAACTAACCAAATGTGTGGTTAATTCTAACCATATATGGTGAATTACTGTCGTACCATTTAAAGATTTATTTTCTTTCTTAGAAAATATCAATATAACTTTCTAAAAACTTATGAAAATAAAGTTCCCATAAAATTTAAAAATCATCTTAACTCCCTTAAATCTTCTTAAAATCACAAAAAGTCTTTGTGATTATATAAAAGTATATACTGATTTATTTAAATTTTATCAAACAAATTATAGCTATCCAATCAAGATCTTATGGTTTTTGTTGCTAGTAATTTTGAGTTGAAAATATATTATAGAATTTTATTGGTTTTTAAATTTTTTCTTTGATTTTGTAATGGAATTGCCGAAGCTGTAATTTTTTTATTTAATCATTGTGATGAGATTGAAGAGATGAAAATGTTAAAAAAATACTTGATTTTGTGGATTAAATGAGGTTCAACAGCTATTTTTTACAGTTGATGATGACATTTCAAGAGATGAAGATGTTGAAAAATGACGGGGATATTTTCGTATTACAAAACGACTAAATCTAATTTTATAAAATTTGTAGGGACTGAATCCAATTTTAGTAATTTTTTAGAGACTTATTTCAATATATTTTTGACCGAGGGATTAAATTCGTTAACCATATATATTTTATAGTTAGAACGATGTTAACCATATATACTTTATAGTTAGAACGATTTTCTGATTTTACAAGAATTTTTTCTTATTTTAAGAAGATTTTAGGGTGTTAAAAGATTTTTTCCTTAAAAATAATAGAAACTAATGTTAAAAATCGTTTCTCTTTTCTCGCAGTAAGGACTAAGGATCACAGACAAAAGAAAATATATGAATATCTTAAGTACGGTTTTACACCGTCTATTTTCCAGCTACACTCTCAATTTCATGTGATATATGTTTTGATAAATTTTTTTTTATATTTTCTATAAATACAACAATGTAATTAGTTATAGTATATGTTTCATTTTTATAAAAACAAATTAAAAATTATGTTTCATTTTTATAAAAACAAATTAAAAATTATGTTTCATTTTTATAAAAACAAATTAAAAGTTGTTGTCCACAATACTATCCTAATTTTTTTAATCGTGTTTTGTTTACTACTAGAAAACAAAAATATATATATGTTTGATTCACACGAGAGATTCTCATCAATTCAACACGTGATACAACCTAACAATTCTCCTGCTTTAATTGGTTTTGTCTTGCAACTCGCAAAGGAGAGTCAGCTAAGAACAGTAAATCTAATTGGATGAACCTAATATAAGAAAAGCACGCAACATGAAAGTGGGATCCAATCAGATTCAGATTTCAGACCTGCTCCCTCCCTCCAAAATTGAATTCTTCTTCTTGTATTAACTACTAACAACAGTAATTATGGTGAACAAGAAGAGAAGAACACATTGCAATTTATAAAAAAAAAACATAATATTTTCTTTGAATTAATAGAGATTACTCATTTCCAACACTCCTTTATATGAAATGTGCTTTTTGCTGTAGAAAACGACATTACTAATTTTTATAATACTAGTGATGATGTACGCGCTTTGCGCGAGTACATCAATTACATAATGAAAATTATTAAGTAATAAAAGAATTCACAGACATTAAATGTTCATAGTTTTTTTTTTTTTTGGTTAATTTTAACATAAAATAATTCAAAGGTTGTATATTCTTTGCGCATCTATGAAAATTTAGAAGTTATTACACCCTAAAAACCTAGCAAATGGCAATATCATTTTCAACCGGTTTCTTTTTTTCCTTATTAAACCTAGATAAAAAATTACAAATGTAAATAAATATGATTATTTTTACCCCAAGAATATTGTGAAAAACCACATAGAATATTGTGTGGTTTATAGAGCTTGCTTGAAGAAAACGTGTATTTTTACAATTAAAGCATTTTAACATTAGTAGCCAACTAATTCTGAATCCGTGAGCCAAATTTGAACTACATATTTTTCATCAGTTTCATAAAATACAATACTTACTATTCTAACCAGGTAAGATGGGAATAAAACATTTCTAAAGAAAATTTCAATCACAACCATAAACGCTTATAGTAAAGCAATTTAAAAACTTTTCACTACAAAGCATAAGGTTTAAATTTTAACAGTAGTTCACGGAGATTATCTTAGTTCCTCTACATAATCAAATGATGATTAGGCCCCTAATCACTGTGTGTCTATTATCTCATTCCTCCTATAAATAAATAAAATATTGGGTAATAAGATTCTAATTTTCTTTAAGAATCAAAATATTAAAAATTTGAATCACCTCAATTAGATTCCTTCTACTACATTACTAATGGTTCCTCAATAATTATAATGCACCATCAAATATTCAAAGTAGCATGTGTCTCATACAATAAAACATATTATGATACTAATAATAAATTAACTGATTTAAATCTTTTTATATTTAGTCAGAATTTAGAAATAGAGAGAGAGACTGCAAAAAAATTGGATACAAAGCTCTGTGAAAAGAAAAAAATTTATGAAATTTTATAAAATAGTTAGTTTTATCCTAAAATTCCATTTTCTTATGTAATAGTAAATATTCAATAGTATTTTGGTACTAATAATCAATTAAATGATTTAATTTTTTTATCCGTAAAATTGGAATACACTTCCTCCTTTAAAATTTTTTTTATAAAATTTTATGAAATATTTAGTTTTATGATCATTAATATAAACATAAATATGAAAATGGAAGTTGAAAATATAGTAGACTTACCATAAATAACTTTATGAGCTCAAATGATGACACTGCAATAGTTTTTATATAATTTCATAGGTATATTAATAGTCAAAAAAAAATTTCATTATAAATCTTAAAAATTTTATTAACTCGCACGGACGCGCTTACATGATTTTAACTACATATCATTAAAATGTATTTATATAATAAGTTATGTAATATCATTTCTTGTCATGCGTCTATATAATTTCTTAATAGCACCAATAATAAAGTATGTAATAGCATTTCTTGTTACGTTTCTACAAAATTTCTTAATAATATTAATAAAGTTATATTTTCTCCTGTAATAATGTTTTCTTATCACACTTCGAGGTAAGCTCTTTCTCGTGGAACTATTTATGTTTTATCAAAATTCTGAAACAACAACGCAATCATAATATTTAATAGTAAATATTCAATAAATTTATGATACGAAAATCAATTAACCAATTTAAATTTTTTTATCCGTAGTCAGAATCCAAAAAGAGACTAAAAAACAATTGGATACACTTCCTCTTGAAATAAATTTTTTTTATAAAATTTTATGAAATAGTTATTTTTATGACCATTAATATAAACATAAATATGAAAATGTATTAGAGACAGGGGTGACCATTTTTTAGGGACATGTTTATAAATAAGACTGATCTAGGGGCGTCTCTGTAAATTTTCGGTCCTGGGGACCTATTTACAGATAACCACAAAAAAAGACAAATTTAATCGATTTTTATAAGACCTATTTATAAATAAGAGGGATACAGCCGATTTTTATAAGGATCTGTTTATAAATAAGAGGGATACGAGGGCTTATCTGTAAATGGCCGAATAAAATGTCCTGCGCTGACAGGCCGATTAAATTCATAATAGGTGGTCGAATCCGAGCATGACTCATGCGAAATGACTATTATATCCTGTTGGTGAAATTTTGTGGCCTTCGTACCGCTTTATATATATTATATAGAAATGCGGACCTCAACTGTTCCTGTAATGTGTGAATTGATTGATTAGTGGAAGAAAAGATCCTTTCTATTCTTTCCACCCCAATCAGTCCCTTTCATCCTCCATTAGTAGTACTCATCCATTGCTGTAGAGAGAGAGCGAAAGAGAGAGAGAGAGAGAGAGAGAGAGAGAGAGAGAGAGTAGAATTAATGGCAAACCAGTGGTCATCGGTGACGGCGGTGGCTGTGGCGCTTACATACTGGATTCTAGTATGCCAGATCGAACCCGTCGGAGCTGAAAGGCTACTCAGATCCACAGGGGTCACAGAAAGCAGAGCAGGCGAAGAAGGTGTCACTAAAGATAGTTATTCTTTCATGACCAAGCTGGTTGACTTGCTATGGCAGGGAAAAGGTTCTTCTCACCACCCTGTCTGGCCGGTGAGTATTCTGGATTCTGTTTGTTGTTTGTAAGTTAGTTTGATAGTGAATTTGATTTGATTGAATTGGGATTGACAGAAAATGGAATTTGGGTGGAGGGTGGTTCTGGGCTCTGCTATAGGATTCTTAGGTAATATGTAAAAACTGGAGGGGTGGGAGGAAAGATCATTTTTAATATGTGATTTAATCATGATTAGTTGTGATTTGTGAAGCAGGTTATGAGTCATTTTCATTTGTATTTCCAATCATGCTCAAAGTTGGGATGAGGGTGTAAATGTCACCACAGTTTTCTTTGTTATTATATCTAGGTTGAAAGTTTGTTGAGACTCATTCATGGGTAGTGGCAAACAGTGTGGATTCACCTAAAAATGAGTGTCACGTGACACTCAATTCTCAGTCAATGTCTTTTACATTTTTTTAGAAGTATACTTGATGTACGTGTCAAGGCACGTGATATGAAATTAAGATAATGATAATAAAATTAAATAATTAATAAGAGAGCCATTCAATGGAAAAAAAGAAAAAAAATCCAATTTGATTTATGAAAGTGATATATATTTTTTATTTGAAACCTATGTCATAAAAAAGAACAAAAATCAATTTGATAATAAAATTTATTAGAGTACATACTTCATTTTTTGTTAGTGGTGATGTTGATGGTAATTGTGAGTCCTATTGGAATTAGAATAATGCATGTGAAAAAATAGGTGGAATCAAATTCCCACCATTTTTTTGTGATAATATCAAATTCTATCAAGAATCTTAAAATAAATAGCCTTTTCTCTATTTTTTTTAACCCATCGCCTCCTCTTTTTATTTATTTTCATTCAATTAATTTATAAAAATTACTTTAAATATGTATTTAATTATATAATCAATTGTTTTATTTTGAATTTGTTAAATATTTATTAAAAATTATTCTATATATGTATTTAATTAAATATTTATATGTTATAATTTTATGGATAACACTGAGAAACTATTGCATGGAATTTCATGAATTAGAAGTTTGAGAAATTATATTTTAAAATGATGAATCTGGTTATAAATCTGAAAATATGGATGAGGCACATATTTGTAACATAGATAGGGACCTGGTTATGAGATTGGTAGAAGCTGGGGACCGATGTGTAAGAAGCCCATAAAAAGATGAAATTGACCGGTTTTAACGAGGGGCCTGATTATGAACTGGTATAACTTGGGGATCCATTTGCATATAGTCTAGAGGAATTAAAAATTGGGTGAATCCTAGTGAGGGACCTGGTTGTTAAATCGGTAGAAAGTGGGGGACCTTCTGCAAATATCTCACAGGATTTGACTCTGTCCACAAATGGTTACACCGTTTTATCCTTAGCGAGGGACCTGATTGTTAAATTGATAGAAAGTGAGGGGCTTTCTCCAAATATTCCACAGGATTTGTCATATATATATATATACACACACACATGTTTATTAATATATATACACCTAAAAAAAATTAAATATATATTTGAATGAATTGAAAGTATATCTTATTTTTTTCTAAGAGCATTGATACACTTAATCTGTTTTACAGTTCTATTTGCAACCTCATATACTGTGATAGCATAATATCAAAGTATATGATTTTTTTATTATAGTTTCAATAAATCTAACACTATGATAGATGTGATAATTGAGTTTCAATAAATCTAACACCAACCTTCTTAATAAAAGTCTGCCAAAAAAGTTGATAAAGTCTATCAATAGTGGGTTAGACTGGAAAAAAATCACTACTCAACCCTAACATCATGTTTTTTCTAATCTTCCTCTGCATGGATGTTAATTTCATGTTTCCAGTATCAAATCAATTATGCACCCCCTTTTAATGACATCCACCCAAATTAGTTATAGATAATGCTGAAGTATATGTAGCTACACCATAATATATATATAGCTTTATCTGATTTGGGGGTGTTCTCGGATAAGACTGGAAAGACAAAACCAGGTCCACTTTGAGAGGATGCAGGTGGTATGTCCTTTTAAATGCCCCCAAAATTAAAAATACTGGAAACGAATATTAAAATTTTTATCTCTCTTCTCCTATGAATGATCACACACACAAGCATGGATGGCAATACATATAATGTGTTGGGGGTCAATTGACCCATTATATTTAAAAAAAAAAAAAAAATACTATTGTTAACCTCTTTCAAATCATGGCTCACTAGCCCACCTGTGAACCCCACCAGCCCACCAGTTAACTATGCTCGACCCATATTTTATACTTAAAACCCTAAAATTGTAAAAATTTACATATTTAAAATCTTTCATCTTCTTTCTTTGATGGTTTAATTTTTATTAATATAAGTTGTTGTTCTATTTTCAAAAGATAAATTTATGTTTTTAATAAACATATGATAAATATAGATTTTTTGAAAATTATGTGGAATTTATTTTTTTAAATGACTCCATCAATAAAAAATTTTTTAAAGCCGCCGCTGCATGACACAAGAAAATATATGAATCTCTCAAATACAATTAAACAGTGTCTTTTCCAGCCCCACTTCAATCCCATATATTTCGTTAACGCCATATATAGATATACTCATATATATGAGGTATATGTTTTAATAGAAATTTTTACATTAAATATATTAATGTGTTATAATATATGCTTCATTTTTTTATAAAACATGAATTTTATTAGATGAGATAAAAAGTGTTGTCCATAACATTATCCAAAATTTTTAAATCCTGTTGTTTACTCCCAGACGAAAATGTTTGATTCACACGCGAGATTCTCATTAATTCAACACGTGATGAAGTCTTAACAATTTTCCTGCTTTGATTTTGACTTGCAACTTGCAAAGGAGCCCACCAGCTAAGGACAGTAAATCTAGTCATTATTATTATTATTATTATTATTATTTTCATTATACACCAACTTCTCATTTTATACGAAACCTCCACTGATTGGATGATCCTAATATAAGAAAAGCACGCAACATGAAAGTGGGATCCAATCAGATTCAGATTTCAGACCTGCTCCCTCCCTCCAAAATTGAATTCTTCTTCTTGTATTAATTATTAACAACAGTAGTTATGGTGAAGAAGAGAAGAACCCATTGCCATTTATATATTTTTTTTAGAAAAAACATAATATTTTCTTTGAATTATTAGCTCATTTTCAACGTTTCGTTTTTGCTGCAGAAAACGACATTACTCAATTAAATGCGGACCTCAACTGTTCCTATAATGTGTGAAAGAGAGAATTGATTGATTAGTGGAAAGACAAGATCCTTTCTATTCTTTCCACCCCAATTATTCCCTTCCAACATCATCCATTAGTAGTATTCATCCATTGCTGTAAAGAGAGAGAGAGAGAGAGAGAGAGAGAGAGGGGTAGAATTAATGGCAAACCAGTGGTCGTCGGTGATGGCGGTGGCTGTGGCGCTTACATACTGGATTCTGGTATGCCAGATCGAACCCGTCAGAGCTGAAAGGCTACTCAGATCCACAGGGGTCACAGAAAGCAGAGCCGGCGAAGAAAGTGTCACAAAAGATGGTTATTCTTTCATGACCAAGCTGGTTGACTTGCTATGGCAGGGAAAAGGTTCTTCTCACCATCCTGTCTGGCCGGTGAGTATTCTGGATTCTGTTTGTTGTTTGTAAGTTAGTTTGATAGTGAATTTGATTTGATTGAAATCATTGAATTGGGATCGACAGAAAATGGAGTTTGGGTGGAGGGTGGTTCTGGGCTCTGCTATAGGATTCTTGGGTGCTGCTTTGGGGAGTGTTGGGGGTGTGGGTGGCGGTGGGATCTTCGTCCCCATGCTCACTTTGATCATTGGTTTTGACCCGAAGAGCTCCACCGCTATGTCCAAATGTAATTCAGTTGTTTGTGTTTCTTCTACTTCTTGTTTTTTTTTTTTGGAAAATCTTGATTTTGAATTTCTTCGTTGTCAGGCATGATAATGGGTGCTGCTATATCGACGGTGTACTACAATCTGAGGCAGAGGCACCCCACAATGGACTTGCCGATAATTGACTATGATCTTGCATTGCTCTTTCAGCCCATGCTCATGTTAGGCATCAGCATTGGAGTTGTCTTCAATGTCATATTTGCTGACTGGATGGTCACTGTCCTCCTCATCATACTCTTCTTAGGTAATTTCATCAATTGGATTTTGATAAGCTACTTTTGATTGCTTTTTGTTAATGTAGTATGCAAATCTTCTTGGTCCACTTGCCTTTCATTTCCTATGTTGTTGTTTCTCAACCTCAAACAAACTCCGCCGTGTTTTGTGAAGTTGTTCATGAAGTCCTAGCAGATGATTTACAGCACACCTGGAAGCTTTTTTTAGTTCTCTGGATCTTGTGAATTGATTTTTTTTTATCTTCCAGACATCTAGATATCACAGCTGCATATATTTTTTTCACATATACAGAACATTATAGTCAATTTCTCCATCCAATAAGGCAAGTGTGACATATAACAGTCTATTATGAGAAATGTTATTATTTACCAGAAGCAACACTATTGTTTTGTACTAGTAATCAATCACTTCCAAAATATTTAACAAGTCCACAGTGTCACCATCTCAAAATATCATGTTTTGGAAATCTGTCTTACCAACCCATCCACAATAGTATTACATGTAATGGGAGATCATTTACAACTTCCACATGTCATGAACAACACAATCCCCTTTGTCATGGGAGAAATACCTGCTGACCCGGTAGATGTGACGGTTGTAGGTACATCGACCAAGGCATTCTTCAAGGGAGTTGAGACATGGAAAAGGGAGACAATGATGAAGAAGGCCAAGGTTCATATCTTAATCCTCTTGACTGTCCTAGTTTCATGCATTCTGATTGGAGATTTTCTTGGTTGGTTTCAGTTTCAGGAAACAGCAAGGCTTTTGGAGTCTGCCTCGGATCCAAATAGTGAGTGAGATGAACCTTACCTCGTATAAATGATTGACCTTCCATCAGAATCAGAAAAGAAAGTCAAAACTAACTCAACTCCTTTTTCCAAATCCTTTTTGTATGTGTTTGTGAATCCTGCTGTCCTATATTAGCAAATAATTCCCATGCAAGCCCTCATATAGTAGTAGCGAGAAATTTCTTTTTGCACCATGTGCTGTATCCCATACCTCAGAGAGAAGACTCACACATGTAATAACAATAACAGAGAAACTACACAGAATAAGGTAGGTAATATCATCAGGAAAATTGTTTTTGTTTCAGAGAGCCCGACCTTGGAGTACAGGCCACTCCCAAGTGGTCCACCTGCTAATAAAGAACCCAGGTTGGCAGGAGACAGAGAGGTAAACTATGGAAATTAAATGTCACTTTTACAGTTATTGCATTCACCAATACTTCTCACATTCATTTACCAGGCTTCCATCTTGGACAACATATACTGGAAAGAGCTTATGCTCCTTGTACTGGTGTGGGTAGCATTTCTCATCGTGCAGATGTTCAAGGTAAGATCACTTTAATGCCACCAAGAGACAATTGTTGTGCATCAAATTAGTCCAGGTTGATTGTGAAATTTTCTCTGACAGAAGTTATGAACTCTATATTATTGCAATAATGATAGGGTATTTATTATGCTTTTGTCTAATTGACTACACTTGCAGACACAAGCCACATCCTGCTCCACAGAATATTGGGCATTAAACATAATGCAGGTAAGGTCTTTCTATGATATATCCTGCTTATGCATAATTTTGCTTGATAATTAGCTCAAGAGATTTGTGACTCACTTTGAGTACAAACTCAATGCAAAGATGCACTCAGGCTTATTTTACGGATACTCAAAAGACTAATGTCCTTGTTTATCTCAACCAAAAAAACTACCAATGGTGAGTGAGATATTTCCTTCCATATAAATATCTAAAATGATTTGCATTTATTTTTTATTTGGTAGGTGCCAATTGCTGCCAGTGTGACACTTTATGAAGCCATTTCCCTGTACAAAGGGAAGAGGGTCATTGCATCCAAGGGAAAGCAAGATATGAACTGTAAAATTCACCAACTTCTATTTTATTGTGGCTGTGGGATACTAGCAGGTATTGTTGGAGGCCTGCTGGGGCTTGGAGGCGGCTTTATCTTAGGACCTCTTTTTCTTGAGCTGGGGGTCCCTCCACAGGTTTGCACTTATTTTTCATATGATGCATACCATTTAGTATATCTCATACGAAAAGCACTCACAAAACAAGACAAAATGATGTTTGTCACTCAAACAATAAAATACATGATACCGAACCATCTCTTAGTAGGTTGGTAGAGGTAACCCCTTTAAACTGAGGGGTCATAAGTTTGAGTCTTGCTCCTATTGTTAGGAGAAGGTTTGACCAGGAAATAAATAATAATAAAAAAGTTTACCAAGCCAAAAAAAATAAATTACATGAGTTATTCTAGTAACTACCTGATGGAAATATTCATGTTTTCAAATGATTAGAAAACTACCTTATCACATCCTGAAGCAAATGGAGGATTGGAACAATCAAATCCAACTAGATTCTTATCATGGCTCAGTTAAAGGACACTCAGACCGGTAGATTTGATCAAACTAATACTTAGTCCCAACATATCTGTGTTTTTTGCATTTCAATTATTCTGGAATGAGAAGTTTAAAAAATAAAAGGAATGAGAAGTTTAAAAAAGAAAAGGTTCTTTCTGCTATGTATTCTGCATTGCAATTAGATGGAAATTCCTTTAGCACTTCAACACCTAAAATTATTGCCACTCATCGGCTTCATTTTCTCACAGGTTGCTAGCTCCACATCAACCTTCATAATGGCATTCTCATCGTCGATGTCTGTTGTTCAGTACTACCTTCTAGATCGTTTCCCTGTACCGTACGGTAAGTGGTGGGGATGTAATTCTTACATTTAAGGATACTTGACGACCTGCTAAGTAATCCAGTATCAATTGATAACAAAAAAAAAATGTTCTCTCTCCTACAGCTGCGTTCTTTATGCTCATAGCCTCTGTTGCTGCTTTCACCGGGCAATATATTGTGAGGAAGTTGATAATACTGCTTGGTAGGGCATCATTGATCATCTTCGTTCTGGCCTTGACTATCTTTGCAAGTGCAATCAGCTTAGGTATAAAATACTGCCAACTCTGACACATTGACCAACAGGAGTAGTTTTAAGAAGTTAGTTTAACAAATGTTTCAATGTCTACTGCAGGAGGTGTAGGTATATCAAACATGATCACGCAAATGGAACGTAAAGAATACATGGGGTTTGAGAGCTTGTGCTACCATTAGTGGTGCTGAAGTTAAGCACACTTCAATACATTCAGTTCTAGCTAATAAATTTGCTGTGAAGCTTTAGGACCAAGTTTGTGATTGTTATGTTATATTTCATTTCCCATCAAACAACTTAAGACCCAGAGAACAGATTTCCATTATGTACAGCCTGCCAATCGGCCTTGATTTTTTATATATTATTATTCAGTTTTGTCATAAAATGAGATGGTGGAATTCAACAGTGTAAGGAACACACTGTTTAATTTTGTTTTTTTTGTTTTTTTGTTTTTTTGGGTGTGAAAAGCTCATCCGTTTCCCACACATGAACAGAAGATAATATATTTGGCTTTGTTTTCATCTATTAATGCAATGCCCATGTGCAATAAAAATCACCTCCTAAGGCTCTTCATTATTGTTTCCACTGACAGTACTACTATTGTATAAACTGAGGAACAAGTCTAAGTTGTCTTTGTGGGGGAGATGGACCATAAATTTGAAGAATTGTTGGCCATACAATTGAATATTTGCATCTCAGCTATTCAAAGCTACCCCAACTGCACACGTCTACAGGACCACAGAGTCCCTTAAAGGTGTGGTGGCACTGCTACACCACATGTGAGAACCAAAGAATTTTGGCTCCATGTTTATGGAATCAAGGTTTGGTTTCCAAAGGAACAACATATACTTAGTGAAATCACAATCGGTTCACAGTTTAAATTCTCCAAACTCTCGGATCATGTTTATATTCACCATTCAGTATCCCAGTTCAATAAGGCTGGCATCTACAGCTATAGTGAACAACATTTTTTCTGAAATGATAAAACAAAAAAGTCTACAATTAACATAATTCAGGAAAAACCTGAACCCTGCACCCAAAGGACATTGTTTCATAGCCTTTTTTTCAGCCTCAAATGCAGTCTCATATATTTCATCAGCCATCGAGCGAGGTATACTTGTTAAAAACGGGGTCCATTCAATTCGAAATGGACCGACATACAGTTTTCATCAAAGTATATGCCTCATTAGACAAAGTTTACTATTTTAAAAAAATTAAAACATGTGTGGACTGTGCGTGAGATTGCATTTGGGGTTGTCCCAAACATTATCCTTTGGAAAAGCAAATGGTATGTCCACCCTCTTGGCTTTGTGTATTCCCATTTGCAGTCCACATGATTTTTTTTAAAAAAATTATACAACTTCTCATTGAAGTACATATTGTTAAATGAAATAAAGTATATACTGAGATATAATAATATATAAATTATTTTTACGCTGCTCACTATGATAGAATCTCATACGCTATGATAACATAGTAATAATGTGTGGAGCAATAGACGGGGTTACAAAACAGATTGAGTGTATCAGCGGTCAATTAGGAAAATGATATATATATATATATATATATAGATTGAGGTTGCGTCCGCGCGCGCAAACGGACGTGGTCCGCGATGGACATCGACTATGCACGGTGCTCGCGTGCGATGCAGCGGGTCTCATCGCATCGGATGGTCGGGTGCGATTCACGTCGACCGTTGGATGCGATTGACCCGCGATCGAACGGCTCACGTCGCCGCCGCACCCGCCGTTCGCCGCACGTAATAATTTTCATATATATATATATATAGAGAGAGAGAGAGAGAGAGAAAAATCCAATTAACTCTATGTAAACTGTTTGAATCCATATAACCCCTTAGATTTTTCTAAAGTCCATACAATCCCTTGAAAAACATATGTAAATCCAAATAACTATCTATTGAGTTAAACTTCCGTTGATAGATAAAGAATATTTTCTGTGAATATTTCATTTGGTTAACCCTAACCGAAAACACTATATGCCAAAAACCCTACAATTTGATAAAAATGTAGAAAACTCTATGTAAATGACAATTTTATCTCTCCAGATATAAAATCCTATCCGGAGGGGGATAAATCATCATTTACATAAAATATTCTGTTTTTTAAACACATTTTATGGGGTTTTTGATATACTATGTTTTCAAACAGAGTTAACCAAATATAATATTTACAAAATAACCCTAATTTGTTGGTAAAAATTTAACTCAAAGGACTATTGACTATTTCCATTAGTGTTTATGGTGTTACAAGCGCGGCACACAATATATATAAAATAAATCGGGCAGTACTGAAATGCGCGGGAGTTCGGTTGGAAGTCCGACAAGATAGAAGTTCGTTTTGAGAGAGAGAGAGAGAGATCAAATTGAAAGAAAAGAATGGGTACGAGAGAGAGAGAGAGGGATCTGGAGCTCCTGATCCCCGTCGGAGAACCCCTGAGTACGGATATGAACAGCGGCGGAGGGGGTTCAAAGAGCTCCTCCCCATCGACGTCCCCTCCCGCTTCGTCGCTTCACCACCACCTCCAACACACCTCCGGCCGAGAGGTCCCCTTCTCATCCATCCATCTCTCTTTCCATGCATGTTATTAGAGGTGCTATAGCTTCTTATTTGAAGTTTGGGGGAATCCAATTGGATCGAGCTTTATCATATATTCGTGGATCCAGACCTCAACATGCCCTAAATTTTTATTTTTTTTAAAAAAAAAAAAGAAAAAAGCGAAGTGCTTTCAGGAGATCGAAAATCTTCTCAGTAGATCCGATTTGACAGTGTTCAAGTTTTTATATCTCTTCCTTGAGTTCAATCCATCGAACAATGCAAAATTTGATGTCACTAATATTTGATGTTTATATAGAATTGCATTAGAATGTCATGCAAAATAATTGGTTATGTAGGAACAGTTACTTGATAGTAAGTATTAGATTCGTGATCTAAAATCCAAAGGCTTTCTTAACTCCACAGTCTTATCAGTTTGATTAAGATTCTTTTTCTCAAATTTTCAATTAGATTTTTTTTTGAAAAATCAATTATATTAATGACAATATTATATTGTTCGCCTTAGTGGTAAGGATTTTTCATTACAATCAGTGGGGTATGATCTATTGGACTTTTCTTGATGATAATTGGTGCAAAATTCAAGTAAACAGATAATTTGTCATGTTAGTTAAAGTTTCGAACCTGTTTAATTCGGATAGAATTAAAGTATATGTGCAATATTCTTTATATGAATGTTTTCTGACTATCTTAATTATATATGTTTCGTTGTTTAGGCATTTTCTAAAGTCATTAGGAGCTGGGCCTCAAAAAAGTTCATGTCTGGATGGTGAGTTTTTTTTAAAATTTTCTGCATATAAATGTAGTCAAGCATACAAATTTATCGAGCAAAGGTTTTCTTTTGTTGATTGATGCACCAAATTGAGACCTTCATTTGTTCTATAGGGCATCTTACAAATTTATCAGATGTTTTCATGCACCAAATTGAGACTGTCATTATGTACCTTTGTTCTATTCAAATCTATTGTGTTTTCAATATGCCCCCAGATTCCAAATTGCTTGGCTTCATAAAAGAAATCTATTATGTTTTGAAATACTCCAAACAACTCATTTCATTGGTGCAGGGGTGGCATCTAATGCTTGTACTCTCTTGAGTTGGAGTATTTTCGTTGTACATTTGAGGCATAACTATTATATTATATATTGCTAGAAAAAGAGTAGAAACATTTGATTTAGCTGTGAAGTGCAGTTTCTTCACCAGCTCAGCTTTCATGTGTGAATATGTAATCATCTCATCTTTAATGAAAAATTTTCTACAAAATCTTAAGAGAATATTCCCTTTGAAACTAATAGATACTCATCATTTTGCAGCGTCATTCTTCTTCCTATAGCAATAACATTCTATATCACCTGGTGGTTCATTCACTTTGTTGATGGGTTCTTTTCCCCTATATATTCTCATCTTGGGATCAATGCATTTGGTAAGTATATACATCTCAATTATTAGGATTCTGAAGCATGGCAAAGCAGCTTTGTGTGACGACCATTTTTTCTATAGGCATCTTACAAAATATGGAACTAAAGCTGTCAATATCATTTATCATGTTCTTTCCATCTGTATTTTCTTTTAATCCTGGTAGATACTCAGGTGTTTTTTTAACCACTACATGAGTCCATGTTGATAACTGGATTGACTCCCAGTGTCTGTGTGGACTACTATCCATAGGTAGTAAATTTGGAATTTTGTTTTCTTCTCCACCGAACTGTCAGATATCCTTGGCAATGATCCTACCTGCATGTCTCTTGTTACATTGAAGCTGAGCTTAGCTAGGATCACAATTTGGGTCAATGCATGGCTTTTCTGAGACTAGAAATGTTTTGAAAATATACCCATAACTGTTTTTAAATCCATGAGTAAAGATGAATTTCTAATTGGAAGTCAAATCCACTCTTTTAGTGATGGTTTGCAAACTTTTGAAATTAATAAGATGAACATTAATTCTTTAAATACCACTGTTCCAGTACATAAATGGCAAGTAAATAACATCAAACTATTTCTTTTATTATGAAATGCAACTGATTTCAGACAGTATGTAGGCTTAGGATTTATCACTTCGATTACATTCATTTTCTTGGTGGGAGTTTTCATGTCATCCTGGTTGGGGGCTTCTCTTCTCAGTCTTGGTGAATGGTTCATCAAAAAAATGCCATTTGTGAGCTATATTTACTCTGCTTCAAAACAAATAAGCAATGCCATATCACCAGGTACATTCCCTAGCCCATAGTTTGTTTTAATTCTTCTGAAGTAAGGAAGACTACAGCTAAGGTCTTGAAATGATATTCTGCTTGTTACAGATCAGAGCTCGCGAGCTTTCAAGGAAGTGGTGATTTTAAGGCATCCTCGCATCGGAGAATATGCAATAGGTTTCATCACCTCCACAGTCATTCTACGTAGGCGCACTGGTGATGAAGAGCTCTCTTGTGTATATGTGCCAACTAACCACCTCTACCTGGGAGACATTTTCCTCATCAATTCCAATGATGTCATCAGGCCAAACTTGTCTGTACGTGAAGGGATCGGTATGGATTGCATGACATTTTGTTCATTATGAATTGATTATAAATTGTTGTTAATTAAGTTCATTGACAGTGTTTTGTTCTAACATGCAGAAATAGTAATCTCTGGGGGCATGTCAGTCCCAAAGATTTTAACAACTATTGACATGAATGGCATCCTTGAAGAGAATGCAAGATTAGGAAGAGCTGCCGTCTTCACTGCTCCATAGATATAAAGTGTGTCTGCTGCACATAAACATACAACATTTTTTTACAGTAAATTATGCCTATGTATTTGGTGTTGTATGAATGTTAAGGAAGATGAAGGCTTCTGGATTCAGTTCAGAATTTGCAGCCTGTTCTTATGGGTGAACGTGAGGTGGTAAAAAACACAAAAAGGGCGTTGTTACAGTCATTTTAACAACTTTAAATGCAATCTCATATACTTTGTTAGTCATCCAGCAAGATATACATCTCTTTAGTTGAGGTATATATCTTGTTAACTTTTTTTTACATTTGCTAAAAATAGATCCATACAATTTGAAATGGAGTGGTATAGTAGTATACACTTTTCACCAAAACATTCATTAAAGCATATACATCATTAGACGAAGTTTACTATTTTTAAAAATTTAAAACATATACGGATTTTCTGTAGGACTGTATTTGAAGATGTACGGCTGTACCTAACATTATAAAAAAATACAAAAAACATTTTTTCAAGTTGTACACAAGTGGAATGCAAAAATTTACCTCCTCTTTTTTATTTTTGAGAGAGAGAGAGAGAGAGAGACAGAATAAAAAAAGCAAAAAAAAAAAAACAACAAAAAAACAAGAGCGTTGATACACTCAATCTGTTTTACAGCCCGTTTTGCAACCCCATACGCTACAATAACGTAGTATATACTGCGCTTTTATAGTGTATGGATTATATCATAATATTCATATAACAGCATGTACTTTATTTGGAGAATATGATTTAAAAAAAAATGGTGTGGACTATAATTGGGGTTGCAATGAGGGCTGGACGTATCATTTTCCAAATAACAAAGAGGACATGGGTATCCCCAACGGTCCAAAACCTGGTAGAAAAGGCTTCTACCTAAGAGAAAACTCGCTACTCAATCGCTCTCAGTTCCCTCTTGTTCACGTGGATGCTCGCGGCCCCTGCAAATCCAGAACCTCAATCCTTAATACAATATCTGTTAGTGTTTTTTAAAATGTATTTTTATCTGTCTTGTAAGTTTGAGTCTTATGTTTATAAGTTTATATATTTAGTGCCATATCATAAAAAGAAAAATCTTGTGCACTATATAAAATGTAGTGGTTGTAAAATATTGTTTGTTTTATGAATGGTAAGGTGCTTATGCACATGGTGCTTAAGCACCATTCGCGCGTGCGCAATGGACACAATGTGACGCTTTGTTGGCGCATTTGGTACTGGAAGGGGTGCATCTAATGGTGATCGTTCACTAGGAGTCGAAGCCTTTTCTTTTTTACTAATTAATAAGGGGCTTTCTCTTTTATCTAAAGTTTGTTCTAGTGTTGAGTCTCTGCAAAACTTAAAATTGGGGTTTTGATTCACTTGGGTTGCTCATCAATATATTGTTCACCATCGTCGGTGCAAACGCTAATAGAATTACTTTAAGTTATCCTGGAGATAAATTTGTCGTACTATATGCACACTATTAATGGAGGCAAATATTGTCTTAAAGAAAACGACTTTGTAATGAGATATTCACAGAAAATTCATCAGTCAACGAAAGTTTAACTCAAATGGTTATTTGAATATACATAGATATTTTGAAGGGGTTATATGAATTTAAGAAAAGTCAAGGGGTTAATTGGATTTCAAGTAATTTACACGAGGTTATTTAGATTTTCCCTTAAAAGACGCAGGGTGCGTTTGGTTGCGCGATTGCGCTGCGATTGCGATTACAGGAAGCTGCGTTTGCAATCGCGCAACCAAACAGTTTTGTAATCGCAGTTTTAAACCCAGCGATAGCAGGCAAATAGTGCCCAAAAGCTGCGATTTCAAAAAGCTGAGAAAGTGAGCTTCCTACAGAATCAAGTTTGCAATCGCAGATTCCTGCAGAATCAGTTTTGCAATCGCGCAACCAAACGCACCCGCAATGCAACTCCATTAAGGAGCACACACTTTATTGAGATTGCAAATGAAGTTGTAATTAAGAAATTTTACTTTAATTAAAACATTACACAGTTATAGACCCACAAAAATTTACTTTAATCAAAAGAACATTCGAAAGGGATAAAACAGTCATAAAAGCTGACATCCACTATATAAACTCAAACTTTGTCCATAATTACGTGTTGGGCTTTCATCAGTTAATACCCTCCACCCATAAAGATGGGAAAAAATAATATGCCTCTATCACATCAAGATCATTCACCAAAAAATTGACTGGTTAGTGATCAAATATGGACGTATCACACTGCAACAGGACAAAAGAAAAACGATATTGCCTGCTCATTACACCACAATATATATAGAACTACCCCCGGAACACATGACCCCACTTTATATCATAAATTACAGGAGTTGATAACAGATGCATGGAAAAGGACCTAAAAGGAAATGAAAACCAAACCCACCATGCCTTTATTCTTCACATATTGAGAGCAACAGAGAGATACCTTACCCATTACCCCCTTCTATTCCACCTCCACTTTATGAACAATCAATATACAAACAATGATCTTCACCTAGCTCCCTGGGTATATACAAGTATTGTAACCTGCAGTAGAAAAGAAAAACCATTGAACCCCAGTCAAAGTCTAATAAGACTAAGAGCAAGGAAGAAAAAGAAAGGAAGACAATGTAATGGACGCTGTATGTAGGAGTGTAGGACTTCTATATAGGTCATGAGACCTTGATGTACCATGAGGTCAGGGATCCTGATACCCCACTGGAGATTGCCCGTGTATGAGACTCTCCATGACCATGAATTGCCGTGTTTATTTGTATTTCCTTTATATGTCTAAATGTACGCTGCGACAGCGCACATTAGGAGGACGCCATGGAGGAGTGTCTGGCAAGCACCGCAAAGAGCACAATGTACCAAGCAATCCACCCAAGCACCTGATTTTGATGAGCCTCGGAAAATAATGTTATTGTTTGTTGTTTTTTGAACATTGTAAACCAGAAATTACTCACTAAAAGAGTCATCATGCAATTCTAATAATTCTGTTATAAGAATCCAGAAATTACTCACTAAAAACTGGTTTAGAGAATCAGAAATAGAATTCCTCATTGAGTGATCCAATTGTAAGTAATTAAGTATAAAACAAGCTTAACTTTATAGGATGCGTTGAGTATTGCTTGCTTTAAGATTTAAGAACCCTCTGATTTTAATCTTCCTCAAGAGTTCGTAAATTGAATTTCAGTGTTACTAAATTCAGTTTTCGAAAGAAGAAAAAAAAAGTACACGAGAATCCAACTAAGCAAAAAAAAAAACTCGATTAACAACTTGGCAATCCTAAATCGACTCATAAACTGAGCCCTGTGAGATTAGTTCAGTGCGCACAAATGGCAGGATCACTAACTCTATGAATGCTAAAAAATGTCTTGATTATGCAACAATGAAAGGAATGCATAAGTGTAATCAATTCCATAAAACCACAACATATTAATGGAAATCCAATCAACCAAAAAAAGAGAAACATAATTCCTTACTTGGGTTCCCCAGTACAAGCGCAGCCGTCTGCCTGAAATCGCAATTCCCTGGGTTCTTCGCAGACTTTTGGTAGAACAGATTCATTGCATAAGCCGCATGTGACGCCACCGTGTTCGGCAAGTAGCAAGAGCCCCCAGGCTGAATCTGCGTGCAATCAATCCCCTGCGCGCACGCGTAGTCCAGATTCGCCTGCAGTTGCGCATCCGAAACCCCAGGCCTAGGCACGCAATACCCCGTCGGTTTCTTTGCCGATGAAGGCAAAGAGGGACCAGCCGGGACCGCCTGGACAGATCTCGCAAGCCCGATATCATAATTCATAGTCCCGTCGAGCCTATACAGTCCGAACGACCTCTCCGAGGCGGGACCGGGCTTCAGGTCCTCGTCGTAGAGGGCGAAGAAGTATGTATCGACCGACTTCCCCGGCATCAGAGGCGTACCCACCATGGACCGCAGATGCGACACAAGTCCGCCATTATAAGCCTTGGCGTTCTCTACGGTGGCGCCGACTTCATTCGGATCGCCTTTGTAGGGCCACCCTGTCTCCGCGACGACGATCTCCACGTCCTTCCCTCCTAAACCGTTCAACGCGGATCGGACGGCGTCGACCTGCGCGTAGGCCCGAAAAATAAAAAATATCCAAAATTTGAATATGAAAATATCTTACTCTAATATATATTATAAAATTATGTTTGTATTTTATATTGTTCATATTTGTTATCTTACATAATTAATCACAGTATTTATATATTGTATTACTAAGAAATTTTCAATAAGCCTTAAAATCATAATTTTAATTTTTAATTTTTAATTATGCTAATTATTTAAAAAAATATGGATCCGAAGATATCTGAATTTTAAAATTTATATCAAGAGTCTATCAGGTTTGTATCATAATACTATTAATATCGAATTGTACAATACTATTAATATCGAATTGCACAATCTATGAATCGAACAATAACGAGTGATATGAAAATTAATATAAGTGTCCAAATCTAGTAAGGTTTGATATCACTAGTATCTTCGATATCAACCTCACAACTTATTAATTAAATTATAATATATTAATCGATCTATAGATACAGTGACATTTATATCCAACAATTATTGTGCACTTTGACACCGACAGACCCAGATATCAATGATTAGGATAGGATGCACGTGTTAATAGTATCTAATCCGTCACAATCTTACCTGCGCGTCGAACATGTTCATGTAGGTGATGCGTGAGCCCGGATCGAAGCGTCCCTGATTCGGCTGAAAAAGACAGAAAGCCAGCGTTTCAGGCCGCGTGTCGCTCCCGTACGCGAAGTACGGGTAGGGGTTGACGGCGAAGGGGGAACCCGTCGATTCGAGAAATCCCAAAAGCCCCTTCAACGTGTCCGCGAGCGAGGCCTGGAAGGCCCCCGACGAGGGGGGTTCGGACTGGCCAAGGACCGCCATGGAATGAACGGTCGAGATCTTGATCTGGTCGGCGCCGGGGACTGACAGGAGGGCGGAGTGGAGGTTCTGCATCGCCGGGAGGAGCTGCGACGGGAGGGTGGGGTCGCCGGAGGTGAGGACTTCGTTGCCGACGGAGATGAGGAGGATGTTCGTGGAGGGGAGGAAGGGGAGGACGTTGGAGGCGATCCAACGGTTGGCGACGGCCGGATCGGAGGCGAGAGAGGGGATCTCGCCGTTGGAGACGCCGATGAAGACGCCAACGCCGGTGCCGGAGAGGGCGCGGAGGATGGCTGGGTCGGCGCCGTAGAGGCGGACTTTGGAGATGGAGGTCGATTGGAGGAGGTTCGCCGTCGTTGATGGAGGGGGGAGGTTGTCGGCGACCTCGCCGTAGTTGACGCCGATGAAGGATTGAGAGCCTGCGATGCAAGTTGGAATTGATAACTAAATGAACTGAAAATGAAGGAAGTACAAAAGAGTACTCACTTGCAGAGAAGAAGAAGAAGAAGAAGAGTTGGAGAGCCGCGAAGAGGAGAAGTGATGGCGAGAGTTTCGGATTCTCTTCCGCCATTGAAGCTGCTCTGTTTGTCGAAATTTTTGAGTTTAAAAAAGAGAGAGACAGAGAGAGACGATGAGGAGGTTATGAAAGTAGGCCGCGTAAAAGAGGGGATGGGAGACAGTCGGTCTCGGTGGTGGGTCCCACAGTGGTTCCGGTGGCAAGTGCTAGTGTTCTTTTTTGAGTTTTAATACTAGGGACGAAGAGAGTGAGCATCGGTGGCTGGGCTTTGCTTCTCCGGGTGGACTTCTGGCAGAAATCTATTATGTGCTTTTTGCTGAACCCGTTGGATTTTTATTGGTTTAAACCTTTGTATTTAATGTTTTGGCTTTTGGGTTTTTGCCTTGCCTTATAAAATTATAAAATTGAAAATTAGAGGGGTCTCTGATTTGTTTAAAGATATTTTTAGGTTCTTATTTTTTAATTTTATTATTTTTATATTCAAACTAACAGTTTTTTGTTGTACAATCAGTTCACATATCCAAAATATAATTTCAACGTTTAAGTTTATCGGGTATATTGTTAGATCATCTGAGTACAATGTTAGATTTATTGGGTACACTGTTAGATCATCTAGGTACATTGTTAATTTTAAATGTCAAGAGAGAAGACGCCTCTAAATGTTGTTCGCCGCTAGAGGAGGGAAAAAGAGAGAGACTACCAGGAGACAGAGTGGGAGGGAGACGGATCAATGGAAGATGGATGGTTTATCGGAAAGAGGTGAAAATGAGGGTTCTCGGATATTGAACAAGGGTTTGGGAGAGAGGAAAATATTGAAAGCGTATTTTCGATACAACAAACACCCTATCTAACAGATGTTAACCTCAGGGACCTAGAAATAATAGGATTCAGAAATAGGGACCTAAAATATCTCCAAACAGATCAAAGACCTAAAAACAATAAAAGAATGACTAGAAAGACTCTTAAATAATTTGACCTATAAAAAAATTTAATGTGTATCACATTTAAAAAAACAAAAAATAGAGATTCCTAGTGTCACTTTCATATTAAAAATGTGATTACAAATTCAAATAGGAAGTGAAAGGAAAATTATAGATCTTGTTACTTCCAAATTCATTAGCTGAAAATATGTGAGAAGAAATAGAAAGAAGTGGATCGACTAACAAAATAAAACAAACTATAATCACATTCCGAGCCAGGTTTCACGTATCAGCTGTCCACAGCATCCTACCACCGTCGGCCCAAAAGCACCTGGACAGCTAATCCTCCCCCACCCAAGATAGAGATGTTCCCCTCCACATGGGAATAGGACCCCACCCAGTCGCATTCGATCCTCTGAACAACTATGATATTCTGTATAGGAAACGCAGATTCGGATTCGCTATATTGCCAGAGTTTCGAAATCAATAATGCGAGGGAAAAGAAAGAAAATGTACTAAATGGAGATACATAATGGTGGGACCATGGAGATATAATGGTCGTTATAATTTTAGATGGAATCGTTGTATTGTTAATTGTTAAGAAGGTGACGAGGATGGGTAACAACTATAAATCTACAATATAATGGACTCGAATTATTTAAAGGCGCATTTGATTACATAATTGGATGGCTTTTGAATTTATAGAAAGTTGTTTCTTTGACCGTACAAGACAAATAGTATTCAAAAATTACGATTCCAAAAATGAAAGGAGACAACTTTCTCACATAATCAATTTTAAACTAAGTGTTTACATAAAATCAATTTTATAATCCCGCTACCAAACGTTACCTACAAGCAATATACTACATATACCCTTATTGTAACTATGTTAAACAAAATTTTACATGTAAAATTATCAATAAACATAAATCTTATCCCATTTTTTAATCTCACTTTTGTCTTTTTAAATTGTATAAATTTATATAAAACATATGAAAATAAATGTACCATACTGCCATTATGTTTTATAGGACTAAATATAAAGTTGAATGCAGCAATACCATATGTATATAACACGCATTAAAAATTCATACCACCCAGCCTGCATCAGAATTATTAAAAAAAATTAAAATGTTATACCTGCCGTTTCGGTTTCACAGATGCTATTCCATTGCTTTCAGTGAAAGAGAAAAAGAAAGAGATGCTTTATGTGTAATCATTCATCTTTACTTTAGAATAACAAGAACAATATCATACTCAAAAGACAGATTCATAACATAACAGTGCAAAAATCAACAGTGCCAATACGGTTTCTGTTTGATTACTGTCAAAAACCTGGGGCTGGTTATAAACCTCACATGTCAAGTGAACCCAAAAAAAAACAACACACGGCCCTCACTGAACGAAGAAAAAAGAATAATCACGACAACCATGATATTAGACAATAGACAGACAACAAAAAAAAGAAAGAATACTCGCAACAGGAACAATCAGTTTACATTTGATACCTTCAAAACCTTAACATTGAGATGCAGAGGAAACTGCCTGGATATGAACTGCTTTGGTCCTCTTACCCCCCAGAGTGGGAGACAGGATGTGTAACAAATTGACCATCCTTGTATGTGTGAATAAATTGTTGTGGCAATGCGTGTTCCACCTGCAATTTAGTAGAGAGGACGTTAATGCTTTACTATGATAATAACATCAAAGTCTGCCTAGATTTCAATATCTTAATTTCCAAGAACTTCCCAGTGTTGAAGGACTAGGTTTTCTTTTTAATTTTTAGGTAATTTACCTTCCTGATGGTTTGACTCCATTATCAAATGGCATTGTGTGTGTGTGTGTGTTTTTTTTTTTTTGGATAAAGATGTCACAAATTGTATTGCTAAAACTTGGAGAACAGAACAAATTTAAAAGAAAAACAAAGTACCACAAAGAGGGGAGGATATAAAGATATAAAAAATGTGCCTACTCCTGTATCAGCGACAGTCAATACACCATTACGGAATTTCAACTTTTTTTATATGGGATGTCAAGTTGATTATTCAGCTTCCAGAAACAGTGTAAAAAAGAAAAGAAAGGGGGGTAGACTCCAACTTTTTCTTCATGTCTTAAAGCTAGCCCTAGGAAGTCCAATTTCACGGAACCTTATGTTAAACATTCAGAATTTCCTGGAACTCGATTTTCCTAGTTAAATTCTATACATATAAATCAGGATGACTCTTTTTTAAACATGGAAGAAGATTAACCACGAGTTTTCCTTTCTCCTTGAATAAAAATAGAAGAGAGAGAAAGAGAACCAACAGTGGCAATACGATATCTTGGATCACCTACTGTGTGTAAAGAACAATGTTTGAACCCATGACTCCAACGTAATTTAATAATGGCAGGAGGCAATAACAGGGCATGCTCAGAGATAACTAAATTAGACTCTCACTGGAATCTCTAAGAACAAGTAGAATATGCAGATTGTAGAATGTGTCATTTCAACCAGTTATTGAAGCGCTTTCTCAAGACATCAAATGACTAGAATTTGCATGACTTTATGATCCGTCAATAATTTCACATAAGGTCCATGTTTCAATTCTCAAAATTGGCTTCTTTCGACCTACATGTTAGGATTTCTTTAAAATATGATTCATTATTATTATCATTACCATATTTCTTGCTGATAATTGTTATTACCTTTATCAATTATCACTATGTTGTTGACATGTTTTTGTCTGATTGTAAGAGTGCAGGTGTTTTGTGTTTTGTTGGGTGGGTGTGTGTGACGTTTTGGGGAAGAAAGAAGAATGTTAATGACAAACAAAATCAATTAAAAAGGTAAGTTCATACCCAGTCACCATCAGCGCTCCCACCCGGGATTAGAACATTGATTTCACTCGATTTAGCTGTTGTTATAGATGCCTGTAGTGAATCTTTGCTTAAATATAATTGGCAACCACCAGTATTGTCTACTGAAATGGTTGGTGCTGACCCCTACAAAAATAAAGAACGGGCATAAAAAAATAACGAAGTTCAAATAAAACTCACACTCAATGTAGATATAAGCATGTCTAAGTTTCAGTGTTAATCCCTGCAATTTCTAAACGACAATCTGTGATTTTTTGTATAGTCAAAGTTGTATAAAACTTTTAGGCGCCAAGATGAAAATATATGAAGAAAGTACCTGGCATTGCACCTCGACACCATTACAGTTCACAATCTCACACGCAGCCACAACATCCTGAGAAATATATATATAAAATCAAATTCCAGTTCTATATGGATGATAATATTCTATATTTTCAGATATCTGTACATACCGTGAATACAATTCCCATCTTGGTGCATTTATCCACTGTTATGTTGTTCACTTTTCCTGCATCACCAAAAGGTTATATGATTTCTTTCACCTTTCCATTTTTAGAAAATCCTCTTTTTTTTTGAGAAAATGGTAGGCAAAAGATCTTAAATGTTATGAGGTACAAACTAGTCAAAAGAAGATCCTAACATGTATATTAGATTAATTGTAATTTACCTTGGACTTGTAAAACAGAGTCTTTGCATCCAAATACATACACAGACTGTTTTGAATCACAATCACTAATAACCAAGTTCTTCCTGCCAATCTGATTTTCAACAACCCATCTGAGATTAGGAAAACACAAATAAAAGAGCAATGTCATTATGTCAGATCAACTGCCTCTTCAAAAATATTAACAAAATTGTAAGATATTTTTAACTCACTTGCGACCCATTTGTAACTCCAATTTTGGAGGCCCGGCTTTAGAAAAAGCAGGGGAACGACCCTCTTTTTCAATTCCACCAACAACACCAGTTCTATCAGCACGATTTTTAGTCTTCATGTCATTAGTTACCTTTCTCAAACCTGTGACCAAAGTCATAAATGACGATCTACACTCCACAAACTAGAGAGTGAAGAAATTTATTATTGATACATACCTGAAGTCACGGGCTTGCCCGAGCTGATCTCTTGAAACACGGCAGCCATTCCTTCCTTTGGGCGTGATGAGGATGGCTCAGAGGTAAATAAAGAAGCTGGTGGTGGAGGTGGTGGTGCAGGCAACTTTGAGGGGGGAGCCTTAGGTGTTGCCGATGTGGATGGAGTAGTGGAAACAGTTGTTTTCCCAGTTGGGTTCCACACAGGCCCCAAAGGATAAAAGCTCTTGACATAATCCCGCAAACCAGGCAAATAAAGCTCCTTTAAAGCTTTTGCCCACTCGGTATGATTCGGATCCTTATTCTTGTACTCGACAAGAATCTGAATTTGGGATGACAAACACATCCTTTAATTGACATGATCTTATACCACAGTATGTTTAACGATATAGGAATACACCATGGTAAAGTAAACAATAGACTGTAAATAAACACAGTGCACAACCAGGGGTTTCCGGTATGCAATATATGCTACCAAAATATACCATTAAGTCAGCAAGTAGTAATGGTCTAAAATTTTGATTATGAATTGATGGGGCAGGACAACAATGACAATATCATTGTCACCATAAAATAAAGAAACTAAATACTATACAATATTGCCCAATTGGAGGACTGGCTTGCATGCCTATTTAAATTTTCCTTTTCTATCGTCATCAATATTGCTAGTTCTCTCTTAAAAACAAGCTTCTGGTCTTCATGCAATTACAGTTCATAAGGATGCAATTTTTTTTTATCTGAGAAAGGCTCATAACTCTACTATGAAAAATAAGTAATGTGACAATATATTATTATCCTCGTATATTTTGTGGGCGAATGTCGAGGATCGGGTGTGGTGCCAGGCAAGGGTCGGAGCGACCTCCTGGGAGTGGACGATGTTTCTAATATTTGGGTTTTGGTCATCGGGCAACAGAATGAAGAGACCTGCCAAAATGTTGGTCATGTGGAGGGTTGGTGCACAGGAGTTGGATGTGCAATCAATCTGGGATTTGGGGAGGGTGAGCAGCGCTGAGGGGCAAGCGTGGAGGAGGTAGAGTTAGAGGAGGGAGGCAGGAGGCTACCAATATAGTGGTCGTCCTCCCTTGGTCACCAGTTTTGAGCAGACGAGAGACCTTGTTTGGGTGAAGCATTATCATTGTAAGGCAGGAGATGGAGTTGAGGGACATTGAAAAGGCATTGCAAAGAAGATGGAGTGGGATTGGGCAGTGGGAACCAAGGAAGGTGGGAAGGTAATAGTGTTTTGGTTAGGTTGCCATCTAAAGTGGCTGGCTCTACTTATATAGGATAAGTCCATGGAGGTGGAGGGAAGTGTAATCTATTTCGAAGAATGCTCCTTCTCAACCGGAGTCAGGGGTAGAAAAGGCAGGGTGGTTGAGGTGGAGCTGCGTGGAATCCCTCTGTTGTTGAAAACGGTGGACACTATCCGGAAGGTGGTGAGCTCATTTGAGCACTTGATTTCCTTTGTTGAGAAGGTGGTGGAATAGGAGTTCTCTATCTTGAGAGATAAGGTGTGGGTGCCAGCGATGGTAGGCATTCCAAGGCAGGGGAGGGTGGTAATGGAGGTATGGGAGGAGGTGGTGCAGGTCAGCATGGTGGGCAAGATTCCCCATGTATGCAGAGGAGGTTCAGGGTAGGAGGTGGAGGGGGGGGGGGGGGGGTGAGGTCAGGTTGTGGAAGAACAGGGGGATGCAGATTCAAGGTGCATTCGGGGGTGAGGTTGGGAGGTTAAGGGGTTGAAAGAGTGAAGGGAGAGGTGTAATTCGAACTCAGGCGGTGGTTGGGATCTGGGGAGTCATACTCGCAAGATAAAGGCGAACGAGCCATACAAAGGGGCAACTTGGTTTCCTGGGGCCCTGGTGGACACAGCCAAGTCATCGAGGCAAGTGGCTCAGGCAGGCGGGGTGGCCCGTACAGTTTCTTAGAGGGGGCAGTTGGAGAGCAGTAGAATAATGGTGGCAGATAGAGTTTTTCCGTACGATGAGTTAGAGAAGACGGGGGGCGGGTCCGTACCTGTGCAGAGGGAACTCCCAGGGAGAACTTCCAATCAGGAGGTGCACGTGGCAAGGAAGGTCTGTTACTGTGCCAACTTGCGGAGGACATGATGGCGGCGGCAATGCTGTGCTGGAGGGGTCTGTTGGAGGGCCTTATGGGGGAGGAAGGTGACGGGAAGGCTGAAAGGGTTGCTGCAGTGTGACTTACAGAGGTGAATGAAAACTTGGGGAAACTGTTTACACTGGTCAAAAGGAGACAAGTGTCGGTGTCTCCCTCTTGAGAAGCTTCAGTGCATGGTCCGAATGATGGGTCGACTCAAGTGGCAGTATCTGGTCTCGTTTGGTAAGAGGCAAAGTAAGGGGGACACGTGGCTTGGGACCACGCCAGGGGAAGGTTGCATTAGCATTATTGTGGGTCCGAGTCAAAATGATGGACCGCATTCGTTGGTGGGCCATAATTCAGTCGGAGGGCTGGGCTTGAAAGGCATGTGGGTGTGATATGGAGGATCTTGGGAATGTGGGCTGCTGATATGATGAACCTGGTGGGCCATTTTTAAAGAAGATACACGGCAGAAATTTGGATGGTTGCAAGAGGAATTGGTCAATCAGTAAATCTTCGACCATTTGGGCAAAGGTGAAAAATCAAACTCAGTCTTTCTCCATTACTCCCATAGATGACGTGCGGGAGGGAGGAATATCGGCCATGCATTAACGAGGGACATGGGTCTCCAATGTGTTGTAGAGACGGAGGCGGCTGGATCGATGGTGAGGAACAGGCGGCACATTGGGAGATTAAAATCACAAGATATCTTCGGGATGAGGTCTCCACATATGGAGAGTTGTTGACGGATATTCAGGGGGTGCAGGTTAGGGAAGGAGTGCTGAATGAGTTGATTTGGAAGCCTCAACCCAGAATGGATATCTCGGTGCAGGGATGCTATTGGTGGTTGAGGAAAGGGGCAAACCAAGAATTAGAGAGATTGCAATGAAATCGACAGAAATTTGGGGTTCCAAATTCCTGCTCAAGGTTAAAGATTTTTGTGGTTGATGTACTAAATCAAGCTTCTAGCAAGGTCATACAGGGCAAGATGGTCACCAATGGATGACTGGGCATGTTGTCTTTGTAATGCAGCAGAGGAGACGACGGAACACTTATTTATCACATGCCTTAAATGTGACCAGTGGCAAGACAAGTTTGGTCCGTGCTAGCTTCGGCCACTGGGATGATGCCGGATTTCAACAACGTGACCGGCTTGTAGGAGTCAAGGAGGAGATTGCGGTAGAAAGGAGATTGAAGTGTGACAATTCTTGCGGTGGTATGGGCTATTTGGCTTACTCGAAATGCGGTCACATTCAAGGGTGCGGTTTGTTATGTGGACAAAATTTAGTAATAAACGGCACTTCATTAAAGATAGGGGTATTTATTATGCTAGGGCATCTAATGTGGCTTTGGTGGAAAGGCATATTGTAATCCAAGTATAGTAGGTTTCAAATGGGTGTTTTGGGGGCTGGGGGTGAGTAGATATCATTTCTATTCTGCCCGGCAACCACTTTTGCTTTTGTTTTGAAAGTTCCTATGTATTTAGGCACTTACTTCTCTTATCTTAATAAAATGGAGGTAGGTTACCTATCGTTCTTTTCAAAAAAATGAAATGATTCACAAACAACATGTGAGATATATTTTCAAAGTTGTAGGAGAGCAGACCTTGTTGTTATAAAATTCAGCCATTTGCCAGCTTTCTTCCACATGTGCAATTGGAAGACTCATCCCTATATAAATAAAATAGTAGATAATGAGTGTGGTCATAATTGGTTAAAAAAATTGACTCCTTCATTCTGGATATCATTGATTCACTAACCGCAGTCTTTGCCTGAATAGGCAATCCAAGCCAATGCTGTGAGGCTATCAGCTGAAGCCTTCAGGTGGTTGAAGAAATCCGGTCGCCTTCCCTCAGTCAGTGCATTTGCTTTCATGATCACTTCATTTAGCGGCTTTAGGAACTCAGCCAATCCTGTAAGATCAGGCTTCTGCAAAATATTGGTGGTCGAATCAGTTAAAAAACATAAACATTGTCAAGTTGGGTTTGTCAATCTACAAAAATCTTTATTGTCAGATTTCCGAAAACCAATAAAAAAACAATAGCAACACATACTGACATACTGGAATTGAAGAAAAACAATGGAAGAAATTAATGAAAAATTCTATTCTATAGCTGGATATAAAGAAATTTATATAAAAAAGAACTTATATATCAAGAAAATCAATAAAAAAATACAACGAATCTAACCAACATTATTATATTTGTATGTTTTTGCATAAGATCTAACAAACGGACTCACTGTGCACACACGTGACGATTTAACTGGTAAAAATAATCGGATATTATCAAAAACACACATAAAACTCCACAATAATATTGTTGAACCAAAAGAGACCCCAACACACTACCCAAACACTTTCAAACTGCTAAATCTATCATCTAATGATCCATTCATATCTCAAACTTCTCTCCATTTCAAATATTTTACATTTTACATTGGATCTAAACTGTTCAGACTACATCGCATTCTAATTTGTTTAAGCGCCGTTTAAAGAACAACTGGTCATATTTTTCATAATGCAAAGACAGAATTCGAATAGAAGACCGAACCTGGCTCTGCTTGACCCTAACAAGGAGTTCCTTTTGCACCGAAAAGGCCTCCTTGAGGACCTTCGTCGCCTCCAACACCTTCCCCCCGATTTTCTCAGCCGCAGCGGAAAGCCTCCCCACGTATCCCTCAATTAGTGATTCAAAGGCGGAGATCGACGGGTCCGCCGCCGCCACCTCGCCTCCAGCCAAATCGACCGACCGGGATCCGGCGGAGAGGGATTCCAGGCGGCCGATTGCCGCTTCCAGCCTCTGTATCAGTCTCTCCTCCATTTTTAGGGTTTGATCTCTCTCACTCTCTCTCTCTTTCTCTCTCTGTATATAAAAGGTCACCCGTCGTTGTATTTCTGAAAGGGAAGCGCCGAAAGGGTAGAGGAACGCTTTCGGCCTCTGAAATGTTCACCGCCAACTTTCCTTAATTATTCTGGAGCGGGGTCTGTCTGGAATCTGGATCGCTCATGCGACTTACACGTGTCAGTCGACCGCCAGATCAGATGGCCCGGCAAAAATGGATTCAAGTTAGTGGAAGACAGGTGTTTAACTAGTCCATGGGCAGGTGTTTGGCCCATCCGAGTTACGTTGAACCAGTTTTTGGATTCACTCCTTGTAGTTATGAATAAGGAATGAAAACATTAGGTATCCCCACCACCCTTTTCACTGTCTCCACAACCTCATTGAATCCACCACCTTCACTTATGTGTTTCCTAAACCCGTCATCTTTATACATAAATAAGCGCCAAATAATGAGTGAAAGGAGTAGTTGGAGAAAAGTGAACAATTCAATTTCAATGTCATAGTACATTCTACAAATAAAAAACCATAAATCAATACAAACATGTTGCACGTCCTCTCATTAGCACCATCTGTAAAGGTTCGACCTTGTTCTCTCCCATATGGGGGTGTGTTTCTTGTTATTTTAGGGCTTTGCGCACGTCATGTATCTATCCCCTGGTGCCACGTGGACGTCGCTCCCAATTCCATTTTCAGTGAGCAAACTCAACCTGAACTCAACTTTATAGACTCTGCGTGGCCTTTAAACTCAGCGTACAACAAGGGGCATACTTTCTCAAAAAATGACGAGCTTACCATCCAAATCATTCCCACATTGCTCCCCACATACGACGATAAATGGCATTCCCGTCATTACACACAACGTCAAGGTTCTAGTATAATAATCCTCCACTTCCCGTTATATTTTCCCCTCTTCACATCACACTCCCTTTGATCGATCTCCTTCTTTGTTCGTCTCTGCAAAATCTCCATCTTCTCATCGCGGAGAGAATCCCAATCAAGAAGAGAATTTGAGAAAACCCTAACTTCATCAGCAGAAGATGTGGCGCTGCATCACTCGCGGCCTTCACTGCTCTTCCGTTTCTCTCAAGAACTGATGTTCCTCCATTGCTCGCGAGCCTCTCAAGCCCCTCCTCTCCAGATTCCTCTCCTCTGACTCCGTACGATCTCTCTCTCTCAGACATATTTTGACGCATTTGCATTTATTCTGCGTTTTGTTTTGCTTTACCGATCATGTGATGACTCGATTTTAGCGTCTTAGGATCACATTGTGCTTATTATTGTTGGATTGGGATTCATCGGGATTGAATTTGGACTCATTTGATGCAGTTAGGGTCATACACTATTGTTGATCATACATATGATGCGGTTGTAGTGGGAGCAGGAGGTGCCAGGCTCAGAGCAGCGATCAGGCTCTCGGAGCACGGTTTCAATACAGCTTGTATCACCAAGCTCTTCCCTACTCAGTCTCACACAGTTGCTGCACAGGTTTGGCTGGATTTCTTCGGTTTATGTTTATGTTTATGTTTTACTTAGTTATGCTTTAAAATTTATTGCAGTGCATTGGAATTCAGTATCAAATTAGCTGCCGTTGAGATAGAACTTGCCGTTTGAAGATAATCGTACAGACTGTACAGCGAATTAACAAAACGCTAAAATAGCCTTTTTTTTGTTGCAGGCTTTTTGAATGTCTTAATGAAGTATAATAATACCTTGATAGTACAGGAATATTTGTAGTGGAATTGATAAATGGGTTCATTTCTCGTGTTATCTTTTTTTTTATGTGGCTACAGACTGGAAAATCGGCAATGCGGTTTGAGGAGATGATATTTACAAATGGTGAACTTGTGCGAGGGTAGGAGACATACACAACATGCTCGTGTTGCATATATTTTGGGATATACAACATACATGCTGGTTCCTAAAATTTTTGTTGTAATTGGTACTTACCTTGTTATATTTCCCATGTATGTGTAGAAGTTGTGATTGCAAGCTACTTATTTTTCTCTCACTCTCTCTTTTTTTTTTTTTTTTGAAGAAATGGTTCTCCTCAGGATTTGATCCCTTGACCTCTTTCATATAGGTGGGAGGTGCGTACCGAATTTTAACCAAAGCTCGGTTCGCAAAAGGATTTTTTTTTCTCTCTTGTTCCTTTTATTTGTTTGAATTTTCCTTTTGATCAATTAAAATCCAGTCAGTAAGTAATCAATGAAGAACTGGATATTTGGAGGACATAGATAACAACAAAATGTACAGCCTTTTCTCTTCTTTTCTATCAGCTTTCTCCTCTCTGATCAGAAATGTTTCTTTCTATTTTATCATTAACACTGTCGCGACTTTTGATCTGCGCTACCAATAGGTATAGATGTGTTAGATTTAATCTTCAGAGTGTGCATGCTTTTTTTCCCTATAACTATTGCTAGTTTTATATTGTTTCACGTATAGTTTAACAGGTCTGTTTCAAAATCAAGTACGCTTAAAGTGTAAATCGTGAATCTGGGGAAATCTAATTCCACCAGTGTCCTTGGATTTCAGGTGTAAATCGGGGCACCTAGGTGTTCAAGATGCATAAATTGGTTAAACATTGAATAATCACTCTGAGTTCTTTGTAGGTTGCTTTACTATGATTCCTCTCTGGTGCTAATTTATGTTAGAAAACTACATGCAGGGTGGTATAAATGCGGCTTTGGGAAATATGACAGAGGATGATTGGAGGTGGCATATGTATGATACAGTCAAAGGAAGTGATTGGTCAGGTAGTATTCTTTTCTTTTAAATTTATTTTTAAATATAACTATATGAACATATTTTGTGTTTTAAAGTTAGCATACTATTGCATGCCAAATTTAAAATTTCTTTATTTTTTTGGTTAGTAAACAAAGTTAATCTTGTTAGTTTTTGCTGTAACATAGCCTGCTTATTATCTTCTTTTGTTTTGTCAAAGAGAGTGACCATGAAATTTATTATGCATGTGAATTTTCTTTCCTAAGCATTTTTTCTTGTTCTTTTGGTGCTCCTAATTCTTAAGTAGTCTCAACATCTGTAATTCTATTTTCAATGGGGGAACCACAAGGGGAACAATTTCATGTCACTGGCTATGGTTATCATGTGATATCTTTTTTATTTTTAGCTATCGCTGTATGCCAAAAAGTAGACCCATATAAATTCATGATTATTGGTTATACTAATGCACATATGTTGTTGAGTCTTTCAGGAGACCAGGATGCCATTCAATATATGTGTGGAGAGGCACCAAAGGCAGTTATAGAGCTTGAAAATTATGGGTTGCCGTTTTCCCGTACTGATGATGGAAAAATATATCAACGTGATAGAGACTATTGAGCTGGAAAATATTTTGATTAATGCATGCATTACTATGCATTCTGCAGAAGCAAGAAAAGAAAGCAGAGGGGCTCATGCCTGTGAGGATTGATTTTGTGGCGAGTTTCTTTGTCCACCTAATCTGATATTTCAGTATTCTAAAATATATTATAACTGTGTACAATTGTTTTTGCAGAAAAGGGACGATGTGAACTGGATACTGGATACTGGATGAGACAGACATTAAGGTCAGTCTTTCTATTTATTTATTTTAACCAGATAACAAATATTTCATTGTTACATATAAAGGAAATTTGTTTAGGTGGAAATTAAAATGGTTCCAGTTGTTCATGCAAACTGTATGTTTTGACATTGAGGTTTTTGTATGGATGAAGGCTTTTTCCATCATTTAGGCTGATTTTACAGTAGTTAGAAACTAAGAAACTAAGATTCTTTGTTTTATTTTTGTGTGTTGGAGTTAAATGAAAGATCTTTTTAAGATTGAAGATTGGAAGACAATCATTTAGATTTTTTTCAGAGAGGGAGGGAGGGAGAGACCTTTCTAATCCACTGTACCTCATTTTGGTTTAGTTGTTCATGGAATTTTTTATGAGACTAAAGTGTCTTTGCACAGGCCAAAGTTTTTTTTTTTTTAAAGAAGTTTACATGTTAGTCTTTTTTTCCTTTTTTATGAATGAAGCTGTCAATTTGGATAATTTAAATTGTTTTGTCTGCAGATACTGGGAAAATGAAAAGGTGAGGCTAGCATACAGGCCCGTCCATATTGAACACACTGGATGGTGAGGTCGAGACATTCCCACCAAAGGCTCGTGTTTATTGAGAAACTTCCTCATCTGGTTCTGCAGTGCACTACTATGATCACCTAATTGATTAGGAGATTGGGCCGAATAAAATTAGGACAGCAAATGAATTTCATTTTCCAAGCGAATATTGTAGTTTATGTCAGAGGGAGGGCTGGTACACAATTTTTTGACATAATTTCTCTTATCTGAAATAATCACCAGTCTCCACATTGTTATGTTATACCTTCATTGTATTTTATTGTCCATGTCATGCTCAATGTTATTTAAATTTCTGATGAACATTAGTGTGAGTTGTTGGATGAAGTTTTTCCTTGGATACATGAGTCTGTACCGTTCAGTCTTGCAAATTATCATTTACAAAGGAATGTAGATATAGAATGTAGTATAGCTCACCAATATTCTTTCAAGACACTATAAAACAGAGCAGGTTTGTCTCGCATATATCACTATAAGAAAGCAACTAATGTTTACATTCATTTCAACAGTTCACAGAAAAACAGTCATGTGTATATTTGAAAGATCTTTGGTAATTTCATCTATGAGTCCATTCAGAATATGCTTCTCCACATCCTTTATGATTTCATCTTGTTCTTGATGTGCGAGAGCTGATTTTTTCCAACCAGAATCCCACAGGCTGTTAACATCTGGGTCCATGCCCAGGATATCTTTCTTCAGCAGTTCATGCAGACACTTTGAAGTACTGTTATCATCACCTTCATATTTGCTGTTCGATTTTAAACTTTGGATATTTTCATTCAGTGCCTTAATCAAATCATCCAAACATTCCACTATTATGATCTCAGAAGCTGCTTTCATGGATGGGTGGAAATTTAGCTCTTCTCTTTTTCCCATTCTCCTCATTAT
The DNA here is from genome assembly GCA_030737845.1 of Acorus calamus. Classification (NCBI taxonomy): domain Eukaryota; kingdom Viridiplantae; phylum Streptophyta; class Magnoliopsida; order Acorales; family Acoraceae; genus Acorus; species Acorus calamus. The sequence continues at coordinate 29,206,071 of CM060874.1, read as the reverse complement.
TTCATATCCACAGTCTAAAAGAAGCTTACCTTCACCATCTAGACATTTTTTCTTACTGCCCTGGGGAATTTCAACAGGAATCTTCAGTTTGAAAAGTGCATCTGCTGTGTTAAGGAAATGTTGACTGTTTATCAGGATGTGCTTGAGTTGCTTTTCATTTTCTGTCAGTGATCCTTTTTTGAAGTCCATTATCACTGGATGTTGCTCATCTGAAAATCTTTGGTGAACATTTTCATTGTCAGTTGGTCCTGTCACACAAAGAACAATATGTTAATCCTGTAGCACAAAGCACTGTCCTGTTGGGAATATTCCTATCTAGTGCTAGTGCTTATGGTTGTTCCTATTATCCTGATAATCTATAGCATATCTTACATGTCTACAGTTGAGGCAGCTTATTATTTAGTGATAAATGTCAGTTAATTGTATCATTTTGTTACCTGTCACCTGTTTAAGAGGTCATGATAGGGAGATGAACTTTCATGGGGAATTTTGTAAATGTAATTTGTAACCTTTGGTTTTATCTATGGTGGTTTCCTCCTCCAAAGGGAATATCATAGAACTAACAGAAAGAAAAATCATAAAATTTATCAAAACTACTGAAACAAATGTCATCATAGTCCCATAGATATGCAGAAGCAGCAATATTCATGAATACACAAATTAAGAAACCAATAAGAATGCAAGCTTTTGAGTTACCTTTATGTTGATTTTCCTTATTATGGAAGGACTCTGATAGCTGATCATTATTTACAGAAACTTCCAGGTTTTGTGGTGCGCCAGAATCACAAGTGGTTGTCCCTTCATTCTGAATAAGCTCATGTAAGCAAAAACATGTATCGGTAAGCAGATTTCCATAGATTTATGATACTGAAATTAAAAGTTTCATCTATATATTCTCATTTCTTAAAAAAAAAAATTGTTTTTTTATAAATAGTGATTGTGTCCCACTAATGAAAAGGTCACAGAAACTGTGTGATTCATGCGGATGTTCTTTCAGTCAGCAAATAAATTATCAGGGATAGGCGAAACTTACATTGGAATGTATAGTTGTTATCTTGTTTGCTTCCTTTGGCTCTGTGACATCATCTGTAGATGGAGTGCTTGAAGTGGAAGTCTGATCTATATTATGCTGTACATACTTTCCAGGGTCCATTTGAGGTGAACTTTTTGTTGTTACTTGAGACTTCCTAATCCTTTCATGTCTTCTCTGCTTCAGTTCTTGTAACACTGAAGTAGGCGGCTTCAATTCTTTTTCTATTTCACAAGGAGTTACAATTTTTCTGTTCACCTTTCTTGTACTTTTGTTTATGTGCACTTCAGTTGCAATTGCATCCTTCCGTGCAGACTGAACAAGTGATGGCTCTGTAGTGATGACTGGTACAGGACAAGGTTCAACACCCTCAATGTCACTTGTTGAAGCGCTTTTGGAGGACTCTTGCATCTGCGAGCTATTGTTTAATGACTCCACATTCGGCATTGTGTAAGTAGATCTTTTTTTGTTTATAGATTCTCTGCTTTGAGTCACCTCAATTCTCCCTGTAGAATGTTTCTTATCTGAACCAACTTCCTTTTTTGTGATCATCACCTTGTGCAAGTTCAATTCATGGAGGGGTTGCTGCAAATTCTTCTGCATTATATCACTTTTGCTTTCTTCTGTTGCTTGCAGTCTGTTTTTCATTACACTTTCTTGTTCTCTGGCTTCATGTGCTGCACTCTCGAATTCCAATGTTTGGATCATTAGCTGTTGTTGAGATTTGTCAATGCATATTGGTTCTAACCCATCTTTTACATATTTCTGGTTGTTCTGCTGCAGTGTTCCTTTTTTTCCTAATACGTAGCTTTCACTATCAGCACCCTCTGCCTGTCTGTGCAATTGTGATGCCTTACTTTGGGAATCAATTTCAGTTGCTGCCTTTTGGTGATCACGGAACAGGAGGTCATCTTTTTCCCTGTTTTTCGGCTCCTTTGGTTTATGGTATGCCCCCTTAGCTGCCGCCTTCTTGGAAGTTGAGCTTCTTCTACTTTGGTGGGTAGATGTGCTAATCTTTTGATTTATTTTCTTGGAAGATGGTTCCAACATCATTCTTTCTTTGTTCCTCGCTTCTTGTAGTTTTGAATTTTGCTCCCCACTTACTGTCTTATGATTGGTGGCCTGAGCTGCCTCTGTTGTGTTAGATTTATGCACCATCTTTCTCTGACTGTTTTCTGTGCTCATCTTTGCTTCAGATTTTTTTGTGTTTCCCTCTGTATCGAATTGCACAATATCCTCCCCGGCCATATTTTTGTGTGAACTGTGGCCTTTCCCAACTCTGCTGCTATTTGACTCTGTTCTCAACGGTGGAAGCTCTTCAAGGCCCATCAGCTTTGCAATGACATTTGGTAACCTTGCTTTATCATGTTTGGGAGTTTGAATATGAGGGTGTGAGGTCGAAGAGTTTTGTTCTATAGCAATGTTAGAAGCCCTATAACTGCTCACAGGCACTATGGCGACTGCTGAGTCTGAGCAACTCCTGAGTTTTTCACTGCGTGAATCCCTAGAACCAGCAATTGAAGTTGCTATGTAAGCCTCAGCACTTGGTCCACAACTCGCAGATCGCCGGTGGTGGGAATTATTTTGTGAATGTTTGTTTAAATTGGGTTGGGGTGTCTTTGGCCTTGAAGGGTTGTGCAAAACAAGCGTTTTCTGCTCAAATTGTTTGTCCTTGGAGATGTCCTTGACATCTTCAAGAGAATGTCTTGAGGATCCATCAAAAGAAAACCTCCGTCTGTTCCACAGCTTAGGTCTGGTCGTCTCAATACTGTCTTCTTCCTCTTCTTCTTTGCCTTTGAGCAATCCAATCTTCTTTCCCTGTGGGCTTACCATGTAGTTTGAGGCTTCCTCCAGGTTTGCAAGCATCCTTAGAGAGTCCTCCAAATCCATGGCCCCCTTTAATAGCTCCCTTCCAATATCAATGGAGTCCCTATCAAAATTAAGTCCATTGGAGAGTGCCTTAAGGATCTTGTTCAGGTTTTGGGCGCCTCTCGAGATCTCCCCAATGTGAATATGGGAGATGAGAGGCTGTTGGCCGGTGGAACGATGTTGCCTATCTGTCTCTCCAAAACCCATTGATCCCTGGTGCAGGATGATCTGCTTTCCTCTCATGTCTGTAAGTGCCATATGTTGAAGTTTCCCCTTGTTCCCAAGTGCAATTGTGAGTTCCAGTGATAGATCTTTGGCATTTCTTGAGCTCCTTGCTCCTCCGATCATGATGATCTCGTTTGAAGCTGCTTCCAGAACTGGTGCTTTATTGTCTCCTGGATTCAGAGGTCTTTGTTTGCTCCCAATATTGGGCTTGTTTCCGCTCACCTGTGCACAAGTTCCATGGTTTAGGTTCTTATAAGGAGACTATTTTAGTTGATATTTGCAGAGACAAAAATGTGACTTACAACTTTCCAAGCATTTGCATCTCCTGTTCCTCTATAAGGTGTCTGGGAGTTTCCATATCCGTCTGCAGATGTAAGACTCACAAAACATATCAGTTTGATCAATTATTTCCATGAAAAAGCATTACAGTAGGTGGAAAGTGCCATGCTTTGTATGTTGCATCATATGTCTATATATGATCTTCTTTCCTTTAGATGACTTCCTCTTGAACAATTATCTGACATTAGTGATGAATCATTGTAATATAATGTTGAGGATTGTAGGATTTGGATTCCAGCTTCTCTGGAGTCTAGAAGTGAAGTGCAAGATGCACCATACATCTTATACTGCATTGAAGATATGTATTGTGGAGTCTTGTTGGTTGTTAAGGTTTCTATTAGTGGAAAAATCAAACAGAAAGTGGAATAGCTATTTCCATTTCGTTCTGTTACTACAATAAATATGTTGGGCTATAAATCTAAGTGAGCAGCAACATGTCAGTGTTTCGATTTTGCTTGGTACACAATGTTGAATCTAGTCCTAAAGTTAATTTAGTAGTTGGGTCAGAGAAATCTAGGACGCCAATATTATATTTCTTTCTCTCTAGATGAGACTGGTGGGTGTGTTTTTGTACAATCTTAATGGAAAAAATAAAGAAAAATGAAGGAATTTGGGTCAATTTTTTTTTTTTTTTTTTTTTGTCATTTTCTCTCAGATTTTGAATTATGGAGTAAGAAATTTTTTTTCACATTTTCTCATAAGATAAAATAGAGGAGGAAAAATGATTGAAAGTTTTTTCTATTCCTTGTTTGACATAAATACCAAATTTTTCAATGAACAAATGAAAAATTTTAGTTTTCTTTTACTTTCTTTTATTTTTCATCATGCACAAACACACTCAATTAGTTTGGGGCGAATCTATGAGTCTATTTGATAAGATGTTCAGATGGATTCATTAGAGTTCTTAATTTATTTAGAAAGGAGAAGCTAGAATTTTTATGTTGGGCAGCATCAACATTTGTTGGGCATGAATACGATGCAATCAATATTGCAATATAAAATATCTAATAATATATTACTCTGTTATATGAGTATATAATATATTAGGAGATATGTAACATATATTAAAAAATGGGATATATATATTTTTTAAAATATGTATTTTACAAAACAAGACTTCAAGAAAAAATCTTAAGCCCCTATTTGAGTAGTGGAATAGAGGAGGAGTAGAGAGGAATAGAGGAAGAATAAGGAGGAACAACCAAAAAACATGTTTGTTTGCGGTAGGCAGGTATAACTATGTTAGAATAGGTATGAATAAATTGATATTAGTACTTAAGTCCTCCCTGAAATTATGTTGTTCCACTCAATCTATTCATTTTTTCATGAGGTTATTGTCAAATCATTTTTTCATTTTTTATAAATTATTATTCATACATTATTCATCTTTTATCCATAACTTATTCATAATTAACCAAACAATAAAAACTTCATTATATTATTTTCAAATGAGAAAAACTAAAAGCATAATCAAACATAAAATGACTTATTCCTTTCTGTACCAGAATAGTTATCTATTTAATGTCGCTATCTAAACATGATATTAAGGGCTTGTATGGGGTGTGACATAAGTTTATTTGCCCTTGAAAGCTATACCGGGATAGATAACAATTCATGCTGAATAAACAAATTTTTGTTTGGTTTCTTTTTTTTGTTATTCTCATTGGAAAACATAAAAGTGACATTTTTGTTGTTTGGTTCATCTTGGATAAAGTGATGATACGTGGTGGATAAAAGTTCATGACTTTTTAAAATAACAACTACACCCTTGAATAAGTATGAGAGATGAGTGACTGATATGATAAATGTGACAGTTTTTAGAATGTGCGTGAGATTGTTATGTGAGATAAATTTTTTAAAATGACAGATAATGTTATTTTAATTCTCTGACATAGATAAGTTTTGATAAGCAATTTCAGCATTTCCTTATAACAGTTATCATGTCTTATCCTAACTTATTCAAACACAACTATCTGAGTTTATTCAGAGAAAACAAACTTCGAATAAGGGCTATCTGTCGTATTCACCCCTATTCTTGGTTAATTCTCCATCACAAATGGGGGTAAATGTTTGGACCGTAAAAATTATTGAATAAATAACTTGAGTGTATCAATTTTTTTAATTATATATATATATAAAGGGATATAGGGAGCTAGGCTCCGCCTAGCTGGCCTTCCTAATTCTGAAGCTCGGTGAATATATGGATAAATAGATAAAGGCGTTCTATTGCAGTTTTTTTTATAGTTTTAAATACAGCATTATATACTTTGTTATCCCCTTGTACTTGTTGTATCGAGGTATATCTAAAAAATATTTCACATTTTTTATATAAATGATATCATGTAATTCATTAGAGTATATACATCACCTTTTACAAAAGTGTATACCTTATTAGATGAGGTATATGATTTTAAAAAATAAAAACATGTGTGATCTGTATTTTAGACTGTAAGTGAACAGAGACATAAGACTTTTCTACGTCTTATTCTTCTTTTTTTTAAAAATATATAAAAGTATAGTACTCTGTATTTTAGTGAATGAAAGAAAACAAAGCTGGTGTGAGTATGGATTTCAAAAGAACCAAGTCAAAGGAAACTGGGTCCAAATTGGGAGTCCGGATCCGGTCAGTGCCGACTACGGTCAGTTCGGTCAGTACTGAACTGCATCATGTTCAAATCGAACTGCACAACAAATTGTTGGGTATATTTTTTACTCTCTTATTGGATACTGATGATACTTAGGAATTCATATTTTCTCCAATAGTTGATTGAATCCAATAAGAGAGTAAAAAAATATACCCAACAATTGGTTTGTGCAGTTCGATTTATAAGTGGTGCAGTTCGATTTGCACGTAGTGCAATTCGGTACTGACCGAGCTGACCGTAGTCGAGCACTGACCGGATCCGAAATGTATGTATAAAGTCAAGGAAATATGTTGTTAGGCTAATATGTATAAAGTCAAGGAAAGCTTCCAAAACGTGGGAAGCCTCATCTGATTATAGTGATTCTCCAATTTTTTTATAGTTCTTATTAATCCAGGAAAACTAATTAACCATCAAATAGCTAATCATCGGGGCTTTAAATTCTTAGGCCATGTTTGGAACCAATTGTTAGGCTCCTTTTTATACAAAAATGAACATGCATTAAATTAAAATCTTGTTTCCATATTTTAGTTTTCACATGTTCAAAGTCAACAAATTAGTTTTTATAAAAAGGCTAGTTGAGCTTATGAAAAAGCTGATTGATTGAGATTAGTTTTTGTGAAAAAAAAAATCTTCTTCAAATGATCCTTAATGACCATAAAATTTTCAGTAGACGTGGACAATTGTATATATATCTATTGTTTCTTTTTCCTTTTGCTAGTTTTTCATTTGATTTTTATGTATTCCATACCCTGTTGTTTCACTTAAATCACATAGAAACCGGTCGCAAGAGACCAGACAAAGTTCATATTCATCAAGCTAAGGGACTCTTGTGGAAGAATAAATACTATCATCAAACTGAATGCATAGTAGGTTGTAACTGATGTAGCTTTTGAAGCTAAGTTGTAGTCTCGTCTGAACTTCCTAATGTACCAAACCTTACAGGATTCATGGAACCAAATAATTTATTAAAAAATTAGAGAAAAAAATTGAAGAACTATTGCTACCACTAAAAGATTGAAGCTTTTCTGAAAAGATTTATCCAAAATATATCATAACATGGCAAAACAAACACATATATATAATACAAATAAAATAATGCCATCCAAATTTAAGAAGAGAAAAAAATATTTTAACAACAAAGAAAAAGCAGGGGAAGTCTGTTAGTGGTAGAGGCAGTTAGTCTAAAATCATTTTTTTTTAAGTACATGTGGTTACTAGAAAGTAATAACATCATCAGAGACTCGTAACGAAGTGTTTCTGAACTGACCGTAACGCGAGTAATCACCGGAGGCTCGATCAAAGCCATTCCTCATCTGCTCCTTTCGCAGCCGGAGATCGTCCAACAACTTCTGAGCGAAATCGGACCGCCTCGCCATAATAGGTTCTCTCACAGAATGAATGAATTGTATGATATGCCAAATGTTTGTATTGTTTAAGGAAGACAAAGGAGGGGATTGGATGGGTAGGTTTTATTTTTTTTTGAAGTGGAGTTGGTTGAGGGGTTCTACTCCTTGTGTGGTGGGCAGTCCTCTCAGAGGGGAGTGGAAAATGAAAACATGCTTTTTGGGAAGTTTGACGTGAACGTTAGATCTCTGTGTTGTTGTGTCTGAAGCATTAGATTTCCACCACATTTTAAGCAATGTGGATGTGTCAGCTTTTTATTCCCTCATTTGAAATATTGAAGCATGATTTTTTTTTATCAACCTTGCTTTATTTTTTGGGTATGTTTTAAGGGAATTTCAAGTTGGTCTCGCATGAGAAAAAACTGAAAGGTCCATCTAAATCATGAGAGCTACTGATCGAAAATGACACATCTAGGTGTGTTCAAATGAATTTACTGGCTTTCACTAATGTCTCATGTACTTCTTGTTCCTCTGGAAGTTACAAGTCGTGAATGATGAGCAAAGCCAAAGCTCGTTCATGGTTTGGGACTGACAGATAAATCGGCATTTGGAAAATAAAAGGGGTGTTAGAGATGCTTCATTTTTGGAGCTTCTCAAACACGACATAATTTGGCCTGAGAATAATGTGTGGGCCATGTAAACACAAACATAAAAAAAATGTTATTGAAGAAAGAATAATGTTAGGTACAATCTTAAATACAGTCTATTAGAGCATCTTCAACACCATCAGAGTTGAAAGCTCCTAACTCGTATTTGGGGAGAAATATATAAAAAAAAAAAGACTCCAATGGGCGCTTTATATTTAACATTAAACACTTTGTGGTGAGGAAATCTCCCCACATGTAGGAGTGAAATTTAACTCCCTATTACATGGGCCCACATCACACTTTGTGAAATAAAAACTTTCAGTGGTCTCCACATCATACTTTATTAATAAAAAAAATATGTTAAGAGTCAATGAGAGAGTAACGCTGGATAATACACTCCCTAAATAACCTTATATCCTTATTGATTCCTAATAAATGTGGAGAATACTTTTAAATAGTGTGGTTGGAGATGCTCTTTGTAGTTTTGCTTAATCACTCACCCATTCTAGAGATTCTATTCTACATTAGCGTGACAGATGATATTGACATGACAAATGCATCTACAGATCTACTGCAATTCACACATTTAACATGATGAACATTGAAGAATCATGTGTCTGCTCTCTAGGTCTGAGGTTCAAATCCTCCTAAACTTACCACCAAAATGCACAAGGAGAAATGCCTATTGAAGAAGATCCAAAGTGACACAATGTCCTTTTTTCAACTGATGAATTTCAATTCTGAATCAAAAGAAAAGATGCAGTTAGTCCCAACTGGACTGCACTGCACTGCAATTGCCAATGCAACAACATGTTTCAATTCAATTCAATTCAATTCATTTCATTTCCTCCTCTGCTTGAAAGAGTAAACAGTGACCCCCTTTCGAGACCCAGGCAGCGGAGGATCGGAATGTATCACCTTCACATCGAAAAACCTCCTCGCCTTTCCGAAGAACACCGAGTCCTTCTTCCACCTCCTCAGGTGCGCCATCACCAACACCACCTCCCCAACCACCAAGAACCGCAGCGTCTCCAACAGCGGCTCGAACAAGCTGTCATAGTAAACCACATCCGACGCCATCACCACATCGAACCCTCCAAACTCCTCCGACACCGAGCGATGATCGTCGTCGTCTCCGTTCCCCCACCGAAGCGGACGGACCCGGACGTCCCCGCCGAGGGATCGGACGGCGGAGATGTTGGCGTCGGCGTTGTGCGTCAGATTCGGGAGGACGTGGGGGAGGTCGGTGAGGGTGACGGACGCCGGGAGGGTGGCGGCGGCGGCAATGCCGGCGAGGCCGGTGCCGGAGCCGAGCTCGAGGAGGCGGAGGGGGGGAGGGTGGGGGAGGGGGAGTGAGGATAGCAGGTGGCGGAGGGGGGTGGTGTTGGGTTGGTCGAGGAGGGAGAGGAGGGTGGAGGCGGCGGGCCAGAGCTGGAAGGAGAGGCCCCGGGAGGTGATCTGGCGGATTGTGAGGGTTGTGTTTGTTGATCGGAGATGGTGGTGGGTTTGGTCGGTCGGCTGTTCGATTGTTGTTGTTGTTGTTGTTGGGCTGTTGTTGTTGTTGGTGGTGGTGGTGGTGGTGGTGGCGATCTCTTCTTCTTCTTCTTCGTCTGATTGAAGGATTGAGAGGGGTTTTGGCTCCTCGCCGTCGAGGGGTGCCATGGCAAAAACCCTAGTGTGTTCAATCAAATGGTTTTTGAGGGAACTGTATTTAGGAAATCGACGGTCTGTAAGCTGAGTACGAATTCAGTCGTTTCGGTCAGTTTTATAAATACTGAACCACACAATCCAATTATTAGGTAAATATATTCATTGTCCTATTAGATAGGGATGTGTAGTTCGGTGCGGACATGACTGACCTAAGCTAATCCTGACCAGATCTGGATTGTCTGTAAGCAGAGTCTGTTGCGATGGTTGTCGGATGAGTGAAGGAGGTCTCACTGGTTGAAATGGAATTTGGGGGGGGGGGGGGGGGGGCCGACGGTGAGCAAAGCGCATTTTTGTGGAGAGGGAGGCCTAATTTTATTTAGTATAAGATCAATTATTTGTAATAGTTTTGATTATTAATGTCATAATTATCTCAATGAAAAATATGTTTGATGAACATTATATACAATTGAATATATATAATAGGGAAAAATCCATTTAGCTCCTAAGAAACTTATAAAAATCAGAAAATATCAAATTGGTAAATAGGTAAATCTGGTCCCTGTCTTATTAATCCCTCCTGTAATCGAAACTAATTAGATATGTGGTTAAGACTAACTATATATGATAAATTATTGTAATACAATTTTAAATTTACTTTATTTCTTTGAAAAAATCAATATAACCCCTTGAAAACTTATAAAAATCAAAACAAATCCCTGTAAATAATTAAATCCCTTATAAATTTATTAAAATCCTTTATTATCCAAAACAATTATAATTCTCATAATCTTATCTTAATATTTAAATATATAATATTAATCTTCATCCACACACGATATGCGTGTAAATAAAAAAAAATTGTGATATAATATATCATGTTATACATATATAAATAATATACTATTTTTTTTAATGATTATGATAAAATTATAAATAAAAGAGATATGTTACATCTGAAATTCCATCATTTGAAACTTCAAGATGTAAATTTTTTAGGGGCGTATGTGCAAAAACAATTAAAAAAATTGAGATTTGGTGGATATGGATATAATATTATCCAACTTAGATTGATACAAATATATAGATAGATATATTTTTTGTTTCATCCTTATCCCAATATAAAACAATAAAAAGTGATGATGTAACATGATCAATATTCCATATCATTCGTTCCATGTATCTTTAAAAGAATTATGAATTCAAATATGGGCAAAATCGGAAATGAATCAAAGGAAGGGACTTGAAAAATGAAACATTTTCACTTAGTATAATATATAGATATACATATAGATATATATTTGCTTTATAAAATTTTTCTAAAATCATTCTCTCTACCAAATTATTTAAAACTAATTAAAAAAATATGTATTACATATTCATCAAATATAATTAAGTTTAAACAAATTTATAGTTTTCATACACATATAAATAATTGTTTAAATAGGTTTTGAAAATTGGTTTTTATAATGAAAATGCACATTTTTATCTTAGGAGGTTTCTCGGCAAAGATAATAAGGGTGTTTTCGGTATTTCTGTGTTTAAAGGATATTTCGGTCATAAAAAGTGTAGAAGACCAAATATGTCATATCTAAAATTCCATTTAAAAGACCATATTGTCCTGACCCATTACACTCTACTACGACCATGCCTCCATCCCAAGTCGGACCAATGAACGACCGGTCGAACTCTTGACTAGACTTGAGTAACTAGCTAGGGGCAAAATTCATATTTGACCTCAAAAGTAGTCAGACCATGGAGTTCAACCTAATGCGAGAATTAGAGATTTGACCTCTTCTTCCTCAAAGGGTCCTATACTCAAGCTTAAAATCCCAATTTAATAGAGATTTGACTTGATCGTCGGAGGTTCTTAGGACGGCATCACTTTCATTGTGAGATCCCATCAAAAGAAGAACTAAGTATGGCTTGATCCCTTAACAAGGGTACGTAAGCAGCTTGAGTTACATCAAATTCGGTCCAGACAAAAATCTCATCAATCGATCCACTGTAGACTCTCATCATTGTCTCTTCGTGGATCTACCCAAACCAAACCCAGATCATCCTCGAGTCCGGCCCATTCGAGGAGGAGCACATTTTCACCTCCCACAAAAAAGACTGATTTAGATTTTAATATTTTTCTATAGACTTATTTGAATATTATTTTTATAGTTTTCATTAACCATGACAAAATATTCCTAAAATATGTTACTTGCACTAACAAAATATTAATTTAGAGATTAAAACCATTAACTAAAACAAAAAAAATAAGGAAATAAGAGAATTTACTGATTTTACAGTGATTTTTTATTTTTATAATTTTTCACAGTTATATCGTCCTTTTCCCTATATGGATATGGAACAATTTCAAGGACAATATGCACATGTTCATTTTAAACTAAAATCTAACGAAATATATACATACCTCCCTTCACTTAATAAGATATACAGAGTTATGGAGACTATGTGAGACTGTCACTGCAAGCATGTTAAAAAAAAGGACCATGATACACTCAACATATTTTGCAGCCTCATCTACTGCACATAACTCTATGATCTATGCTATCATAGTGTTTGACATAAATTTTATTTATTTATTTTAAAAATATATTATTATATTTTAATATATAATTTATTTCATATAACAACTATACTTTAACATGAGAGATTGTATAATTTTTTTTTATATAAAAAAAAGCTAATGTTACATACAATCTGTTTTCGGGCACAATTTTCAGTCATGATTTGACCAAAACTCAGTTCTCCAAGACCATCGATCATCTCATGAATTCAACTGTTTGATATATAAACCCAGAATTTCTCACCAACTAATCCGTTCATTGCAACTCTTTCTAGCTATAATATCAGATGCATCTCATAGAGAAAAAAAAGCAACATCTTATCCATCAAAATAAAAATAAAAAAAGCCCAAAAGTGCCTTTATTGTAAGATGAGTGTGCATGTATATAACATATTGATATTATCACTTATATATGAAGAATAATGGATAAATATTATCTCTGAATAATGGATTTGTTTGAATTGCAGTCAACCATTTTTATTATCTTTTATTATATATATAATAATGTTTAGATCCACAATTTGTTTAAAGATATATATTTAATTTATTATTTAGTTGATTATATGTGCAATAATTTTATTATGTTTAGGAATATATAAAATGGACATTATGTATTTGAATGACATATTTTCATTTAATGATTCTCATGTTTGGTGTGCTAGATAAATTTGTGTTTGAATTTGTTATTTTAAAAATTCAAAAATAAGTTTGTGAAAATCTATGTCCACGTTTGATTTATGAATAGGCTCGGAATATATGAGAATTAATCAAAATAGCCTCATTAGAGATGTTTGGATAGCTGAAATAATTAAGAATATGTATGTTAGAATTAATTGGAATAAAGTAGTATATGTAGATTCCAGCCAACCCTTGGAATTAAGTTATTCTAAGTTATTCAATCCAAAAAAATATGTGGGCTCACTATCGAATCAACTGTCACCACCCCTTATAAATCAACTGTCATTATTTTTCATCTCTTATAAATTCTTATCTACACTTTATTCACATTTACAAATAACAAAAAAATTATTATTACGTTTCCAACGAAAATAATTAAAAAAACACCCAAACAAAGAACCATTTTATCCTTATTTATATTAAAATAGTCAATAACTTAATTTTCGAACCAAACATGGGCTATAAGAGTCAATGAAAGTTCATATATGAAAGAAAGTATGTAAAAGTCTATGAAAATCTCTGAAAGTCCAAATCAACTACCCCCTATAAGAAGTTTTCTTCGACCTTTCCTGATCTGATCTAGGCCTATGAGTGGGTCGAACCGACCCGATATCGACCCAAACCCGATCTGACATGATCTGAGACCCGATATAGACTCCACCCAAATGATCCGACAATCAAACGGGTTGGGTCCGAGTCTACTCGACCGGACATGTATCCGACCCGTACAGGCCTGAGAGTATCAACACCCAAAAAAAAATTAACCCGGTTTAGTCCTCCAAAGTTCCAAACCCCAACCCCTCTCCCCTCGGCGTCACTGCTTCTCTTTCGCACCTCTATAACCCTCCCTCCCTCTGAGACCTCCCTCCCTTTTTCATCTCTCTACGACGCCCCCTCTCATTCTTGATCTCTCTCCACGCGAAGCCTAGATCTGACTTGCCGGAGAAGTAGATAAAAAAAAAATCAGGTTTTCTTTCTTTTCTTGTACTGCTCCCCACTTACCCAGTTCTCTGTATTTGGGATCTTAATTTTTTTGCTTCTTCTAATTTGTTATTGTTTTATCAATTGAATGAAACGAGAGATGTGGTAGATGATCATGACAATATTTGAATTCTAAGAGTTGTATTTTTGCATTGATTGATTAGCATTGTTTGATTCTAGATAAGATTGTCAACACAAACACAAGTAAAAAAATACTACTAAAAAGATTTATAGGTAATCAAGCAAAAGTTCACTTCCTCTGTGTATCCCCTTTTTTAAATGTTTCATGTTTATCAATTCTAACAAGGAAAATGTTATGCTCAGCCCCAGATTTAGGAGGGCATGTATTGTTGTTCATATTTTGTTCCTTTTTTTTCCCTCAAACGAACAAATATGATGTTCATATTTTATATTATAAAGGGGCATGTATTGTGAGAGGAGAAAAAAACAAATAATGGTCTGCGCTTTTGTTTCTTCTTTGGTTAGCTGAAACAATTTTTATTTTAATATGTTTTCATTAATGTATGCAAATGTGTAAAATACATACACACCCTAAATGAAAAAAGGACGTCTTCTGTGTGTCGGCTCTGGGGCTATGTTGTCATTAGAGCCAACACATATTCAACTTTATATTAGGGTTTAAAAAATCTAGGTTTCATAATTCAGAATTGATAAACCCTAATTTATGTTCTGGTTAAACAATTGTTTTAGGGTTTTGTGTTTAAGAACTGAATCCTGTTTATCTATTTGATTTACATCAGTGGAGGGTTCTCTTTACCATACATGACTTTGAAATCTGAATTTATAGGTATATTTTCAGTTTTAGAGATTTAGTCTTGAGTTATTAAGAAATCATAGAACTGAATCTTATTTGTTTGAAGATCCTGTGTGTTAAATTGTTTGATATTGAATACGAATGTATGGTTTAAATTTTTAAATTTGAGATATTTAATTGGGGCCTTTTATTATGCGTTTGGCCATGCATTTGGTCAAATTTAACAGGCACTTGGATCTTATTTGTTAAATACACATTCCTAGATGTGGGTTTGTAAACATCCATAATAGTGAATACTATTATACTATATGCTTGTTGAATTTCAGGTTATTGTGTTTTTTTTTCCATGTTTAAGATTGAAATTTGGGTTAAAGACATCTACGTGAACATGGGAATTCCCATTTAAGTCCGTGGTAAAGTTGGGTTGACCCTGACTTAGCCTGCTTTAGTTAACCATTACTCCGTCTACAAAATCACTAATCTATCCCTGACAAACTCTCCTCTGCCTCTCCCCCCCCCCCCCCCCCACCTACACCCAACACACACACCCAGCTCGACATGCGAGACGACTGACTCCCTGACCTCCTCTTCCACATCGACCCCTTCAATGCCACCACCCTCCACCGTTCTCCACAAAGCCTCTCCCTCCACCGCGGAGCAATTTTAATAAAGTTATATCAGGTTCTTAATGACAGATTGCATGGTGACTTTCTCTTTGATGATTGTAATCTTATAAGATTGATTAGCTGGTGTTTGTATTAGAAGCCAACAGATCATAAATGGAGTGTAAAGTGTTGAGGTACCATGGCACTTAATAATCTGTACTGCTCATTAATTACGTAGCTAATCAATTGATACAGTTGTGAGAAACTTTGAGGCATTGCATCCATCTAGGCACTTTTTTTTGGTAATTGTATAGTCACCATTAGATAATTAACATTAATATAAGCACCATATAAAAATCACACCACTTGGACAACTATGGCCTCAAGGTTTATAAATAGGACCCTTTTGAGTAGTAAAAGGTATTAAATTTTTATAATTTATTGAGCCTAAAAGAAGCCTTTAAAGGCCCGTCGTGTTCATCTTCTTCGCATTCCTATTTCCTATGACTATGCTACTGCATCAACATTTAAGGTGTGAGAAATTTGGGGCATTCTCAATGACATTCTCAAATATATTAGTGAAAACAACCCAAGGGAATGCATTCCTAAAGCAGAAAAAAGTGTGCCTAATGCTAAATGGAAATGTTAAAGTTCATTTGGTGTGAAGTGAGATGTGAATCATAAGCCTTCTATAGCATTGCTTTTTAAAGCATTGATTGTTGGGTTTATGAAATCTTGTCAAATATGCTTTTATGAACCTTTCATGCATCTCTTGTCAAATCTTCCTCCGCTTTGGACCTATCTATCTTTATATTTTGTTCTAATACTCTCTGACATTGCTATATAGTGATCTATAGTACGATGAATCTCGCGGGGATCTGTAGGCGACTGAGTCTTCGGGATTTGGCTATAAATCCTCCCCTATACAATGGTGGTGTCAGTGGTATGTTTGGAAACTCCCTCGTTATTGTAATCTGATTTTTTTTTTGTATGACAGAGGGTGTAACAATCCTCACAACTGAAAACTTCATTTTTCTAGTTTAACTGTCGCTGAACATGGTTATTTTAACTAAGTTCCGGAATATGATGTGTTTCAGATGCATTTGGAGGAGGAATGAGCATGTTGATCAAGCGATGGGCTACGAAAAAATCTGCAGGATCCACGAAGAATGGTCGTGATTCCTTACCCAAGAACCTAGGTGTGAAAAAGTTTGGTGGTGAGGTAGGTTTCCTAGATGATTTAAGTGTGGTATTTTTCTTTAGAGATCCTCATCTGTCCAGTTGCCTTGTAAACTTTAATAATTCCTTTCTAATATATCCATTGGATGACTTCTGTACTAATTGAATCACCAGAATATTAAGTGTGTAAAACAACCTAACCTTTCTTTATATGTTACCTGATGTGCAGAGGGTTATACCTGGGAACATCATTGTTCGTCAACGTGGCACTCGCTTCCATCCTGGAGACTATGTTGGGATGGGCAAGGATCACACAATATATGCCCTGAAAGAAGGCCGTGTGAGATTCGAAAGACACAAGATGAGTGGTCGCAAGTGGATACACGTTGACCCCAAGGAAGGCCATGAACCTCACCCCATTTATGCAAATGCTGCTGTCACATCTGAGAAAGCTTCGGCTGCCTAGTCTGGCACCTGAAGCAGGCACTGCTGCTCGTTCTAGCCATCCACATACAATTTGAAACCAATAAAAATCCTTGAAAGAATTCTGACGTTGAGTGCGAAGAGGTTTTGGTGTTGTAACTAAACCATGAACCGTCTCACAGGGTTTTTACCCACTTCGATGGTTTTGCTGTATTAGCTGTGTTAACAGAAATTCTTTTATAGCTTTCTCGACAGCATTTTGTGGGTTCTATTACTGAACTAGCCGCTGCTGAATTTTGTTTTTGAAATAACCTATTCTGGTAACTGAGTTTACACTGATTGATGCAGATGAATCTAGTTTTTTTATATATATATTATAATGAAATTTTCATGGAGTTCTGCAGAAGAAGAAAAATGGGCTGCTTATATATATATGACTAGATTAACGTGTGGTGCATATGAGTCTGCAAAACCAATTGAATGTATCAGCACCCATTATTATAATGGTCATCTCTTGTCAATGTAGTTCTTGAACATATATGATCTTATTTTGTAGGGATTTTTAGTTTTAAGTTCCTGTAAACTATAGGATTTAGTTATCGATCCCTCACTTCTTTATATTTATGTTTTAATTCTTACATTTAAATGATAATTTAGGAATAGGTCCCTCTTAGGGATTAAAGAACAAACTAAATAATTTAATAATAGGTCTTTCCCAGGGACTTAAAAAGAATATATTATTTAAATGTAGATACTAAAACCTATATATGAAGAAAGGAGGGATCGATAGTTAAATCCTATAGTTTAGTTAAATCCTATAGTTTACGGGGATCCCTTTTTTGTATTATACATGGTGAAGCAATAGCACAAGGGCAAGATCGTCCCCATCATTCATTTATTGTGCTTGCATAAATCTGGAGTAATTGAAAGTTTTCTTTTTTCTTCTGTGATTATATTTCCACAAATCTCTTTCACTACATAGAATTTTTAATGTAATCGTATATATGGGAATCTGGAACAGTTAACCATTGCAGGAGGTTGTGATTAACCTGTTAGAGGTAGCCTATTTACAAAGAACACTACAGAACTAAAAGACTGTAAAATCCGTTGGAGGTAGTCTTCCTGAAATGAATATTTCTGACAGTTTGACTAATGGAGTCATGTGCATTCATTTTCACAGTTGCTTAGTGAATTTCAATATATCATGCTCGAATAAAATAACTTTCTATCCTTTGAATAAATCAGTATACATTGCAATCTGCTTTCAATTTTACAACTTGAAATTAGTGGAAACCTTACTAAGGTTTTCCTCTTTAGACTAGTCAAACCCATCCTTTTCTAGAGAGCTAGGATGAGCTTCAGACTCCAAAACGTGGGAATCATCATCATCGGTATCATCGTTGTCAATGATCCCCAATTCAAATCTTCGACGTCTTTCAACTGCAGCCTCCACCCTGCGACTAAATTCCTCATTGGATCCTGCCAGCATGTAACGGAGCTTAAAGTTTATCCGGTTCTCCACCAAGATCTTGTGCCTTGGAGCTATTCTACCATCCAGTGAATAGCTGAAAAACCTGCAGAATCATTATCAGTAGAAGCAAAGTCAGAGCAAACCAGCTAAAAATTTGGAACCATTTTTCTGCATTTTTAGACATGGTTTTCTTTTTGCACTTCTCAAGTCTTTATGAATCCCATTATACCAAGAATCGGTAATTCGGCAACTAGAAAATAAGAAAAGGAACAGAGCAAATCTCAATTAAATGAGTTGAATTGTCAGAGAAGGATTAACCTTGGAAATTCAATTAGATCTTGCAATGGGCGAACCATAATTCGCCTCAGGTAACGGTACTTAGGCCTGAGGATATCCAAATTATATTTGAGCAGCATTGGAAAATCAGCAATCATTTCACCCAACAATTGTTGCCGAATGCCCAAGGAGAGGAAGTACTTGACGTTGACCTCCAGTTTATCAATGATACTGCACCCCAGAAGTGCTGGCTCCAGAGCAATCACTTTCCCGATATCCTTTTGGGTGACTCCAGCTTTTGTAATCAAGAAAATGACCTGTAGCCACAGCACACGATGATATTAGTGTGATAAAACCAAAATGAGTACAATTTGGTTCTGCAGTGGAACAAACATGGATGAGGATGGCATATTATACGATGTTCCAATATAATATAAAAAGAGAAATCAATCACACACATGGGCTGAGAATGATGAACTGTTGACTGTTCGATGGTAATGTGCTATGATTCAACTACTAGAATGAAGAGAGCATATAGCCCACCAAACTATTTTAAGTCTGGATAGAGACAATCATGGAATAGTACAACACACAATCCAAATATATTGATCTACATTTTATTTTAAAGAAAAGGTTTTGGCTTTCGCCTTTGTAATATTGCTCTACATATTTAACGAAAGGATAACACATGCATGGAAGAATGAAAACACACCACTGGACGGATTTTTTTGTAGAGGCTGTATGTCAACAAGGGTGGAAATTTGACCAGGGCGCTTCCAACTGCTTCTTCACGAATGCCTATGTCTTGTAAAAATCGAACCTTCGCAGTGAAAAAGAAAATCCATATATCAGTTCACTTTACAGGCTATTATGATTCAGCAGCAATCATCAGAGCTCTCATTACAACCTAATGTGTCAACAATAAATTCAACCATCAATAATAATAAAAAATTGACAAATTCTTCAATACAAAACCTTTGGCACGATTGTTGTTTCTAAATCAACACAAAAAATCATTGGCTTCATTGTAAGAATTCTCCGCATGCCATCACGTCGAACCCCAAGATAATATAAATACTTCACAAGAGGCTTCCATCTTTCCTCAATGCTGCAGCCCATCAACTGTGGCTTAAATGCCAATAGTCGTCCAACATCATCAGCACCCAGACCAAACTCCTTAAGGTAATTAACCTGGTGTACATGTCTAACTTAGAAATCTGTATACATAATTTTCTGAACAGCAGAATTAATAAATTACTTCAAAATTTCCACAGATGATCAAGAACTTGCATAAAAAAGAAAAAAAACAACCCACTCCAATTCATTTCTTTCCACCATGTCAAGATTTGACACAATCTATCTGATTCCATGATGTGTGCTATAGTTGATATGTTTTTCCCAAGTTTATAAGCCTTTCATTCTTCCGTTCTTGTCAATTAATTGTTAATACACAAGCTAAGTTCCATTATCTGCTATTTCCTATATATGAAAGAGAATTTTTCAGCTGGTAATATGTTTTTGATATTGTAAGCTAGTGGAGTATGTTTACTATCAATTTTGGGGAAGGATGAAAAATCAACTTTTATCGTTCAAACCACATTTTAGATAATCGATGCCTAATATTGAATATACAATTAGTCAAATATCAAGATAGAGGCGGTGATTATGGCATTGGCATCCGAGAGACACCTAAATGTTCTACATGAAAAAATTCTATTCATAATGTTATATTATTAGTGACACTATAACATGCAGAAATCAGACAACATAACATTGTTAAGAAAACAACTACTTCAACCTGACCAAAGAAAAACTTCAAGAGGGAAAAACACCTTACTATTCATTTCTTCAAGACTGAAGAAACCAAGTGACCTCGGATAATCAAAGACCATTGTCCCAAAATCCCTCTCATTCATACCCATATCCATATAAAACCTCGTGCGAGCATCCAATTCCTCCATAGTGAGTGCCAAAACCTGTGGACACCGACCGATGACAAAACCCACCCAATCCCTCCTAACACCGTGCATTTCAAGATAACCAACAATGTCATCCAGTTCTTCCATGGTCCGACCAAGAACCGGACCCGCCTTGATCAACACGGAGCCAAGGGATTCCCCCTTCACATGAATTGACTTCAACCACTCAACCATCTGCCTCAAACACTCAAGGCTCCCTGGACATTTACATATCAACTTCCCAATTTGCGGGTACGTCAACGAGTTGTGCTTCAACCACCTAATCAATCAAATTGTCAAGTTAAAACCAATTGATCAACCCTTCTAAATTGCGCATAAAAACTGAGTAGTCAAAAATGGAAAATGATATGCCAGCCCCTTGTGCAACCCCATTTACAGCCACACCATTTTTTTTTTTTTAATTATACACTCTCCCATTATAAAAAATGAAATATATACTAAGATACAATAGTGTGTTTTTTCTCTTTGAAAAAATAATTTTTGTTGTTTTTACTCTGTACACTATGATAGCTCGGTATCATCATGGCGTATGGGATGCAAAACAGACGGAGTGTATCAGCGCTAATAAAAAATTACAGCAACCCATTAAGAAACTTTGAAGCGAAGCCGAATTACTTGACAAGGGGGACGACATTGGATCTCTGGATGCAAGCCTTCACACGGGCATTGAACGTGGAATGAGAGAACTCCGGTTCCCGCTTCATAAACGCCGCCTCAACAATGACTCGATCAACAAATTCCGGCAACCTCGACACAAGGTTCTCCGAGTAGGTTATGCTGAGCTTCGAAGCCCTCAACGCCTGCTTCAGCACCTCGGCCGCGACGGCCCGCCGGATCTCGATCGCCCGCTCCACCTTGCGATCATCAACATCATCAATCCTATCAAATTGGTCATCAGAGACGGAGATGGAACCGGGAAACCTATGGTTCCTCCTCCGCCCGAACTTCGAGAGCTCCGCTTCCATCAGCATCATCTCGTCGTCTCGGAGTTCGGGCTGGGGAAGGCGGCGAAGGAGGGCCGTAGATTTCGCGTTGTGGGTGCGGAAAACGACGTCTTCGGGAAGTTCGGTTGAGGAGGAAGAGATGGAGAGGGGATCAGGGGATTGGAGGGCGGAGAGGCGGAGGGAGGGAGTGGTTTTAGGAGGCGAAAAGGGGTTTCTAGAGTTAGGGTTCCGATCTGAGGCGGCGGCGGAGGCGGCGGCGGCGAGGGGGTGATGGTGGTGACAATACATTGTGGCAAGGCCGGAGGAGATGAGTAACCATTGGAGGTGAATGGTTTAAGCAGTGGAGATATTTATATAGTCACTCCCCGGTTTTTTGTAGTTCGCGCCATTTCCACCTGTTGTAGCGAGTTCGATATAAAAGTCTCTCCGCGGAGCACCTTAAATGGGATTATAGATGCGGTTTGCACGTTACGAATTGTAGGAAGTTAGTTTTGTAATCGGTGCAACTAAACAATTTTGTAATCGTAATTTTTTACAAACAGATTTTAAATAAATAGTGCTCAAAAGCTACGATCTGTAAAAGTTAAGGGAAGCAGCTTCCTGCGAAATCAGTTTTAAACCCAGCGATCCACAGAAAATCAGTTTTGCAATCGCGTTGGCAAACGCTACCATATGAGAGGCTTCTCTCTTTGTTTTGATATGTTCCGCAAAGAGTCACTCCGACCATCTGTTTTAGTGTTGGATTTTTTTTTTCTTTGAAAGTAAATATTACTACCATCACGTTCATTTTTAAAAGTGGGTTAGAAGTTAAAATTAGAGATGAGAGAATACAAGAAAGAAAAAAAAAAGAGACAAAGGAGGCAGAGGGGGAGAGGACCGTTCAGTGGATGGGGTTTCTACTGTACCCCTAGAGACCTTACACTCCAGCTCTATACCACTATAAGATAATGTCCAATCGGCCTTTATCGATTGAAACTCCCCTAACTCCTGCTATGCCCCAACCCCACTCAATGATAGAAAGCAACACCATCTCCCACGTATTCTTCACAGATCCTTTTAAAGATCACTTTGTTCCGTGTTCATCAAATCACTCACGTGACCGTCCGGGATCACCAATTGGAGAATAATATTGACAAGTCTTGAGTTCTTTGATCTATGAAGGGTCTTTCTCATCTCCCAAAGGAATTTGATATCAACAAAGGAAGAACGCCGAGATGTGACCTCCCCACAATATCCCATAGGGCTCGCAAGACCCTTATATGATAGAAAAGGTGGGCAACTATCTCCAGTTCTTCTACATAGAGGGCGCAGCTTACCAGATCAGAAGACTTCCATTTCACGTGGTACACTTTCATAAGGAGGTACACTTTTATAAGGAGATGCTTCTAGTCATATGAAGATCTTATCTTTAATGAGAATTTTGATGGTCAACTTTGTCCAAATCAGCATTGGATTTTATCGGTCTCCAATCAAAAATGGCATGTATTCCTTCACATGATAAACATTTAGCTTTTGAGATGAATATGTTGGGAAAAACAAATCTTCTTTAATTTTACCAAATGAATATGTTGAACTATAACTCTATGAGTTGGTGATATCAACAATTCATAGCTCTTCAGGTCTTCTACTCCTCTTTTTTCCCTTCGTTTTTGCATAAAGAAGGTAACGATCCATTCCTGATACACAGATGCACAAACAGATCTGTCTTTTCTGGCTTTGTTGATTTCCTGTATTTGCAAAGATTGAACATTATAAAATAGAAAGCCCAGAAATCTAACAAAAAAATTGATAATCTCCATGTCATCACCAAGAAAAAAATCATAGTTTGTTACTGACAGAACCTAACAAACATCAACTTTACAAATATCCAAAGACCAATATGGTTCAATTACATAGGGAAAGAAACTGCAGCTTGTTGTGCAAATTAGAAAACAAAACTGCATGCAATGAGAACTTAAAAAAAGAAGAAAAAAGTAAAAAAATCACCCCTCTTTTCTCCCCCCCCCCCCCCCCCCCCCCCCGTTTCTGACCATACCTCACACAACTGAACATTCTGGGCTGCTGCTCCCCCCAAAAAAGACCTCTTCCTGCACCATAAATAACCTCTAATCCAAATAATTCTCACCAAAAAATAAAAACCAACAATAAATCACATATTTTAATTCTTTTCCGAGAGGCGCATAAGAAAGAGAATAATAGCTTTGAATGCACATATCAGGAGCTCCACCGTTTCCGTGGCTTTTGAATCCAAATCGAACTCGAACAGGAATCCCACCACGTTATTACCAAAGAATCAAAATAAAAATCCATCTCAGTCTTCTACATCACGTAAGACAGATGCTGGTTCGGGAAATACTTCTTTGGAGGGCCTCTTGTGAGAGTTGGATGACATCTCAGCTCCTTGTCCACTCCCTTGCGAATCAGACTTCGCTACTTGTTTTGAACTGCTACCCTCCCTCGTCGGAGCAGACGCTGAGACGATGTCCGATGAGCTGTGGCGCCAGCTCCCAAATAGGGCCACATTCCAGGAACCCCTTGACGAGGTCGTCCTGAGCCTCCCCGATCCTGAATTCTCCTCCCTCACCACCTTGAGCGGGTTCTCAAGAGCCTTCAAAATGTACTTCATGAGGGGCCTCTTCGATGGCCTTGGATTCAGGCAGGATTTGGCTACGATTGCCATCGCCCATACTTCTTCCAAGAGATCTTCGTCCACGATGAGGGATGGGTCAAGAATCTTTGTCATCAGATCCTTTTCGTAAATATTGATGCAAGGCAAAACATGATCCAACCACTCATTCGTGTCTGTATCATTGGATGCACTGATGCCCAGTTTTCCAGTCACCAGTTCAAGCAATACCTTCCCTAGGCAGTAGACATCATAGGCACACGAATTGGATGGAGCACCTGCCAATTTTCCCATCACAACAAATTGGTGATCAGATCATTGGATGAATACTATGAACTTGATGAAGAAAAGCTTAATGCATGAAATGTTTTTTCATGAAAGAAACACATACCGGAAACACTTGGTTCTGGAGTCCTGCAAGTCACCAACAAACAAAGGATGATGTTAATGCATGTACGACCAACACACCTCATTGGGTAAATATATTTTCAATCAAATTTACAGTTTAGATGCAGCTAACAAGTTATGCAGAATTGCAGATGCAGAACTGACAAAGATACATCAGGTGTTAGGATAACAGATGCGTGCCCAATGCAACATAATAATTAAAAACTATAACTTCCCAAGAATTATCAACTATATATGACAAAAAGACAAAAAAATTTGCAAGATATGAAAATTTCAGAAGCCTAAAGACCAGGAACAAGAACTGCAAAAGAACACATCAAAGACGAGCCTTTTTTTTGTCTATTTGTCATTATATAGTTGATAATTTTTTGCCAAGTTATAGTTGCCACAAAATTTGTTGTGACACAGTTTCACCCTAAACCCGAGAGTGTTCTTGTCTCTATTTTCTCAATAATTATTAATTGATAAAATTGACTAGCACATAACTCACTCAGCTTAAAATTGGACGGGACAGTGGGAGAAGCCACTTTTCTTTTTTTAGGTTACATAAAATCGTAAATCCACAGCCTTAGTTGTTTCATTCAAAAGATACTAAACAGTGTCCTACAACATCTTTATTCTGGGAATAATAAACTTTTAGACTTGTACAAATTAACAGTGACAGTAAAATAAAAATAAAATTCTTGAAAAACTCAACATGTTTGTCCTACCAACTCCAGATCACCACAGAAATCTAGTCAGTGTAAGCATGATGTGAGTGCAATGAAGTTAGAGTTCAGTGGTGCCATCATTTTATTTCTCACAGTTATGACCCACTCATATTATTGCACCTACTGAAGAGATCTTCCCTACTAATTGGAAAGATCAAATCAGTGAGAAGATTGATGGATTCCCAAAACCCAAATATATGAATGTGTAATATTGTATTTGGATATCAGCCTTTTTTTAAAATAAATGGTATATCAAAATTAACTAGTCAAGCATAAGAGCTCACCACAGCTAACATGCTTATCCAAACGGTATATCACTCCCATTCTTATCCACAGCTAACATTTTACGAGAGCAACTGTGCTTCTAAATTAAGTGCATTCTTAATCAGTCAATAAATGTGGATAGGGAATCCTACTTCAACATTGTTCCCCTTCACACTTAATTATCAGAGCATGAGCTTGGATGACCCTTTTTAGTCCTAACTTCTCTTCTTGTTGGCTCACCAAGGTTTTGACCAGATTGGCTATCAAAAATTTTCTCCAAAGAGGAACTCAAAGTGTGGACTGATTTCCAAAGTAACATTTAAATTAAAGGTATTGTACCCAATATTTTCTGAAACATTTTCCTATTTTTTTTCAATTTTTCAAAATCTTTGTTGAACAGTGCAACATATGTTCATATATGTCCTGGCAATGAAGTGGTCTATGATATATCTACTCGGGTTATCATGAATTCTTATCTTCACTCATACATCAAGGTAATTTCTTGTGTTGCAGAACACCTTGAAAATCAACGGAGATATACGCACTCCCATTAACTGCTATGCACTGGACATCTTGATCATAAGATGGTTGGAGCTTGTCAACAGTGAATCACTAAATGAGACCAAAAAGGGCTCTCACTTTTTGGTTACCATAACAATCAACCTACAAATGGCTTCCACGCCCATAGCAATGATAACATGTTATAGGCTGGCAACTTCTCATGCACAGTGTTTACTCAGATTTCCTTTCATATAAGTAGACTCCAAATTCTATTCTTTTCCTTGTATTTGAGTAGGAAAATCTAAAACAAACACAATAAATTCAATGCAGCACATGAGGATTGAGGAGACATTTGCACTCCATCTGTTGTATGGATGTTTCGGGTGATCAGACACTGTTGAATCGAACAAATTCAGGCATTTGAATGAGAATTGAACAGTAGCCGACCAAAGAAGGGTCAAATTACCTTCTAAGGAGTTCCAGTGGTCATGGTTATGGTCAATGCAGAAAATATGTTTTCTTAATATTTGTTGAATTTTTTTAGTATCTAGTTTGTTAGTAGTAATTTGTTATTAGGATAATGTTGTTATTTATTGGATACCACATGTTAGTTAGAATTTGTTCTGATTAGATTCTTTTAGATTTCATAGTATTGTAAACTCTCTTTTCATTCTATTATCAATAATTTTTTATACTAGATTTTAGAATTCTCCTGTATTATCATATTTTTCGTGGATTCAACGACCCTTTGTATGGACTTGTAGGTTTATCGTTCATGCATAAGGAGGTTCTGCTCATAGTGATCATCACATTGTCTTCTTTGCAATACACCCACAACAGAATCCAATATCCTCTTACAAGCATTGAATCGCTCTCTTCCTAAAGTACTAGTAAATCTTATGCTACAGATGTCGATGTTTATGCTTTACATAAATCAATTTTTTCCAGCTACTTTACAGATAAAGTTGGTACTTAAAATTAATATAATTAATTAAAAGTTGCCTAATAATGATGCTTTTGAGACTGCATAACACAATCAATGTTAATTCTAAATATAAATGAAGCAATAACAATGGTACTGAAAGCAACCAGCTCAGGGCTCCTCTTCATAAGCTAAAACTTGAAGAATAGATTACAGATGAAGGATGGACTATGGTTATTGAAGTAAAACCCAATATGTTCATTGTAATTTTATTAAAAAAATTATCTTGCAGTGTAGTATGGATCGCAAAACAATATGTGCAGATGATGAGATGAAAGATATCAAATAGACCACTTACTGTGATAACCGCAGAAACCTAGTGATGACATTTTGATGACTTTCCCCTTCTTGAGCACATGCCCCACTCAAACTTCCAAGCCGAACTTCAAATTTATCATCAAGAAGTATGCTGCTTGCCTGTATGTCCCTACAGCCACAACACACGTTAATTTCTTCAAATCAAACAATCAGGCTGGCTTTATCTCATTGTAATAAATCAAGAAAGAATTGCAAATATTAATTGCTTCAAGTTCTTTGCAAGCTTATATGGGAAGCAGTACAATAATTCAGGCATTAAGTTGCGGCTATACATACATAATGCCTTAAGTTTGATATGAAGGATAGTCACAAGTAATTGCACTTTGGATAGGGCATTACGAGGGATTCAGTTCTAGAAGGTGTACCATGTGTACCAACCCTCTTTCCATCTTTCAGAAGAGGCGTCATGCTTTTTCGATTTGCGCCACTATACTATACGCGTGTGGAAAGAAAGGTTACCGGTCCACAGTCTACAGGTCTACACTCATGATTGAACAATTCAAGCATATTATTAAACATGTTTAGGATTTCTCATTTAGTTCTGATATTTAACAGAAGAAGAAAAGTAGCATGAACGCAGCAGTATGCTCAAGTATAGCACAACACCACAACCAGTGAGGCCACGGAAAAACTCAGAGGTGCCATAGTGTTTTATGAGATAAGGTACATAGAAAAGGTTTTCAAGTTGCATTGCAAAGGGCGAGCACCTAAACAGGAACTAGTTGCCAGGTGCATCATTGTGCATGAAATGCTGAAATTTAGCCATTCAGAAGATCCTTTAAGGTAGCATTTGGGAACGGATTTGAAAATGAACCTTTCACTTAAAGATGATTTTGGAATAAGATTCCCACAAAGCATACATTTTGTTAGATAACTAAAGTTTTTTTTCTCCTGCTTTCTTTTGAAGCTGTGATCGTTTAGGGCGTTTGGAAATACATTTGGGTTAAGTTTGACTTCTCAAAAGAAAGATCATCCAGTGTATTCAATATTCTACCTAAATCAACTTTGAAAATTAATTAATACAGCTACACTGTTGTCCCGCAGGATACTTGGTAATTCATCAGGAGAAATCCATCCCACAGTTCGATGGAACTTCCATGGACTACTACTAAGTATACACCTAATGGGACAGTGCAGATAAACAATGAGGGAGGGCAAAATCAATGGCAGGTATGCATCTCAGAAGACATTTTTCTATAATGATTTTATAAAGCTACAACCAAGCAAGCCTGGTAAATACCTGTGAACAAGTGGTGGATTGCACTCATGGTGCAGATAACACAGTGCCTCAGCAACACCCGTGGCAATCTTCAACCGTGTGATCCAATCCAAAGACTGCAAGCCCTCCTCCTCTCCGCTAGTCTTCCTAAACAACGCATTTGACAAGTCCCCATTTGGCATGTACTTGTACACCAAGAACTTCTCATTCTCACCATCTAAACAATGTCCTAAGAACGGGACTAGCCTGACATGTGAGGCCCTCCCAAACAGGTCCAACTCAGCTAAATAAGCGTCCCTCTTCGAAACCACCTGCACATCTATCCTCTTTATGACGACCACCACCCCACCCTCCAAGACACCTCGGAAGAGGTCTCCTGAGTGCCCGTGCTTGATGAGATTGGATTCACAAAACTCCTCCGTTGCCCGGAGAAGCTGATTGTATGTGAAGGCCTCCCCAACGGCTGATAAGTTCACGACGACCCTACCTGGAGGAGACGGGCCTGACCCAGATTGAGCGGCGGATCCTCTAACATCTCTCTGACCTTCATCACTCCTCCCATGCCGCCTCAATATAAGGGCCAAGCCTACTGCCACTAGTAAGATGAACACAATTCCACCAAGAACACCACCCAGGATGAA
This sequence comes from Acorus calamus, assembly GCA_030737845.1. Taxonomy (NCBI): domain Eukaryota; kingdom Viridiplantae; phylum Streptophyta; class Magnoliopsida; order Acorales; family Acoraceae; genus Acorus; species Acorus calamus. Next base: position 29,176,768 of record CM060874.1, on the reverse strand, counting down.
TGCCAACCGTCGGCGATGGTGTCCCCCACCTGAATCGGACGAGTGTGTCGCATTCGGCTCTGAAAACCCATTGAATCTCAATCCCTTCGAAGTATAGAACGCCGAACAGTCCTGTAAGCTCCTCTGATTCGGGACATTGCGTAAGCAATTCCCGCCCACTGAAACATTGGCAGCGACGGGAGCGTCCCCTTCGAAGTAGTTCCCAGAGAGATCGACGGACCCGAACCTCGCAAAGACCGTTCCAAGATCTGACGTGACCGATCCATAGAACTGGTTGTGCGCGACATTCAAGATGGCGTCTTTGGAGCTCAAGTTGGTGGCGGAGTTCGGCACAAGCATCGGGAGCATCCCCGTTAGGTTATTGAAAGAGACGTCGAGCACCCGAATCCCCGGCAGAGACCAGACCCGGTTAGGGATCCCACCAGAGAACGAATTGTTCGCCAAATCAACGACCGTCAGAGCCCCCGATCGTCCAAGATCGTCGGGCAGGGGCCCCGAGAGTACATTCAACGAGAGATTCAAAACCGACACCCTCCCTAGCCGGGCGACCTCGGGCGGAAACGGTCCCGAGAGCGAGTTGTTCGACAAGTCAAGCACGGAAAGCGACGCGAGCCGCCCGAGCCGGGGAGGGATCGAGCCGGTGAGGGAGTTGCCGGAGAGGTCCAAGACGGTGAGGTTCGCGGCGGCGGAGAGAGAGGATGGGACGGACCCGGCGACGGAGGAGCGGCGGAGGACGAGCCGCGACAGGGCCGGGGGAGTGGGACCGAGCCAGGGAGGGATGGGGCCGGGGAGGGCGAAGCCGGAGGAGTCGAAGGAGGAGAGGCGGGTGAGGTTGACGAGGCCGGCGACGGCGAAGCGGGGGCGGAGCTTGCCGAGGCGGGTGCGGCGGAGGGAGGAGAGATCAATGGAGGCGACGCGGCCGGAGATGCAGGAGACGCCGCGCCAGGACGAGCAGGGGTCGGACTTGCGGGGCCAGTCGCGGCTGCGGAGGCCGAGAGAGGCCCTCAGCGAATAAAGCGAGCGGAGCTCGACTGAGGAGCTCAGCCTCTGCTGCTGTTGAGATTGAACGAACGAGGGAGTAGTGAAGATGAGGGCGAAGAGGAGGAGAAGAGATCGGACGGGCATGATTGAAAGTTGGGACTTGGGAGCATGGATTGGACGGCATTCATGTGGTGCTGCTTCTCCTCCTCCGGCTTGTGGTCCTGTGACTGGGTTCCGTAGAGAGAGAGAGAGAGGAGGAGCTAGTGTTGTTGGTTCTTTTTTTTTTTTTTGATGGGCTGAATTTAATGTGGGGAATTAATGCAGAAAAGCTTTCATAGCCGTGTTTCACTCTCTCTCTCTCTCTCTCTCTATCCTTTCTATGTGGATGTTTGAGTCATTGATATGAGTGAGAGAGAGGGGAGGGGAGGGGAGGAGGAGGAGGAGGAGGAGAGGAGGGAGTGAGAGAGGGGTTGACCACCGTCCATTGAAATCGGGCGCCTGTGTTTGTGGGGGATTCACAACGTGGGAGGTGGGACTTTTAATTTCTTTCTTTATTTATTTTTCAAATCGGAGGAGGTTCCGTATATAACATTGCGCGCTAATACAGTCGTATGGTTTTGGGTCCGGATTCTGTGGGTTTGATCATCAGGATTATCGGTATTAGACTATTCAGTTTGTAGATTGAACTACCGTAGTCAAATCTTCTATACAAGTGTTTCTTTCTTATTGGATTTTATTGGATATTCATAAGAGAGTTCATTCGTGTAGCTACTGTGTAGTTGGATACAAGTAGTTGGATGCTTACCGATCAAACCTAGATATTTTATTTTCATATAAGAATATATACTTCAATGGACATTACATTTTTTTTTTGAAATTGTTCATGCAACTTCATTGTATGTACATGCTTTGATGATATTGTGTAAGAGATGGTTAACATTATGTATTTATGTTTTTAGTTTTTTTTGTTCCTCTCGTCTTCAATTTAGATATGTATTAATTTATTTTTATAATGAAATCGATTGGCGGTAAGAGTCTACATTTTCTGTTTTTTCTGTTCCTTTCATCTTCAATTTAGATTTGTATTTGTTATTATTTATAGGCCATGTTTGATAATTCGTTTTGGATTGTTTTTAGCTTCTTTATAAAAACTAAAATCCTCAAACATGTTCCAAAACAAGCTAACTTAATTAAAAAGTCGCTCTCATGATTATAACAAAAAAAAGTGTCTAAAAAATTGTGTTTATTTCCAAAAAAAAAAACAATTTCTGTTGTCAACAACAAATGTGATTTCTTAATTAATTAAAAAGAAGTCTTCATGATTACATTCTAAAAAAAACTTTATATAAAACTAAAAATTGTTTTAAAAGTGTGTTTCCACACTCATAGTATAACTTGTCCAATCCGACGAGGTTACATACTTAAATATAAATAATCTTTTATTTCTTATCCACATAATTTCATACAAGTTATTTGAATAAAACGATTAATTGAATGGAAGCATATATATTTCATTAACGTGCATCTTAAATAAAATATAACAATATTTTTTTGCTGGGAGTGTATTTCTTTGGACTCTTTTGAGACTTTTGAGTGTTATTTCTTGGGCTCTTTTTTTAATTTTGAAGTGCCCGTTTGAATAAAGACATAAGTTTTTTTGAGATTTATACTTATTTCAGAATAAATAATTTTATCAATGAAATATGTAATTTTCTATTTGATTGTGTTTTTTTTATTCGCATTGGGAAACTTAATAAGAAAAGGTAAATTGTTTGATTGACGATAAATAAAATGTGAATAAGGTGTAAAAAGTTAATTTAACATGTGGGCTCCATTGATATATAAGAGGTGATGACATGTGATTTGATGTGATAACAAATGATTTGATAAGTGGATTATCTTATACCAGTGAAAGAATTACACAATTCCATAGAGAATTTGGAATGCAAATACTAGTTTATTCTTACATAATTCCATATAGTTGTACCCACTTATTCTCTTTACCCAAACAAATTTTTTTTGCTTATTCTCCTCTATTCCCACCTATTCAATCCCTTATTCCCCATCCAAACGGGGCAGTGTTGAGGGAGAGAATAATTTGATTTTGATTTTTTTTTTCTTTTATGAGATTGAAATGACTGGATTGCTTGATCTTCTCGTGTGAAAAATATATTTTTCCTGAGTTCCTAGCATCAAAAATTCAAAATAAATACCAGAGCAAGATTTTCACATATAAAGATAAAATAGTAAAGTGCACCATATTTATTAGTTTTATATTTTTTTGCTAACTCATACAATATATGTTGAATACATATTTTCCTATAATAATCGGACTCAACTTATTAAAGTTTCTAGTTTCCTGATATTTGATACGCCTACTCTATTTTAATTTTTTTTACCTTTTTAAGGCTAATCCATTTTTTGGCCTCTTATTTACCCAAAACAATTCTTTTTTAATTCATTTTTTTCTTTATTTTGTGCTCTTTTTCCACTTCTATGCTACTGGTAATTTTAAAATTAGGAAGAATTAACAATTACGATTTTAGATAATCTGATTTAAGTCTAATTATGTCTCACTATATAATAAGTGGAGGTATATAATTCAAAAAGGGAAATGTTACACACACAGTTCATTTTACAATAAAAAATGCAGATCACACATATTTTTAATTTTTTAAAAATTATGTGCATCATCTATTATGTATGTACTTTTAAAAATTTATTATACAATATAAAATATATACATCAATGAATTTGATGATATCATTTTAAAAAATATGAAAAAATTTCATTGAGATATACAATGAGTAGTAAAGACCAGCAAATTATGTGAAATTGTATTTTGAATTATAAGAAGAACTGAATGTAAGACTAAGATAACTTTTGGTTGTACGATTGGACAAATGGATGGTAGAATAAACATGTTGAATACAGGGAGTAACTTGTTGTTTAAAATTATATTAAATATATAAACACACACACGCAAAATGAAGTTATTTATAATTAAAATACAAAATGTAATTTTGATTCAATATTAATATTTTGTTGCAGTAAGTGCACATGTTGAAAAATCACTATGCAAATCGAAGTATAGAACACGAAAAGATATAAATATCACAAAAGTGAAGAGATTTAATAAAAAAAAATTAGTAATTTTGATGTTGTACCTTTTTTTATGATCCACAAACTGGAATTCAAGACATAAACTCAACATAAATATCTATTATTTTAATACTTATTCAAATTAGATATAATATATGATATCTGCATTAAAAAAATTGGATATATGCATTAATTGGAAGAAGATTTTTTAAGCTTATCAATCGGACAAATATGGATTAGATAGACCCATATTAGTATTCGTATCCAAACTGGATATTCAAAAAAATATCTGTATCCGATATCCGACTATCGGATATTGAAAATAAGTATCTACATCTGATTTGAAAATTTGAATTCAGATACACATATAATTATATGAAATATCTAAAAATTCAAAATGAATATGGAATACTCAAAATATCCAAAGATCTAATATCCAGATATAAAAATCACATATCTAATACTTGAACTATGTAAATTTTTTTAATATTTGCCTACTATAAAATATAAAATTATAAGTATATGCATAAAACATTATATATTTTAGAGTAAAAATAAAAATAAAAACTCATATTAATCTTTAAAAAATATAAATATATAATTAAATAAATAAGAATATAATAATATTTTCATATACGAATATTTTTCGGATCAGATACATGTATATCCGTATCTGATCTAAAAAATTTTAGATACACATTAGATATCAGATAGTTTCTGAATTTTTTAATACGGATTATACGGATTCAAATCTGATATAGTTATTTTTTTTAAATAATTGACTGACCGACTAGCTCAACAAACACCATTGTTATTTTCTCTCTCATGATGATGCCTATGGTAAATGTACGTGTGGGTGGGTGCATCATAATTCATATCCAATTGGGGAATGGAAAGAACCCAAAAAGAATGAAAAAAATAACCTGGGAAGATGTTTCTCCATGAAAAGAAGTTTCAGTTTCTTAGCTTTAAAGGCAGTCCATGCGTTGCCTTTTTTCTGTGATGAGTGTTCTCATTTCTTGGATGAGCTCTATTACATTTAAGCAACTTTTGGTAGCGAGGTTATAAAACTGATTTTTCTGTAAATGTTAGGTTTAAAATTGATCAGGTAGAAAGTTGTCCCCTTAGCTTTTGAAAATTGTATCTTTCGAACACTATTTGTCTGAAATATATTTGCAAGAATTTTCTACAGTAAAACGGTTTGGTTGCATGACTGCAGAAAATAGCTTTCTACAAACACAAAAGCACAAGAGATCATACATGTTTTTATTTTTTTTAAATAGTAATCATCGATTGTCTAATGAGATATATGATTTGATGAAAAGTGTATATCACTCAATTTCGAATTGAATAAATTCAATTTTAGTAATTGTAAGAAAAAATTTAATGAGGTATATACATCATCTAAAAAAATTAGGGGCCCGCTTGTGTCTAGAAAAAAAAAATCTTCCTCTTTTCAAATCTCTCAATCTAGATAACTAGATTTTGTTTTAAAATCTGTTAGCCTTTTGTTTGTCATTTGTCAATAAAGCACAAACATCTAGGCCATGTTTAACAGTGGGATAAGGGGTTGGAATAAGAAAATTATTATGTTAAATCACATGTTATCTTATATGGTATAAGACAAAAAAAGGTATAAAACATGAAAAGCCTATCAATTTTATTCATATTCACATTTGTCAAAATAGGGACAAAAGGCAGGGATAAATGTTATCTCAGTTTTTAGATAAAACAAATATTTTCATTTTATTTCAAAATTGGGACAACTGTCCAAAGTTTATCTTGATTTTTTTTTACCAAACAAGAATAAGTTATCCTCTCATTCACTTATCCCCGCAATTATTTTCAATCCCACCACTCATCCCCTTCTCAAAACAGCTATAAAAGTTTGGTTAAGTTTCTGTTTTGAGCGCCGGTACACTCAGACATTTATAATAGTTAATGGTTTCACTAATTATGGTCGTGGAGTGACTGATTATGATAATTTTTTCATTAAGGTTAGCTTGGAAAAATATTACAGAATACACAGGATAATCAAGTTTAGATAGAATAATGGTAGGATTAATTTTATACATAATTCTTTTTATGGTTTTTTTTGTATATTTAGATTTTTAAAAATGTATTTTAATTAAAATTACTTTAAAAAGCATCCTTCATTTAGTTAAAATCTTCAATTTTCTTAGTGGAAAGGGCCTCAATGAGCTTACATTATCCATTGAGGTAATGTCTAACTGATAAAAGGATAATAATACATACAATCTCATTTTCAACCCTATTTTGAATTTTAAGAACCATCCAAACAAACATTATTAAAAATATTTTCTTGACAAGCTGCTTATGTATGTACATATGCACGTACATGCGAAATTAGTATTAAAAAATGATCACAGTTACACTTAACACATGCACATATGGGATGAAAAATGGTTATTTATATATTTTAACTTTTTTGGTTCTTGAGAGGATACTGTTATTCGTTTTACATTTGCATATATAGGACAAATAAATGATGGGTTGTGTTTATTATTATTATTATTTTGGAGATTTAATTTGGATGGACGTGTTTGAAAAATCGTACTTAGGACATAAAAAGTCTACAAAACAAAATGATGGAATGTCAACATTAGAAGATTTAGGTGTTGACAAAAATGATAAAAGTAATATTATTAAAGTCTTCAAGGCCACATTTGGATTATATATCAGAGCAATTTTTTTTGATGAAGTATGAAATAAAATACGTATATTTAAAAGAATGGATAATTTTAATTCATTTAAAAATCCAAGCCGCCCCATGATCTTGAGATGTTGACAAACTAAAATATTTCAAATTGGAGAACTTTGAATATAACAGTCAAATAATTAAAATATCTCAATCAGGTGAAGTGACTTAATCAATTGCATACTACTTTGTGGTGGATATGCCACGAAAGTTTGAATACTATGATGTAATTTAAATAATGAAAATTAGGGATGTTAACAAAGCTGAATAATAATGCGAATATGGATCTAAAGTTGAAAAAAAATCCTCATATTTATTCATATAAATAGATTTTTCAATGGAACACAAGTGATACTATTAAACAATATAAATATTTTCAAAAATATATTTTTTTAGACCAGCCCCATTAACTTTTGTATATATAGATTCCCGACCTACAGTTCTTTGTGCGATTCTCATGTGTTTATTAAAGTATATTTTTATTTAACAAAATGTGTATTTCATAAAAAAATAAAATATACTCAAATAACTTATATAACCCGTTTATGCGAAAATAAAAAATAATTATAGTGCTTATATATCTAGCTAAGTATGTAACTCATTATGGATTAGCTAAGTATCACTCGACTATATGACTCGTGATTACGTGCGGTCGGTGCGGATTCGACGTGCGTCGTCCAATCGCAGGTCCATCGCATCGGACGGTCGGGTGCGATTCACGTCGACCGTTGGATGCGATGGACCCGCGATCGGACGACGCACGTCGAATCCGCACGACCGCACCGACCGCACGCTATATATATATTGCATGTGATGTTTTTTTGCTTGGTTATTAATTGCATGTGAAGATGCATATAAGAAATGTTTATAACATTGGTTAATTGTATAGGCAAGAGTTGATATAAATTTCTATCAAAAAAAAAATTGAATACCAAGATCCATTTAAACATGAAAGCAAATAAATTAGGGACACATTAATTTTTTACATTGTCTACTTTATATTGTTATCAAAATAAAAATGCTTATAATTTCCCTAAAAATATAATGATAATTAACAATACATAACTTACAATTTATCTGTGTTGTACTACAAATAAGCACAGTGAAAAGTCACATGCTAGTGGCGAACAATGAAAAAAAAGGTATTTTAAATTTAAAAAAAAATATTTGCTACTGTTCAGCCAACTATATATCCAACACACAATAATTATAAGTATAAAAGAGTAGTACACATAACACACTACACAGCACAGCACATGCAAGTGCACATGATACACCACTACAGGAGGGCCACATATTTGTAACGTTAATACATGGATGAAGCTGGAAATTTAAATAAAGGCACTAAAAATCAACTTGGTCCTTCAACTGTGAACAGTTTATATTCTTTTGATTTTTTCCATATAGCACCCTATATAATTTCATATAGTTAGAAGAACCTAAAGGGCCTATCTGGAAGCATATGCTTATTTGTAAAAAAAAATTGCATAGTTTAGAGGCAAAAGAAAATTATGAAAACTTTGTTTCGATTCTTCTATACACTATTCAATGGACTCACTAAGCTTGAAATAATATGATGCATTGTGTTTTAATCATCTCTACTTTTAAAATCTATCTTTTGCTCTACTAGATAACAAAAGGTACACATTCATTTAAATTATTTGTGGATAAATGTACTTTTTAAGTGAATGCATATACATGTTGGGTTGAGAATTGAGTTAAAAAAATGGTTGATTCCAACAATGCTAAAATAATATTGAATTGAATTCTTACACACAATCTATCGTGTAGTCCCCATTAGAGTCTTTATATGCTTCAGATGAGTCATACAATATTGTTTTTTGTTTTTCAATAGTTATGCAATACATCAAATTACACAACAAAATAGCATATAAGATGGCCTATAAATCTTTTGCTTATGTTTATTTTGTTTCACTAAATCGGATGGTTTTCAATTCATCAAATGAATGAGATCATGTGATGAATGAATCTCATTTTATTTGATGAATTTCAAACATTTAACCAATCATCCAGTGATATTCAATAAGATATTTCGACTGCATATCACATGTTCAAGTTAGAAACTGATCTGTGGAAAGGTCAGACCTACACAGGATCAGACACCAAAAACTGGAATACAATTTCGAAGAAATCATTACCAAGAAGTGCTTTAAAAAAACTCCATAGGACAATTGTGGAATGAGATCTGGATAAAAAGGGAACAATTAGAATTTAGAACCCAGAGATGGATTCTTCACTGTATATAAATGTAAGCATTAAGGCATACCCCGGTATAAATGTAAGATTTATTGTTTGAGCAGCCTTTTTTGTAGTGGTGATAATGGTTCATAAATGGGAAATCCAGTGTAATGGGCATGTAAATTGTACTGGAGCCAAAAGGTCAAGTTTTTTGAGGTAGTTTGCAAGTTGTAACTTAAACACACCAAAATTAAAGTCTTCCAGCTGTTCTTACCAATTTCATCTTATGTTATATATTTCAAGCCAGACTTGAAGTATTTGTCCTACAATGTCCTTCACAAAATGGGTATAAAATAAGAGTAACAAGGAACCAATGAAATATTAATTAATTTGGTAGCCTATCAACAACTTGACTTTTTATTTAATTATTAACTGAAAAATTAGTTATGTTTGATCAATCTCTTGGTAGATCTACCAAGACTGATGATCTACCAAGAGACTGATCGAATATAACTAATTTTCTATTATATGTTAGGTATGAAAGAGATGTATAAGATCACTGTCAAGTAGGTATATATAAATTTGACAAAGGGAATATAAGGCATGGTTTGTGTAGATTATAATATTATATAAATTGAATGGTTGTTAGGGGGAGTCATTTGCATGTCTGTCAGTCAACCATCACTCACTGTCAAGAAAACAATAAGCTCACAATTTGGAGAGGGTCCTTTTCAATGTGATTGTGAATGACGATGATGAGCAACTGAAAGTCAGAATCTAAGCCACTGGGCCTAACTTCATAATTAACATTACATCAATCGAAATAATATATAGAAAAAACAATGAAGACATATGTTTGGATAAAAAACAATTCAAGATGTTATAAGTTGGGAGCAATTGAACATGCCAAAAATAGTAATAATAATAAATCATCTGTTTTGAAATTAAAAGAGAATCCTTAGATTTTTTGTCCGATGGAGTTGACAGAATTTATTCAACCCATCAACCCTCCTGAGGTTTTTGTTCGAATCAAATGCGGCCTACGTTTGGATAAATTTTTTTTTTTATGTTCGAGTTCAAATAACATGATTATTTTATTTTATTTTGGTTTAATAGCATTATTGTTGTGGTGGGAAAGTCTACCTTTCCCCTCAAATAAAAGTTAATAGCATTATTGTTTTGTATCACCTGGATGGTTTCAAAAATAATTCAACAGCTAGAGTGTGATCAAATCTCATCCTAATATCATGGGTACGTGCCCTATGAGAAACTTTGATGCATGCAAGAAGAACACACATTTAAGAGAGAAGGATATATAAGACAAATAAAAGAACTTCTGCCACAACAAGATAGTCCCAAAGACCTCTTTAAAAGTCAAATAAATAGTTTTATTCAACTCCAGCGAATATTTTTTTTATAAGCACTTAAGTTTGTTGAGATAAGACAATATCTTATCTAAATCTCATGTATTAGGACAACTATATAATATATTAATTATCTAACAATTTAATAGATGACTAAGACTGTGTTTTGATGTGAAATTGAAACGCTAAGATTCTTAGAGGTCGTTTGGGAAGGTGTTTAGGAGCGGTGGCGCCAGTCTAAAACAAATGGGTTTTTCACATCGGCGTCTATAAATCAAAATAATTTTGTCATATAGGTTTTTCTCTTGTTTTTCCCTGCCTTCCCCATTGCCTTGGAACACCGTTTCACCCACCGCGCGGCTCTCTCCTCCCCCGTTCATTCATCGTGGACACCCACCACTCTATACCCAAATAGAGTCTTAGAATCTTGTGTTTCAAACTCAACTTTTAAAAAACATTATTTTATCAGATTTTTAACTACAAGATTTTTTAGCCAAAAATTGAAAGATGATAGTTTGAAAAGTTAAACACTAAAAATGTGTTTGGATATGAATTTGAGAATTTTTAACTCTTCAAATGCAGAATTTGCCCAAACTCATATCCAACTCACATCTTTCCTTTTTAGGGTCCATTTGAATATGAATTTAGGTAGATTCTGCGTTTGAAAAGCTAAAAATTCTCAAACTCATATCCAAACACATTTTCAACGTTTAACTTTTCAAACCACAATTTTTCTTTTTAGACAAAAAAAATCTTACGATTGAAAATTAATAAAACATAGTTTTTCAAAAGCTGAGTTTGAAACATAAGATTTTAAAATCTCAGTGTGTCAACCTCACATCCAAACGCACCCTTAAGTCAAAGAGTCTTGTGATTGAAAAACTAATAAAACAATATTTTTTAAAAGCTAAATTTAAAATACAAGATTCTAAAAATCTTAGCGTTTTAACCTTACATCCAAACGCAGTCTAAAAGTTTAATCTTAACAATATGAAAAATTTTAATTTTAACAAGAATCCTAATAAACTTATTTTTAAATTCATGGTTAAAATATATGGTTATATGATAAAACCCCAAAATAATTATCTAAACTAATAAAAAAATCAAAACATCATATTTTTTTTATTTACATCAGTGTGTAATATGACTGCAAAGAGTGTTCAGTGTGCCCTTGCAAAAGGTTATACCAACCTGGTAATCTGTTCGGGTGTTAGAGATTGTCATTCTACTCTTCGGGGGCCATTCACCTTGCCCTCAACACTGCAGCATTGTGTTTCAATGCTGTGTAAGATTAGGCTAGTCAATGGGTTGGTTCTGATTGGTCCAACGGGATAAAAGGTGTAAACTACTTAATTCATATCTTATCCAAATGATATGAGATCTAATATGGATCCGATCTGAAAGACTCGATCATCAAAATGAGTCCACTTCAGGTCCAATCTGACCCGGTCCTATGAACCCATGGACCCCATATATATTACATTGTCATTTTTTTTATCCTTAGTTAATATACTAAACCCATTTTATGGTCTATTTTGCAGCCTCATACACTGATAGTATAGTATATAATGTACTATTATAGTGTATGGCTAATTTTTTTTTATTTTTTTAACAAGAAAAAAATACTCTAACGCATCCCAGTATATACTTCATTTCATATAATATGTATTTCAATGAGAGAGTGTGTTAATGTTTTTTTAAAAAAAAATTGGTGATGGACTAAAATTAGGGCAGCATAAGGGGTTGAACATTTCTTTTTTCTTTTTTTTGTGGAAACAATATGTTCAGTCCCAATTGCAGTATACATCATTTTTCTTTTTTTTTAATCATATTCTCCTATTGAAGTTCATGTTGTTATATAATATGATATATATACTGAGATACATTGCATTTTTTCACTTTGAAAAAAAAAATAGTACATACACTATCAAAATCATATATACTATAATATCACAGTATATACCATGTTATTGTTATCATAGTATATAAAGCTGTAAAATGTTGTATCAACACTTTTTTTTTTATCCAACCCAGCACTAGTCTACCCAACCTAGACTACCCAAGCCCAAGCCCATTATACCCAACCATGTACCCAAATTCCAATCATCAAACCCATTAAACCATTAACCCAACCAAACTCATTACCAAGATTTTAAGTGAAAAGAGAAAAACAAAACTGACTCATTCATCCTCTGCCTACACCCCCAATCACCCCTTCTCATTCTCTTCCTCTACGGGCTGCGACTCTACCCGAAGGCACCAAACTCCCCCCTCTCCATATTATCTCTCTCCGGTCTCCTTTTTCTTTTCTATATTGTTTTTAGTATAGGTTTTTTTATTTTTAAGTCTCCATAAACTATAGGGTTTAGTGATCGATTCATTAATTCTTTATATTTTAGTTTTAATCTTTAAATTTAAAGGATGTGTTCTTTTTAGTCCCTTACAGTGACTAAAAAAAAATTCAAATAATTTAAAAATAAATCTCTCCCAGGAAAAGCGTATTTTAGACCAGGTCAGACACAGGTCCACTGCATTTGTACACAGAACAATGTTATCCTGGGTTCACAGGGTCATAGAGAGAACCCGGGACCAACAAACCCATTACCGAATCAGGTTGGGGTCCACCCTGATCCTACCTGAAGACCTAGTCAAGACCAATCCACTCAATCTATGTTGTTATTCATAGACAAGTCATACCTTTTATCCACAGTTAAGTTAGGCTCTATCCATACTCCCCTAATTGTCTTCATTTGCATTTTGTTGACGATATAATTTGTCTTTATTTTTATTTTTTTCTACTAAGTTTTTCAAGTAATGTTTTAATGGAATAATTTATCTTAGCGTAATGATCATTCAATGAAAAATGTTATGAATAGAGCGTTCATTCACCAATTACGTTTTACAACACCATGTGCGACCTATAAGTGGTCCTCCATCTACGTATTTATTATGATAGTGTAGTATATACTACGATAGCGCAAACACACTCACAATGTATGAAAATATAAAAAATTTAATATTTAAAAAAAAAAACATGAGGCTTCACACAATGATGTGTGTATCATTTTCCTTATAATTATGATATATGTGTGGATGCCACCCACCTCTCTGAATCTTCAACCTCACTCTCCAACTCCATAGTCCTCTTCCCAACTTTTTTTTGTCTTTACTTATTTGTTTTGTTTGTATAATTTTGAGTGTATAACTTTTATTTTGTTCACAACAAAAGAAAATCAACACAAACATTCATTCATCAATCATGGCATGTGTATTCCAGATGAGATGGGGAACCCAACCTCAAATAAAAGTCTAAAACGGGTTGTCCGGGACCGTATTGTATCAGCCCGTTAACTTTAACGGGCCATGTCGGGTTGGGCCTGGGAGTCAATGGGCCTCCCATGGCTAGTAGGCCGGTCCATGATTTTTCAAAAATAATATAATTTATTAATTTTATTTTATTTTAAACTTAACTTTTCTTAATATTATGCACCCAAAAAAATATATATACGTATTACATACTCATATACACTCAAAATATCACACACACACACGTGTACCTATTATTGAGATAAGAATTTTAATCAACATATTATCTACTGCGTCTATTGTGAATTGTTACCTATCGTGAATTGTTAACATATCATGTCGAAATAGTTTTAACATGTCATAAAGTTGATCCAACACGGTTCACATGTATCATGATATATCGTACCAAATAACATATAATATTGTGTCATTTCTTAGCATATGTGTCTCCTGCCATGCCATTCTTCTCTGACCCATTTCACACCTATAACATCAAATGAAGGCCCCTTAGGCGACCAAGGAGGGTCACCTAGGACCCCACATTTAAAAGGCCCTTAGAATCTTCCAAGAAGACACTATCTTTTATTATTGGGATTTTTTAAAATTTTAATTAATATAGTATTTTTTATAAAATTGGTTTTTTTTTATAAAATTGGTCATATCTTCTATATATGTTATTTTAGCTTTCTTTGTTTCAGATTATCAAATTTATTTTATTTATCATATCATTTTTAAGAAATAAAATCAAAAGAGATGTTATTTTTCCGTCGTTTTAAATTTTTTTATCATTTGTTTTTATCTTATTTTATTTTATGGTTTTATTTTTTATTAAGGTTTTCTAAAACCATTTATTATTTTAAAAAATTATCCATGGTCACTTTTTACCTAATTTTTACAATTTACTATTTTATTGGGATTTTATTTTATTTATTATCTTATTTGATTTATAATGAAAATCATATGGTCACATATTATTTTTTATTTTCGATTTTTATTACTTTTCATTTATTTTTATCTTCTTTTATTTTCTGCTTATGACATACATATTATTTTATTTTCTATATTTATTTATTATTTTTTATTCTATTGTGATAATTTTTGTTAGGATTATTTGTGAAAAATAATTGAAAAATAAATATTAAAAAAAAAATTGTAATGATGAACTCAAAAAATATATGTATGTGAATGTAGTGGCTCCATTTTAAGACCACACGTAGGATCCAATCTCTTGATCTCAGAGCTGGCTTCAAATAAAGGACTGAGAAAAAATTCATTTAACCCCCTGTAAAAAGCTTCATATAGCCCTTTGATTGTTTCTGAAACCTATATAACCCTTGAAAAAGTAAATTCTATTAGTTTCAGAATTAAATTTTCATTAACAAAATAGAAATATTTTATTTATCTAATCTTGAATGAAAACATAGTATACGTAAAACTTTTATATAAAAATATAAAAAATCTTTCTTTAATAATAATTTTAAACATCGAGATAAGTTTTATATTATTTATTGTTAACAAAATTTCAACTAAATAAGCTATTTTGATTTACACATGGCTATATGAATTTTAAAAAAAACCACAGCTGGGTGAATTTCGATAGTTTACATGAGGCTATTTATATTTTTCCTTAAAATGCCATATTTTTATTAAAACAAAAACAAAAACCAAAGGGCAAAACAATAATTTCACACAGCCTCGATATTTTCGTAAAGGACTATCTCTTCCGTCACGTGACAGCGGGCCCCACCCCCAAGCCCAAATCCCACGGATACTACAAACCACGGACAGAGTATCCAACGTGTCATCTCAGTAACCCAACAATGAAGCCCACGAAACCTCGTCCGTCCGATCCAAAACCCACCACAGATGAACGTCCAGCGTCACCCCATCCCACATCAAACCCAACCCCGGTTAAAAAAGCTAACTCTCTATAAAACAAAGGTTTGGGTTTCTAGGGTTTCTCGTGCTCTCATAGAGGTGGGTTAGGTTTCCTCCCCCTCTAATTCGTCTTTTTTAGGGTTTCTATGGGTTCCGCCGATGTCGAGTACCGCTGCTTCGTCGGAGGCCTCGCCTGGGCCACCGACGACCGAGCCCTCGAGGACGCCTTCAGCCAGTACGGCGAGATCCTCGAATCCAAGGTAAGATCCACCCGATCCGACGGTTCCGATTGACTGTTCTATCCAGATCTATCAGTTCTGACGGTTGCCCCTCCTTTTTGTTTCAGATCATCAGCGACAGGGAGACGGGGAGGTCGAGGGGGTTCGGGTTCGTGACCTTCGCGAACGAGCAGTCGATGAAGGACGCGATCGAGGGGATGAACGGTCAGACTCTCGATGGGCGCAACATCACCGTCAACGAAGCTCAGTCCAGGAGCGGCGGTGGAGGCGGAGGTGGCGGCTTCCGCAGTGGCGGCGGGGGAGGGTATGGCGGGGGACGCCGGGAGGGAGGCTACGGCGGAGGTGGCGGAGGCGGCTACAGCCGTGGTGGTGGCGGCGGAGGATATGGTGGTGGTGGACGCAGTGAGGGGGGCGGATACGGTGGTGGTGGTGGATCTCGTGAGGGGAGCTGGAGGAGTTGAGACTGGGGAGAGCCATGGAAGTTGGGATTTAGGGCTCTATGTGGTATTTGTTTTATGTTTGGTGATCTAGTTAAGTGTGGCTTCTCTGTGTTTTTGATCGGATCGTTATATGGTTCCTGTGGCCGGTTCTGTGGGTTCTTTTGATCGGATCTGTTTGGTTCTATGTGGTTCTGTTCTTGTTGAGAAGGAAAAAAAGAAATGAAAAAATGTGGTTGATGATGGATTACAAATATCTTTTCATCTGTTCTTTGTCAGTGTTTTTTATTTTATTCACTACAGCTGGAGAAAAGAAAAGATGAAAAGAGGACGGCACAGGTTGGTTTATGATATTTTTGATGAAGATATTTTGGCTAAAAGACGAGAGAGTTTTTTTTAATGTGATTTGATATTAATAAAGAGAAAATAAATATATGAGCCCCGTCTGTTACCACCGACCTAAATTTTTTCCCTCCCAATCTAATTAAAATTTAAAACATATTTTATATTTTTATTTTACGCACTCATCCTATCAGTCTCAGTTGATATAAAATTAGTCAAACATTTTTCACCTATAATATTTTAAAAGCATTGAATCACTGTACACATCTTAAATAAATTCACGTGTCAGTTAACACTATTTAATTGATAATAATTGAATTTTCTTATCCATTATAAATATCATAAATACATCATATAATTTTGTTTTTAGTAAATGATGAAATATATACTATTTTATAACTATAAAACTTGAGTTACATAATGTCTGAATAATTATATAAGTTAATCCAAAATAACCTTTCTTGTTCAACATTCATATATTTAAATTCAATTAATCAATACATCCACATTATATTTTAGTTTTTTAATAATGTGTATGAGTAAAAAAATGTATTAATGTGAATATGTTGATTGGTTAAATTTGGATGTGTGCTTGTTAAACAAAAAATAATGTTATGTCAATAGTAAGTTTTCATTTGCAAAAAAAAAAAAATTAGATTTGTGAATGTATATGAAAGATTGGATATGTGAACGTTGAATTAACCTATATGATTATATATGCAAATGTTGTTTATTTATGATATATTTATTTGTTATATATTTATGATAGATAAGAAAATTAATTTACTGTCAATTAGATAGTGTTGTGCGACACATCTTAAGTTATGTTAAATATCACGGTTTGACTCAGAGTGTGTCAAATTAAACAAGTTACGGTAATCCAAGGTGTGTCGCTTCGCTTTTAAAATTATACCGTTGAAAAATTCTGAACGACACACCTTGGATCACATTAGATACCCTCGTATGATTGAGTTTATGTCAATTCAGGTTAATGGAATGAGTGTGTGAAATAGAAAGTGTAAAATATGTTTAAATTTTTATTAGGTCAGGGGAAAAAGAATGTGGGTTGGTGGAAATAGAGGGGCTCTAAATATATGGTTGGAGAACAAGAGGCTGAATAACAATAAAAAATGCGTGGATAATTTTTATTTATTTATTTATTAATAAAATGCGAGGTGGATTTTTCAGTTTGTATTTTTATAATGAAAATATAAAAAATTACAAATAAATTATATATCTAACTGACTATGGATGTATGTGCATTATTCGCACCTTTCGGCTTGACTATTTATCTTATTTGGGGAGGATTGTTTATACTGGTTTGATATAGAAAATAATAGAGAAAAATTGCTTATGGTTCTCTGTTTTTTTAAATAAAAATGAAGATATTTTTAGATAACATTTATCTCACTTTTTCGTGATAATTTTAACAAATGTGTATTAAAAAAATTAATAGAGTTTTTATTCATTAGAACAACTTATTATTAAAATTTTTGATATTTATAGAGTGTTTATTCATTAGAACAACTTATTATTAAAAATGTTGATATTTATAGAGTGTTTATTCATTAGAACAACTTATTATTAAAAATTTAATATTTTTGTCAAACATGCCCTAGAGTTTTCACTTGTTCTTACAATCTATTTGAATAGAGAATTATGACTATTCTAATATAGATAAAGAATAAGTATTTTTTTATTTAGTTGTATTTTTTAATTATTTTAATTGAAAATGTAATAATACAATTTGTGTTCTTTTTTATTTAGTTTTCAATCTATTAGAACAATTATGTTAATTATAGTATACAAATTCTAATTTATTTTAACCTTATTAAAACTCATTTTATCACTATTTCACTTCAAATTCCCCAATCAAACATGGGTATAATGTTTTGAGCTCATGTCAAGGCTTAAGATAAACTTCGACAAGTGTTTTTCTAATTCCAATCAACCAGCTAGCAGCAGAAGGCATCCATCCTCGGGTGTCAATTACCGTCCCTCGGGCTATTATTGGAGATGAACTGAAGTTACATTCACCAATCAAAACTCAGACATCACACGTTTTCATTTTTTTAAAATAGTAAACATCATTTAATGTGAATACAAATAATTATATAATTTGTATTATAATAGGGACATTTAGAGTTATAAAATGTTTCTTTGATTGTGAAGAAGATGGTTAATTAGTCCAACATTCAGTTAAGATATTTGATGCGGTCTTACTAAATCAAATTGAGTATCATGGACCGCAATTTGAGCAACAAATGAATTTAATATTGGCCTCGAAAGCTAGTGCTATATATTTTAACAATTTGTCTAAATCAATTCATCTAAACATTATGTCTGTGCATGAAATCCGGATTTCCAAGAAATATAAAAGTATCCATTATGTTATAACACCATGGTTAGATGATAATCTAAAAAATTACGTTGCGTTCAACAAGATGGGTCACTATGTTAAATAGTTGGTTAAGATTTGGAAAAATTGGAAGGCAGTTATCTAAACAAGTCTATTTTATGTTTTATAAGAATTTTGTTTTATTATTATAGACTCATCACTGAAGTTAAATTTTTCCATTCTAAAAAAATATGTCATTGGAACTTGAAAAGTCATATAACTGGGTTTTTCTTTAGAAAAAATGCAGAGAAATAGAGAATACTGGTAAATGAACCGTGGATAAGACAATTATGGCCAATTCACTGTTCACTAATCAGTATTCTTCAGGACCCTAGTTCTATGATTTTACAAGTTTTAATGATAAAAAAAATATGGTAGGCATGCGCTTTAAATTTTACTTCAAAACTTAAAGTGAAACATGTCCAAAATTTAAAAAAGAGATTAAACTCAGTCCAGGAGCCGCGGAGGGTATGGCCGGGAATGGCATGAGGGAGACTATAGCGGAGGCAGCTACAGCCTCGGTGGTGGTGGCAGAGGCAACGGAGGAGGCTATAGAGATGGTGGACGCCATGAGGGGGGTGGATACAGTGTGGTGGTGGGTGGTGGTAGGGGGTCTCGCGAGGGGAGCTGGAGGAGCTGAGAATGATGATGACAAAATATGAGATCAAAAGGGCATTTTATGTTCTCAAAATCAAAGTACAACATTAGTTTGAAAATTATGGTATTTATGTACCACAATTTTCTTATAAATTATTCTTTATAATTTATCAGGATAGGTTATGCATACTTGATACTATTGGAATGAGTTTGGTTTTCTAAAGTATGAATCAAAACTCGACCCATCTCAACCGGTTGACAATGTGGAGGGAGTTTGGGTTTCAAGTGCAAATGTCCCGCCCTGTTTCATCTAGTATTAAAAAATATATCTTGTATATCATTTAAATTTAAAATTTTTGTCCACAAATAAAATTATATTGCAATTAAAAATAGTTTTATCAAATTTTTTTTTCATTTTCTTTTACAATTAATAAAATTTCTAAGCATATATTAAATAATATTATATCATAATTATTGAAGGTAATTATTTAATTTTTTAAATTACAGAAAAAATATTGGAATAGAAAATCAGGATTTTAAAACCCAACCGAGTCTAAAAAACCAAGACGGATTTGGATTTTTTAAGTACTCAGCTGGTATGGCACAATAAAAACCCATCATGGGTTTGGAACGAGATTTCTATTATGTAAGATTTCTTAAATCAAAGCCCATTATGATAAAAAAAAATTGTGTCCAACCCTTAGGAAATGATTTCATTAAGGCACTGAATGAAAACATCCAAAGTTTAAAATCGAACAGCAAAAATGAAAGTGATGATAACAGTACTTCAAAGTGTCTGCATGAAATGCTGAAGAAAGATATCCTGGGCATGGACCCAGATGTTAACAGCCTGTGGGATTTTGGTTGGAAAAAATCAGCTCTCGCACATCAAGAACAAGATGAAATCATAAAGGATGTGGAGAAGCATATTCTGAATGGACTCATAGATGAAATTACCAAAGATCTTTCACATATACACATGACTGTTTTTCTGTGAACTGTTGAAATGAATGTAAACATTATTTGCTTTCTTATAGTGATATATGCGAGACAAACCTGCTCTGTTTTATAATGTCTTGAAAGAATATTGGTGAGCTACTACATTCTATATCTACATTCCTTTGTAAATGATAATTTGCAAGACTGAACAGTACAGACTCATGTATCCAAGGAAAAACTTCTTCCAACAACTCACACTAATGTGCATCAGAAATTTAAATAACATTGAGCATTACATGGACAATAAAATACAATGAAGGTATAACATAACAATGTGGCGACTGGTGATTATTTCAGATAAGAGATTATGTCAAAAAATTGTGTACCAGCCTTCCGTCTGACATAAACTACAATAATATTCGCTTGGAAAATGAAATTCATTTGCTGTCCTAATTTTATTCGGCCCAATCTCCTAATAAATTGGGTGATCATAGTAGTGCACTGCAGAACCAGATGAGGAAGTTTCTCAATAAACACGAGCCTTTGGTGGGAATGTCTCGACCTCATCATCCAGTGTGTTCATATGGACGAGCATGTTGTCCTGATCAGAGTTATTTGTCTCCTAATTAAAACATCGAACATATGTGTAGCAATGTAATTAGAGACCGCAATAACATTTATTTTTCGTTTAACTGTTTTCGTTTCATCACTAACAATTTGAAGACTTTTAGCTTTTCGTTTATCCGTTTTCGTTTCACCACAATCAATTTGAAAATCTTGTATTGCTTCATATATACCAACTTTGTGTTTGGTCCAATGCCCTGACAATCTGCTTTGAATTGAAAGAGACCTTCTGCAATAATATAAATTTCCCCTGTGACACAAATTAAAAAATTAATCTATTTATTTTGTTAGGAGACAAAACACTTATATAAAACAAAACCCAAGCTTACATCTATGTCGTCATTGTCCCCCCTGCAAAGAAAAAAAACAACATTTATATCAACTCTTATTCATTTCATAGATAAATTAAAAAATCAGGATAATACTTGACAATAACAACAAAAAAACAACATAAAACAATATTACATTAATGTTTCAACAGACTCTCACATTAGAAGGCATCAATTTTTCCATTCTTAACATCAAATTAAGATTAACCTTACAAAAAACCATAAAAATATCACATTTTGAAGCATATTTCATATGAAAGCACTAAGTTTTTAACAAGATAACAACATTAACAAGTAACAACAACATCCACAATTTTTTCCCAAAGAAACAGATTTTCAAACAATAAGGCCAAACATCCTAACTGAACAATTTTGTCTAAATTTTGCTCTTCTTTCAACAGAAGTATTACTTTAAATCTATACAGCATGGACGCAAACACAAGACATGGTGACACATGGGCATGTAGAAGCATTACAATTTGTATGGCACTCATACTTACTCTGTGAATTTCAATTTAGTGTTTTAATGTACAGTCACTTCAAACTTCAGCCAATCATCGAAACTAGATTACTAATTTTCATCACTTTGAAAATCGAAAAAAACTAACCTAAGAACTCATAAAACAGATAGAGAAGAAGAAACAAAATAAAACATAGAAAAAAAAAACATGTCGAACAAATAGTCAAAATCTGCTACAAAGTAGACTGTGTTTCTTGTGATCCTGTTTGGTTAGCCTACTTTCTTTATTAATAATTGTGATAGTTGATCACTGTTTGGATATGCGGTCTGTGTGTCCGCTCATGCGATTCGGTCCATAGACTGAGTTGCATATTAGCATGCAAATCTACATGCTGGTCAGGGCCGCAGATGGCAGCTAGTGCACCAATACGCGCCAACTTATGCGGACGCACAAATCTTGACAAAAAAATCAGGACTTTTTGGCCGATTATATTGTAATGTTGTGGAGGTGATGTTGTTTATTGTGCTGTGTTATACTAGTGACCATTTGTCAAATGATTGAATTATTCATTGAATTCTTTCAATAATTTAATAGCTTTGGAAGCTAGTTTTTAATACTTATCTTGTTATTTAATTTTTAGAAATTATCATATATAATTTTTTTTAATAAAAATGTAGAACACATACTCTCGCATAGTGCATATACTTTATGCGGCACCACATCCATATGCAAATTGCAACCACCTTTCCAAACACTTACTATGATCATAAAATGAATAATGGATGATATAAAGTTTCACAAGCACATTTAAGGAGGAACGAAAACGTGAGGAAGAACTATAGCTTTTTTGTGTCTAGGTCTCTCACCCCCACCAGAAGTTAAGAAAACAAAAGAAAAAACAACTTAAAAAGATTCATGATGTACAAGATTTGGGGATTCAAGGGTGACCTAGGGTTTGAGGGGTAACCTAGGGTTATGGGATAAGTAAAAGACAATGGAAATGAAGATTATCCACAAAATAGTGAAACCCAGAGATGCTTATGCGGCCCCATGTGCGAGTTGGACCCCAAGTTGCACATGCTGACCGCACATGACTTTCAAACATTGCTACAAAACATCAAAGTGCATACCTAATTGTAGGATAAAATTATCTAACTATACACCACTTCAATTTGTTCTTGTGCTTCTCAGTCATATTTGAGAGATCTTATTATGGACTAAAAATCAACTGTTCCAAAGCAATTGAGCAGTTTTGACTTTCCTTAATAAAATTCTATTTATATAAAAAAAAGATAGTGAATCACGTCAACTGAAAAAAAGAGATAGCAATGCATATCATTGAAGTATTCCCTTTTTCAATATAATTAAGGCCTGATGCTTATCATTTACTCAAGAAAAAAACAATGCGTACCATTTGGTACAATGAGTTCGCCGATCCACGGCTCACTGATTAGTATCCTTGGATAGTTCTTCATCTCGATGACTCGAGTTGTATCATTGTACAGATTTCCGTAACTGATTCCCTTATAATGCAATGAGACAACTCCATTTATGAGTTCCCTGAAAATCCAAAATTAATTATTGGAACAGTAAACTTAAAATAAAATTCTTAAGTAAAACATAAAATAAACTTACCTCACAATTTTTTTTCCAATTCTTGAGAGCCTAAAATAATCAATCAGTCCACGGATCAAAGCAAACAAACTATCCTTGTTCAACTCGATGTGTTTTTCCAAATTATAATCAGATCAAAGTGTTAAAATGTATTTAACATCTTCATATGTACCCGAATCCCGCATCGCATACACTGGCATAATATTTGGGTGCGCACACCTACTTAAAACATCGAACATATGTGTAGCAATGTAATTAGAGGCCGCAATAACATTTATTTTTCGTTTAACTGTTTTCGTTTCATCAATAACAATTTGACGACTTTTAGCTTTTCGTTTATCCATTTTCGTTTCACCACAATCAATTCGAAAATCTTGTATTGCTTCATATAACCAACTTTGTGTTGATCCAATGCCCTGACAATCTGCTTTGAATTGAAAGAGACCTTCTGCAATAATATAAATTTCCCCTGTGACACAAATTAAAAAATTAATCTATTTATTTTGTTAGGAGACAAAACACATATAAAACAAAACCCAAGCTTACATCTATGTCGTCATTGTCCCCCCTGCAAAGAAAAAAAACAACATTTATATCAACTCTTATTCATTTCATAGATAAATTAAAAAATCGGGATAATACTTGACAATAACAACAAAAAAACAACATAAAACAATATGACATTAATGTTTCAATAGACTCTCACATTAGAAGGCATCAATTTTTCCATTCTTAACATCAAATTAAGATTAACCTTACAAAAAACCATAAAAATATCACATTTTGAAGCATATTTCATATGAAAGCACTAAGTTTTTAACAAGATAACAACATTAACAAGTAACAACAACATCCACAAATTTTTCCCAATGAAACAAATTTTCAAACAATAAGGCCAAGCATCCTAACTGAACAATTTTGTCTAAATTTTGCTCTTCTTTCAACTAAAAATATATGCAGCACAGACGCAAACACAAGACATGGTGACACATGGGCATGTAGGAGCATTACAATTTGTATGGCACTCATATTTACTCTGTGAATTTCAATTTGGTGTTTTAATATACAGTCACTTCAAACTTCAGCCAATCATTCAAACTAAATTATTAATTTTCATCACTTTGAAAATCGAAAAAAAATAACCTAAGAACTCATAAAACAAATAGAGAAGAAGAAAAAAAAATATAAAAAAAAAACATGCGATTCAGTCCATAGACTGAGTTGCATATCAGTATGCAAATCTACATGTTGGTCAAGGCCGAAAATGACAGTTCGTGCGCTAACATGTGCCAACTTATGCGGACGCACAAATCTTGACAAGGCCAATTATATTGTAATGTTGTGGAGGTGATGTTGTTTATTGTGTTGTGTTATACTAGTGACCATTTGTCAAATGATTGAATTATTCGTTGAATTCTTTCAATAATTTAATCTCTTTGGAAGGCTAGTTTTTAATACTTATCTTGTTATTTAATTTTTAGAAATTATCATATATAATTTTTATTAATAAGAATGTAGAACACATAACCAGTCTTGTGTGAGGAGACGTAATCTTCCAAATTATCATCCAAAAGGGGGCTTAGTGTTTGTCAAGGAGAGAGAGGTTGTAGATTTGGGAGGTGTGTAAGGCTGAAGTGTGTGTCATGGAGAGAGATTGTACGGTTAGGAGGTGTGCAGAGCTTCAGGAGTAGATAGGTTGTAATTTTTTTTCCCAATAAGGAGATATGTTGTCGATAGGTTGTGGAGTTGAGAGATGTGTAGGTTTGGTTGAGGTTGTATTAAAAGAGATACATGTCACGTAGAAAGAATAGTAGCCTATGAGGTGTAGGATGATGTGCATAGTAGCATGAAAAGAAAAAAAGAAAAAAAAAGAAGAGTGGGGAATGTATGCATATATTATGTGAATGGTTAATAGAACACTTGGGAAAAAACATATAAAATAAAATCATATGAATCAAATGTTTGACCAAACTATGTAAACATCTATTAATAAAATAATTGATAGCATGAGGACAACCTATCTAGTGATCAGCACTAGTGCACTACTTCACCAAACACATTCACATGAAAATAACCCACTGCTGCTCATGTACTCTATTTCCTTTCCACTTAATTAAGAGGTTCTTCTCAACAACTCATTTCACAAAATAGAAGCACTTCATTCAGTCTCAAAGTTAATTTTTTATCTTATCCATTTTATTAGTACCTTTATATGCATGCAATAATATACTTATTAATCCCATTACAATCATATGGATTTGCCTACAAAAACTAAATAACATAATCATTATGTAAGACAAAAAAAAACATGCAAAACCATATAATCTTACATCTCCAACAATGAATGATAAGCAGCTTCATGAACCACTGTCTACCACACCATATTCACTGACTCTCTCTTGTTTTTTACACTCAGTGGAATACCACAGTCATTCCTCTGTGCTCTCTTCTCCCTCCACTATAATTTGTTTTTCCCCACAACCACTTGGCTCCTTTTTATAGACCCCATAAAACCACCACCGCCCCCTGTTTTAACTCTACTCCCTCTCCTGATTGCTCTGCTTTGAATGACTAGTTTGTCTTTTTCTCTATCTATCCTTCATTTAAAGTGTGGTTACTTTTTTCCCTTTTTTTCGTTTTATATATGTTCTTTGTTAGTACCCTAATATATTCACAAGCATATATGTTTATTTTATTATATTTTTTACTGATAGATTTATATAATTTATTAAAATATATATTATATTTTATATAAAATATAAAATTTCACTAGATAATGAATATTTATTATAAAAAATTAAAACATATGTGAATTAAAATCAACATAAAAAATTTGACATGATATCATCTATTAATTTGACCCTAAAAACCCAACCATACATACTTTGAGAGCATCTTCAACCACTCCCACATCTGCAAATTTGGAGTTGTGGTTTCCTTCAATCACCCTCCCAATTAAATGCAACTCCAAATGACCAAAACATATTTTCATTTTTAAATAAATAAAATATCCTATAAACACATTTGAAATTAGTTTTTTCATTTTTATTTTATACCCTAATTATTACAACCTAAGATATATTTAGATTCATTAATCCATTTTTAATAAAATACTATTATTGGAAATGTTATCATCGAGACCTTCAAAATAAAACTAGTATTAAATTATTTTATAATTAATTTTAAATAAATCTTCATACAATTGATTATTTAATCATTATGTTGTTTATTTAATTAAAAAGTTATTAATTTAAAAATAACTTTAAGACTCATTCTAATAGTCTTAATAAGATCTTTCTAATGCATATATATTTTTTATACTAATATATTAATATTAATAATATTTAATAATGAAAATTTTTTGTAATATTATATATTTTAAGAAAAATTGAAGGGTACGACAAGAGTGCATGACTCTTATAAAAAGGAATCTCCTCCCACTTTCCATGTGAAGGTTGGGTAAGAGATGGTCTGAGCCAAAGATCACTTTTTACCAACTCCTCTCCCAATTATAACCTCACATCAACTCTTCTTTTCATTTAAAAGTTGTGATCGTACATAAAGTTGTGACCATACATAAATTTTGATCATACATATGTGATGTCTCACATCACCAACCAACCGTACAACTCCAACATTGGCCCAGACCCCTTCAAAAATAAATATATCTTAAAACAAATGATATTAATTTTTATATCATTAAAAATAACATATAACATACTTATTTTTACGCTATCATAAAAATATCATTTAGATACTTTTTATAACAAAAAAATCAAATTTAACTTCTAACTAAACAAATAAAATAAAAAAAATAATCTCATATTAATTTTTCTAAAAACAAAAAATGCATAATTTTTAAATATTCCAATAGAATAGAATTGAGTAAGCTATTTATAATCACATAAAATTATGTCAAAAACTCATACAAATTTTTTAAAAAAAACAGTATTGTTTTTTTTTTCAAATTAATTATGGTTAATCACCTAATTATCAAACTAATCACTGTTTTAAAAAATTGATCAAACTAGTCATATGACTCAATCAAACCAGTTACGTCAGCATTTTTTTTTCAATATGCTCGTTTAAAACCCAGAGGTGATATTTTATCACTTGTAATTTTTTTATTTAACTTTTCTTTATCAAACGTTAATGGGAGTAGTGTTTTCAACACTTACTAATTTTTTTTTACAAGATCCTTAAAAACACCACTTGCTGTGGCATTTTGTTTATTATCTTGTATAATTGTGTAAAATGCCAAACGTAAGCGTTTTCAACACTTCATTCACATATATCAATAATTGTGTTTCACAATCAACATCAACCACTTACCAAAATAAAAACACTTTATTCAAATTTCAAACCACTCACCAAAATAAAACATTTCTTTAAAATGATCTACTCCATATATATAAATGTAATGTCACATCAGTAAAATTAAAACGGTTAAAAGTAAAATTTCTAAGTTTTTTCCTCAATGTCCTTTTTAAGGATCCAATATAAAAAAATGATTAAATATTGAAAATGTCACTCCCAGTGGCATTTATCAAAGAAATGTTAAAAAAAATACAAGTGACAAAACGTTAACAGTTGACATTTTAAGTAGACATTATAAAAACAACTGATATGGCTGGTTTAACCAAGTCATATGACTAGATTGATAAATTTTTAGTAACGGGTGATTAATTTGATAATTAAGTGATTAACAGTGATTAGTTTGAAAAAAATGCCCCCTATATTTGATTGAGGAAGTGTGATTGGTGAGGCCATGTGAAAAAAATGCCCCCTATATTTCTAATTTTTTTTGTTTAAATTAAGGTGGAGTGATACAGTTATTTAAATGTATCTATCTATTATTATACCAACAGAATTTGTTTAAGTTTTCAGGTCGTTTCTCCATGTGTAACATTTTTATTTGTAATATTATTATATCTTATTATATATGAACTAGTTATACACTATTTGAGCTGAAAATAATTTTGAAAAAATCATAATCTAAAAATTGAATCACTGATATTTTTTGGACGTCCTCTTATTACAATATAATTTTTCATTTTCATAGCTTTTCCTATAACAAAAAAAAATATTTTGTAACTTATTCTAACAAACCTTTTTTCATTTAAAACAAATGTATTATAAACGACTATGCAGTTTTTATTAGCTATTTATTTATTTATTTACAAAAGTAGTTTTAAAGAAAAAATGATAAAAAATACATAATATTTATATGTTTATTCTCTCCTAATTCTTCATAGCATACAAAAATAAAAAACATATTATTATTATTATTATATTTTAGCATATAATTCATTTTATATGTATTTAAATAGAAAAGTGATTAATTTTTTTTAAAACAAAATAGTATGCTCCACAAATACCACGGCATATCATTTTTCTTCGAATGATGTAGTCGCTATGTCTCTCATCATCTGATCCTGGGGAGTCGTGACCATGCCTGCTACGAGTGGACATTAAGAGTGTGTTTGATTGTGCGATTGCAGAATTGATATCGTAGGAATCTAGTTTTTAAAACTTATTCTTAGAATGTTTACCCCCTCCCCCCCATTTTGGAAATTTGAACTTTTGAACACTATATGTATCCGAAATTTATCTACGGAAAACTGCTACAGTAAATTATTTGGTTAAACAACTTCAAAAACCAGATTATTAGAAACGTAAAAGCGGTGAATTCACATATTCTGAATCCTTAATTTCTTTTTCATTCAAATAATTCAAGCGCGCCACAGTGACTACCCATGATCAGAAGGAAAACGGAAGTAATATAAATTGAATTTAAATAAAAATAATAATCACTACATGAGTCATTGTTTATGGTGACAAAAAACATCAAACACTTTTGGATTTAAATTAAGTACATATAAAAAGAATTACATACTAAAATATAGTAATAATATATTTTCTATTTTAAATATTTTTTATTATAAATTATAATAATGTATAAAAGAATTAATATTTTGTATTATGTATTATCATAATAACAATATAATAACTTTTATAAATAAATATTTTTTGTATTATCTACGAAATAGACTGATTGAAAGTAGGGAAAATGAACAAAAAAAAATTTTAGAAGTTAGAAATACCAAAATCAACTACTTTTTAAAATTATACATAAAAAAGTCTTATTTCACAATTTTGGAAGCACGAATGACCAATTTATCCTTATGCAATTAAATCCTAATATATTCAATATCTCCTTAACTTTGTTCAAATATTTCACCCTATTAATTTTGTCAATGTATTTCACACACTTTCATGTAGTTCAACTTTTTTTTATTCTAAATATTTTGTGGTTAAGTTGATTTTCTAAAATATGTATCTATATAAGTTTATTTTTTCATGATGAAATTTCTTTAAAGAGAATTTATTTTGGTCATGTAGAGAAAAATTTTCATTTTGTGGGAAAAATAGTTTTTGCTCTGGAATACTTTAAAAGGGTTGGAGGAAAGTTAATGATTTAATTAAAAAAATGTAGAATATTTTTTTATGTTTAAAAGATTGTAAAATTAGAATTTTTTATATATAATTTTAAAAAATAACTTACATGAGTATTTATTAATTTTAGGAGTTTTTTTTCATTAAACTTTTAAAATATTCGCACGTAAATGTTTGGCTTTAATGAAAAAAACAAAAACAAAAGCTATATCGTGAAACACCATTCATTGCATTGCTTTTTGTACTTGTGAAGGTAGAAAAGAAAGAAAAAGGTGTCTCAGCAGACCCCCAACGTTAAATCAATTAATAATTTGCCAACTGTGAGGGTGTGTGGGGAATTATTAAGCTAGTCACATGCAACACTGCTGCTACCTAATTTTGCGTTTGACAACACTGTTTTAGAAATAACTTTTATTTTTTTCAATTTTATGATTATTTTTTTAAAAGTGTAATGATGATTGCTGTTTTATAAAACATAGATTTTAATGTACAGTTTATAAATAAAATTTAGTAACAATAATATATTTAAGCTGACTTTTTTTATAATAGTTTTTAGATTTTAAATTTTAAATGATAATATATTTTAATTGATATAACCTTCAAAATTAAAAATTGTTTTTGAAGTTTGTTGTATAACATACACGAACGGTCCGTTTGGTTGCCCGATTTGGGGCGATTTCTTTTTTTGAAAAGCTAAAATCCCAAAATCGTGCAGTCAAACGAGTTGGATTCTGGCGGAATCAAAAGCTGGATTTCTTTTTATTTTTCTTTCGAAATCCGTGTTTTAAAAGTTAAAAAACTGTGATTTTTTGTCAGAATCGATTTTTTGAATTTAAAAGCATATTTCTTCATCAAACATTAAATTCCTTTTAAATATTAATTTCTAAATTAAAAAAAAAACATTTAAAAAAATCGAGATAAAAAATCATCTTAAAAATCTATTTTATTTTAAAAATTATTTTTTAATACGTATTTTCAAACAGGGCGGGAGTGACGTTCAGATCTCAATTTTGAAATCTTCTTTTACAATTTTGCGTGTGAGAGACATGTGAATGAATAGACACTGATTTAAATTATATAGTAAATAAATTTGCAATGGTACAGTCAGGATTGATGCTCTCCCGTTTGTAACTTCTCTTCATTTATCATTTAAAACTTGTCAGTGACCTTTAAATTTGCTGATACTGTCATACAGATGTGACGTTTCACCTCACCGTCCGCCTACAACTCCATCATTTGCCCAGATTTTTATGCGATTAAAAAATATAATATCATTATGTTATTTTCTAAACACTATTTAATTTAAATCCACCTGAATGAAACAGTTATAATTAAATATTTTTTAATTAGGATTTAAAAAACAATTTCTATTAAATGTAAAAGTTATGCAATCGTGAACAAAACACATTAGCTATGTATGTTGCAATTGAAAATTTTAAATTATAACTTATAAATTATAGATTATATCTTTTCTAATAAATTATAAATATATTTATTGTAACAGTTTAAAGACGGTAAATAAGTAGCATTAGTTTTCTGCTTAATAAATTGTAAAATAGTTTTTACTACAAATCTAATAAAAATATCCCTACATTATAGAAGTAAAAAATTCATTTATGTTTTTAAAATAAGTTAATTTTTATATATAAAATTAATTTTAAATTATGAATTTTATAAGTTTTAATAAAACATTTACATTAAGAGAATTAGTTCTGAATTTCTTTTTCATTTAAACGTGCAATTTAAACATGGATAATGACTACCCATGATCAGAAAGAAAATGGAAGTAGCATAAAATGCATTTAAATAATAATAATCATGATATGAGTCATTATTTGTGGAGATCGTGTTATTTTGTTTTTTTTCAATGTCAAACACTTTTGGATTTAAATAAATATTAAATGAATTATATATTAAATATAGTAATAATATTTTTAATTTAGATAATGATTTTTTTTGTATTATATATTATAATAATGCATAAAAGAATTAATTTTTAGTGTTATATAGTACTATAATGACATTATAATAATTTTCATAAATAAATATTTTTTTGTATTATCTGCGAACCAGACTCACTTAAAATATTCGGTGGTAAATGTTTGTCTTTAAGGAAAAAAACGAAAATAAAAGCTAAATCTTGAAACACCATTCATTGCATTGCTTTTTGTACTTGAGATGGTCGAAAAGAAATAAAAAGGTGTCTCATCAGACCCCCCACGTTAAATCATATAATAATAATATGCGCTTTGTTTGGCATTCAGATTGAGACATTAATATTCTGACACGCATGGTTTTGTCTACAAACAATAATAAAAGTTTTAAAAAAAAGTCATTTTCGCCTAACCATATTAATTTTTTTCAATCAATTTACGTGTAACATAATCAGTTTATGTATAATATAATATATTATTTAATATATACATTGTTTAATATAATAAATTGCTTAATAATTATTTATAAATATACTACAACGTTATACATAAAAAAAAAAAGGGTTATTTAGTTCACACCCCTCATAAAACATGCAAATTATCAAAAACGTCATTCAAAAGACAATATTATTATAAACTCTCTTAAGAAGAAACCAAACTTTGTAAAAAAATCCTACAGTCAACAAACTAATTATATTAGAAGAATATTTCATCTCAACATATGTATATTGTTCATTTTACTCTCTCCATTAAGAGATTTCAAGAGATTGAAGAAACATATTTATGGCATTTTTCATCAATGGAGAGGGTAAAATGGACAATATACATATGTTGAGATGAAATATTCTTTTAATATAGTTAGTTTGTTGACTGTAGGGTTTTTACAAAGTTTGGTAACATCTTAAGAGAGTTTATAATAATATTGTATTTTGGATGGGTTTTTTTGATAATTTGTATGTTTTAAGAGAGGTGGAAACTAAATAACCCTAAAAGAAATGTTTTACAGTTAAAACTGAAATATTCACATATATGGCTCACAACAAAATTCTATATCGTCTAAATCCATAAGTTGAAACTCTAAAATCACCTATCTCTATTCATATACAATTCAAAACGCATCTGAGTATGGTAGAAAATAGCAAATCAATTGAGTAATTTTGTCAAAATATGATTTTTAAGGGTATAAATACAAAAATACCATTAAAATTTGATGAATAGAGATAAGTTATTATCCAATATAACCACAAGGACAATTATATATATATATATATATATATATATATATATAGAGAGAGAGAGAGAGAGAGAGAGAGAGAGAGAGATGGGGTGCGGCAGACTCACCGTGCACCCCATCGTGCGGCAAAGATGCTTGATCGTCATATCTGTGTATCAAGATCTGACGTTGTGCATTATTTCAAACATATGGAGGTGTAACCTGTTAACTAGGTAAACAAGTCAACATTAGGGCTGGTAAACAAGCCAATCTGCTCGGGCTCGGCTCAGTTAAAGCTCGCTCAAGCTCGTTCGTCTAGACAAACGAGCTGAACTTGAACAATTTTTAAAACTCAATTTATAAATGAGCCGAGCCCGAGACTAGACGAGCTCGTTTACTTAACAAAATAAAGGTAAGAGAGCTAAGCTCGAGCCCGAGCTTATGTTACATTCACATGTATAAGGTGCTATGATTTGTGAAATGTGACTTCTCAAATATTAAACAAGATTTTTTTTAACTAAACGAGTCCGAGCCGAGCCTTGGTTCAAGCTTTGGCAAGGTTTGTTTAATAAACGAGTCGAGCCGAGCTTCAACCGAACTTTTCACGAGCCCAAGGAGCCGAGCTTGAACACAAAATGAAGCTCGGTCCCGAGTCAAGCTAAGCCCGAGCCGAGTCTGATGCTAAACGAGCCGAGCCTGAGCAGGTCAAAGCTTGGCTCATTCGGCTCGTTTACCATCCCTAGTCAACATACATAACCCCCCTTTTTCACCCCCCTCAGCCTCTCTCTCCTCATTTTTTTCACCCCAGAACAGCTCCAACGAAAAGAAAAGAAGAAGAAGAAGAAGAAGATGAAGAAGGTGAAGGCCATCTACCGCGCCGATCTGGTCAGCCCTCGTGCTGCACCTCCTCCCGGGCCGGTCAACCACCTCTTCTCTCGCAACGATCAGCCCCGTCTCCCCCATCGATCAGCCCAAATCTGGTATTTCCTAACCTAAAATGCTTTAAATAGATTGTTTCTTAAGATCTACGGCTTGTTTTACAGGTTTATCTTCAAATCTAGCTTTCTTTTTCCATTTATTTGCAAATCCATGGTTTCTTTTCAGATATAGGGTTTCTCTTTTAAAAAACCTTGTATAAAAATGCATATTATGTTTTAACTCCACAACTTCATACGACTTTTTCTTTATTTGTCCCCATGCAAAAATTCATCTATTTGGGGCAAATGAATAATTAATATTATTAAACTACTCATATCTTAAATTAAGGAAACTCCATTGAAACCATTTTCATAACTAGGATATCGATTTTCTGACTAAGCTTATCTTCAAATGGGCGCATTGGTGTGATTAAGATTTTATAACAGTGGAGAAATCTTGGATCCTTCATAAAACATAAGGCTTTCATAGTGAAATATGTTTCAAAATTTGATATTTTATGGTTCTTTTGTAAGGTTCATCATATATCATAATTTGATGTTAACAAGGAAAAAATTGATGCCTTCTATTTGAACATCAATGTCATGTTATTTTACGCTATTATCATCAAGTATTGTCATGATTTTTTAATTTATCTTTGCAATGAATAAGAGTTAATTTAAATATAACTTTTTTTCTTATGCAAATGAAAACTGACGACGATGTAAGCTTTAGTTTTCTTGTGGTTTTTGTTTTATATAGGAGTGTTTGTCTCTAATAGAATAGATACATTATTTTTTTAATTTGTGTTACAGAAGAAACATATATTATTACAAAATGTCTTTTTTTTATAAAAAAGGATTTAC
Source organism: Acorus calamus (assembly GCA_030737845.1). Taxonomy (NCBI): domain Eukaryota; kingdom Viridiplantae; phylum Streptophyta; class Magnoliopsida; order Acorales; family Acoraceae; genus Acorus; species Acorus calamus. The sequence goes on along the minus strand of CM060874.1, from coordinate 29,141,855 downwards.
AGTGGATCAGTACAATGTTCCGATATTTGAAGCGTCAAAAACTTAAAATTGAGCGGAATAATCTGATTGAACGAAAAATAAATGTCACTGCGGTCTCCAAATATGTTGCTACACATATGTTTGATATTTTATCAAAATATACTCACCCAAACATTATACAAGTGCATGGAAGTAGACTTCGAAAACATATAATGATATTATAAATACATTCTAACACTTTTGTCCAATTATAATGTTTCTACATCCCTTGGTCTAATAAATGCTAATGAAAGGTATGTATGATTCCAGAAAAATCAACTTTTGCTACTAACTTTTGAGAATGACAGTTATTTTACAGTAAAATTGATTTTAATAGAATATTGTATGGCTTCAGGATTAACTTTAGTGAGAAATTTCTTTAGTGAGAAATTTCTTTAGGCTGAAGATCAACATAAATTTATTCCTGTCCTTCTCAATCAGATTTGGGAGATCCTGATTTTGGACAGGAAATCAACTATTCCAAAGCAGTTCCAAAGCTATACAACATTCTAGTACTGTTATTTATGCCAGTAAAATTATGTATCCCAAATAACCCAATTCCTAGTGTATGTCAAGGAGAGAGAGGTTGTAGTAGATTTGGGAGGTGTGTAGGGCTTAAGTGCGTGTCATGGAGAGAGGTTGTACAGTTGGGAGGTGTGTAGAGCTTCAGGGATAGATAGGTTGTAGAGTTTTTTTTTCCAGTAAGGAGATATGTTGTTGATAGATTATGAAGTTGAGGGATGAAGGTTTGGTTGAGGTTGTATCAAAAGAGATACATGTCAGGTAAAAAGAATACATGAGCCAATGAGTGTAGGATGATGTGCATATAATTATTTAACTCTATCTTATTTCAATCTTCTTCATTTTCTTGTAATTATTTCAGTCTAAAATTATATTAATACAATCAGGATAGTTTTAGTGTACGTTTCAAAAAATAATAATATAATTATTTATACAAATAAATTATTTTTAATAATATTTATTAATAAATTTTCATATAAAATTATATAATTTTAAAATTGATATAAGACAATAAAAAAGAATAATTAAAGTGCAAACCTCCGGAATCCTCCTCCAACCTTCCATGTGAAGCTTGGGTTGGAGAGCCACTGTGTCCTTTTAATCAAAGATCACGTTTTTAACCGGGATCGGATCACTCGGAAACATCAAATAACCAATAAATGGTTTACACGTCAACAAGAAACGGCACGTTAAATAAAAATCTCACGTCGGCAATAAACATAACTCCAAAGCACATCGAAATGAAATTTAACAATTGCATTAACATAATTAAATTATTAAAATCCACAAATCAGTCCCTCCAAATTAAGGCTCCGTTTGGAAACACAGATTGAAAAATAAATTTTGGAATAAAACTGATTTTTAAGATGATTTTAGATCTTGACCTTTTTGGGATGCTTTTTTTTTAATTTAGGAATCAATATTTGAAAGGGGTTTAGGCTCCGTTTGGCAGCCCGATTGGGTCGGATTCCGCTTTTTGAAAAGCTAAAATCCCAAAATCGTGCTGCCAAACGGGTCGGATTCCGGCGGAATCAAAAGTGGATTCCTTTTAATTTCTCTCTCGAAATCCGTTTTTTAAAAGCTCAAAAAGAACGCTTTTTGGTCGGAATCATTTTTTGAATTGAAAAGCAACTTTTTCTACCAAACATTAAACTCCTTCCAAATATTGATTCCGAATTAAAAAAAAGCATCCCAAAAAAATCAATGTCTAAAATCATCTTAAAAAGCAGATTTATTCCAAAATCTACTTTTCAATCTGTGTTTCCAAACGGAGCCTTAATGTTTGATAGAAAAAGTCGCTTTTCAATACAAAAAATCGATTCCGACCGAAAATCACAGTTCGAACTTTTTAAAACACGATTTCGAGAAAAATTAAAAGGAATTCAGCTTTTGATTCCGCCGGAATCCAACCCGTTTGGCTGCACGATTTTGGGATTTTAGCTTTTCAAAAAGCAAAATCGCCCAAATCGTGCATCCAAACGTACCCTAAGTAAAAGGAAAGGTCTTATTTGGATAAATGGGTCTTTTTTTTTTGGGATTTCAGATTACTTTTTATTATTCGGATAAATGGGTTTTGTAGTTCGGATAAATGTAAGTCAATATTGCAATTAATTTTTTATTTAATCATTTCATTTGTTTGTTATGAATTGACTGACTTGAATATTATTAATTAAATTTGATGGTCACTTTTTATGGTTTAATTTGATTTGTAATCACAATTGTATGAGTGTTGTTTAAAGCTCATATAGATTTATTTATTCAATTTTTTAAAATAAAACTATTTTTTATTAAATAAATGGTGCATTTTCAATAATAAAAATAAAATGTTACACTCAATGATTTTTATAATCTCAAATACAATCCGCTCTTATTTTTAATTTTTAAAAATTATATATCACACTTAAATATGCATTCAGTTCAGTGAATTAAATAATATCTTTTATATAATATGCATGTATATTTCATTAGAGTTGAGTGGAGTGGAAGAGTTAACCTTGTTTTTTATTAAATCTTTTTTTCACATTAACCCAACGACCTAATTCAATTTTTTTTTTTTACACCGTCTAGCGTAAATTTGTAGGGATTGATTTTTTATTTGTTTTCATAGAATGATTTTAATGCACTTGTTACATGTATCTCGCGTCCAGTTCGATTAAATTTGTAGGGACTGATTTGTGATTTATTTTCATGGAATGATTCTTATGTAATTTATTACATTTACTTTTGAAGTTGTTTGGGGTGGCATTCAATGTTGACGTGACGGTTTAAAGCCATATAGTGTGCTGGCGTGATCTTTTTGGAGATTTTATTTAACGTGCCGTTTGTCGTCGACGTGTAAACCGGTTATTTTGATGTCCAGTCTTTTCATATAAAAGTTCGCAGTGAATATGGTGATGGAACCGTGAATTGATGGGGCAACTTTAACCCACTGTGTACTTTTAATAATAATAATAAAGAATACAAGTCAAATCGTCACCTCAGTTGGCTTTGTAACAACCCCGTTTAGATTAAGACATAAACTATTTTATAGTTTATACTTATTCTAGAAGTTATTAATTTTATCAATTCAATAACATATTTTGAGTTTATTTATATTTTTAATCATTCTCATTATTAAATGTAATAATAAAGATTGTGATGTGTGATTGATAAAGGATAAGATGTGAATAAGGTGTAAAAAATTAATTAGATATGTAAGCTTCAATGATATATAAAAGGTGATGACAGGTGATTTGATGTGATAATATGTGATTTGATAGGTGAGTTTCCTTATTCCAATAGAAGAACAACATAATTTCATGGGTGGAATTGGAATACGAATACCAGCTTATTCTCTTTTTATTTCGCATAGCAACATCTTTTATTCTGTCTACCCAAACAAATGTTTTGCATATTCTTCTTCTATTCCATTAATATTCCGTTAGTCAAACGGCCACAGATTAAAAGCAACGCTGATGTGACTAGTTTTATCGGATCATTTGAGTAGTTTAGAAATTGTGATTGGTTTGACAATTAAATGATTAAAAGAAATTGGTTTTAAAAAAAATGCCCCGTGTATTTCTTGATTATAATAACAGAATGGATTATAATAACAGAAGTTGTTTAAGTTTTAAAATTCCTTTATTCATATATAACATTTTAATTTTATTATAATATATAAACTAGTTATACACTATTTGTCTATTTGAGCTAAAAATAATTTTGAAAAAATCATAATTTAAAAATTGATTCACTAAAGACTTTCTGGATTACAATATGCACTCATTTTTATTTTAGACAAAAATATTTTTAAATACATAATAAATAGCAATTACGTCCTCTTGTTACAATATAATTTTTCATTTTCATAGCTTTTAAAATTATTTTATAACTTATTTTAACAAACAGTTTTGTATTATTTATAACAGTTGAAGCAAATATGTCTTATAAATGATTATGCTTTTTTATTAGCTATTTGTTTATTTATTTATATTTATGAAAAGTGGTTTTAAAGAAAAGAATGATAAAAAATACATAATATTTACTTGTTTTTCACACCCAATTTTTCGTAGCATCCATTTATTCTCTTTACTTAAACAAATTTTTTTTATTCTTTTCTGTTCCCATTTATTGCCCTTTTTATTTCCTATAAAAAATATTGGCATTTCACTGCTCGACGTACATCATTAAATGATTTAAAGTTGTCCGTCAGATGAGACACCCTTTTTCTTTCTTTTCTCCCGCAATGAATGATACTTACGATTTTTAAAATTAATTCTATTTATACATTAATGAGGTTTCGCGGTTTAGCTTTTATTTTTGTTTCTCCATAAAGACAAACATTTACGAGAATCTCGTCCGAATATTTTCTCACAGTCGCAGTTGTGTAACTCTTGTACACTCTTTTTTTTTAGAAAAATCTAAATAACCCTTTTCAAATTGTTTTAAATCCATGTAAATTTAAATAATAATTGTATGAGTCATTATTAATGGAGATCATGTTATTTAGTTTTTTTTTAAAATTAAACTCCTTTGGATTTAAATACATATAAAATAAATTATGTACTAAAATATTGTAATAATATATTTTTATGTTAAATAAATATTTTGTTGCACGGGGATCACGGGGCCGGGGGATCATGGGGCCTCAAAGTGTGGTCATCCAGGGGGAAAGAATTATTGTTATCACGTAGTTTCAGGGATTTTCATCGGTGGGGATGGCGGTTCGGTAGATACCCCGTTTACTTGAAATCACATTTACCCTGTGTTCTCTTTATTTTACTTTGACATAATGTTTTCATTTTCATGTATTTCTTTACATTCTCACATCCAATTCAGAGTTGTAATCATTATTCTAGCAATACAAGTTTGATAACAATATCTATTTTTATTTTAAAAAATGTTAAATAAATATTTTTTTATAATATATATTTTAATAATGTATAAAATAATTAATTTTTAGTATTATATATTACTATAATAACATTATAATAACTTTTTTAAATAAATATTTTTTGTATTATCTGCGGACCAGACTCATTGAAATTATTCAGTCGTAAATGTTTGTCGAAGGAAAAAAACAAAAATAAAAGCTAAATCGTGAAACACCATTCATTGTATTGCTTTTTGTACTTGTGAGCCGAACAGATGCCATGTGATTTATTGACACAATTAATTATCACATGGCGTGGATTTAGATGAATGTAGTAAGGTTACATGCGATGCACATTATTGTTCATCTGATCTCACTGTGTATTAAAGATCTATTAGTTGTTATCAGAATGAGCGCAGCCATACTCATATCTCTCTGTATCAATTTAAAGTGATATATATCTTTAATAATATATATATATATAATTTTTTAATATTTTGTAAAATTATTTAATTAAAAATAAATGATATTCTTTGGAGGTTTTGTTATATTTTTTTAAATTATGCAGTTAATTATATTTAAAAAAAAATTTGATGTGTTTGCATAATATCACAAGGGAATGTTATTTTCGTCCATGGCATTCACGTTACATACGCATCATCACTCCTCTATGCATCCTAATCTACACAAACACAGTGAAAGTAAATCTCAACCGTCAAAATCGTCCACGTCATCGATCCGCTGATGAGAATCTGATTGGTGAAATCGTTACACAAGCGGACAAAATCAAACATCTATTTTTGGGGGTTTCGTCTTCCTCTTGAGTGTCCACACAGAGCAGATTCATTTTAGGGGGGTTTCGTATTCCACACTTCGTCTCTCTCTCTCTAGCATTAGTATTTGGTGAAATTTGAAGTCCACAATTGTTTTTCATGTTATATCTAGAATTTTAAACCATTGTTAGTTTTGGGCTGTTTATTCAAAAATATTTGATACGATTCATTGCGTTCTATAGATTTAGTTCTCTTGTGGGTTTGCATAATATTATCATGGTCTCCCAATTTTTTACTCATTTATTTGAAAGATTAGAAAGCTTCCTCAAACAATTTCTTATCGTTTAATAGTGTTTTTATTTCTCTATTTTCTCTCACCGATGGTGGCCTCAAAAAAAAAAAAAAGAGAACTCAAGCAGTGTATAGTTAGATAATCTTATCCTAGAATTAGAAGACAAGATCACAAGAAACAGCTTTGTAGCAAATTTGGACTATTTCCTCAAAATGTTTTTTTTTGTATGTTTTATATTTTATTTCTTTTTCTCTATTTATTTTATCAGTTTTTATTTTGTTTTTTTTTAATTTTCTAAGTGATGAAAATAAATAATATTTTCTAAGTGAATTAGGCAAAAATTTTGAGAGTTGTTGTTACTTGTTAATGTTGTTATATTGTTAAAAACTTGGGTTTGTACGGTGAAATGAAATATCCCTAGTGGTCATAGCACAACGATTTAAGGCTTATCTGGTTAAAGATGAGGTATTATGTTCGAGTTTTGACGTTGACTTACTCACCTGTTTGTTGGTGATTATTCAAAAAAATTTCTGTGGGACCGGAGCAAACAGGCGGAGGTAGCTTTCTCAGCTCGATCGTAAGTTCAGCCACGAAAAGTTCCTCCGATATAAAAAAAAAAAAAGTATGCATCAAAATGTAATATATTTTTATGGTTCTTTGTAAGTTCATCTTAATTTGATGTTAAGAAGTAAAAGATTGATGTATTAGGGTCTATTGGAAAATTAATTTCATTTTGTTTAAATTTTTCATTTATCTCGGTGATGAATAAGAGTTTTGATATAAATGTTTTTTTTCTTATGCATGATGAAAACTGACATCAAAGATGTGATTTCTGTTTTGTTTGTGGTTTTTGTCTTGTACATTGGTGTTATGTCTCCTAATAGAATAAATAGATTAGTTTTTTAATTTTTGTTATATGAGTGACTTATATTATTATAAAATGTCTGTCTTTGTAAAGAAGATTGTAAAAGCAGCGGATCAATACAATGTTGCGATATTTAAAGCGATTGAAAAACTTTAAATTGAGTGAGATAATACGGTTGAACAAAAAATGCATTTCCTTGCTGTATCAAAAAATGTTCCCACACATGACTTACATTTTTTCAAAATGTACTCACCCAAACATTATCTCAATGCATTTGATGTGGATTTTGAAAACCTATATAATGATATTTAATACATTATAACACCTTGGTTCAATAAAAAAAGGTTTTTACACCTCCTCTGATCCTCTTTTATTTATTAGACCATGAGGTGTAGAAACATTGTCATTAGACAAAAGTGTGAATGTATTTATAATATAATTATATGTTTTCGAATTCTTTATCGCATGTAACGGTATAATGTTTGGGTAGGTACACTTAGGGTGCGTTTGGTTGTGCGATTGCAAAACTGATTCCGCAGGAATCTGCGATTGCAAACCTGATTCTGCAGGAAGCTCAGTTTCTCAGCTTTTTGAAATCGCAACTTTTGAGCACTATTTGCCTGCAATCGCTGGATTTAAAACTGCGATTATAAAACCGTTTGGTTGCGCGATTGCAAACGCAGCTTCCTGTAATCGCAATCGCAGTGCAATCGCGCAACCAAACGCACCCTTAGACAAAATGTCAAACATGTGTAGCAACACCTTTCGAGACCACAAAATAACATTTAATTTTTGTTCAATTGTATAATTTCGCTCAATTTTAAGTTTTCAGTTGCTTCATATATTGTAACATTGTATTAATCCGTTATGGTAAATCTTCTTTACAGAGAAAAATACATTTTTGTAATAATATTCTATTAGAGACTAACTGTTCTTATATAAAACAAAAACCACAAAGAAAACCCAAGCTTATATCATCGTCAGTCAGTTTTCATTTGCATAAGTAAATAAAATTACATTTAAATCAACTCTTATTCATCATGGGAATAAATTAAAAAATTTTGACAATACTTGATAATAATAGTGTAAAACAACATGGCATTAATGTTTCAATGGACCCTCAAATCAGAAGGCATCAATTTTTCCTTCTTAATATTAAATTAAGATGAACCTCACAGAAAAAACATAAAGATATCACATTTTGAAACATATTTCATTATGAAAGCCTTACGTTTTTAACAAGATAACAACATTAATAAGTAACGACAGCCACAAATTTAACCTAAAGAAATAGAAAACTTTACATGTTTTGAACAGTATGGCAAAGCATCCTAACTGACCAATTTTGTTTAATTTTGCTCTTCAATCTTAGAAGTATTACTTTAAACCTATGTGGCACGAACAGACACGAAACATGGCGCGATTAATGATTTGGCGCCTCTAAACTTCAGCCAATTATCCAAACTAAATGATTTATTTTTCATCACTTGGAAAATAAAAATAAAAACCTTTGAGCACTCATAAAACAAATAGAGAAGAAGAAACAAAATAAAACATAGGGAAAATAAAAACATGTTGAACAAAAAACCAGTAACACATATACTCTATGGGTATCACATTCATATGCAAGTCACATGCCGTATTTAAACACTGACAATGATCATAAAATGAATAATGGATGACATAAAATTTCACAAGCAACACCAAACTACCATATCAGATGTAATAATACATATTATTTCATGCATTCAGTGACTAGTAAATATATGTAAGAAACCCCTTGCACAGGCTCGCTAGCACGTCCATAAATCCGAGCCATCCCCTTCACTTCTCTCTCACTCTCTCTCTGAGACATTAATACAAGCATTCACAGTCCAAAAATGAACCTAGCAAATATATATTGCAAAAATGAACCAATACATTTAAACTGTATGGAAAATTTAACTGTACGGGGTGTAATTGTATGTTTATGAATTTTAAAAGGTGTTTTTGCAGGTTTCAAAAATCTCACGGGTCCAAATACATTTTACCTTTTAAGTTTTTGTTGCATATAACGTATCTCAACAACCTTGAATGAACCCACAAAAAAAAAAAACAACCTTGAATGAACTAAGGATGGCAATGGGGCGGGTTGAAACGGGTTTGATTAATCTCAATCCCAAACCCGCTAATAAAATTTTATTTCAAACCCGTGACAGATTTTATTATTTCGTCACAAACTCGCGATGAGTTTTATTATGCCATCCCAAACCCGCCCCAACGGGTTTTTAAAGAACCCAAACTCGTTTCATCACATCCTATTTAGAAGGGTACGAATTTAAAAATCCCAAATTTTCAAATATTTTTATTTTATTCTTTCTTATATTAAAGATTAAATAATTATTTTTATTCGTTATGTTATATAATATTAATTAATGCATGCTTAAATATTTTATAAATAATAATAATATATGATATGCTAGTTTAATTTATCTATCATATTATTTGGAATGATATAAATGATTTAAACAGTGTATAACAGGGCGGAGCGGGTTTTGCATTTGAATCCCAAACCCGTCCTGTACCTTCATCGGGTTGGGATAGGTTGGGTTCGGGTTTGGCATTTGGAGAACCAAACCCATCTCAATAGGGTCTGGTCGGGACGGATTTCCCGTATATCCTGTCCCACTACCATCCCTAGAATGAACCCACCAAAAAACATAACCTTGAATGAAAGCTTTATAATGCCTTGTTTGGCTACAGGTATAAAGAGATAATAAAGGGGAATAGGGTGGTATAACTCAAAATATGTTGTTTGGTTGGGTGGTATAACTTGGAATCTGGATGCCAGAATAACGAGGAATAGCCATACCAACCAGCCCCCAAAATAAGAAAAACTAATGGAGAGATGTAAGTCAACAGTAACCAAGCTCTCCCCTGGCCCCTATCTGTGTCTGCGCGAAATGCGAAAAGAAAAACCTGTGCTCACCGTCTTCTTCAACTTTCTTGTTTTTTTTGAAAAGATACTTCAACCTTCCTTTATACCAGGGATTCATTAAACCTTGATGACTATATGTAATGTCATGTGAACAAATGGAAGAGATGCCAATTTCACAAATTCAAAATGTCCATATTGACGGAGCACCCAAACCGTGTAAGTATTTTTAATATCACAAAATTTTCATTGAAAAAATTATCAATCCAATTTTTTACCACGTTAGAAATCCAGTGAAATATATACCTCGTTAGATATTATATATACATCATTAATATTTTCTGACACTTACTAAAATGGGTCCATTTAATTCGAAATAGAGCAATATGCACTTTTTATTAAAGTATATACCTCAATAGATGATGTTTACTCTTAAAAAAAAATAAAAACATGTGATATTTGAGTTTTAATTAGTGAACGCGACTGAGTCTAACATTTTCCATAAAAAAAACCTTTGGCTTTGGGCAACGGAGGTGAGACTAATTAGTAATTGGGAGCGGCATTTAGTAGGCTCGACAGGACATGAAATAGATCCCTCTTCTATTCTTGCTTAGGAGGCCTTTCATTATATTTTTCTTTCTTATTTTCTCTTTTTTTGTTTGCATTTTAACTGTGTAACTTCTATTGGAATGAAATCGATGTAGCATTTGTCAGCCATTTCCTATAAAAATTTTTTGACAATCTATCATTTTTTTAATAGAAAGTTCTATAAAATAACAAAATGATTATTTCTAAGAAAATTTCTTATACCCTATTAAATATAAAATATGCATGCAGTGTTTTTAAAAAATCATATTACCGTAAAAAAAATCTTTGAAAAGTTAGAATAAAAATCAAAGAAAGACGGAGCTTTTCTCACAATCTCCTGGTAATCATTTCAACTCCGCCTAATAGTACATTTTCTCTATAAAATAAAAGTGAAATATTCAAGAAAAGCCATGCAAACTGTCCAAATTCCATATGACCCCCTTATTTTTCCTTAAATCTATGTAACCTCTTGAATACACCTATATAAATCCGATTAACCCCTTGATGAGTTTAACTTCCGTTGACATATGAGAAATAATTTGTAAATATTCCATTCGGTCAACCCTGACAGAAATATAGCATACAAAAATCCATTTACAATATACTAAAAATGTAAAAAACTCTCTATAATTGATGATTTTATCATCTGAATAGATTATAAAACTCTATATGTAGTGATAAAATTATAAAATCATTACTTATATAAGATTTTTTATATTTTTAATATTTTATAGGAGTTTAGAATGTGAGTTAAGAAGGTCAGTTTTGATAATCTCGAGCCTGAGAGCGTCAGATTCATGGTCAGGGAGATTCTGATTCTGCGGCGTGGTGAAGTTGGAGGGCCTGGTGATGTCTCGGAAGTCGTGCAGCCTTTACTTGTTTTTTGAGTATATAGAGCATGATCTCGCTGGGCTCGCCACCAATTACAAGTGACGTAATGACATCTCTCTTTCAAAAAAAATTATTATTATTTTAATTAAATATGGATTGAATGATGACAATGACAAGTGGTTATATTTTTATTTTTTATTTTGAATTTGAAATCATAATTTTTTAATTTTTTTGTGGTTAGTAAAATAATATTTTTTATTTGTTTTTAGTATTGTATTTGGGGTTCGATGTGATTGTGGGGGTTTATATATATGTATTTTAATGACTCATACCACGTGGAAGTGCTTACGTGGATGATCCTTCAAAACAAAACAAAACAAAACAAAATTAAAGAACAAAACAAAATTGAAAACCAGAACAAAATTGAAGAACACAAACCTCTTTGGACATTAGCATTGCGGGGATGATCCTTCAAAGCAAGAAGAACCACATTCAATAATCACCTGCCAAAGAAAAACAAATCCATTTCAAAATGAATAAAAAAACAAACAATAATGAAGTCACTCTGCTTATCTGTTAAAAACATGCCAATAATGAAGTCTTCAACAATGGGTGACTATTTTAAGATCCGTCCATTCAAGCAAAAGTGACGAAAAGATCACTGTCGAACAAAACAAAACAAAATTGAAGAACACAAACCTGTTTGGACACTAGCGTCACGGGGATGATCCTTCAAAACAAGAAGAACCCATTCAATAATCACCCAAAGAAAAACAAATTCATTACAAAATGAATAAAAAAATCAAACAATAATGAAGTCACTCTGGTCACCTTCATGGGTCCTATTCTTATTTGTCATGTGAATGATTTTAACATATAAGTCACATCAACATCTCACAAAACTTTTGTTCTGTAGGGAGATGCTGCCTATGAAGGTAAAGCAGGACCAATAAAGTACTGAATACAAGAAAGTTACACTTGAGATTGACACAACACGAATTGTTATTTATTTATTACAATTATTCATCTATTGTTTATGTGAATGATTGTACATGCAGGTCAATAAAATAGGGGTCGGAGATAACCGCTCCCAACCATGAACCATTTACCTATGCCGTTTAACTAATGAAGGATTAAAAAAAAGCATCATATAAATCAACTCAAAACATTTAAAATCAAAGTTCCAACTAAATCACTCGGATGACAGAACAAATAAAACTCTGATCATCATCATGAGATCTTTCACTGGTTTTTACAAGGCTAAATTAAATAGACAATACACATTGGTTCACATTGTATCATTTTAAAGTCAGTTACAGTGAATGAATAAATTTAACTGATTAGTCAAGGACATATATACGAGATGCAATGTCCTGAACCAGCCAGTCAAACCCCTTGAGCAATCCTTCTCCTGTGTAGGCGCTGCACCCGACGATTTCCCAATGCCTGGTCTTGTCCATAGCATCTAAATTTAATACCTACAAAGTAACTTCAATTAAACCCAAGAAACAATACTACCCATAATGGAAGATCAACGTCTTATTAATTTCAAACCGGTGTTGACGAAGATTACAAATGAGCATGCAGAACTAGGGGTTTTGAAAAGAAAGGCAGGACCTGTAAAAAAACTTCAGCATAAAGAGGCAATGCACATTGAAATAATAGAAAGATGTTACCAGTTGGTCAAACATGAATTTTTCATTTCGATGGACATTATCCCAAAGGTAAAGGTTTAAAAAGGAAAAACAGACTGGTTGAGATTTGAGAACAACTTCATCAATTAGATGATGGTAAATGCATTTTATTACAGAACTACAAGTGAATCCAAGGCTGTGTGGTTTTCAGTAAATTAGGCCAATCACCTTTCACATGGACATACTTTTCCAAGGAAAATTACATTCGCATAATATGTTTCTAAAGTTTAATCAAACATGAAGCACATCTACTTTGTAAGAGAGAAAAAGAGGGGGAGAGGGAAAGAGAGAGATCAGGAAGGGAGATGCTGGGCAGGGCACAGGCGGTTGGAGGAGGCCAGGGGAGCAGAGGATGCCGAGGAAGGTGCGGGTGGACGAGTCTGGAGGGGGGGGGGGGGCGTGGATGAAGGGTGGGTTTAGTGGGTGAGATAGAATGCATACATATGGAGAGGGGTTAAAGTTCCCAGAAAATGGGTGTGGTGGGGTCAAAGTCAAGGTGGGGACCACTTAAACAAGGGTGTGTCTCCGTTGCCAAAGGACTATTTATCCGTAGAAAAGAAAATTGTTTATCAATATAAAGTTTGTCCTTAGAAAAGGAAAATGTATATTGATTTTTATAATGTTTGACCAAAATGTTACTTGCGCACTCTGTGGGTTGGAGGTAACAAGAGATCATCTCTTCTTTTGGTGCTCTTTTAGTGCGAAGATAAAGGACAAGGTGGGAGTGGCCCTCGAGCCCTACTGCTCTTTCTTAGTGTTCAACGAAATGTGGCGCTGATTTCGAAAGACACACAAAAGAGGTGATCGAAGTAACCTCACCAAATACCAATGGTTAGTCCCGCATGCAATGTGTGAGTATTTGGTTAAATCGGAACAAATTCATCTTTCAACAAAAGAGATTTCATTTGGAAAACACTTGGGCAAAGATTTCTTCCAATCTAAAGATAGGGTTAAGATGATATTACGAGTGGATACACCTTCATCATGGGCATTTATTGGTTTGTAGGGTGACATCCCGGGTTATCTCATTGGGATTTCCTTCCCAATGTTTGCCTATTCTCTCTTTCTTTTGCCTCTCTTTTCTAATTTTGTACGGAGATCCTCGTCTCCTATTTAGAAACTTCTTATTATAGGCATTTATTGATTCACAGGGTGATATCCAGGGTTTTCCCATTGGGATTTCCCTCCTAATGTTGGCCCATTCTCTGTTTCTTTAACTTCACTTTTCTAGTTTTACACAGAGGCCTTCATCTCCTTCTCTTCGGGAACTTCTTTTTCAATAAGACCGCTTTCTTAAAAAAAAGATTGATCAAAGATGAAAATATAATAACATTAGTGGAAATGGAAGCATATGTGGGTTTTTCTCATTTGCTGAAGACTAGAGTAGGATGATTGTGGGGATGATAAGAATACAAGATCGGAAATCGATTTGGCTGGAGCATATTATGGAAATTGAATTGGAAGGAGGCGGATGGAACACTTTCCACAATTTTGGGTATGTTACATTTCTTGTGGACATAAAATAATAGATCACCAGCAAAAAGATGAGCTTTTATTAGACAACACCAAGAATTCACACATACCCTAAGAACTATGGGCAAGAGACATTCACTCATACAAGTCCTGAACACCAAGGCTTGATGATTTCTTGCTCAAAACCTTCAAACTCAAACTTTAAAAATATCTAGGAATATGTTTAGTCAGGTTTCAACATCTCTTATTCTTGATGTCTTGATTGAAGCAATATATTTCCATATCCAACACCACATAGTTCTGAAATATTAATCCTACAAAAAATAAGCAACCTGACAATCCAGTTTATATTAAAACAAATTAAAAAACCAACCATTGAACTAAAAAAGGGATTAGCAATTGGGAAAAACAATCATACAAATCAACTTGTGTTGAAGCTCAAAGTTCCAATTAAATCACTCAGAAGACAGAATAAATGAATGTTGGTGCTTCATCATCATAACAAGATCTTTCACTGTTTTGAGTGGGAAGTTTAAATAGATTAGTCTAAATCCCATAATGTAATCATAATCAGCCATTACTTCCAAAGAAAAAAAAGGTATTTTTAATGAAGCCAGTGAACACAGGATTTTATTTTATTTTGTTTTATTTATTATATTTTTATTATTTTTTTGGAAAAGAACTCACAATTTTATTCCTGTTAGTGTCAAACAAATTCTATATAAGTTCAGTTTATAGATCATCAAACAAGCGCAAGAATCTATAGTTTATGCCAAGCATAAATTCAAAAACCACAAACTCATAATCGCATACCACACAAACAATAAAAAATTGAAGAACACTGCTTTGCTCCAAAAAGAAAAACAAATATTTAGAAAACCCACAAACTACAAGATGGCACAAGGAGATTAACTTACTTTTGCTATTTCCACTGGTTTAAGAGCACCTTGTATATCCTGCTTATTCGCAAAGATCAGAAGAGACGCCCCTGACAATCTCTGCAAAAGAAAAATGTAAACAAGTGAAGCCTGTTCAGTTCAGAAGTTTGATCAACACCAAAAAATATATTATTCCACATCACATCAACTGCCACTAAAAAAAAATGTCATAATTTTCACTAACCCTCCATGAGCCTCTAACAATCAACTCAAGCAGATGTTTCCAAAAGCTGGAAAAAGTACACAAATTCCTTCATTGAGGACACAAATCTCAATTCATTTTGAACACATCAATAGTTTTCGGATCACCAGTTCCAGCCCAACAACTAAACCTTGCAACTTTATCATACAAACAACAGTACTATTTACAACAACAAGTGCAAAAAAAAAGTTCTGATTTTTAGCCACCACAGCAACCAATATTTCACATATCAACCATCAAAACAATGTAAAGCACGACAATTGAAACAACTCCCCCCCCCCTCTCTCTCTGACACATCGATAGTCTCTGATCACCAGTTACAATTATCATACAACAGTATCATTGACATCCATCAGAGCAAACAAAATTTTAATCTTTACCCATCACAACAATCAATAATTCACAGTTCAATCATTGAAAGAATGCAAAACAGATCAATCAAAACAAGACCCACCTCTTCTTTCAAGAGATTGTGAAGCTCGGACCGGCAATCCTCCAGCCTGCGAACATCGGAACTATCAACAACCCATACAAGCCCATCGGTCTGCTCGAAGTAGTTCCTCCAGTAAGACCTGATGGTCTTCTGCCCTCCCACATCCCATATATTCAATGTATACCTACACAATCCAAAAACAGATTCAATCCCAACCGTTCTTCTGAGAGAATCACCAACAAAGGCAGTACCTTTGGTAATGGAGGGTCTTAATGTTGAAACCCAATGTGGGGCTGATGACGCTCGTGTCCTCCCCATTCAGTCTCAGCACGATTGTTGTCTTGCCCGAGTTGTCCAATCCCCTGTTTTTATTTTATTTTTTTCAGTGAAACAACACAAAATGGTTGGTCGATTTTGGTTAAATTGAAGGCATCGAAGAAGATAACATGAGAGATGATGCGTACACCATTAGAATTCTCATCTCCTTTTCCTTCCTTTTGATCTTCCTGATTATACTGAGGAGCCCCATTTTTTTTCTTCTTTTTTTTTAGGTGTGGAAGATTTAGCCCTGGAGGGGTGGAGATCTTTATCAGCAGGAAACAAATTGTAGAGGATGCTGTCAAATATGGGTTTTTTTAGGGTGTTGGCTAAATTTGGGTATGGATTTTTAAGTAAAAATTGATGTAATTTCTTGTAGGTGCCTGGTATTTGTAAATGGGGAAAAATTGACGTAACTCACTGGAAAGTTAGCAAAATCGGTTTTAGTCCATATAAATTTGAAAAATCGTCTCAGGTCATTAGAAAATATGTATGGTTAACGGGTTCAGAACCTCTAACGCCGTCTCATCTAAGTGCATCGATCATCCACCATCCATCGCGTAACTCTTCATGTTGCATGTGATGAACCACATGATATTATCGCTCGGGTGGGGCATCAACACAAACAAAATATTGCATAGATTGATGGCCAAACAAAGTCCAAAACATCTGAATCACAAATCATAAAAAAAAATTTAAAAAATAATAATTCAAACATTGATTTCATTGTCTTCACAAAATACCTTGAACATCCGAGAATTAAATTATTATGATATTTGTGACTATTCTTGTATAAATAAAGATAAAATGATTCTTTATTTGGTTAAGTTTTGAATTATTCTCGTTTAGAAATGCAGTAAAAAAGTTTTTGTTGTTTTTATAAAATGTGAATAGCGTGTGGATAAGGATTTATAAAAGGTGAAAAAATGATGAAGTTGATTTATGAGAGATGATGACAATTGATTTAACAGTGAACTTACATAGATTCTGAACATAAATTGATGGGAGATTACACTTTCTCAAAATGTAGATTATAAAAAAAATTCCATGTAACATAACACATTCTCTCACACTTAACAATATAAATTTATATCCACAACCTCAATAAAAGAACATAATAAAAAGAAGAAAAAAAATTTAATATAAGGTTGAAGATCTACAAGAATACCATGTCATGGGATACAAAAAGTACAATACATCATTCTTGGTTTATATTTTGTTACATGCGAAAGACTAACACCACCAAATCGGATTGGTGGTTGAATGTTTTGCTAAGAAATCCCGGGCTTCACCAATTGAATAAACCACAATGTAGAGTGATGCACTAAACATTCATAGGCCAGAGTGCCAGACAAAGAATCAAGATTTTGAAATTCACTACCTATGTCATAATTTTGAATTTTTTTTCTAATAAATTGCAGTTAAACCACATGAAATTCTACACAAAACAGAGACCATGATCATAAAGATAAGCTCTTATCTAGACAAATCCAAAAAATTCAATGGAGAAGAAAATCACATGCAAAAAAGCAGATAAATCATAATGTGTTACATAACATGTAAACAGATTGTTTACATGTAAACAGGCGGAGGTAGCCTTCCCAGCTCGACCGTAAGGTTAGCCACGGGGGGTCCCTTCGATAGCAAAAAAAAAAAAAAACATGTAAACAGATCGTTTCACTCAAAAAGAAAAAAACATGTAAACAGATCATAATTCCAATTGTAGCCCACATCGACAACGTGGACTAGCGGATCTACAAATCTCCACTGCCCCATTACATTCAGCAAACCATCACTTCCTCAGCAACCCAAAATTCAATATCAAACCCATCGTTCATGCATCTTACCTCCAATAAAGAACCAATTCTTCAAAACAAAAAAAAAAGACCCCACACACACAAAAAATTGAAAGCCAATTCTTCAATAACGGAATTGAAACTCAGAACCTCAAATAAGCCCATGTCAATTTTATATATTGATAAGAGTCCAAAAACAAAGATTTTGAAGAACCTAATAAAGAAATGAAAACTCACCAACAAAATCAACTCTCCTCGACAAGGGATCGTCGACGGCGGTGATGGCTTTAGAGAGGGGGAGGGAGAGAGGAAGGGGTGACGGTGGGTGGCTTAGGAGAGGAGATCGTCGGACATGGAGGCGGCTAGGGTTTCGGTGAGGAACAGGGAGACGGCGAGGGAATCGTCGGTGGTGGCGGTGGGGGTTTCGATGAGGTAGAAAGAGACGGCCAGGGTTCGTTCGAAAAAAAATTTGTTTGTTGAAATGAGGCAGGAGAGAGAAGTCATGTAATCCCCACCGTCCAGATGAGATCGGACGGTGGTAATCTTCTTTCAAAAACATAAACGCTTTGATCTGAAACTATCACACACACCCAAGGGGTTTTTTTTTTCGTGTATACCATTCAAGAAACATCTTATTTATTTGTATATTTTAATGACATTAATAGACATAATCTATTAAAAAGAAATATGAGTTTCTTTATGCCTTATTTATTTTAATGACATAAATAGCCTTATTTTCTGTATACCATTCAAAAAAACATCTTATTTATTTGTATAATCTAATAAAATAAGGCATGATGGGATTTATTGATTTTACATTAAAAAATTTCGATTTTTATAAGTTTTAAGAGAGTTATATCGATTTTTTCACAATTCGAGTGACAAATGAACTTATTAACATAAATGATAATATATTATTTGTAATGGTAAAAAATACATACACATATCATTAATAAAAAATTAAGAGCATGAGTGTGTAAAATGAAAAGTAAAGCATTTTATTAGTTATAAGTTATAACTTTAAACTTTTTAAAGTTGTTTTTAGCTTAAGTAAGCTTTAATAGGTTTAAACAAACATGCAACTATTATTTTTTTAGAGAAAAATCCAAACAACCCCCCTTGTAAAATTGCTTGAATTTCATATACCCTCTTGGTTTTTTCTAATGTTCATGTAACTAGCTGAAAACACATATATAACTACTCTAAATAGTTTTTTGAGTTAAATTTTCGTTGATAGATTATGATTATACAGTGAACATTTTATCTGGTTTACCCTTATTGAAAACATAATATATCCACACCCCCTGCAATGTGTCAACTATATGAAAAATCATTTGTTAATTACGATTTTACTACTCTGGATAGAGTTTTACAATCTATAATATATGAAAGATTTTTTGCATTTTTAACAAATTATAAATAAGTTTTGGTATAATGTATTTTCAATTAGGATTAATAAAACAGAATATTATTTGAATATTCTTATTACATATGTGTTTTCAAGAAGTTATATGAATTTTAAAAAAAGTAAGAGGTTATATGGATTTAATATAGTTTTACACATGATTATTTGAATTGTTTTTCTTCTTTTTTTTAAGCTGAAGTTATAATCTCCTGTTTTAATAAGCTTTAACAAATATGTAATGTATAAATATATTTTAAACCGTAAAAATAAGTGTAACATATAAATGTAACTTTTATATTAATCGAGTCCATACATCCAAAAACCCATCCCGAGGTTGATGGGATCGTTACCCATCCCCGAATCCCGATATCTAAGCCCACCGTATCGGTCTTTCACGTTTCGTTTCCTCCGCTACCAACTCCAAAACGGGGAGAGGTGTCTTTTATTTTCTGCAGACACTCGCGATACTTCCTCGAAAACACACTGGAAGATTAATCTGCAACGTCAATGGACATGGAAGACGACGACGAGTTCGGCGACCTCTACACGGATGTCCTCCCCCCCATCTCCTCCGCCCCTCCTCCTCCGCCTCCTCTGCCCCTCATCAACTCTTCCGCCGCTGCCAAACCTCCTCGCCCCTCCGTCGCAGAGGACGTCGACGACGATTACAAAATCCTCTTCGGCGCACCCCCTCACCGAGCTTCCTCCGCTGTTGACGTTGACGGTGGTGATTCCGGCGGCGGCGGCGGGGACGACGGGGTTTTCGGGGAAGGAATAAAGACGGGGACTTTGGAGGACGAGGGGGCTAGGGTTTCGGTGGTGTCTCCCCGTCTCGGCCGTGGCGGAGGGGAAATCGGGGTTTTGGAAGACGGAGGAGGAGATGAAGAGGAGACAATCATCCCTGGCCTCTCAAGGTCCCCGCTTGGGGCCGCGGATGAGTCTGATGTGAACGCGGCCGTGGCAGGAGCGGGTGATTTGGAGAGCGACGATAGTGAGGACGATATGCAGATCGTTCTGAACGAGACCCGTGGCCCGATTGGACTGGGGTTGGAGAAGAAAGGACGGATAGGGGGGAGTGATGATGATGAGGATGACGACGACGAGGATGAGGAGGACCTGGTTATTGTGGCGGATGGTGGCGATCAGCACCATATGCCGATGATGAATGAGCAGGAGTGGGGGGAGGAGGTGGCGCAGCAGCCAGGAATGGATGGTGAGAGGAAGGATGGGGTGGAGGCAACGAAAGTGAATGGGGCAATCGGGGTCGGTGTGAGGAGTGGTGGTCACGGGTATCATCCGCTTCATATGCAGTATAAGGTTATTGAATTCTGAATAGATTATTGGTTCTTTAGATATTGGTTGCAACATAATTGGTGGGAATTGGGTTTTGTGATATGTGGGAGGGGTATGTGATGAAGTTTGTGATTTTGGTTACATATGCATATATTGTTTTTGCTCAAAGAATGTTTGGTTTCATCTGATTTTTTTGTGAGTAGTCCTTTTTTCTTTACTTGGTTTATATGCGTAGGGGTTTGATGAACTTTAAATAGGTTTGTTTGTAGTTGAAGGAGATTGTTTTGGAGAAGGTGAAGAATTGACTTTAAGCAAGGATAGGTATTCTGAGGTCTGGGGAGTAACAAATTTGCAGTGGAAGAATGGCATTGCACACATATAGATTGCCATGTAAATTGCTATATGTATTTCATCAAAAGTTTTATACAGAAATGATTCCTTGGTTAAATTTAATGTTTACTTGGTAGAAAGTTGTGTAACTGCACTTATTTCTTTGCCTTTGCCCTTTCCTTAATTTTGCATACCGTTCTTTTCTTTCTCTGGAAACACCCTGTGATGACTTGGTGTTGATATTTTTTGTTGCACGCAGTATGTGCGACCTGTTCTAGCAGCTGCACCTGGCAGTGCTACTACTGATGCAGGAGGTGCTCCTGGACAGGTCTGTCCTCCTGCAGTGGGCTTTGTTCCTGGTCGTGGGAGAGGTGATTGGAGACCCATGGGTCCCAAGAACATCCCTTACATGCAGAAAAATTTTCATTCAGGATATGGAGCTCCTACTTGGGGAAATAATTCTTCCGGGCGTGCATTTGGTGGTGGAATGGACTTTACTCTTCCCTCTCACAAGTAAGTTGGGGGTTCTAAATTAATCTGATGAATATTTAACTTCTTATGTACATGTATTCTTTGTGACCATGTCCACATAATTGGTTTTTATATGTAATTATCTATATTGTCAAATTAATGTGGAAAAATTATGTATTAGAGTCTAGCTATGAAGCACGATCACGGACATGGGACACAGGAACACGGTGACACAGACACGACGACAGAGCAATTTTTGAAAAAATAGAACACGGATACGGCTAGGACACAGCAACAAATAAATCAATATAATAAATATATATTGTATATCCATATGAAGTTAAATGTTTTTCATACACCACCATATTTTAAATGGGTTGGTAACTTGTGAGCTGTTTTAAATGGGTTTGGGTCAATGTTCTAAAAAGCTCCATGTTATATCTACAAAAAGCTAATGTATTTTAGTATATAATTCATTTCATATAATAGCATGCACTTTAAAAGATGAACCCATGATTTTTAAAAAATCATGGGCTGTAAAACGGGCTGCAAATGGGGCTGTGTATATCTTTTTCCACAAAACATGATATACAAACTTTTAAATATTCCATGTTATATATATATGGGGTGCAAAAAAATAAACATGACAATTTATTCCACCCTAAAAAAAAAGGATAAATATAAAATTATAAAAAAAAGAAACACAACATATTTAAATCCCATTTCAAGTCCGCCTCCCATCTCTCTTCCCCCCCCCCCCTCTCCCTTGTCTGGAAAAGAACGAAGCAGAAGAAGAAAATGAAGCAGAAGGAGAAGCAGCAGAGACTAAAGAAGAAGAAGCAGCTACTGAAGAAGAAGAGGCTGAGAGGGGGCGCCGCAGAGTAGGTGAGGAGAGTCCGACTAGTTTGGGCCATTTGTTTGCTTTTTTTTTCCTTTTTGGGCTGAAAATGGGATGTGCCGTGTCCCCGGCGTGTCCTGGGCCGTGTCCAAACAAAAAATGCAGCCCATTTCAGCAGACACGGCTGGAGGCGTGTCCGACATGTGTCCATGCCGTGTCCGTGTCCGTGTCCGACACGTGTCGGACACGGTTACGGGACCCCTCCAGCCGTGTTCGTGCTTTCGAGGAGTCTAGATACCAGCAAGTCTGGCAAACTTTTCCAATATGAAAATTCATATATGGTATGGATGCATGTGATGCTCTTAAATGACCCTTTGTACTTGGAAGCAATTATTACTTGGCATGGAGCATAGATTGTCAGTTGGATAGTTCTCTAGGTGTCCAAGCGGTCCTAGGCGGTGGCTAGGCACATAACCACCTATGCGCGTCTAGGTGAGGCTTAGTTGATATGAACCTATAATTGTAATTTATAAACTAATGACATATATGCTGGAATTACAATATAGATAGAACTGCATTAAAAAGGGCATTGATATAAAACTAGAGTATGAGTTATTTAGTAGCATGTGACACATTGGAAACAAACATGGATAGAAGAGGTTAATACAGTTGTTGAACTCTCCCTTTACTTCTGTCTGGATGGAGGTAGGGTCCGTAGGGAGGCCATGAGGAGGAGGAAGTTGATAGATATGCACTTTTTTTGGCCAAGAGATATGCACTTTTTTGGGATAATAGGCATACATGATAAGATTTAATCATTTAGCGCTATTTTATGGTTTTCTTGGAGTCTATTAGATCTAGCTATATCGTCTTGGCCGCCCCTTTTATAAAGAGGCATAAAGTTGTATTGGTCCATCAGGTGCTTCACGCTTGCCCACGGCCCATGTGGATCTCCTAGGCAGCCCATGAGACACCCATGCCCAAACCTTTAGGCACCCACCTGGTGGACAACAAAAATAGGTAGTCCTACCTAATGCAATGCCGCATAGCCATCTAGGTGGGATTCTAGTCCTCACCCAGACAGGTATGGTCAGTTGTCAAATTGTCTGTACAACTTTTCAAAACTGAAAATTTTTAGATGCTTCTGTACAATGAGTGAATAAGAATACGAGTACTATAAGAACTAATGGAAAATAACAAACAATTCATAGAACTATGTATATATTTTTTAATGATGTGTTGTATTATGATCAAATGCATTGAAACTATCCAAATTATCATACTGAACATGGATATGCTGCATGGAAAGTGCTTCATGTACCATTTCTAGAATTGATGAGGCCTCCAAGTCTCCAAGTATCCAAATGACTGACTTTGCAAAATTCCTAATCTAAATTGACAGGTAAATTGCCCAGAACAATCTTTCTCACCGCTGTTGTGTAACTGTTGATAGTGCTGTTGGTGTTGTTTATTGGGCTTTCTTTAAGAACTGAAATTGTAGCATATATCATGATTGAATTTGCATTGCAAGCTTCATTTTGAGAATCTTACTGAAAAAATAAAGATAGGATGAGAACCTTGATGGCTGCACACTCCTCTCCTGTCCAATCAGTGTTTGATAAATTCTTTTGTCAAATTTCACTGATTAGTTGATTTTTTTTATCACTTCACCAGCAATGATCTTAAAACTTTCCAGATCAGGTGATATTTTCTTAACAAATCTGCTTAAATATACTTTAATTTATAACTGGATTCCTTTTTAGCTCGTTCATCATCTTTTCTACCGGGGATATATTTTTGCACAAAGCAAGAATGAACATTGTAGACATAGCGCCATAAGGATTTATCCATTTTTCTGCGAGGGACTGAAAAGGTTGGTAAATCAAGACACACCTCCTTTTGAGACATTAAATTATATGCTGCGCGATAGGTTAAGAATTTGATAAAAGCATTCATATTGCTGGTGTAATTGTATCTTGGGTGCGCTAAAAGATTCCACGGGCTGCTGTGTAAGGTCATTTTATGCAATACTTTTGCTAGATAGGACAGTGACTAATATGGACATGAAGATGACTATAATAGGTGTTGAAGCGTTACACTAATTGTGTCCTTTTTTACTATTTCCTATCTGTACCTGGATATCCAGTCTTCATCATGATGCTCATGATACAGGGGTAATCTAGGTTTCATTTTTGACAGTGGTTCTGTTGGTTTCAGGACTGTGTTTGACATTGATATCGACTGCTTTGAGGACAAGCCTTGGAGACATCCTGGAGTTGATAGATCTGATTTTTTCAACTTTGGTTTGGATGAAGACAATTGGAAAGATTATTGCAAGCGGCTGGTATGTGATAAGCTTGTTTATACACATAATATATGATAGCCATTCTTATTTAATCAATGCTCATCATGAACATTTGATTTGCATTTATGTAGGTACAACTCCGACTAGAGGCCACAATGCAAAGCAGAATCCGGGTTTATGAGAGCGGAAGATCGGAACAGGCAAGGATCCTCTGGATGCTGAAGGGCTCAATCTTCATTTCTGATTTTCTCCCTTACCACTGATGTTTCAGGAGTATGATCCAGATTTGCCTCCCGAGCTTGCAGCGGCAGCGGGACTTCAAGACATGTCCACTGAAACTGCACATATAGGAAAAGAAGATGGTGCACGAGTAGATATGAATGGACAAGGAAGGAGAACTGCATGGATACATCCACAACTGGTATAACTTGTTTTGCTTTATACCGAGGTGTTATATTTCAGATTTCCTACTATGCCCTTTTCATTTTATTTTTCCTTTGACAGTTTCCTAATTTTTTATTTTCTGTAAATGGTATTTGCATTATGTTATCTTCTCCCCTCTAATAATGGTGGTCCCCTGTATTACTATAGATCCATTATCACTAACTGTTTTAGTTCTCAGATGATTTTATAGTAATTTGCGTTTTGTGGCCAGCCAACAGGGAGAGCAATACAGGTTGAAAGTGGTTCTGGTTCTGAGCGCCCTCTCAGGCAAACACGTATGCGTGATTCAGATGCAGTCATAGAGGTAGTGTTCCTTTTAATGTGCTGTGCACATCTTATAAAGCAATTTTGTATTACTCTGCTATTTGCACACTAACAGAAGACTAATCATAAGTTGTTACAATGAATAGATTGTCTTGCAGGTTTCAGTTGATGAATCAATCACATCTAACGGTGAGTCGGGGCAACCTGACAATGGTTCCCAAAAAGAAGATTTTGATGGAGGTGATGAAATTGAAGAAAATGATGCACAACCTGATCCTAAATACCGCGATAGATATCTACAATCTAAAGATGGTAGGAAAACTGAAATAGTGACTGAAAGGGTTCCTTTTTTCCATTTCATCTTACTGAAGGTGGTGATATCTTACTTCTTCCTTCAGGGGAAGCATTCCCTTATTATTCTAACGCAAGGTGTCAAAGCACGGCAGACTCGGGGGGTATATTTGACAGTCCTTGTAGAGGAAGGTATGTATTACTCATCAGGCTGCTTTTAACCCATTTCTCCCCCGAAATGAAGATTTTATGCTCCCATTTTTCCTTACAAGAATTTCAAATTTATTTGTGTCTGTGATACATGCAGCTTAGTGTATCAAATCCATATCCTGTTGATTGTGTTTTATTTTTCTAGCAGTGCTTACCCACCTGAATATGTGATTGAGTTTACCTTATGTGCAAAATTTGATTTGGCCAGAAACTTAATAACATTACCACCAATATAAACAATGCTTCAACTGATTAATGGCTACATGATTTATTTATTTTTTGAAAACATTGGGCCCTCGTTTTATTAAAGAGATGAGAGTCCAAATTTGTGGCTACATGATATCTGATGCTTAGTCATGGATGTCTCAGCAGTATTATAATAGATTGACTGAATTTGGTAATTCCCCTTGATCCTTCTGATATAGTGAGGACCATATTTGAAAAAGTGTCATTTTTTTGTCCTTTCAATAACTAAAATTTCTGCTATTCATTTGATAGGACCATATGTTAGGTTACGTTTCGTTCTTCAAACTTATTTGTCTTCCCTATCTTCTTATAGACAAATTCATAGATAACATATATATATTACGTTAATATAGTTGCAAACATGGGCATTGTCTTTATATTGTTTACGACCTGGGGATGCCATGAAAGATGTTTTCTCCTGAACTAGAAATACTTAACTGTTCCTAAGGTGAGATTGTGATGACATCAGTATGGTTTGCAGTTCTTCACATGAAAATGATGCTAATAAAGTAACTAAGGATATGTTTGGCAACAAACCCAAAAGCAGCTTTTAGCTTTTGGGGTCACATCAATTCAAATACATATCATTTAAAAGTTAAAAGCTAAAAACTGTTACCAAACAGATCAACTTAAATATATCATCATTACTAGATTTTATCTTTAAACGGTGTCTCGAAATCTGTGTTTATAAAGCAGCCACCATCATTACACTCTCAAATCATCATCACTACACCCTCAAAAGGTGTGTATAAAGTTGCAAAAGCTAAAATCAGATTTTCAAACTGTGTTTCCAAACGCTACCTAATGCCATGTTTGGCAACAAACCTCAAAAGCAGCTTTTAGCTTTTGGGGTCACATTAATTCAAATACATCATCATTTAAAAACTAAAAATTGTTACCAAACAGGTCGACTTAAATATATCATCATTACTAGATTTTATCTCTAAACTATACCTCACAATCTGTGTTTTATAAAGTAAATATGGTTGACTATTTTCAATCGATTATTGTAGCATGTTATTTCGATGGCACTCATTCCGGTTCGCGCGAATACAGTTTCTGTGAACTGATTTTTACACTGCCATTTTCTATTTACAGCTTCAGATCGCCTCAAGGGATTGAACATGAAAGGCAATCCAATGTAAGTGGTGATACCACGTCTAATCAAATATCAAGGGGTGATGGAGAGGATGGTCTTTCAAAGGACAAATCAGGGGACATCATAGAAGAGATTCGTACTGCAGAAGTATCGTCTCCCCTGGCAGATGAGACTCTGGTGGATCTGAGTCTGGATCAAGTAGATGATTTGCACGAAGATGATGATAGTATTGTAGCAGGAGAGGAAATAGATTTTCATGATGGCCTTCTAAGTGAGACGGATTTTGTCAAAAAGCAAAAGCTAAGTTTCAAGTTAGAACTGCTGTCCAAGATAATGCCAACAGTGATGATTTAACAATTACTCAAAGTGATACCAGTGAAGGAATTTCGGGGAGCAACAGGGATTATCAAAAGCATCATGAAGGCGGTGAAGTTGAGGTTGTGCAAGATTCCAGGCCAAGAAATATAGGGCATATGATGAGGCACCATGATGAAGATGAACATGGTTTTCAACAGAATGATGATTGTGATCGAGATAGTAAACAAGAGTTTGATAAAAGTCGCACCACCTTGAAACAAAGGGAAGAACACTCTCATTCTTATCCACATAAAGATTTGGATTCCGCTTCTGTACTTTATGCACATGATAAGGGGTTGAATATTGGATCTTGGCAGAGGAGGGAGGAGGATGCACATGGAAAAAGACTAAGGGATGATGATGCAAGGCGAGAACGTGGCGAGGACAGAGGATTGAGGAGCAGAGGCAAGGAATGGCTAAACGATAGGAATGGCAAAAACCGAGTTGACGATGTTGATCGGAGAAGTCGTTATGATAAAGATGCTGGGCGACATGAAAGCTTCAATGATCTTTGTGTCAAAAGGAGGAGAGATGAAGAATCACAGAGGAGGGAACATGCTGACAAGGATGATGTCTTGTATGGATACAGGGGTAGGGAAGATGTTGGCCAAAGAAAAAGAGAAAGGGAAGATGCAAATGATCCTTGGAGGAGGGATGATATTGCAAGATTAAGAGACAAGCCTGACAATCACCATCCTATTAGGCACAGGGATGATGGCTGGCGGCAAAGGGAGAGGGAAGACAGACAGAGGTTTAAACGGACTCATGAAGATATGTTGCTCCACAGCAAAAGAGAAGGAAGAGGAGGAGCAAGGAGTGTACGGGTTCTGGAAGAGAAACCACTGGTTGGGAATGCAAGGATCAGGGATGAGTCAAAAGGCTTTGAGTCAGATAAGGATTATAAACACAGAGAAAAGAGGAGACAAAATGAACTACACAAGAGAAGGGATCGAGTTGAGGAAGACAGTCTTTCGAAAGGGCATGAGGATATGAGTGCACGTGATAGTCAATCCAATCATGAAGAGAGGAGGATCTCAAGGCATGAAAGGTCAACTGCTCATAATAGTCATGGATTTAGTCTTTCTGATGACCAGAAGATATACAGGGAGAGTTCTAGAGGGAATACGAGGAAGGGCAAAGAATTTGATGATGGTGATCAGAGCACCTCGTTATCTAGCAGAAGAAAGCAAGAGGACCATGACTTGCATCGAATGGAGAAGGTATAATATTTTTTTTTAAGAATATGAGAGTATTCAATAAATTGAAGGTATAAATTACAAAGTGTTTGTTTATCTCATGAGTGAATCCGACAAATTTAAAATAACATATCTCCTAAAGTGATGAAAGTACAAATTTTAAGCAAAATACCCCTCAGAAGAGTGAAGAAATTCCTGTTTTGTCCTAGCCATATAATATCTAATGTGAAATTAATTGTCAACCCATATATATCCTACACAATCAGTTATCGTCATTGAATAATTATTTTAACATATTGTAATCATTTGGTATTACTGTGAAGGGAATGCAATATTTTGAAGCTCTAAACTGAGTTGGTTTCTATGAAAGATATTGAGCATTTGTAAATGGCTTATGTATAGAACTTGAAAAGTTAATCCGAAAATGGATATGGATCAGGTTAATTGAATGCCTTTAATGGTGATTCTTGAGCAATGCATGTCGTGAGTAAGCCCATTTACATAATAGAAGCTAGGAGAAGCAGTAATTAACTTTGAAGGGAACACAAGATATACTCTGGTGGATCTGTTTGCTAATATCAGTTGTTGTTGTACTGCTTATCTTTTCCCAAGTGAATAAATTTTTTAGTTGGCTTGCAACAAACAAAGGATCTCACAGAGATTTGCCAATTTGTAAAACATAGATCCACAGAAGCTTCATTCTTTTTTGAAAACACTCAATGCTGATGTTTGAGGTGGTCTACTACTAATGTATGGGTTGCGAAGGACTCCATAAATTCATGCCAAAGAATAGAGTCATGTGCTACATGTTGGCTCAGAGGGAGAGTCATTTGATCATCTATTTGTGAACTGTGGGTTCACCAGTGAGGTTTGGGAGGTATTTTCTAATTTGGATCAAAAGATAGCCGTGTGGAAGTATTTTCCTTTTTGCAGTGTATTGGGTGATACTGAAGGACAGGAACATCATGCTCTTTTTTTGGGCATGGTAAAGGAAGCATGCGGGACAATCAGGTATCCATGTTGCCTTATTATTGTTGCCTTATTATTGAATGGGTGGTGCCTGTGGGAGGAATTAGGGATCCTGGGGTTAAGTTTAAGGAGGGAGGAGGCAATGGGGCAATAGTAAAACAGTGTTTTCCCCTTTCATTTTGGGTTTTAGTTTTACTTCCCAGAGTGCTCTAAGATTATTTTTATACATGGAGGATAATTCCCTGTTCTAATTCTTGCATAAATTAATGTACTTTTTGCTACCATCCATTTTGCAATAAAACAGGCAACCAACTCAATGCATTAGATATGCCTGTAGTTATCCCGAAGTGAAAATGTACATATTCTTACAATTACTTTATTTAAATTTGATGGGAGCTATGGTGGTGCAATTGATACATAGAAGTTGTGATAAGATTCATATTAGTGATTGATAATTTATGCAATAGCGGATGTATAGATCAATTTTTTATTAATTAAAATAAGCAATCAACTCAATGCATAAGATGTGTCAACAATTTTCGCCTTAGCAAACATATTGTAACTATTCTATATTACTCTGATTAATTTTTTTTTTTTTGAAAGAAGTGGTAGGCAACCTACCTCAACTTCCATTAAGAAAAGAGAAGCTGCCTAAAGATACAAGAAGTCAAAATAACAAACCACTTTTAGGATGGGAATAGGAAAAGAGGTGACTACTAAAAGGCTGCTCCTCAATAACAAGCTTATCCCTCATAAAAGCAACTATACTCGCACCCACACAAAATCTACCCCAATTTTGAGTAAAGATATATTGTTGGTGTTGATTGATAGTGATGCTATCATTTCTTCTTTTTGTTCTGATTTATACCATTTCATGGGTATAAGTCCCATCTATTGCATGAAATTCAAAGTTTTAAAGCATAAAATGTCAATTTGTCCAAGTGAATATCAGGTCAGTTCCGGCTAATATTTCTTCATCAGTATTGTGGCTTCTTGTGACACCTAAGTTATATTAGTGTAACTTTTTTCTTATATGTGGAGAAAATGCATGTGCTCAGTGAAATGAAAGGGAAAAAAAAGTGTAAACGGGAACATATTGTCAAGTGTCACTGTCTCCCGACGTTGTAGATGGTTTGTCCTGTTCAGGTTAGAAAAGGCATGGCTGAATTGCTGAACAACAGTAATGTGAATTCTTGGGACAATGGACAGAAAAGATCCTCATCTACCGTACTCACCAAGAAGACAAGTCGTCGCCACCACCATGGCAGAGAGCAGCATGGTGGTCCTCAACAACGCCATTCTCCTTTGGAGGAAAATGACGAAGTTGCCTCTGACGATGGTAGGGCAACCCGTGGAAGATCGAAATTTGAGCGCTGGTTGGGCCACGGGGAGAGGGATTACAATACCAATGTGGAGTCTTCACCACCTTCAACAAGAGCAAAGGAAGCGTTCATTGAAAACCAAGTTGATGAAACCATCGACAACACTGTTGGTGTGATCAATTCTGAAACCAGGGATGCTCATGCAGGTCCAGTCATGGATGCGCTGCATGTTGACACTGATAAGCTTGTGGAGGACTGTCACTTGGACACGGTTGAGAAGCTGAAGAAGCGGAGTGAGAGGTTCAAGCTTCCCTTGCCCATTGAGAAGGACATCACAGTGAACAAGAAGGTGGAGACCAAGGTGCCGTTGCCCGTACAAATCGAGGTCTGCACAGATTCTCAGATCAAACAAGAAAGGCCAGCTCGGAAGCGAAGGTGGGTCAATGGATAAGGGAAGGGTAATGAAACACTTGTAATATTTCTCTTCCCTGACCATGTTTTGGTCATTACGCATTCGAAGTTAAATCAAGGCGTGGTATGGGGACAGGGCGAGCATTGTGCACCGTATGGGTGGGTGCAGTGGCTGAGAATGATGCAGTCGCGGCGTATCTTTTCCTTGTCATGTATGTACATTGAAACATTGTAACAATGAACACGCCCATGGTGGTGTATGGCAGGGGCTTGAATATTATTTTCTATGTCCCTGGTGCATGGTGGGATCTATTGAGTAGGGGAGACATCTGATCCCCCTGCCACAAAGTTGCTAAAGCCACATTTGTTCTGGTTCTGGGTGGACATAAATGGACCTGCAAAGGCCAATCCGAGAGTTTTGTGGTTCTCATGAAAATCAACAGGTGCGTGGAAGAAATTTTTGTTGAAACATAGACTTCTATCCGGCGCTCGTATTGTGTTTTGTTTCACTGGGTTTTTCATTCTCTGTTTTCAGGGTTTGATTGATGCAGCAGTATTGTCGCTGAGAAATAACTCAACCAGATGATTCTTGGTTCAGGAGCTAGGTGGTTGATTTGGGAGAACAATTTATTTTTGTTTGTAATGTTGTATTTAAATATTTGAGAACAATACATGGATTTTTATGTCAAAGTGTAATCCTTGGTTGAATGGTCCAGTGTTAATCATATATTCATATAATATAATCCATCTTGATCTAAATCATTGGGTGTTTATTCAAAATTAATTTTATGAAGATAATTTTAAACATGAATTTTCAAATTTAAAATTGAATATAGATTTGGTGTATATAATAACTAATGAATTATAAAGTATAAAAATGATAATAAAAACTAGTCACTCTTTTTTTATAAATTAATAATAGATATTAAAACAAATAAGAGGTTAAAAATAAAATACTTAGAATTAATTTTCTTAGGGGCTGTTTGGGTAGAGGGTTAGGGAAGGAATAGGTGGGAATATGCAGGGAATAGGGAAAAAAGGTGTTTGGGTGAGGGAATAAGGTGGTATTTGGATGTCGGAATAACAAATAATAAAGGGATATAGTAATCTCTAATTTCCATAGAATTAGTCTATTCCAACAACAATCATAAGTGGTTCCCACTGTTTTTTTTCTTTTTTCATTTCAAATCACTATCATCATCTCTTATACATCAATGGAATTCATATGTCTAATCAACTTTTTACAATTTATTCACATTTTATTCTTCATCAACCAAACACATTCACTTTATTATTACGTTTCCCAATGAGAATAATTTAAAACACAACCAAACAGAAAATCACTTTTTCTATTGATAAAATCAACAATTCTTAGAATAGGTATAAACCCAAATAGCTTATGTCTCTATCTAAACGGGTCCTAATAAAAAAGGGATGTTACAATTCCTCGGAATATATTGTTCATATATCTCTACAATCCAAAACGTAATCACACATGTTATCTTTTTTTTTTTAATCGTATACCTCATTTATTTTTATTTTTTAATAGGAAGTGAAAATATATACCGTGATGAATTGATCGATATAATTTAATAAAGGGCAAAGCTATTCCCACTACCCGAGTTACTATTTCCCACTACCTAAAATTACAAAAATGTCATTATTTATTTTATTTTTTCGTTTCCCTTTCCACTACCCAGTTCGACAGCGTACAGTCGAAGTGTTCTTCATTGAGACGACAGAGGTCCGTCGAACTGTCTGAATAAGTGTCGACAGAGGTCCAGTCGAAATGTGTTTCACTAGGACGACAGAGACCCGTCGATCTGTCTGAGCAAGTGTCGACATGGATGTGTCGAACCCTTCAAAACAATAACTTTCTTCTAAGAATCAATCAATTATACAATCATTTAAGTCCTTATGAAAAACAAAAATGTCATTTAAGTTATTTAAGTCTTTTTGAAAATCATATATATATATAAACAAACTCCACTTATTTAGAAAAGAAAATAATGTTTTTTTTATATGAAATGTTTACTGTTTATTTAGTTCAAATAACTCTTTGTTTGATATTTTTGTTTCTTATACTTAAATAAATATATATGTGGATGATTTTCAAAAAGACTTAAATAACTTAAATGACATTTTTGTTTTTCATAAGGACTTAAATGATTGTATAAATGATTGATTCTTAGAAGAAAGTTATTGTTTTGAAGGGTTCGACACATCCATGTCTACACTTACAAACACACTTCAACGGGTCTCTGTCGTCCTAGTGAAACACGCTTCGACTAGGCCTCTGTCGACACTTATTCAGATAGTTCGACGGACCTCTGTCGTTCCAGTGAAGAACACTTCGACTGAACGCTGTCGAACTGGGTAGTGGAAAGAGAGAGAAAAAATTAAAAAAATAATGACATTTTTGTAATTAGAGGTAGTGGAAAAGTTAAGTAGGGTAGTGAGATTATCACTACCCTTTAATAAAATTGTGAGAAATTTCTTGTTACAGTGACATCATGCATTCACGTGATCCCATCCCCCCCTTCTCTAAAAAGACGCCATAAAAACACCACTCACTCTCTGACTCTCTCTGTCTCTAGAGAGATCAGAATTGAATAGGACTGAATTGAACGATGGAGGCTTCTCTACTGTTGAATTCGACGGTCTCCGTCTCCCCATCTTCCCCCACTCGATTCCTACACACCAACAAAGCGCCTCCTTCTTCTTCTTCTTCCAATTCCCGTTGTGCGGTTCGCTCACTCGCCAGGTGTGTCAGTCACTCTTATCTTTCCAACAATATGTGGTTTTTTTTTTATCATCTCGAATTCATGTAACCAAATATATGCTTTTTATCATCTCGAATAGCATATTCAGGCACAAAATAGATATACACGAGGTTGGTGTGTGCGTGTTTTTTTTTTATGAATTATTATTATTGAAACATCTGCAATGGTTGTAATTTTCAATGGATAAGTAGGAATAAATTGTGCAGGTCTTCATTTATTTTATGTTATTAGGGCATAACTTTTACAATTATCCATGCTATATGATATTTTTTGAAAAATGATGCACCTAAAAATTGTCTTAAAAAATCGTCCATAAATGTCTTGTACTCTTTGTTTGAGATCATATGCAATATGATGGATTTTTCTTTTGTGTTTTTAAAGTGCATAAATGACTCGAAAGCGATTTTTGGGGCTGGGTGTATCAAAGCTCAATTTTTTTTGAGGATCAAGTCTATTCTTCTTTTCGACCTCATTCGCCGAACAAGCATAAGGAAGAAGAACGATAAATTGAATGCCACTTTTTTGTTGTGCGCAAAAAAAATTCATATATACTTGATGTAAGAAGTAAAATGCTTCATTAGAAAAAAAAAATGGGATCCTTTCTAGTTGATGTTTATTTTGCATTCTTGGAGCCAAATTTTTTGTCAAACAATCATGTTATTCGTGAACTATAACCCACAACTGTTTGTAGGAAGAATAATGATGCGAATGGATTTTCATCTGGATCTTCGCAGTTACAGTGAGTACAAGTTTTCTTTGTTCTGCGGCTCTTGTTTTTTGACCATGTGAAATAATCAGAGTCTTTTGGTGTTCATTATAGTTACGGAGACTACGATAAAGAAGTGCTCGAGGTACATGGTGCCAAGTCCATTGCAGTTATTTTTCATTTATTTGTTTTACTTATTGAATTGTGTTTTGGTTTTGTTAGGGTCCAGCCACAGAGAATAATTTGGAGATGAGCAAAAACGACATATGGAGGCTTTTCAATGATGCTCAGAAGAGTAAGGCCCTGTAGAATGTCTTTTGGCATATTCCGTGTTTACAGGTTAAGCCATATGCAATGGTTGCATTTTGTAGAATTGTGTTCTTCTATGTATTCAGCGAACAAAATTTTTGATTATAGATAGACATCCCTTTAGGGCCACAGCTCCATTATATCTTACACTCCTATAAACCTGTAAGCATGTATTAGTTTTGCTTTTACCAAAGTAAGGTTCAATTTGTCTATTGTAACCGAATTTGATTCATTTTGTTGTACCTTGGCTGAGGAATGTTCAGATATTCTTTACCTGAACAAACAGCGCCTTATGGCCATTGACGAGCTGAAAAAAGTTCAAAAAGAAAAAGAATCACTGCTGGCAATAATTGAACAATCAGAGGAAAGAAAACAGGAAGGTGGCCAATCAGGTGATGATGCTTACATGGTCATTTGTAAATCATGTCTGCTATTGTTGTCTCTGCATGTGGTTCTTGAAGCTTTTTTTTTTTTGTAATGTCATATTTTGGATCCCATTGATGTGAAGTCCTCATATATGGTAATTAGATTATTGTTTGCATACGCTTTGCTCCCACATACTTTCAAATGCCTCTCTTCATAGTACTATGTACTTGTATTAATTTTGATACTTCCCAGGTCTTTCAACTCCTGATCAGAATCCGAGCTTCAGTCAGTTGCTGTTTCGAATAGATTCAATGGTCCTTCAAGGCATCATTACCACAGGGGAAGCATCTCGTTTTAGAAATTTGGTCATGGACAGCAGAGTTAATGTAATTAATTCATTGCATGGCATCCACCAGAAAGAGGACAAAGAATTATTGGCAGAACTTCGTCAATTTTCTGACAGAACTGTGAGGTATGCCATAATCCTGGAGGATTGTTATTGTTGTGACATCCTGTTTCTTGGAACAGCCACATCTCTTTAATCACATACATAGATTATGCTGACTGAAAAAATCAAGGTTGGTTGTTGCTGCTGATCATTCATGTGCAAAAAGCATCAATGCAAATTGACTGCTTTAGTTCAATCAATCTTTATTTGTAAAAATAGAAAAAAATAAATACTTGATTTAATTTAGTGTGTCAAAATAAACAGTGATATATGTTATTGATACGTGTTCCAATGTTGAGAACTTTGTTTAAAGTTACTGTCTGTCCCTGTTTGGGTGAAAGGGAAGGAAAAAGATTCAAGAACTAATCAGTTGAATGTCAAGGCAGTCAAATTGAGATTGTTGCCAAATGAAGAAAATCTTTCACGCATATAATTATGACAGTAATTTCCAAAGCAAATTTTACTTCATTAGTTCATTCATTTTCTGAGTTGTTTTAAAGAACGGCAACCTTCCAAAACCTGAAAAATCTTAGTTTGGGTGATACCGACTGTCCATTTATTATGAAAATGTTGAATGTATTTAAGATCTAATCAGTTGAATGTCAAGGCAATCGGATTGAGGTTGTTGCCAAATGAAGAAAATCTTTCACGCATATAATTATGACAGTAATTGCCAAAGCAAATTTTACTTCATTAATTCATTCATTTTATGAGTTGTTTTAAAGAATGGCAACCTTCCCAAACCTGATAAATCTTAGTTTGAGTGATACCGACTGTCCATTTACTACAAAAATGTTGAATGTATTTTCTGAATTGCAATTCAATAAATTGTAATTACAATTATCTAATATCTTTACTAGCTTCTAAAAGTGCAAGACGTTTTTCTCTTTGTTTTAGATTTACATCCATTCATGTGCTCTTCAGTAGTCCTTGTGACATTTTCCTATGTTTCTTAATACTCTAAAGAAAATCATCTCAGAGTTGACAAATCACACCAATAGTTCTATTATGTTGTTAAGGGGCATCACATCATATTATCATTCTTTTATCCTGAAAATGCAGGAAAGGTTTGCATATTGTGCACATCTGTACTGAGATGGAACCAGTTGTTTCAGTTGGATCCTTGGCATCATATGTGACAGGCTTATCTCGTGCACTCATAAGGAAGGGAAATTTGGTGGAGGTTATGCTACCCAAGTATGGACTTAAATAGCATTCATGTTGATCACTTAATTTATTTGAATGCGCTCAAGGAGGTCCATCTTTAAACAGGTACACTAGCCTTAATCTTGATGAGGTGCAAGGATTACGTAAAATTGAAGCAGAGTTTACTTCATTTTTTGGAGGTCGCTGGCATGGAAATCGAATATGGACTGGGTAAGAAGTGGGTCTCCTTCTGAATATTGATTTTGCCACTTTCTTTTTATCATAAACAACTGAGTCATCAAGTTAGAGATGGCAGAAATACTGATTTACACACTGTGGGTGCTAATTCTTCGTTTTTTTTACATAGCATCGTCCATGGAATTGGTGTTATATTTATTGAACCTCTCTACCATTCAACATTTTTCCAATGTGAACAAATATATGGTTACTCCGACGATTTTGAACGGTGAGTCACACATCTTTCTAGACAGTTTCCATATTACTACAAGGCAATAATGGTATTAATCTTATTGTTATTTTTTTGCAACATCAAGTATGATGATACCAGTAATATCAATCGAAAAGTAACCAGGTTCTAAAAGAATTCATGAAGAATTAAAAATATTCTTGAAATGGGGGGTTGGACCCATAGCTCTGTGATTGACAAAAAAAATTGCAATCAAGAGATCTTGGGTTCAAGTCCCACCGCTTACCAAACAAATAAAAACATTCGAGTTGAAAGTTTGTATGCAACTTGGAATGTATGCTCATCTGTTTGACGACAGTAATGGTGCTTCTTCATAACTGTTTGAATTCACCAATAATTTAGCTGCTAATTTTCTAACAGGCTCTTTCTCAGATCTTTTCAGATTTTCCTACTTCTCCCGTGCTTGCTTGGATTATTTGGTAAAATCAGGAAAGCAGCCTGATATTTTGCATATACACAATTGGGAAACAGCTATTGTTGGACCCCTTTTCTGGGATATTTTTGTTAATCAGGTGCAACTTGGTTCTCCTCCGAGTTCTTCTTGTTAATTATATCAGTTTAGCTAATGTGCTGGACTTTGTTCTTGAACTTGCTTATTAAATTTTCAAATCCAATAGACTGTGTTTGACAAATATTGTCAACAGATTTTCCACTCATCATCTCTTTTTTTTTTTTAAATGTTCAGTTGATCTGAAGAGATGTCTTTAACACACTATTTTTACTGCTACCAATAATGTCATTTCTGACTTTTCATTCAATTCCACAGTTTTTATAACCTCAGAATGTTAAGGTCCAATGCAACCATCAATAAAGCAACTCCCAGTACTGTCATGTCATATGATGAAGCATGAATGCTAGGTTGATCAATGCAGCAATGTTATGCTCTTATTGGCGCTATAAATAGCATGGTTTATGATTTTACAGACAGAAAATCATAATATAAAATATATGATTGGAGTCAGACACTCCCCACTGAGAACTACTAGAGTATATGGTTTCCAGATATTGGATCATTTTTGGACGTTTATAATAAAAAAAAATTTGTTAGTGGACATTTACAATTTTTTTTTTGATGTCTGAGGGACCCTCCGTGGCTGACCTTACGGTCGAGCTGGGAAGGCTACCTCCGCCTGTTTGCCCCGGTCCCATAGAAAATTCTTTTGAATAATCGTCAAGACTCGAACCCAGGACCTATCAGTAACACCGCTAAGCCCTAAACCGTTGTGCTATGATCACTAGGGACAACAATTACAATATTGTTGTTACAAAGACATATTTCTAGGACTTGCAACTTTATCTGCTTATCTGAAGATCCATAATGCGGACCTGGAGACACTGTTTGTGATACATATGCATGCCTAGTACCTAACTATTGGAAGAGACTGATTTTGTGGTAGTACATGCCATGCTTATTTGACTTCAGTATAGCTCCCAGAATGTTTAGAATATCTTATTTTGTGGACAGAATTAGTTGTATTAAACTTAAATTGTTTTGATGAGAGGGTGGTTTCATTTTAAATAAAGATTTGGAAAAAAACGCATTTTTAATCTACTTGCCTATTTCCTCAGGGACTTGGAGATACTAGAATATTATTCACGTGTCATAATTTCAATTCTCAGGTGAGTGACTTTTATGTTCTGTATTTTTTTTAATCAATATCTTCTTTGTTCTTTTAGTGGAAACTTTTTAACTCATGCGGTGAAATTTAGTGCCTAGAACCTCCGAACAAGCTAGCATTGTGTGGACTTGATCCCAATAAACTTCACCGGCTTGATCGTCTGCAAGATAGCAACAAGACACATCTTGTCAATCTGTTGAAGGTATATATTGTTATTTGCATATTGATGAATGCATGTGACCTTTGTATCAGCACTGAAATGTGGATTTCTTTAGATTTAAAAAAGGGCAAACAAAAGATTGGATGGAGGCTCTCTTGATGTCTTAATCTTTGTCCTAGATGCATGGTTTACTGGGGTCATCTATCAGTGACAAGTTGATCCTTGACATTATATTTCCATTATATTTGGGTGTTTTCGTGGATTAGAGCATTAGTGTCCTTACTTTGTAGATCTAGGTCAAGGATAACAAATCCGAGTCATGATCCTCTTGAATAAACAGATATCAATTGTGTACAGATATTATATTATCATTATTAATGGTCTTTCCAAATCAGAAATCATATCTTGCTGCATTCATTTACATTGCATATGCATCATTTTCCCCGTTTTCCTCTTAGCGTAAAATTGTATAATAGTTCAACTTTTATAAAAAAGAGAGAATTGGGTAAGGGGATTGGAGTTGATCAGTGAGAAAAATAGAGGCACTAAGGGTAGCACCCTGTATATGTGCTTCAATTGGTAATTGTATGTATACTTACAGACCTTATAATTTTTGGCTTCCATGAAAGTCTCCATCATGTATATTATAACAAATGGTGGTAACTTTATGAAACCCCAGGGATGATCAAATAAGTGCATTCTTTGAATTTTTCTTGTGAAACTAAGAAGGCAATTATGAATGCTAGATTAGTTTCCGCATCCTTTGGAAATAAAAAGCTATAAAATCCTCATAGGAGGACTCGAACAATATTTCAAGTAGCAAGCACTCTGAACCTTCAAACTGCCAAGCTGAGTGATTCATCTTCATCTCTATTAGATTTATCTTAAGAGAGATTTTATTTCTTCTGTGTATATATAAGGGGACGAGGTAGAAACATTCTTTCTGCATTATGCTTCATGAGTTTAACAATACCAAAAAAATTTGATGTGCAATATAAAAAAAAAAACACTCTCTTTGTTCATGAATTTAGGGAAAAATTTTAATATCCTCTAGAGAAATTTAAATAGCAGAGCTTTTAACATATGCAGGGTGGAATTGTCTATTCGAATAAAGTAGTGGCAGTCTCATCATTTCATTCAAAAGAGAGGATTATTCATAGTGCAACTGCTGGTCTGGAATCCACATTAGCCATCCATAGGTGAGGATCATGCTTGCAGATGTTGATTTCTTGTACAGATTATGTTAAAAATTAGTCTTAATGTCCACTGATTTTGATGCTCAAGGATTTGATGTTTCATCAACACCAACTCTTAATTATAGTTTTCACAGAAGTTCTCAATTTCCTATTTGGATTTTGCCGTACCTTGGTTTTAGGGAGAAGTTGGTGATTACCCCTCATGGGTTTGAAGACACAACATGGGACCCATCAAAAGATGAATTGCTTCCGGCAAAGTACTCTGCAAATAATCTGAATGGGAAGGCTGTATGCAAAATTGCATTGAGACAGCG
This sequence comes from Acorus calamus, assembly GCA_030737845.1. Classification (NCBI taxonomy): domain Eukaryota; kingdom Viridiplantae; phylum Streptophyta; class Magnoliopsida; order Acorales; family Acoraceae; genus Acorus; species Acorus calamus. Next base: position 29,100,862 of record CM060874.1, on the reverse strand, counting down.
CCTTGGACTATCTGGACATGCTTCTGCAGTTGTTGTAAGTCCTGTTTATTTAGCAATTTTTGTATGTAAAACTTCAGCTTTTTTTGTTCCTTGTCTATTATGCATTCAATTCAACAGCTTGGTAATTATGAATAAAATCATTCACAAGTAGAAGTCATTAGCATGAACGTGAGGTGTGGTGCTAGGAGGTAACAATGGCACTTGGTGTGTCTGTAGGTGTCATGCATGGATTTACAATGTTTGGAATAGGCTCAAAACCCCTGTAATATCTTGTGCAGAGTAAGAAGATGATGAGGGAATTGAGCAATATTTTCCGTAAAGAAATGAATTAAATCACAAACTAGCAACATGTGTCTTGGGCAGTGTCCTCACTGTGAAACTGGGCCCATTTCACAGGACACGACTTAAGCGTGTCTGACACGTGTTGGAGCGTGTAGGGCACATGTCATTTTCCAACACGGGTATGACACGTTAAACGGAGCGTTTGTGCTTTAGAGGATATGACCCAAATTCAGTAAAAGATAAGTGAAATAAACAGAGCCGAGTTTAATTTAACAATGAGGATTTATGAAAGTGGATGGGAAGGACTATATGAATTTATATTTCATGACTATAGGATCAAATTAAATGATGCACATTTATAAACCAAAATATTGTTCAAATTTTTTATTGCCTTGTAACTGTGCAACAAAAATGTTTGTGAGTTTTGAGCAAAACACAAAAATGTAAAGTTAGTGGTGAGGGGAAAGTTCAAAGGTAGAATATTCCGCAATAAAATTTCCAAAAATGAACACTTGTTGAATTTATAAAAACATAGGCAACCATCATGACAACCCAAATAACCCAGTCTATTTGTAACAAAAATCAAAATTCTTGACACTCCCAATATTAGCTGCCGTGGAAAAGATAAATGAATGTCCCCATGTTCCAATATCTCTATTTTATTTCACGTGGATATATAATATATATTATACTAATTTATTTGTTGTCGTGTCTCCTATATTTTAAAAAATCATCATGTCCCCTTGTCCCTGTTGCATAGAAATTAATATCCATTACATGTTTCACTACACTACTGCTGCTGCTGCTGCTGACTGTGTACTTCATGACCCATTATGTTATTTATGTTTGTTAGTCTGTCTTGAAAGTCATTTATTTTCCTTTTTGGAATTTCTCCTAACAGGTTGGATACATCCTCTCTGAAACATCAGGCATTGACATGGAAGATCTTAAGATAGTTGTGTGGAATGCTCTGAGAAAGGGTGCTCAGGTTGTTACATTGTTTTTTCTTGACTAATATCAGAAGAATTTTAAATTTCATTTCGATGGGCCTAATTGCTTCATTGATTATTTTCAGTTTGTTTTCATGAGGTTGAATGATACACCAGCTATGAACTCTGCCTGGGAATCATTTCAAAGCCAACTCAAGGCAAGTGTTAAATCATTCTTTGTTAATAATAATAATTTTGACCTTTTTTTAGTAATCAGTACATATATGTTTAATAAGCTCGAAACAGTGGGCGATTCGTGGACTCTGAAAAAAAGTGGTTTTCACTAAATTTCTACTGGATGGCTTGATGGAGCTTGATTTTTTGTATTCAAGTATACATCAAGTCGCATTCATGAACATTTTAATAGGTGACTCCTCATTACAGCACATCTTATGAAACAAACATGATGACTATAAATATTCATTCACTTAACGGCTGCATTTTGTAAGTCATTGTGTCAGTTTTGTTGGATTTTTATTTTTATATTGTAATTTTTTATGTTTGCAAGTTGGAAAACTGATGGGTGTTGCTAAATGTTAATTAGCTTTACCTGTCAACTCCTTGATTTTCCCACAAGTAAACACTGAAGTTCATGCATATCACTCTAGAAATATCATTTGGTTTGTCAGCCATTCAGATGTTTGTCTCTGTCATGCGATTAAGATCTTATTGCCCAAATCCAGTGGCTCACCATTTTGCATCTATTTAAATACTTGCTTTATTGTTTTCCTGTTTTTTGTGCATATCCTGTATATATTTCCATTTCACAATTCTCAAACGTTGAAATTTCTATCTTTTGCTCAGGATGCAGATGTAAGGTTTATAAACAAGTATGACGAAGCTTTATTGCACCTTGTCCTGGCAGGCTGTGACATCATATTGTGTTCAACCTTCGATGATCCTATGACCCAAACACCAGTTTGTGAAAACCGTAACCCTTTCACTTAAATAAATAAGGGATTTTTATTTTTAACTCCCCGCAAACCATCGCATTTAGCGATCGCCCCCTCCATTCTTCGTATTTGGGTTTTACTCTCCACATTCAAAGGATAATTCCTTTTTACTCCCTGCGAGGGACCTATCTGTAAATTATTTAATTTTCTTTTTAGTCCCTGCTAGGGAGTAAAAAGGAATTATCCTTTGAATGTGGGGAGTAAAACCCAAATACGAAGAATGGAGGGGGCGATCGCTAAATGCGATGGTTTGCGGGGAGTTAAAAATAAAAAACCCAATAAATAAATAGTATGTCTAATTAAATAGTATGTTTACTTTGAAATTCTTGAATTTATTGTTTTACTTTTAAGCATAGTTCAAAATCATGTGCGGTGGGGTTCGCACATGGCATATGCGGCCGCATGTACAGAACATGCGGTTGCACATAGGGTGAGGCAGTCATTCAAACCCCCACCCTGTTCGAATTGAATTCGAACATCCTTTGGACATTCGAATTGCCATTTGTATGACTTTTGAACAGTATATTGCCATTCGAATTATCGTTTGAACGGTAATTTGAACCCAAAAGTAGGTTTTACAGTTCGAACTGAACTTCAAACATCCTCTTACCGTTCGAATTCAGTTTGAACTTGGGCACACATGTGCCACATATGGGGGGGGGGGTGCGCCCGGGGGTGCACATCAGCATGTGCGGCCACACTTTAAACTATGCTTTTAAGTGCAATTCTATTTTTAAAGGTTGTACATTTAAGGACCAATTTTAGAACGTAAAGCAGATTTCTTTGAAGGCCTTTCCTGTTAAAATTGTGTCAGCATCTTTAACATTATGATTTATGAGAGGGGAAGAAGCCTTTATATAGATGATAGGTAATGCTACCCATAATAGAGAAAAGATACGAGTATCCCTACTATGTTTCTTAATTCCCCCTCCCGCAAAATTTGAAGGATGTTATTCTTAGAGCATGTATAAAATACAACATAAATAGCCAAATCCCAATAATAAACAACTTCAACGGTTGAATAGAGGAATGCTGAAGCGGAAAGTGCTGGTGCTGATCCCAGAGGTGCAAAACTGATAGCAAGCCATGACAATGCCAGAAAATTTTCGTAGGAGGGGCACACAAGCAATGGGCATTCAACAAGAAAAACAAAAGGAAAAATAGGCCGTGGCCTTGGAGTGTTAACTGAAAGAAAAATAATAACCAAAGCATAGTTTGCTTCTCAATTTGATTTTACCAAACTATCTGTTAGACAAGTTGGTAGATGTTCTGAGCTCATGTCCTCCTCTTGACAAGAGAAGATTTAACGAAAAAGAAATTGTACTAAAATTTTCCACAGTATATTACAATAACTTATATACAGATATTTCCATGAAAGAAGAAAATCCTGAAAATCAATGAAAAGCTGATGCTTAGAAGAAATGTAAATGGAATTGGAAAAGTCGGTCGAAGAGATAACACATGAAGATGCACAGAGAATAGGAATAAATGAGAAACCCAAGAAGGAAGACATGAAAGAAAGAATAAAAGCAAGAGGATGCAATCAATGGAGCCTCAAATGAACCAGAAAATCATACAAATGTGTCATATAAAAATAACTGACCTAAAATGATATGCCATGCACTGTAGAAAATGGAAAAAATAAAGACTAAAGTCACTGGCAAGGTGATCGGTGACAGCAAGAGGCTGCTAGAAGAGTGGCTGGCAGTTATACCTAAATGGGTGGCCAGTGGAGGTGAAATATTGGTAGCTGTTCAGACATATCGCAGATGGATGGTGTTCATGAGGAGTGCGTGGCGTGAATGCGAATGTGGCTGTGGATGCAATGCATGGGACAGCGAATAGGAGTGTTTGTTTCTGCAAGCATGGGTGATGGCAGGAACAGGAAGGGGTGAGCATGCATGAGAAACAGACCATGGGGGCACATGTCGACCACAATCAAACAGGTGATAGATGGTGTCTGATAGAAAGTTCCTGACATGATTAAGAGCGTGATGAAAAGAACCTGAAGGCTGTGGTGAATGAGAAATCAAAAGATGCAGCAAGAGGGAACCAGAGAAGTGCAGCAAGGGGTAACTCAAGGTACGACAATGAATGGGAACCAAAGGGGTGTGATGAGGGTAACCCAAGGGTGGAATAATGAGATATTAATGAGAGTTCCCTCCCAGAGAATTCGAAGTCGAAGCCAATGATGAAAAGACCTGACACCTGTGCAATCATTTTTTCTTAGATTGTAAATTTGAGGTCTCTGATGGGCGATGGCATATGTATGTTCTACAAGGGGAACTAGAATTAAATTTGAAAGAAACAGAATGAATGAATAATTTTGTTTCTTGATACTTGTTTAGTTTCTTCTGAATCTGAAAGTTGTTCCATGTGGCATGCAGCTTAAGGCAATTAAATACGGAGCCGCCCCAATTGCAGTAAAGTCAAGAAACAACATGATCAGGTATTGATTGATCCCAAAAAAGTTCCAAGTGCAAATTCTGAAAAAGACTTTTTTTAAAGGAAATTCTGAAAAGACTTGATTCTTATCTGTTCTTTTCTTTTGTTTTCTAACTTTCATTACTTTTGTCTCTTTTTTTCTTCCTTGGAGGCCCCATGATGGACATGATTTGGGTAGTACGTCCATGTCACAATATATGCTCACCACCTTTGCGAATATGTCACTCGACCAAGCCATCGATGAGATTGTGGGTTCTCTCTTCTATTTCATTTACAGCTTTTGTTAAATATCTGTTCTGAGTAAGGTCAAACGTTAGTCCACACTGCTAATTGCTGTAGAATCTCATTAGCAGATCTCCATGGTCAAACAGTTTACAGCTCTACTGGTAGTGGGTTGAACATAAAGACTGTTTAAAGTTGATCTGCCAGAAAATGAGAGAATAATTGGTGGATTCTAAAAAAGTTGATCTGCTGAACCATAATCTTTTTAGCATGGATTGCGAATGATCACACGTATTTACCTATTTAATGTTATGCAATTGATGATGTTTTATGATATATTTTCCTTTTTCACTGCAGAGGAATGATCCCACCAGATGGAACTGGATCATCAATGATGGAATGTCAAGAGACTTCTCATGGAACACAGAATGTCACGACATCCACTGGGCTGCATACATGTCCATAAAAAACCTGTGAGCCATACTGTCTATAACTTTCATGCTCCGAGAATCTGTGTGTATATTTGTATTTGTACATTTGCTATCTATTCATCTGGAGGTCCCTGTAGATGACAAATAATGAATGATCTTTCTTTTTGTTAGACAATGATAATGTTGAATGTCCTGAGAGCGCGCGCACACACATTTCCATTTACAGGTTACCTCCCTCTTCGTTCGTATAGGACATTCACCAGAGTACCTTCCCAACCAACCGGAATAACAGCGGAGAGAAAAGATCCGAAAACCCGATTCAATCCGAATCCGGGTAACCATGTTTTACCCCAATCATTCATCATTTTTATTATTAATAAAATATTGACATGAATCAGTCTTGTTAAAAAATAGGGATTTTTAGTTTTAAGTCCCCGTAAATTATCGAATTTAGTTATCGATCCCTCACTTCTTCATATTTTGATTTTAGTCCCTATATTTAAAAGATAATTTAGGAATAAATCTCTCCCATGGATTAAAAAATAAACTTAATAATTTAGGAATAAGTCCTTCCCAGGGATTTATTTCTAAATTATCTTTAAATGTAGAGGCTAAAATCAAAATATGAAGAAGTGAGGGATCGATAGCTAAATTTGATAGTTTACAAGGACTTAAAATTAAAAATCTCTATAAAAAAAAAAATATAGTTGGTTGTCATGATTATTCCGAGACTGCAATTTTAACCAGCTCACTTGTGCATGGAATTACGAGGAAACTTCTCTTCTGTTTATCTGCAGTGCCAAACCCAAGATATATATGGAAATAATAATAAATCTGGTCAAACTAAATGACCAAATTGGTTTTGACTTATATATTGCACATGCAACCTTACTGTTTCGATTTGAACCAAACGTACATCTTCCAAACACATGAACAATATTTTTAAGGGTAGTGCTAGTCCACTACCCTACTTAACTTTCCCACCACCTCTAATTACGAAAATGTCATTATTTTTTTAATTTTTTGTCTCCCTTTCCCACTACCCAGTTCGACAACGTTCAGTCGAAGTGTTCTTCACTGGGACGACAGAGGTCTGTCGAACTGTTTGAATAATTGTCGACAGAGGCCTAGTCGAAGTGTGTTTCACTAGGACGACAGAGACCCGTCGAATTGTGTTTGCAAGTGTCGACATGGATGTGTCGAACCCTTCAAAACAACAACTTTCTTCTAAGAATCAATCAATTATACAATCATTTAAGTCCTTATGAAAAACAAAAATGTCATTTAAGTTATTTAAGTTTTTTTAAAAATCATTCACATATATATTTATTTAAGTATAAGAAACAAAAATATCAAACAAAGAGTTATTTGAACCAAATAAACAGTAAACATTTCATATAGAAAAAAACATTATTTTCTTTTCTAAATAAGTGGAGTTTGTTTATAAAAGACTCCACTTGTTTAGAAAAGAAAATAATGTTTTTTCTATATGAAATGTTTACTATTTATTTGATTCAAATAACTCTTTGTTTGATATTTTTGTTTCTTATACTTAAATAAATATATATGTGAATGATTTTCAAAAAGACTTAAATAACTTAAATGACATTTTTGTTTTTCATAAGGACTTAAATGATTGTATAATTGATTGATTTTTAGAAGAAAGTTGTTGTTTTAAAGGATTCGACACATCCATGTCGACACTTGCTCAGACAGATCGACAGGTCTCTGTCGTCCTAGTGAAACACACTTCGACTGGACCTCTGTCGACATATTCATACAGTTCGACAGACCTCTGTCGTCCCAGTGAAGAACACTTCGACTGGATGCTGTCGAACTGGGTAGTGGGAAAGGGAGACGAAAAAATAAAATAAATAATGGCATTTTCGTAATTTTAAGTAGTGGGAAATAGTAAGTCGGGTAGTGGGAATAGTTTTGCCCTATTTTTAAAGGCGATATTCAAAGTTTCAAATATTATTCGATTCAAATAATAAATCTTTTTAAAGGCGATATTCAAAGTTTCAAACACATCGAAATGTTTTGGTACAGGTATACGATTCTTTAATAACTTTTTAATATTTTATAAGATTATGATTGATTAATAATTAAATTAATTTCTTTTTGAGAAAAAATAAATTATTTATAACATAGAAAAATCAAACAGTGTTAATCAGCCAGTGTCCTTTCTCTGTAAAGAAGATCAGAAGATCAAACATGAGAGTAACAATTTTAAAAAATGTTACAAAACTTCCCATAAGAAAGAATTGTATGGTCCCTTGCTTGATGATAAAATGATTTGAATTAGCTCCCGTCCTTGATAAGGCTTTTCACATGATCCCATAGATTTTCAAAATAGAATTTTAGTCCTCTAAAACCATGACAAGGATTAGGATTTGCTCAACTAGCAAAATAACGCTACTGTCTATAAAATTGTGAATTTTCATGATCTCTATTTTTTAATTTTAAAAAAAAGTAATTTACATAATCTACTCAAATAAATAAATTTATAAAAATAAAATAATATTGAAAAAAATTATATGGACAAAGCATGTTTCTCGTTATAAATGGCTAAGAGGCAGGTTGTGAAATATATAATATTTTTTTGGGAAACCCTGTGAATTGTCTAAAAACCATATAACCCCCTTACTTTTCCTAAAGTCCATATAACCCCCTGAAAAGTGAAAACACTTATATGAATCCAAATAGTCCACTGAATTAAGTTTTTATTGACAGATGATGATAATTATGTGAACATTCTATTTGGTCAACCCTGACTAAAAACACAATATACCTAAAATCCCTACAATTTGTTAAAAATACAAAATTTTTTATATAAATGACGATTTTATCCATCCGCATAAATTATAAAATCTCACCTGTATAAATAAAATTGTCATTTATATATGAATTTTCATATCTTTAACACATTGTAGGGGAGTTTTTGTATAATATGTTTTCAGTCAGGGTTAACTAGACATAATATTCGCAGAATAATCATAATCTGTCAACAAAAATTTAACCTAGATGTTTTTAGGAGGTTATATGCACTTTTATATAGACTAGTTGTTGTGTATGTGCAAATGCACATAAACAAAATATAATATATGTTTTGATTAATATTAATATCAAAAAATTTAGTTACAATAACATTTTCATAATTGATGTAACATTTTCATTTAATCATAATTGATGTAAAGGAATTTTTCATGGATAAGTTGGCATATGAATGTAATTTTATCATAAATGATGTAAATTATTAATATTATTTTATGATATATCTATAATAGTTATCATATGATGAAATGTGAAGCTTAAAATTTTAATATGTCATGCATGATATGATGAAAATATGAATAAATTATGGATGAGATTACAATAATATGAATGGATTTTCGTTGAATTAAATCTATTGTTGAGTTCACACAAAGCTCGAATCGGAATTTATCCATTTTTTTTTGTACCAGTATTTTATACATTTGTTTTTTTATTGGATTGCATTTTTAATTACTGTGAATTATATATTTTTTTGTTGGGTAAATCTTATGAACTATTGATTATTTGGGAAGCTAATAGAGTAGATAAATCCAAGTGAATAGAGTAAATGCTAATCAAATATGTGTGAATTAAATAAATGCTAATAGATGTGAATTACATTAATATTTGATACATTTTTTTAATGTATCATGTTTTTGCATATGAAATGGGAATAATTTTTTTTTCTGTGAATTATATTTTTAATGTATAATATATCATGTCTTATTCTAATAATATTATGATAATCAAATCTAATTATAAGTTAATCAATATGTTACATGATAAAATGTATGTATAACAATAAACTATGAATTAAATTAAAATATTGTAAATGAATTTTTATGGAATTGAGTAGAAATGTAAGAGTATCCTAATAATATTATGATAACCACCAATTGATATGAGTAATAAAATTTATAAAATTTCACTTGACATATTTCATTAGATATGGTAATGTTACCCTTTCATCTATTTGGAAACAGTTCAGAAAATTGATAGTCATGTAGTATTTTCTATTATAATAAATTAACATATCTATAACCTATAATGTTATTGGCAAAGCATTTTCAGTAACGTAATTTGAAAGTACGTAGAATAATCAATGTTGTTTTTAGTTAATGAAAAATGTTGCACTTATAGGCCACTGGTAATTTTTTTAAAAATAATTAAGTCAACAATTTGAATTAACAAGACTATAAACGTGTGTTCTCTGGTCGACGGTGAGTGATAATATTATAAACCGTATCATTAAAACTCAAACATGGTGAATGCAAAAACCAACAATTTATATGAGTAATAAATTTAAAATAAAATATTTTAAGATCACAAAATTTAATAATTTGAAGACGGCTACACATCCTGTATCATGAAGAGCAAAATTGAAAAAAAAAATTCAGATAGTAATTTTTTTTAAAAATTGGTTAAACAATCAATTACATTCGGACATCATAATATTCTCATGATTAGATAAAAAAAAATGGTACTCTATTATGATGATGAAAATATCATAATGAAATTATATTACAAAAGATATATGAATAAAAATCAGATCCACTATTGCTCTACTTCCAATCAGAATAGAGAATCGAAAATCAGTCTGTTAAAGGCAAAACAAATATCTTATTTGAGAATTTTTTTTCTTTTAACAGTAGATACATGTCAATTTTTTAAAAAAGAGAAACCAAATGAAAAAATAACATATTTAATCTATTTGCAACATAAAACTCCAAAATAAGCATCATATCTACAAAAGATTAACTCACCTTCATAAGGTTAAAAAAATTTTGAGAGAGAGAAGAAAAAAGAGATCGATGATAGATCCATTTATCCAAATGAATGAGGATGGCAATAAATGGGTATTCAATTTGCATAAATAATTTAGGGGTTTGTGAAAGAGTATAAGCCATTGTCTCTAAAAGAATATGAGGGGATTGAATGGAGAGGGGATGAATGATGAGGAGATTGAATGGAGGGTGGATGAATTTTCATAATATAATTTGAAAATCTATAATGAAGATATTACATTAATATTTGATATCTTTTTTAATGTATCATGTAAACGCAGATGAAATGAGAATTTTTTTTTTGGAATTATATTTTGAATATATTTTCATTTGATAAGGATCCTATTATCCTAATAATATTATGATACTCAAATATGATTATAAAATAATAAACATATTAATATAATTTTAGTCGGTATATTAATGTAATTTAATCATAATTGATGTAAAGGAATTTTTTCATGGATAAGTCAGCATATGAATGTAATTTTATCATAAATGATGTAAATTATTAATATTATTTTATGATATATCTTTAGTAGTCATCATATAAGTATAATTAAATATGAAACTTAAACTTTTAATATGTCATACGTGATATGATGAAAATATGAATAAATTATGGATGAGATTACAATGATATGAATGGATTTTCATTGTATAAATCTATTGTTGAGTTTACACAAAACTCAAATATGAATTTGTCCATTTTTATAGCAATATTTTTTTTTGTACCAGTATTTTATACGTTTGTTTTTTTATTGGTTTGCATTTTTAATTACTGTGAATTATATTTTTTTTGTTGGATAGAGCTTATAGACTATTGATTATTTGGGACATTAATAGAGTAGAGAAATCCAAGAGAATAGAGTAAATGCTAATCAAATATGTGAATTAAATAAATGCTAATAAATGTGAATCACATTAATATTTGATACCGTTTTTCAATATATCATGTTTTTGCATATGAAATGGGAATAAATTTTTTTTGTGAATTATATTTTTAATGTATAATATATCATGTCTTATCCTAATAATATTATGATAATCAAATCTAACTATAAGTTAATCAATATGTTACATAATAAAATATATGTATTATAATAAACTATGAATGAAACTAAAATGTTGTAAATGGATTTCATGGAATTGAGTAGAAATGTAAGAATATCCTAATAATATTATGATAATCAATTTTAATTATAAGTTAATGAATATATTACATAATGAAATGTATTATATCATAAAATACTATAAATGAGATTAAAGTGATGTAAATGAGTTTTCTTGGAATTGAATCGAAATGTAGGGGTTAAATGAAAAAATGATTGTCATTAAAGTGACGTGAATGAACTATAATGGGATTGAATGAATTGACAAGGGCAAAAATGTCAAATGACATATTTTTGGTTTAAGAGACTTTTATACAGTAATATAGATAATATAGATTTCAAACAGTCACAGGGGTTATATGGATTTGTCCCTATTTTTAAAATAATTTTCAATCTAACTCCTCCGAGTCGGAACTCCGAACTCACCGGACAAATTCCATATCAGTACATTATTACATCACCACATCCATCCGTCCCCACTCTTCACCCCCATCCAAACCCAAAACGTGCGTAAACTATAATAAACATGGGGGTGAGATTAGGGAATCTCATTATATTTCCGGACATTCAGAGGCAACTGGTTCTCTCTCTCTCTATCTCTCGCTTTTCACTTCTTTTATATTTATATAAAAAAAAGCCGAGTCAATCCCAACCAGAGAGAGGATTCAACAATTCGCCCCCTCCGAATACGCGTCTGATGAACGCGTCCTGAGACGACGAGAAGGAGCGAGGACACCATGGTCTCGGAGATCGAGGTCGTTGAGGAGGTCCCGGCGGAGCCGGCGCCGGCGCCGGCGGGGGGAGAGGCGGTGGAGGAGGCGGAGCTGAGGAACGACGTGTACACGGCGGCGGCGTATGGGGATCTGGAGAAGCTGCAGAGGCTGGTGGAGGTCGAGGGTTGCTCCGTGTCAGAGCCCGACGGGCTCGGCTACTCCGCCCTTCAGTGGGCCGCCCTCAACAACCGCAGCGCCGCCGCCCAGTACATCATAGAGGTTTCTGATTTCAGTGATTCTTTCTTCTTTTGTTCATCTGTTGTGCTTAATTGTTGGTGGTGGTGTGTAAAGATGGAATTATTTATTTATTTATTATTTTGGGGGTTCAGCGTGGCGGGGACGTGAACATGGTGGATCACACGGGGCAGACGGCGCTTCACTGGAGCGCGGTTCGGGGGTCTGTAGCGGTGGCGGAGCTTTTGCTTCAGGAGGGCGCGCGCGTCAATGCTACGGATTCGTATGGATATCAGGTTTGGGAAAGTGGCACTTTCTTTGAGAGATCTGTTATTGATGTCTTATTCAGGAAGTGTATGTTTACAATGCACATTTTTGCAACTGTGGACGCCAATTTGTCCGCTTGCAGGGTAATTAGTAGGTTGGGGTACAAATTACACATTGTCTGAGGCCCAGTTGGCTGATGTAGGGAGAGAGCATGATGCAACAGATTTGGAAGGAGTATCGGATGTGATGTTGTCTTCTGATTGGATTTTTCTCTCCATAATTCTCCTATAAAATTGCATGTTGTCTTTTAAGTCTTTTTCGGAAGCAAAGGAGGAAAAATACATAAAGTAGAAAGAAGGTCTAATCAGTTATATCTTTTATGGCCCTGAGTATGTCAATATTAGCACTAGCGGTATGGAAATGAAATTCACTATCCAAATGAATATTCAGAGTTCCTAGAGGGGGCGTGTTTAAGAATAAGAAAGGTAATCTCATGGAAAAACCATGGAATACGGTTTTATCATATCCATGGGGATTCCCTAAATATCCTATTCTTTTGTTAGTGCGACATGAGATTTTGAATTAATAAAAAAAACTTTGAGATCCATTGGAACCTGTTGAATGATGATTCTCGCTCATACTCACTGGCTATGTCTGATCAAAGCATCCTTACTTCTGTGGTAGTTATCATTAATGTGGCAGGCATAGGACTCTAATTTTAAATCCAAAGCTATTTTTCTTTCAAAGGAATGTGAGTTATTAGTTAATTGTTTCACATATCTTTACAAATTTGAATTTTGGTTTTGTTCATTATTTTAAATTCAGTTGAATGTTTAATCGAGCACTTTCCTATTGGTTGCAGACAACTCATGTTGCTGCACAGTATGGTCAGACAGCTTTCTTATACCATATTGTCACAAAATGGAATGCTGATCCAGATGTCCCTGATAACGATGGAAGAAGCCCACTGCATTGGTATGTGACGTTCTCCCTTTGATCTGCTTTCCTAAACTAAATATTAATTCAAAAGTTCTGATGGCTGGACACTGACAATTGTGGGAACCTCTCATATTTTTGCGATATTCAGCAGTTCTGTATGCATCATCTGGCCTCTGAAACATTTGTCAGTTGATAACATGCTTTGTGCACATTTCTTTGTAATACACATTTACACATCACTTTAGTTGCATTAGGCAGATGAACTTGGGATGATAGGGTTCTACACACTTTACTTTGTCCATCCTTTTCTTTTGGCTATTTTGTTTCTTGAATTATGGTTCTGCTCAGTGGTCAATTTGTGGAGACCACATTGGGTATGGAGAATGAAAAAATAACATAAAGAGTGAAAAGAAGATAGAACTATTGGAAACAAACCAAATGAAAAAACTATTGGAAACATAAAGAGCTAAGTTAGGCACTCCATAAGGTTAAGAGAATCCCCCAGATTAGCTTACCCATCTCTTATTAGTTGAATTTTTTTTGTCACTGTGAGTAGAGTTCCTTCTTCTTCTTCTTTTTTTCCTGCTGTTTGGGACTAATGATCCTGGTACTATTTGTTTCTGAGATTGCAGGGCTGCTTATAAAGGTTTTGCCGATTGCATACGTCTTCTTTTGTTCCTTGATGCTTATAGGGGACGTCAAGATAAAGAGGGTATAGTGTTTATTTCCTCCTCTTTTCCCGCATTGCTTGAACATTTGTTGTACATATGTCAGGATAAATGAAGAGTGCTTTTACTTCAATTCTGAAACTTTCATCCATCAGGCAATGAAATCCTTATTTATATCTTATTTACCCATATGTAACTAGGTTGCACGCCTCTTCATTGGGCTGCTATCAAAGGGAACTTAGAGGCATGCACAGTGCTTGTTCAAGCGGGCAAGAAAGAGGATCTGATGGTGACGGATAAGACTGGGTTCACTCCAGCCCAGCTAGCTTCTGATAAGAACCATCGGCAAGTTGCTTTTTTCCTTGTAGGTACTCTATGACTGAATAGGTTAAAGTTGAGTAGGAATATTTTACATGGTGTCCCACGGCTTCCTTTTTTCTTAGTAAAGGTTCAGAATTGCAGAAACATTATTTCTCATTTTTTCTGATGTGGTTGTACTTTAAAATCCTATGCAGTCAACCCATCTGAACTAATGCTAGTCCTTTGTATGTTTGCAGTCGAAAACGGATAACTTTGAAATGTAGCTTTTTTATGCTCAGGATTATTTTGCATACTAGAGCCTTCTTATTTACCATCAATATGTATATCATGGTTTTTGCATGCTAGGCTGTTTCACATACTTGTTGTGCACTGTTCTTGAGCTTAAGGAGCACTGGTTATGCATGAATTTCTCATGTGATCCCAAATCAATGTTTAACATGTGTAAATCCTTTCTATGAGTTTTCAGCATCTCTATATTGTGTGATTCTCCAGGGCAATGCTCAAAGAGTTTATGATAGACGCTGTGATGGGAACAGCAGACTGGGGAAGATTTCAAAATTAGGAGCGGCACCTATACTTTGGTGTATGATTATAATACTTCTTATAACATATATACATTCAGTCATCACAGGTATTTTTTTTTCTTTTTTTGCCATCATGTATCCAATAATTTGTCTGTTCCCTATAGCTCTTCTGTTTACATTTTGTTTCTGCTGCAGCATCAGATATGCTGAACTTGACAGCTGCATTTGGATTTTTTGCTTGGCTTGGCGTTCTTCTGGCATGTGCTGGACTGTTGATGTTCTACAGGTGTAGCAGGTATACTATTCTTTTTTTTTTTCAGCATGAGATTTCAAAATTATTAGTATATTTCCAATATCAGGCTTATATCTGCACAAAAGTATCCAAAATAATGTTTTGGTACTCTTCCACTGATCAATGGAATTGGAACATGTGCAGTCCGTATGTTCATCTTTTGTATGAAAAGAGAAAAGAAGTTTGTTTTCTAATTATTTTTACGAAAATTGCTAAGCTTAGATCTAGCTGAACAGTTCAGCACACATTGTTGTTTTCCTTGCCTTGTGACTTTAGATTTAATTTTTATTGGCTCGAGAATAAGAAGCAATATGTACAGGTTGTATGAGTTATTCAGCACACATTGTTATTTTTCCTTGCCTTGTGACTTTAGATTTAATTTTTATTGGCTCGAGAATAAGAAGCAATATGTACAGGTTGTATGAGTTATTTACTTTGGTTGTATTAAATTTTGTGTGGGGTATTTGGATTAGTGCAGTTCCATTGGTCATGCAGCAATGTTGTGGACAAGTGGATTAATCTTGATTTTTTTGAAAAACATGTGACATTTGACATAGCTGCAGCCTTCCCTGGCTAGTACAGATATTCAATCTAGATTTGTCAAGCGAACCTTGAACATATTAGATGTTCAAGAGAGAAAGTGATTGTTAAGACACTTGAATTATGTATGTTTTAGTGTATAGTTCGGTTCGATATTAGAGCCACAATGATCAAGGCCACAAACTAGATGGTCACCCTTTCCAGACATTTTTTTCCCACTTTGACATTTGATCACCAATATCACCTGATTCTCTATTTATTGTCTTTTCTACCTGTATGATTATTGTCATTCTGCTTATATACCTCAAGTTCATGAATGCTTGTTATTCATCAAGTGTGTGACTGAACATGTGAGATCTAACTACTATGATTTCATATAAATGTTTTCATTACGTTTCTCTTGGTGCAGTTGTTGTATATCGACTCTAGCATGTACATACAATCTATATCATAGAGTTGTATTTTTTTGTAATATATTTCTTTGATTTTCCCCTCTTTTACTGTTTATAGGAAAGATCCTGGTTACATCCAAATGAACATCCGGGATTCACAAACCACAAGGGATGATGTGAGTAGCTAGATGTTCTATTGGTTTATATTATTAATGTCTATTATTTCCTTCCTAACTGTATTGTTTTTGGTATGCTTGTGTCCTTTGTATTTATTTTCAGTATTCTCGCATGTTTTGTTACTATAAAGTTTATCTAAGTTGATGCTTCCTTTCCATTACTATTAAAAGGAATGTGAATGATGTCAGTCAGTAAGAGCTTGTGGTTTGCATATTTGAATCCATTTTGGTTTTCATAGTTTTAGCGATGAATAAAATTTGTTATATAACAATATCAGGTGATATACATTATTTTTAATGTTGTAAAGCCTGAGGTGGAGAAAGTTCTAATTGTTTTCCCTTTCTGTTGATCTTCTTTCTCCTTCCATCTTCTTCTCCTTCTTGCACCAATTGGTATAAGGGCAGATTTGATTTCTCAATATTCATCCTCCCCCTCCCCCCAAATTATTCTTCCTCCACCTTTTCCCAATAAACAATTATGCTCCTATAATGGTGGTCAAGTTATTTTTAGTTATATACTGCAAAATTTAATTTGAGTGTTTGATATTTCATCACTTTGTTTAAAAGGATCAAAATTCCATTTATCATTCTCAGTACCGAGTATCAATATAAATAGCCTGTTTTATATCCATCTTTCTGCAGAGAGCCTCACATGCATGATGGCTCTTCTCATTTTTCTTCTCTTTATATAGTAAATATCCATGCCCCTCTAAAGGAGTTCACCATTTTTCTAAAATTTAATTTGAAGTGTTTGAGATTTTACTTTGTTTGAAATGATAAAATTGATTTTTATCATTTTCCGTACCAGAACATTAATATAGCCAGAATTGTATTCACCTTTCTGTATCAATATGGAAGGTTTGTGTCAGGTGGAGTGAGGACTAGTCGACCAATACATCCTCCTTTTCTTGGTTTGGTATCCTTTTGGGGATATAGCTTGTATGACTTCATTTTTCTTCATCTTTGTACTCCTCTTGATGTAGTTTACCCGTACTAATAAACTTCTGGTGAATACCACATTTCTTCCCCCCAAAAAGAAGTATAACCTCTTTTGTTGGCTTTTAGAAATTATTATTAAATTGAATGTATAGTTGTGGACTAACTGTTTTTCTGCTTCTAAAGCATAATGGCCTTTCAGAAAGGCCTTAATGTACTTTTGCATCTCTAACTTGGTTCCTTTTTGTTTTTATCTTGCCTCAGCCTTTAGTTTGTGTATAATAAATTTGTGCTATTGTACTCAAATATTATAGGAACCATTACTGAAGATGGAGCTGAATAATCCTGTTCTGTTGGCTGGCAATTGGTCCCAGTTGTGTTCAACATGCAAGGTTCCCTTTTCTTTTTTTTTGACATTTTCCCTACTTATCCTAGTTTTCAATCTTCCACATTGGTCTAAATTGACGCCTGCATCACCACCACCATCACCTATACCATCTTCATGCATTTCTTCTGTGTCCTCATGAGTTGTATATGTTCCCATACCTCTAAAATTATCCTTTTTATGTTTTATAGATTGTCAGACCCCTTCGTTCAAAGCATTGTGCCACATGTGACCGCTGTGTTGAGCAGTTTGATCATCACTGTCCGTGGGTGTCAAACTGTATTGGAAAGGTGCTTAGCTTTTTTCACTTGCATATATTCTTTGTCCTTTGGTTGGTGATGCCAATCTAACCATCATGCTTCTCCTTCTGCAATGATATTCTGATAAATGTTTGTTGGCCTGTAATTGCAGAGAAACAAATGGGATTTCTTTATGTTTCTTAGTCTAGAAGTTTCTGCAATGATAGTGACTGGCACCGTGACTTTCATACGTATGCGTCACTTGGGGCTTGTGCTATTGCTTCCCTTTGGAAGAATATGAGTATTGCTTGTTCATTTGTATAATCATTAACATCCTGCTCTTGTGGTGCAGGAGTATTTAAAGATCCAACTGCTCCAAGTTCTCTTGGAGCATGGATGAACCACACTGCTACTTATCATGCTGGGGCTATGTCATTTCTGATTGTTGAGTTCTTCCTTTTCTTCGGAGTTGTAGTCTTATGTATGGTACAAGCTTCCCAGGTCCGTATCTGCTGGATGCCATCATTCATATATTCTTTTCTTTTTGGTGCTATATATATTACTTAATCCATTATATGGAATTTTCTTAAAAAACATTATGAGGATTTTGGCTTGCTTTCTATAGCATGGTTTCATTGTTCCTGGCTGGTGCAATGCCCCAGCCTTCACAATCCATCTTAAAAGGAATAAACCCATATAGCTTCTCTGGTAATTTGTATAGAGAAAATACTATTGATCTAAATTTCTTTTTAAGTGCTCCCTCCCCCCCACCCCCATTGAGAATTTTTTTGGATTCTCAGTATTATCCTTGTTTTAACTATTTCTATATTCATTACCCAGTTCTGCTATCATTATCTTGTTATTAATATGTTTATTGATTTCCATTTTTTTTTTTTTGCAGATATCTCGAAACATTACAACGAACGAAATGGCAAATATGATGCGCTATAACTATCTAAGAGGACCTGGTGGTCGGTTCAGGAATCCATATGACCACGGCTTTAAGAGAAATTGTTACGAGTTCTTGATAAATGGTTACAATGAAGATGTGGAACGAATGGATCAACCATCGACGACCCATCTTGATGAAATCAGAATGCTTCCAATGACAAGAACGACAAACACTCAAAATGAGGACATCCACTCCAGCATTGCGAATGGCAATGGAGGAGGGCATGTATCCATTGAAGTTGACACGAAGGGCACGACGAGGCCCCAGGGACACGTGCATTCCGCCAATTGCAACCACAACAGTGATGGCAAGACCGACGGTGTGCCTCTGGGTTTAGGGTTTGGCCTCGGACGGAACCACGTGCGCCACCACAGCGCCCGCTCTGTGGTGGCCTCTTAGTTTATTGCTTCCTGTAGTTTTTACAACCATTTTATGGATTGGAATTCAGTTCATGAACACTTGTGTTGTATAATTATTTGAGCTGCTGTTGTCATTTTGACATTAAAGATCACACAGTAAATTATACCAATTTGAATTCTACTTGTGTTACAGGATCATCTACTTCCAATGCATCCCACTTGGGTTGTGGTGGGCAAGCCAGTTTTGGTTGCTTATGAATCATTCAAACTTGCAACTTGGAAACTTAGAAAATATGATGGGCAGTCATTTTCACTTTTGCAGTTCTAACATGTTTTGGAAAAAGAAAATATTACACTTAATCCCATTTCTAATATCACAGGCAGTTCGCTTATTTTTATAAAAGGTAAAATTTATACTCCTTTGATCTAAATGATATCATTTATAAAGTATATTAAATTTTTTTTATATTAAGGTATACCTTGTAAGAGTAAGTAGAGGGGGCTAACAAATTATATGAGACTGCATTTGAGATTATAAAAATGATTGATTGTTACAGTACTCTTTGAAAAATGAAGTACACCTCTCAAAAATTGAATACATATTTTCTTTTTTAATATGTGTATTAGTGCCCAAGTTTGTTTTTCCTATCGGTTGTCTGCGTAGGAGTAATACTTGCAAATTTTCCTTTAAACAAGGTCATGAATGAACAATTTGGTCATTGGCTTGTTTGATTAGTCTTTTGTGAATCTCAATTCACATATTCTGAACGAGAAGAATATCTTAAAAGATTAGATCACCAGAACGTGACCAATGAACCACCTTGATGCAGACAGTCAACTATCATTAAACAAATGGTTTCATACTATAAAAATAATTCAAAATCTGGTCCCTTACCCCCACCTTTTTTTTTAAATCATGAACAAGGCAGCACCCATATTTTCAGATAAGAAAACAACTTTGGGTTGGTGGAAAACGTGGATATCATAAGCATTTCTGATAACTGAGATTTAGATTTTTGGATTTGAGAGAAGTTGGTGCCATGTCTATCTCAGTCTTGCCAACAAGGTAAGATAAGAGTTTGCAAAAAAGAAAACATAAAAGAAAAGAAAGAAGAAGAAATGCACCTGTTCTATCACACTACCGCAGTACAAATCCCAGCCCCAAAAATCACCTTCAGATTATTTACACTTATTTAGAGGTTATATGCATTTTAAAAATACAAAAAAAAAATCCATCAAAATATATATAACCTCAAACAATGAATCGTATGACATTTTTAGACGATTTTTAAGATGAGATGTATCATTTTTCCACTAATTGGTACACAATACAAATCCCAATGAACCTCTCTCTCTCTCTTCCCCACCTTAAAAAAAAGTTAGAAATTTAAAAGTAAAAAAAAAAACACACTCCAACATGGACACCATGCTAAGGTAGGGCCCGGTGGGATCCTCTAGCTGATCGCACCTGTGCTTGTGTGGTAGGGGGGAAGAATCGGTGGTTCATTTAATGGTCGATTGTTCCTTGATACAGTTCATTTGGAGGCGACAGTGTGGTGACGGGTCTTGTGGTTAACTTTTCAGACTTACAGGGAATTTGGGAGGCTTATAAAGGTTTTAGGGCAAGAGGCGACAGGAGCAAAAAAGCAAACATTTCGCTCCTTCGCTTTGGCCGTCATGTGGTATCTATGATTTTTAGAAATCATATAATCTTCGTAATGAGAGTACCTATCTGAAAATGTGTGGGATATAATGTTCTACTTCATTAGGATTGAGGTCTTACATGTGCAGGTGCCAATCGGATTGCGATGGAGAGAGGGTACCTTGTAATCGATGAGTAATCTTGTATCTTTCTTTATTTTAAGTAGATGTCTCCTCTACTGGTTTTTACTTGCTTTGGGCATGATTCCTTAATTTATAAAATTGAGGCTCATGCCACATTCCCATCAAATAAAAATAAAAAAGGACACCATGCGAACATGGTCAAATATACAGTCACATAGACAATCCCAATATAAGAATGTTTTTTTTAGAGAAGACATACCATTTTATAACTAAAGAAAGAAAGTTACATTGGTCCAAAAGAAAAATGAAAAGTAGAAGAGCAGGTTAGGGGTCACAGGTTGATTTAAGTTAACCGATTAGACTTGTGATACAGTCTCTTTGCTTCTTTTTTTCTTTCACAATTGCCAGCCTTCCATCTGTTAGAAAACTCTGTTTGATGACAGATATGCTAATGTTGAAAATTAGGTGGGTGAAGTATGCAATAACAGTATTATATTAATCAGTGATTATGATACTGTTATAATAGCACATACATTCACGAAATGTTCAAATAATATGAAATCATTAACTGCACTCTAAAATTCCATATGTCCGTGCTCTATATAGAATAAAAACATATTGAACATTCCAATAAAAATCACTTCAAACTCAATAAAGTTACTTGCCAGATACAACATAACACAGCAGCAAAAGACAAACGGAGATTTCTACTAGATTGTTAAGTGCCTACATTTTGTTATCCGGGGAGATCAATATGTTGTCAATACAACCCCACCTGCAATGCCGACGAGATGAAATATTTAAGTCTAGAATCTCAATAAGGACAAAATTATACATGCGTAACAAATATGGAAATCTGTGGATGTCACATCAAACTGAAATATCTTTAACATGGCTTATGACTAGAAAATGAGTAGTTCCCATTGTGGTGATTCAATCATTTGATAGGTCACTAAATGGAGACAGACCTGGATTAGAAAACCCCTGCATTAATGAAAGGGCAAAAGTTGAGGAAAGAATAATGCTACCAGCTGGACCTTATCATCTTTGTGGTTGATCAGAGCTTGAGGCTCCACCTGGAGGTGGTGTGGACATGCGGCTCGCTGACCCATTCTCAGCAGGTGGGGCCACACCCCATTTTCCTTCAGATTCTAGTGGCTCCAACACGTGGACTCCACCGTCGGTTAGTCCAAGGGCAAATTGATTCGGTTCTAATGGATGAGCGGCAATCACTAATGGATAAACAGTAGAGCTGCAGAATCCATCACGGAAATAATCAAAATGATGATGTTGATCCATCTCAAAGTGAAATATTAGGGCATGATATTCAGCCATAAAAGTTAACTATGAAGCAAACTGAGTTAAAGATGATATTCCTATAAAAATGCCACTATAAGCACTGGACAAATCAAAGCAGAAATAAGAGCAAATTTACCAGCCCACCAGAGAAGTTTAATATAACAATGGATCTTGATGTTCGAAATTTAGGGTCAACAAGCATACCTGATGTTGGCAGGAAGATATGAAGCTGGGTTAATCCTGCAATGTAGTCTGAGGTTTGCTGCATTGAAAATGCAGACAGTTGCATCCACAAAACTAGCAAACACCAACTGACTGTCGCATGAGAATGTTGCATGGGAGATTGGTGCAGATGATTCGCGAGGGATCCACTTGAAAAGAAACACAGCAGTCAGGGTTCAAAATAGAGCATCTTAAACTTTTGAAAATAAAAAATGTGTGGTTGGCAAAATACCTGCTTCACGTATTCTAGTTTCCCGGTTTCATAAATGGCAATCTGAGTTTCATGGACCACTAGGAAGTGGGTCTGATCCTGGTGAAATTGCACACGAGTATCTGAAAGCGCAGAAGGTACTCGCCCAGATGGAATCTGCAAAAATCGGCTCTTTTGCTTCTCCCACCCATCAGTTCCCCACACACAAAGCTGCAGCAAGAAACACAAACATTCATCTAAGTTCAGTAATAACCCCACCTTTACCTAATTGGACATAACTTGTGATGGATGGTCACTTGGAAGAAATGGTGGGTGAAAGCGCACAAGTTACTAGTTACCTGAGCATCAGCTCCCGATGAGACTAGTACATTTAATGTGTTTGAAAAGGCAAGGCCAGTAATTCTTTTTGAGTGGCCTTTAAGCTTGCTTTTGACCTGAATGAAAACAATACATATACTCCATCAGTGCTATTATGAACCAACAATTGTATGCTACAGAAAAGTAGTTAAGTATCCAGGAATATACCTCATCCACTCGCACATTATATATCTGAATCGTGGAGTCATCCATTCCTATGGCAATTATATTGTTGTCTTGAGGATGGAATGCTAGAAATGTTGCTGCGGGTGGTGGAGGCATGAAAGTTGTCATTGTCTGTAATTGTCCAGTTAAACTCATAATGATCAATAGGAATACATAAAGTTAGGATTAAAGAATGCTGTGATCATTGCATGTTACCATAAATGCCTTATTTTGTACAGAAAGGGGGATATGGATAATTTACCTCCAAAATTAAAAATACAAAATTTTGTACCACGGGATCAAGATGACAGGATGTTACCTTAAATGTCATCATGTTAAAAAGGGATATCTTCCCTCCTGATGCTGACATCACATAAGAATCATTTTTTGACAAAGCAAAGCAGGGTACAGCTTCTTCAGAGTTTGTGTCAATTATGTCATTAGTCATCAAAATGCCACTTGTTGATTGCCATAATTGAGGAGCGACACTAGCCGTTGCCTACAATTTCATGCAACAATGAGAACACTCTAGCAACTTAGTAAATAGTTGCAATATGATGTGCTGTTTTACAGATTTTCTACCTTCCCACTTGCATTACGTTCACTTCTTGACCATTTCCAGAGATAATGGATAGCATTGGATGCCAATGCTAAAATGGCAACACCAGAATTGGTATAAATTAGCCTTGAAATCTGCAAGCAAAAGATAAAAGATACTATAAATTCCAGATTTATAAGGAAATACTTAATGGAGAACAGCAGACAATTCAAAATAAGGCAAAAGCAATGTGCCATAGGAATGAGGATGTAAATGTAGATGAAGGAAATGATAATGTTATGATGGATATCAGGATATGCCATGGAACAAAGGAGGAAAAAAGGACTACAAACTATTGTCACAGATTAAGGTTAATTGCACACATAGACCTAGGAAGACATCAAAGAGAATGGCTATTAAGGAAAAGGTACACACTCATATAACGATTCAATAAGCCAATTCCATGCTGTTGAAAAGCATATTGTATTGATGTTGATGTCGATTTTGAAATTATTTTTATCAAAGACAACTTCAACATCAATACATGAGCACCCAACCTCAACCCCCCTTGTGCACAAAACTAAAAATATTCTGGACTCCTATGTTTTAGTTCAATCTAGAGAGCCATATCCATGCATCTAGTGGCATAGCTCCCTTTTGGACTTTACCCATTATGTCAAATTCTACCTAGTGCCTTGGTTGCCGGTGCTCTTTCAATGAGCTTGAAGGTATGTGATGGTGGTTCTAGAAGAGGCTTATGTGAGGTGACCGAAGCAACCTCGCTAGATGGAATTCTTTGGTGTGGGAGGTGATGCTCTGGGGATCTGTTGAATGGAATTCTCCCAAAGTGTTGATGTTCTTCCTTCTTTACTCTTCCTTTTTCTTTTAATACTTTGTTTGAAGATCCATCATGTCCTTTATTCAAGGCATCTTTTATTAATAAGATTGCTCCTCTCTTTTTTCAATAAAAAGGAGAATTTAATTGTCCGCATTTAAACTTGCTTGTTTTAAATTATGCGCTCAAGCAATCTGGGATAATAACCATGCATGCCTTTGCCAAATTTTTTCAATTGAAGATATCATTAAGATGTTGTCAGTGACCAAAACTTGGTACATTTCTTAATTGCAAACCCACCTTTTCCCAAATCTTCGCACTAGATGGGCACCTAAAGAAAAGGTGTCCCCTTGACTCCTCTTCCAATCCACAAAGCTCACAAGTCTCATGACCAACTTGAGCTCAATTTAATCTTTTAACATTTGTATGAACCTTGTCAAGCATCAGAAGGCACATGAAACACTGGATCTTCAAAGGCACGAGGTCACCCCAAATAAGGCACTCAAACCAGGTGGTAGGAAGGTCTTGAAGGGGGTTCTTGTTGAGTTTTGTATAAAGGGTCTTCATGGAGAAACCAGTACGAGGTGAATATTTTTTCCTCTCGTTTTATAAAAGATCCTGACACCCACCCCCAAATAACATAAAATAAATAAAGAAAGAAAACTGCAGATGTGCTACCAAGCATGATTTCTTACTCAGGTCAAACAACATCCTAAAATCATGATGTGGGCACCAACATAAATGAGCGTGATTGAAATACAACTTGATCATTCAACCAGTTCAGAAACTTTGGTCTCTTCATTTAATTTTAGATACTATCTTTATACCACAGACATGCAACATTAAAATACTAATATATATTTTATTGTTGCAGGTCATCTATACCACTAATAATGTGATAAGGGGGCCAAGTGTGACTGACTGTCCATCATATACTGCATTGAGAGCGAAGTTGAAGAAAAAAATGGTTATATTTAAAAAATAGATAATTCCGAGAATAAGAAGAGATAGTAGATAGTTTCTCATGCAACAGCCACATGTTATAAGGTAGAAAAGACAAGATTATAATTGGAAGCAGCTTCTTCGGCTCTCCACCCGCATAATATGTTGTATTCCCATGTGCACATGCATTTCCATGTATCTTCAGCTAGCATTAAATAATAACACTTGCCCTTACAAAAGGTGTATAAATAGCAATGAAAGATCATTTGAAAAATAACAGCTGCATGCTGGAAACCAAATTGAGGGGGAAACTGCAGCTTTATAAATAGTAAAACCATCATAAATCAAATGGACCAAATAAATCATGTACTATTATAATTGGATCTTAGGCATTATAATGATCATAGACATCAACTATTACAAGTCCTGCTAAGCAAAGGTCTAGAACCACGGCAGTGAAATATGCGGGTAGTTTACAGGATCCATGCAGTTTCATGGAAGAACACACCATGCTGGTCCAAAGGATGATTTGTTAAGTAGTAGAAATAAGCACATCTAAAGTCGTCATGGTTGTAATGATAATGCATGCACTATATATTTATATCACAAACCTTAAAAAAGAACACCATGTGCATGTAAAACGAGGCTGGCAAACAAAATATGAATGAAGGATTTACCTTGCTTATTCTTATATTATCCAAGAGCCTCAAGGATCGTAATTGTGCTGGTTCATTGATTTCAGTAAGCTTCCATATTTTTGACTTGTCCAAGGACTCTTCAGTTATTCTAGGTTTAATGTCCCCCATGTTTCTGGTGTCTCCATTCTACCACATAAAAAAAACAGAAGCAATTTCAATATGAAATTGTCTTTAATATAATTGGATGAGGACATGAGGAGGATGAAGAATATTGATAAATATATATCATGCACCGAGAAGAAAAATAGAAAATAAAGCTCTACACACCATTCCAGGCATAGAAACTGATGGTGTGATTCCAGAACTGGTTGCGGCAGCAACAGTTGTCATTGGATTGATTATAGGCTGCATGATAAAGAGCATTAGGTGAAATCATCTATATCTGTGAATAAGTAGCTATTTGACTAATCTAAAGAGTACCTTTGTCACAGTCTCAGATGCAGCCCTAGAAGCATCAAAGCCCCGGTTTTCAAGTGTGCGCAATAACCGAAGGCCATCAGCATTTGCCAAGATTTTGATCATGTTATCATTCGCAGATACAGCCAGCAGTGTTCCCTCCTTGTTAAAGCGAATCCTCGGGCTTGCCTACAAATCACAAAGGTGATGATGTACAATGTTAAGCACAACGATATCTTTTAGTGTATATATGAACATTATTTGAGAAAGAGATCAGTCTGAACTCACTGGCAAACTGCCATCGGCATCAATAGTAGTCAGAAGGTTGACATTATCCATATCCCAAAATTTGATCAAAAATTCATCACCAGCGGCCAAAAACCGGTTCCTTGTTGTATCAAATTGTACAACACCCAGAGACCGTTTCCGGAAACCATGATAGGTTCTCTTCACAGCTCCTTCACTTTCGTTCCATTCAACAATGAACGATTCTCCTTCCTTGCTGGTACCGCAAGAAAACAGCCTATATAGAATTTAAGAAAAGCATAAGATGTTAAAGTATTAAATAGCCTAAGGTTCAGTACACCATAAGTAGCTCTACTTAACTTCATATGACTTTGTAAAGCGAGATTGATCATTTCCTAACCTGGAACCATCAGCACTATAAGCCATGGTAGTGCACCAGCGACCTGGGGCATCATAATCAACTCGAGAACCCAGATTGTCATACAACCATGCCTTTATTTTTCCATCTAATGCTGTAGAAAAAATGAACTGGAGAAAAGAAAAACAAAGCATATTAAGGGAAGGAAGCCACCATATAGCCACAAATATGTGAACCTAAAATATCAACCACAAATCAGCGATGAAGTCTGGTTAATCAAAGAGCATCATACCTGAATATTTTCCTTGTAATGGGGACAAACAGAGTAAACGGGAGCCTCATGACCTTCAAATGTATATTGTTTGGCACCAGTAGTTGCATCCCACACCTAATGTTGTTCACATTTTACAACAGATTCAAGAATAACGCCTCATAATTAATGACATCAGACAATACAAGACAAACCTTGATGGTCTTGTCATCTCCGCAGGTCACAACACATAATTGCTTGTTGGGGAGTGAAAATGCAATATCATTGACACCACCAGCATGAGCATCAATCTAAAGGATGCCAAAATTAGCAAAAAAGTGTAAAGTAATACAAAATTAGTAGGTAAACAGAAGTAAATCAAATACAAAGATTTGAGTATGTAGTGACACCTCCACGTGGTGCCTAATGTCGTCAGCGCCATGGTAAGAATATATTTGCACAATGTGCCTTGAATATGCAACTCCTATAAAACAAGAAGTCATTGAGCAATGATGCACAGATGAACTTTATTTGTTTTAGGTAAAGTAAAACTTCTTATCTCTTAACTTACCAAACAAGGACCCATCAGGACTCCACACCACACGATTAACTGATACGCCTGGATCTTTAACTAGAGATGTCTGGTTTCAATTGGAATCAAGTTAGCTTTCGGCTCATGTTTGACTTAGTTCTTGGCGTTGAAATCACTTGTTACATCAAATTAAAAACCATTGAGGTATGGAAAAGTTACTGAAGATACCTGAAGAGGCATAGAGCATGCTCCAAGGTCCCAAACCTTGAAATTTCTTAAAACTAATCTCTCCCGTGAACCAACTTCCCATAATCCGACATCTCCCACATTTGTACCAACTACAGAACCATGGATAATCATATGTGAAACATCAACCAAATAATATAAACAAGACAACAATAGACCAATGCCAAGAACTCAGAAATATATGAAATATTTGGATTGCATTCTGACCAAGAAGTACAGTCTGCTGGACAGGGTGAAAATCCATGCTCATGGGAGTAGACCCTTGATTCAAAGTTCGTGCAACAGTCTTCGGCAAGTCATCCAGTGAATACATAGCCTGAGTATGGTTCTGACCAGTATAAGTTACTGGCAATATATTTACAGGCAAATTCACCTACAAAACGATCTCCATATATCAGAACAAGTCAATGACAAGTTGACATTGAGAATAAAAGATTAAAAAAAATGGAAACACAAGTGTGGATGAATGACAAAGGGTGTACCTCGTCAGTAATACCCGTTGATCTTGTTCTTTTGGATACATGATCAGAATCTGCCAATGGGTAATCCACAGCAGAATTATTATTTGGAGGAGTCCTAGGATGCTTCAAAATTGCAGCTATAAGAGAGCAACCACTCAAAAGTTACAAAAAAAAAAAGAGCAAACAAACAAACAAAAACAAACAACATATCCAACAACTTAAGATACCACCAATATAGAACAAAAGTTTTAGGAGCACTATAAATTAACATAAACTTGTACTTGGATTCGTAGGAACACCAAGTCCTATAGGTCCTCCAGAAACTGATGGATGAGTTATAGTAGATGGATTAGCCATCCATCCAGCCAGAGGAGTTGGGGCAGGCGCTGGTGCAGATTGAAAAGGCTGCAGAAAATAAATCCAAACAATCAGCCCATGAGCATTGGCGAAATAAAATCAATTGGATCGATGAAGGGTTGGCTCAGTTACCGCATGCAATCCTATTGGAGGAAACCCACCAGGCTTTGTCATCGATCCAAGTAGGGGATTGTTTGCAGGCGACGGAGCTCGAGCACCATTCGGTTGACCACATGAATGATCAATGAAGAGGGTTTTTATATCTGGGTTAGGTCGAGGGTTTTTACATAGCTGGTGCTGCCAATTTAAGCTGCCAATTGAACGAAACAGGATACACATTTAGACATTCTTCAAAATATTCTGGATGAAATATTCCACCAAAAACAAGTTATTTTTTGGTCAACCAAAAAAACATTTTGATTACTAGTTAAACACCCTTATAAATTTGTTCAAGCAATAGATAATAAGTTAATAACAACTATAAGCATGCGATGACATAGAAATGATTCTTTCCACCATGTATATTCATGCTAAAGCAATCACAAGTGGCGCCCAAACAAAGTTTAACTCTGGTTTCTCGAGTCTATATCAGGCACTACACATGCTTATAGCTTCAGCCCACCCGCGGAACAACCAAAATTCATATTGTGGCTGCTTTTTTTCTGAAGCAAATATTGTGGCTGATTATAACACAAAGTGCTTATTAAGAAAGCAGTTTCTCCTATATTCGACTATGTGAAACAGCCAAAAGGCTATATACTTCATTGTTCCAACCTTTTTTGGTTAAAAACGGTAGGCATCCTATCCCAGTTTTATCAAAGAGAAGAAAACACCCAATTACAAAATCAAGAAACAATTAACAAAAAAGATATGGCCCAAAAAAAAGGATACTGGGGTCTAGGACTCAGTACTGTCGTCTTTTTTGTTTCTCCAAAAAACAAATACAGATACATACAGATATTTTATCAGTTCCAATATCCATATTGTTTTCAAATACATGCAGATACGATTATAGATACCAAAACAAATATCAGAAAAACATATGTATTCATTTCGATCCCTATATGCTATGCTAATATGTCATTACAATTGATCAAATTGGATTCCACCCCATGAACAAACATAAAACCAGTGTTGGGTCCTTCCATGGAGCTTGGGCCCTCTCAAATATTATGCATTCTCCCAAACCACACAAAGACTCGCGGATAACAAAGAGGTGGCCAATGGATTCATTTTCCTCATTACACAAGTAAAGAGATACACTAATCTCTGGCCAAAAAACAAGCCTTTTTGTTAGGTAAGTTGTCAACAATTGACCTACGGGTCCAAGACCATGTCTCCTCCAAACTAGTTTCATAAGATCACATTTATAACCGCCACCACTAACAAGCCTCCAGAGAATGCACCAGGAATTCACCAATTCGTCCCACCTCCAAATATTCTTGTCTGGCACCCGGGAACTAATCTCCTTAGCATAGAATCCAAGCATGACAGTACAAAAGAATTGCTTTTTTCATAAATTAAAATTATCTGGAAATTATTTCATGACAAATACAAGTAGAGGCACTACTCATGGTATTATTTGTGCTGTAAGGTACAAAGTGGTCATATGCCCATTGCATTTAGTAGTGATACAATTTTGAACTTGATTCATGTTGTTAGATCTTAAGGGGCTACAAAGTGAGAAAAAGATAGGAGTTATCTCAACTAGGCTAATGTAAGCAGCACAAGAGTATAAGCTGTGGGAGTTCATCATACGCCAGTGGAACCGCATAGTTGGCAAATACAATTTTGTTAACCAAAACATGAAGGAATGGTCCAAGCTATTGTTTCATATGATTGACTTGACTTATGCACACAGAATGGGCTGCCTAAGTGAAGACTTTAACATGGTTACAATAATTTCAATACGCAAAAAGTTGTGTACTAAAATATCGACCTCAAAAAAAAATAAACAATACCTTTGATTGATAAGGGTCCGTAACCTAGAACTTTTGAGGCTTGGGAACTGCAACTTGTCGCGGAAAAGAGGGTTTGCTTCAATCAGCTTCTTGAGCTCAACCAACATTATTGCTCTTGCCGACTTTGTATCCCCATACTTGGACAATTGTTCATTCTCCCTAGGAAACCATATAAAAATATCTCCCCCTGGTCAAACCACCAAGAAAAAAATAATAATAATGAAAGGACGAAAAAAGAAATAACAACTCATTAACACACCTAAAATTCTCCAATGTCAAAAGCTGTGTGATTTCCTTGAACAGCTCCTCATTGAACGATGAAAACACTTTCAAATCCTTCACAAGGATCTCCACGCCCTTACCCCGGTCATGCCTGCAAAAAAAGAACACACCATCATTTTCACAAAAGGGGCTAGGAACACCAAAAGCTTTGAAAGGAAGAGATGTAAAGCCCCACTTGTCCAACGCTTCAAGATACTTCTGCTTCCGGATCTCGAAGAAGATCTTCATCGAATAGCGGTTGTCATCAACCTTCGTGAAGCCTGAAAGGTACCGTTCGACCTCATCCCAGTTCCCATTGTGGACCTCATCTTCGAAATACTTCATGTTAAAGTAGAATCCCGACTCCTGCTCCAGCCTATAAAGGGACACCTCACACATACATCAAAATTGAAGCTCAACAAATCCCAATTTTGCACCCAAATTTTCTTTTTTTTTTTTAAATAAAAAACTTACTTGTGGACCGTCTCCTTAAACTTCTCCTCATCGAGGAACTGCAGAATCAAGAACACCAGTTCCCTACTGAGAGAAGACATGCTGCGCCCGCCGTATATACCGCCTCAACAAACCTCGTCAACGTCCCATCTCGGACTCCGCGCCCTCCAACATCGCGAGAACAAGCAATCAATCGAAACGAATCGCCAAAAAGAGACCTCCTTTTGAAAGGATCGAAACCAAAATCCGAGGCGTTTTCGGCTAGGGACCTAGGGTTTTGGAAGTTGAGGCTTCGAAAGAGGGAGGGGGTTTTCCGAGGTCTCACGGAAGGCAAAAAGCAAAAGCAAAAGCAAAAGACAGACTTCTTCGAAGAGGAAAAGATTCTCAAAAAGGGGAGGAGAGTGAGATTACCTGAACAAGCCCGAAGCAGAGCACGTTATCCAACCCGCGAAGCACGAAAACCTTCAGAAACGGAAAGATCGGGACCGTCAATTCGAGGACGATCGGTCGATCTGCGCTGTCTCTCAAAAAAACACAGATTTTTATTATCAATAAAAACAAATCTCGGCCTTGAAAGGCACAACAGAGAGAGAGAAGGAAAGCGAGAGACGAAAGCAGCATTTATAAGGAGTTCAGACATGGTAGCAGATGATAAGAACACCTGCTTATCGAAGAGACGATAAGCACAGTACGGTGATCAGCAGATGGAATTTCCGATATGATAAGTAGAGGAGTGAGTTTGGGTGGGGCCCGCACGAGCCGGCTAAGACTTTGTAGATGGGAATCTCGAGCACCGACAGCTGTCCCTTTTTTTTTGTTTGGACAGGGACGATTTTCTGACGTCACGTGATTGGGTTCGGGAACACGGACAGCTTATTTACGTGATATGCCACTGAACGGTCGGATCTGGCGTCACGAGGTCTCCTGGCCGTCTGATTCGTGATGATGTTTGTTTTGATAAAGAAGTGATTGATATTGTCACCCTTGTCTTCAGTCGTACACTTCATCTTTGTGAACTAATTCAGTGAACGGTGTGATTGGATTGGGGCTGCTATGGGTGGGTTACTGGTCAATGGAAGTGAGATTATCAATATCTTCCACTAAATGCCAACTCTCTCTCACACTTTGATCACGGAGACGAGAATACCGAGACTCGTAAAAACAGGGGCTTTGTACGTGAACTTGTTATTCAGTTTTCAGCTACTTTGCTGAAGGGAAACATCCCAAAAATAACTTCACGTAAACCGTCTAAAATTCATACTCTCTTATTTTTTTAATTTCATGTAGTCTTCTAAAAACACTCATGTAAATTCAAATAATGTTTTATATTAAGTAAATTTTAATTGACAAATAAAAATATTAATGAATATTCTATTTGATTAATTTTGACTGAATATACAATATACCGAAATTCTCATACAATTTATTAAAAATGCAAAAAACTTTCTGTAAGTGATGATTTTATTCATCCGAATAGATTATAAAATCATATTTGGAATGTAAAATTGTCATTTATAAATAATTTTTTATATTTTTAATACATTGTAAAGTTTTTTTGACATATTGTGTTTTCAGCTATGGTTAACCAAATATAATATTCACAGAATATTTTTCATCTGTCAGTGAAATTTTAACTCATGAAGCTATTTGAATCCATATAAATGTTTTCAGATAATTATATAAATTTTTAAAAAATTGAGGATTATATGAACATCAGAAAGTTTACAAGGGGTTATATAATTTTTTCCATGATAACAATGGTCATTCATTCAAGCAAGCGAGGATGCAACTGATGCACGTGAGACACACTCGTGTTCTTGAACTTGTCTTGACCTAGGGGTGCTCATATAAAATAAGTGAAGCTTTGCGTGTTTTTTTTTAGGCAGTTAACAAATCTAATCTTTTTCCCTTTCAGAATATTTGTAAAAAGAAAAATCTTTTGATTCAATCGGTACTATCATGTTAGTGTTGATTGAGTTTTTTTAAATGAAGGCATGAGTATATATACTGTATTTGAACACAAAGTCGAGCATGCCTAAATACAATATTTTAAAAAATATCATTTACAAAAGAGATGTGTTTTATAAATCACGCCTCTAGTGCGGTATTTTAAAAAAATTTATTTACAGATGAGACACATTTTATAAATAAGGTTACCTAGAGATGTAACATATAAATCATGCCAGCAAAGTTAATAATATAAACTCAAACCACAACTCTCTCCTTTCCCCCTCATTACTCGAAAACACCCGAATCACTTCCTCAGTTCCATCAACATCTCTTAAACACTTCCAATCTAAAGGTAAACATCATATAAAAAAATTATGATTTATCAATGTTTTAGTTATTTTTTTTCTAATTTTTTATTATGTTTATAGACATTTTTATTATTAGTTTTATTGTGATAAATTTTTAAATATTTTCAATTGTTAAATATGCGATATATAAATATGTTGCATATAGTTATGCATGCATAAATGTGTTACATACTATTGAATGCTTTAACATTTTTTTTTAAATAGGAAAGAAATATGACGTCTTGTCAATTTATTTCTTTAACAGGTGAATCATTCGATATAGAGAAACTTCAATTTGAATGTGATGTTCGAAAAAACACCATAATACAGAAAATGATAAAATGATAATCTGTATTGATTTATTCCAAAGGATGGATGAATTGATGGGAACGATCCGTTATACATTGTCTATGGGTATAATGCAGGCAAAATGACTAAAAAAGTTTATCAAAAGTTAGAATTACCCAAATCAGTCACTTTTCAAAATTATATTTAAAAAATCATATTTTTCAATTTTAAAAATACAAAAGACTAATCTAGCCTTATCTAATTAGATCATTAATACATTTTATACCTCTTTAACTTTGTTAAAATATTTCATCCGCTTAATTTTGTTAATGTATTTTACACATTTTCATGTAAATCAACTTTTTTTTATTCTAAATTCTTTGTGATAAATGGATTTTGTGAAATATGCACCCATATAATTTGGGTTTTTTTTATGAATGTTGATGCTTCTTTAAAAAAAAGGATATGTACTAATGACGTCATAAAAATATGTAAATAACCAAGAAATAAAAAAATATGAATAAAAATTTAGAATACTAAATATCATTAGCTACATTGGGGCACAATATAGATTTAAATTACATATTATGATTATAGACAATAAAAATAATAAACAATATCATGTAAGATATATATAAGAAACACACAGTATGATATATAATAACAAAATCTCTAAGATGATTGATTTTCGTCATATATAGATATATTGTTGTTTTGTAGGAAAAATAGGTTTTTAATGTAGAATAAAGAGAGATATTAAATATTTAATTATATAAGGCATATTAATCTTTTGTGTTTTAAAATTATAAAATGAGATTTTTTTAAGTAAAATTTTAAAAATGACTAATTTGGATAATTCTTACACGTCTCAGAATGAGTTTAGATATGCCTATCAAATATGATAAACCTAAATATGACTTGGACATTGCAATGTGTCAAGATGAATTTAAAAATCATGGAACTCAAGTCAGGTCAGGGTGTGTTTAGGGGTGGTAAACGAGTTGAACGAGCCGAGATTTAGCATGTTTAAGCTCGGCTTGTTTATAAACGAGCCGAGCCGAGCCGAGCTCATGAGTCTTAACGAGCCTAGCGTTCTTCTTCATTTTAGGGTTTTTAGCGGTTGAAAATAAAATTTTAGCCTAGATAGCCAAGTTCATGAGCCTAAACGAGCATAACTTTGTATTGATTTAATGTTCTGATTTTACAAACGAGTTTAGTGAAGTTTTAATTAAGTTTTTTTATAACATAAATGAGTCGAGTTTGAACACAAAATGAAGTTCGATCCAGGCCCCGAACCTAATTGTTCAAGCTCGTTCATTTGTCTAATTGAACAAGTCTGAACGAGTTTAAATCGAGCCGAGTCTGAACTAAGCCCGAGCGGTTCGGTTCATTTACCGGCCCTAGGTGTCTTTATAATAAAACTCAATACATTTTCATCTCTGGATAGAGGTGGAATAAAGGGTACAACAACATTTTATTCCATTTTTTGCTGTTTGATTTGACTGAAAACAACCAAATAGAGAGTAGCATACTCTCCTGGATGACATGCAATTTTAGTTTTTTTTTAAAGAATATATGATAATAAATAACAAGACTTTGAAGATGTTAGCTAGAGCTAACACATCTCATGTAGCCAAAAATTTCCATGACTTAATATTATATTTTTTAGCGCAGAGTGAAACCAATCAGCCAATAAACTCAGAATAAACTATATATAAAAAAATTCACAATACCTAGTTTAAAGAGCTAAACATAAAATGTGAATAAGTGTAAAAAATTGATTTGACATGTGTGTCTATTGATATATAAGAGGTGATGATAGATGATTTGTTGTGATAAAATGTAATTTTTTTTTATGTGATGACATGTCCCACTTTCCACGGGAATAAATAAGATGGGTATAAGCCTATCCAGAGGTTACTTATACCACCTTAACCCCCCCCCCCCCATCCAAACGAGGAGTTCATTAATAGAATGCATATTATCCCAGTACAGTATATACTCGAATAGTTCAATGCATAAAAATTACAAAACAAATCATTTTTTTAGAAAAATAATATGTATCAATTTATCTAAGTTTATATTTCACTTTTTCATAATAGTATGGATTTCATTAAATGAATATATATTTTAAGAAAAAATTAAAACAATTAGGGTTGGTTTAGTAAAGGGATAAGTATTAGGATAAGGGGTAATTATAGGGATAAGTGAGTAGGAGGACAACTTATCCCCATTTAGTATAAAAAATAATTGGGATAAACTGTAGACAGTTGTTCCGATTTTGAAATAAAAATGGAGATATTTTGTTCCACCCAGATGCTGGGATAACATATATTCCCATTTTTTATTTCAATTTTGACAAATGTAAATATGAATAAAATTGATGGACTTTTATTTTTAAAATTATAACAACTATCATTGAAATTAAAACAACTTATCTCAAGAAACGGACAATGACTCTCAAGGGATTGAAAACATACCCTCGGATTTTCTTGAAGATGAGTTTAATCCAGCTGAAGGATCTGTGTAAAAAAAAAACAATAATGAAAAAAAATAAAAGGTAGAACGATCCAGAAAGCCCTAACAACTCACAGGTTCAATACTGATTTGCAAAAAATAGCCACGGGAGCACCCGACAAAGATGAAAAAGAAGAAATGACATAAAGCAAAAGAAAACATCAGAAGAGGACAAGAAGTCACTAAAAAATAAATGAATACACGGATTCCAAAACTTTTAAAGTCCGTAAGCTTTGCCTATAAAAAGAAGAAAGACAGACGAAGGAGAGCATCGGTGAAAATCAAGTCTACAAAATTCCTCTACCAAAAACCAAAATCTTTATTAAATTATCCGAGGTTATTCGAAGCTTATTCTCAAAACAAACAGATCAGAAGGACTAGCAGGCAAGGCAGGTTTGAATGAATGATTTTCGAATGTCTTCAAGGAAAGTCTCTCTCACCAACTTGTACTTCTTAATGATTGCGTACGTGGCGATGGTTATGATTATTAGTGGGGCAAAGCCATAGGTAGGAGTGTTACTTTTCCCCTCACCGATTTTTAGATGTTAATGAAATGTGGCCCAAACACCTATATTTTCTGTTGTATATTAAATGATACGATGTATTACTGTGAAATATGAACAACATCAAGTACATGAAGATTAGCAACAAAGAGAAGGGTTTCAACCCCAAAAGCAGATACTCTGAATGGGTCATTTTTTTAGGTTTCACATATAGAATTATCAATACTTTGAGGATGAGAGAATTCCAAAATCTCTATATTTATAGCATTCATTTTAAATGCCTAAAATATGTTATTTTACTTTGGGGGTTGTAACATTAAGTGTTGTTATACAAAGTGCTTTCGGACTCTCAATTCTAATCTTATATGTTTTGTTTGCGGTATATACTCACATTAATTAGGCATACGTTTTGATATAGAAATTTTTTACATTTTCTATAAATGCATCGATGCAATTAATTAGAATATATGATTTATTTTTTATGAAATCATGTAACTCATTAAAATGTATACTATTTTAAAAAAAAATCAAAACGCATGTGGACTGGAATTTGGGTTAAAAATGGGGTTGTATGTAACATTATCCTTACTTTATGAAAAATGATATGTCCAGCCCCTTGTGTACCCCCAATTGCAATCCATACCGTTTTTTTTAAATCGTATTATCTTAACGAAGTATATGTTGTTATACGAAATGAAATATATACTGAGATACAATAATGTGTATTTTTCTTTACTTTAAAAAAATAACAAATTTTGTTTCCACCATATATTATGATAATGCAATACTCTATGATAATGTAGTATATACTGCTCTATACGAGACTGTAGTCTGAATTGTAAAACAGATTGGATGTATCAGCGCTCCTACTTTATTCCACTTTTGTTGTTTGATGATTCTCAAGTGAAGATACCAACAAGTCTTTTATCTTTTGTATGTAACATTTATTTGAATAGCCTACTATTTTTCTTTTGATTTTTTGTGACTTTTGCATTCAAGTAACATGGGCATGTACTTCATTTTTTATGAATGTAAATGAAACTTGTACTTTAAGAAAAGAAAATAATATGCCAACTCATTACGTAATCCACACCATTTTTATATCTTTTTAATTATACACTTTCTCATTTAAGTACAAATTGTTATACAAAATGAAATATATTCTGCGATACAATAATATATTTTTTTCATTTTGAAAAAATAAATTTTTTTAATCTACACTATGATAGAACCACATGTGCTATAATAGCGCAATATGATGTTGTACTATGTATTCATTATGTATGTAGTTACAAAAATGACTGAGTGTATCAGTGCTATTTAAAAAAAATTCAAATTTATATTGTAAACAAAACTATAAACTATTTCTAACATTTTTTCCTTTTAGTTAATAATGTTTTCTTAAAGTTTTAAATAATGTTGTGCCGCTGGTGAAAAAGTGAACAAAAAATATTGATTTTCCTCACCCCCTAAAGTACGAAAAATGTTATACTATACTCAGTCCTAGCTGCATACCACACATTTGAAGCGTCTAATGAAATACGTAATCTACATAAAAAAAAAAAAAAGGTGAATTGCTCAAATACCCCCAGACCAAAGTCCAACTTTTTTTTTTGTCTTTGGACTTTTTTTTATTTTTTATTTATCCTTGCATTTTTTTTTTTTTTTTTGCATCTGGCTTTTTATAATACCTTTACTCTTAGACAAAGTTACAAAATACAGAAATATAATGTGATATATACATAAATTATACATATAGTTACAGATATTTAATAGTTATCCACATATAGCGTTCAATATACATAAAAATGGCTAAACACAAAACAATTATAGATATAATAGATTCATGAATTGTAAGTCCTGTCATTATCATTTGTAAGTATATTTAATGTACACAAAATGGTTATATATACATTTTTAAAGTATCACTAAATAGATATATCAATTGTTATTAACCCATGTTACCTAATCAAACATATGTCTATTATAACGAACGTAAGGAAACGAGTTGCACAACACGAAACATTCATCTACAAAGTCTAAAATCACAAAGTGCTAATGTAAATAATGTTGAGGACAAGAAAAAACGGATTCACTTCACTAATTATTTCATCTTTGCACTTAAGCATGTAACAGGTTATGATAAACAGTCGATTATCCTCCCTAGCTTGCATGGATAGGAGCTTGAAAGATAAGTTCACACATACAAAATGATATATCCGTAACAAAGTTTCTATAATTAGATAAACATATTATGTAACTGCACATAATGTAACTGTAAACTGAAAAATAAGATAAAGATAGTTTACGTATCAAATTATAATGTTGTACTGGTCAGAGGTAAAAAAAAGGACCAGGGTAAATAAAAAATAAAAAAAAATCCAAGGGTAGAAAAAAAATAGAATTGTTAATGATGGGACATTTGAACAATTCACTAAAAAGAATGAAGTATATATACTCAAATAATTGAATATTTTTTTTATTGACGGGTAGAGTATGCACTGCATTAGATTTATACTTCATTAAATAATGTGGCATCCGACTGATGCAACAGCACCCTCTTAAAGAAACTACCACTTTTAATTATGAAACAAACAATCAATATCATAAACATTTCAAATACAACATTACAATCAATTGCAGTGTATCATATTTTACCCAACATAAAATAAAAAATCAACACAACCAATCTCTACTTGAATGATGGGGAACTATGGGGAAGCTTTTATCTCCTTGTATAAATCTGTACAAAAAAAAAAAAAAAAAAAAACTTCTGTTGTACATTGATCTGGGGTCTCGTATGGGAAACAAAGACAAATAACACACCTTCAAACCAAACATCTTTAAAACAAACACCAACCTTTCTTCTTTTTTCTTTTCTTTCTACTTTACTTCACAAGAGGGGGAAAATAATCAAAATATACAATCCAAGTGGGAGAACAGAGCCATCCATGAAATCTGCAATAAAAGATAAATTAGCATTATTGATGTCTGAAATAGATCAACACTTTACAAGAAGAAATTGCATACAAGGAAAACTATTGATGTCTGCCAAGAGAATAGCAATATGTAAATACGTAAATCAGCCACTGTAAGAAAACCTCAGATTTTCCAAATCTGCCAAGAGAATAGCAATATGTAAATACTATGTAAAGTTGAAAGTTGACAACTAATTCATTTACATCAGAAATACATCAAACCTGCTGCTCAACATATCTTTTTTTTATATATCATATATCATGCAAGAGATTGTACTAATATCCATGGATTATGTATGCGAACTTTGGATTCTTTTTAGAACACAAAACGACCAGTTGTTATGTTTAATCATTACATTATGACAAATAATATGTGAAGGTTATTTTTATCATTTTCACTTATTGGTTAAGAATTAACTCTAGTTGAGTTTGATTTTGATTTTGATTCCAAAGGATAACAGTGTGAGACATTTTTTCATTAAGAAATTTTCTAATGGTGTAAATTAAATGTGGTATTTGTGATAGTAAAAAAAAATTAACATGTTTTTTTATGGTATACATGCAAAAAAACCCCAAAAAAGGTTGTTGCAACCATGTATCTAATCCTTTGTAATATCTCATTAGCCACTTGCACTCATTAGGACGGCTAGGCTTTCTAAAGTTTTAAAGTAGCCACTAAGCATTATCGTTGAAAACTTTTTGACCCATTCAAGTCTCATGGGTAGCTTCAATTGTTTCTCAAAACTGAAGTGATTCTATGGCTTAAGAGCATGGAAAGTAATGAGAAAGATATCTTTCTCTATGGTTAAGGAGCAGGCAATTCGAAACTTTAATCCATCACTCACATGATTCTTAAATAATATAGATCGTGTTTAAAATAGACTTTGATTTGAAAAAAGGCATAAATGGATATGAGTTCCTTGATGGATAGCTCCATCTGTTCTAATAATAAAGCATGTCAATCCATATCATTTCAAATAAATAATTTCACTGGCCTTGCACTGCCTCCTCACTGCAATGACCCATAATTGTCTACCTAATGGACTAACAACATTCAAATAATTGTATATCTTTTGAAAATGATATTTCGAAGGTTTTTGCTGGAGTTGTAATACACTGATTACAAAATACAGGACCTGTACAGTTCCCTTCCCTGTATTGAATGCCACAGAAAAACTATTGCTTTTCCAGTATAATTATATCTGATGTATTTAACATATACCATATAAAAATCCATTAACCAAACAATAGGTTGAATGGAAAAGTAAAAGATTTCTACAACACCTAGAAGGTTATACTTTAAAGAAAAATGACTGAAAATCACTCGAAAAATTTAACCTACAAAAATCCGACCAACCAAGCTTCTTAAACCAAAGCCGAGCCTGAACCCACTATGAACTTCAGTTTCTTAACTGAAATAACCAGACTCAAATCATGTACCAATCATTAGGCGAGAATTAAACCCTAGAGTGAAAAACGTTTATTACACTTTCTGAAAGCGGGGAGGGTTGAGCATGAGTTGGCTTTGGGTTGGTGCTAGAGTGGACTCTTTTTGAAAGATGGGATT
The DNA here is from genome assembly GCA_030737845.1 of Acorus calamus. Taxonomy (NCBI): domain Eukaryota; kingdom Viridiplantae; phylum Streptophyta; class Magnoliopsida; order Acorales; family Acoraceae; genus Acorus; species Acorus calamus. The sequence continues at coordinate 29,058,951 of CM060874.1, read as the reverse complement.
TTGGATGATGATGGAGTAGACTTCACTTGATCCTTGGACATAAGATGCAATTGCAAACAATCCCCAAGTCCAATGAATCAATCCACGTTTTAAAAAATAGAAAAAGAAAAAGGAAACCTTCCGTACATCTTCCGTATATCTGCCTTACCTTATTCTCTCTCCTTCCTCCCTCTTCCCACTCTATTTTTTTTTTTTCGATCTATGGCTCTTCTCCAATTACCGCTTTATCAAATTCTCTCTTTTTCTCCTGAAAATAAGGATTAATCAATCCCTTATTAAATTTTCCCAAACTTTTACTGAATTCCACCAGTTCCCAGGCAGTGAATTTTTAACCTATCCAAAGTATCCTGAATTCCAACTTGTGACAAATTAAAATTCTTAAGAGATGGGTTAGGAACAATATTAAATGATTTAACTAAGCTAAACTCAGGAGGAGAATGAAATGCTAGACCTAAAGTGGTATACTATCGAAGCAATCATTGAAAAAGATACCCTCTGGAAATGGCAACTATCAACAGTGCATATAATTTATTCACTGTACTCTCATTGCTAGATATCACATACATATGCAGGCAACCATAAAACTTTATTATCAGGGTAGCTTGTCATTTATCATGTGATTCTTGAGCAAGTATACAAAATAATTTGTGAAATATTAAAAAATAATTAATTAGCACATTCTTTTGTACAGTCAAACAGGGAACAACAACAATAATCATAATCATAATCTTGCATATGTTATATACATATTGAAAAAATGTCATACACAAAAAATTGTGTAATTTTTGTGGTTCAGATAATGTCAATCTAATCAATGCTACAAACTAAACAATACTAGAATACTAGCACCAAACAATATAACAAGGGCATTAACCATGTTCTACAATGTTAATTATGCGATCCACAGACGAACAAATCTGTTCCTTCCCATACAAACGAGAACTATATTCCCATAACATTGTCACCTGCCTTCATTCATAGTAATTATTTTTAGTGCTCCTAACAATAATTTAAATACCTCACTTCAATCGTCTGGTTCATCACTCCTTTACCCATGTCTGGAGCTAGTTTACATTCTGGATACAATAGACCTGGGCGCTACTGAAACATCTTATTCAAGACAATGACGTCTGTAGCAGCAACTGCATCACCAACGTGCCCAAACAAAACAGTCTCCTCTCCTCCCTCTGCATGCACACACACATGAACGCATGCGCACGCACAATATCCTCACTCTTTATTCCAATCTGCTCTTATTGATATCTCTCATTTGATAATGAGTGGAGGATGAGGAGTGAATTGTGTTAATTTTTGGGCTTTTGGTTTCTTTTTCATGTAGAAAGTGAGGACATGATTGTATATGGTGTTGCATCCTGTTTTTTGCACAATTGTAAGGTCCACTTCCAATATATCATCCTTCACACGTTTTCTCAATGTAGATAGCAATGTTGTAAAAAGCACTAGGCATTAATAGGGTGGTTGATGATCGACTAGTGATTAATTGGTGAGGCGGGGATTAATTGGGATTAATCAATCACTTTTTTAAACAATAATATAATACATATAGATATTATATATAATGGTTCAAATTTAAGAATGCAAAATAATAACAAATTAACATCAAAACAAAATTGATAATATAAGCATATAAGGGATAGCATCCAAAAATTAATTAATATATATAAGGCAACTCAATAGCTTATTAAACTGTGGATTAATCAGAAAGGCAACTAGGCGTTAAGCATTGCGGGTTGGGCCCGCCTAGGCCTAGAAGGAATTTTTTAAACATTGGTAGATAGACTTGCACTCTATCGTGTTTCCCCTCTCTTTTTTCCTCATGGTTTAAAATGTAGGGCCAATATTCACTTGTTACTTTGTTTCCTATGGGTACTTACAAGATCCTCTTTGGTCGATTTATTTCGTCTTGCAAGTTATTTTGCTAGGCATTCTGAGGGAGAAGAATCCAAACTCTCCAACACAATCCATAGAGAAACAGAGATCCAAGAGACGATTCAAATAACTCTGAAGAAAATGTATCCAAATATATATTTCTTTGTAATTTCATCCATTCCTCATGTAAAGAAGAACATATTTTATCATTGGAAAACAAGCCAAGCAAAGCAGGAAATCATCACTTATACAATGAGAGTAGGAAAACAAAAAAAATTTAAGTGTTTGAGAAACAGGGTCATACAAGGAAGACAAACCCAAACAGTTAAATCATTATTATAAGGCTTAGCTCAAGGATTCCAAGGGTAAAGACATCAAACATTACTTCTTTGAGAAACAATCTGATCCACATCTTTCTTTAAAGGATTTGAGATGCAACCATAAAACAAATTGAGATAAACAAAATTCTGTTGTCCATGTAGTATCTCTTCATCTGGTTACCCTTCAAAGGTACCCAAACTTAGCTGTGTCACCCATACATTCCACTAAACACCTGTAAAAAAAAAACTCTCCCTCTCCCTCTCCCTTAGTCCCTCTAACAGGCAAACAATCTGAATGTTTAACACTTCAAAATCCTCTTTCGAAATATTATAATCAAAATTACTCTAAAAATCATAATTATCCCGTAAAAAATAGCTTCAATATTGGGCAATCTTTACATGGAAAACACTTGGGACAGGAAACTATGCTTAAAGATTGGATATCTGGATTAAAATGATATTACAAATGGATACTGGATACCCCTTCATCCATAATGGGCAATCTTTGGTTCGCGGGATGACTTTATGGGTTTTCTCCTCATTGGGACTCCCTTCCCAAAGTTTTCCCATCCACACTATTGTTTAACCTCTCTCATTTATTATTTTGTAAAGGTCCCTCGTCTCCTTTTGTTTGGGTATTTTTTAAAAATTAGATTGCCCCTATATTTTCTTCAATAAAAAAAAGGCGCTTCAATAGAAGATCAACTTGAATGTTTTCTACAACTCTTTAAAGGAATTCTTTCAAAAGATCATAGCCATCCCATCAAGAATATTCTTTTAAGTGAACAAAGACAAATTTTGAGAAGAGAACTGAATAAATAATGAGTGGAAACATTTCAGCCCCCAATTGATAATATTTGGCTGTGGAAGATAATATAATGACATGAAGATAGAGGCCATAAGGATAATCAAGATTCACAATTGCTTTGAAGTGAAGAATGTCATGCAGACGATTATTTTTTATCTCAGAGTTGTATGTGCCACTCATTCGCAAGTTTTATTATCTCCCACATTAGTAAATATATTGATGTTCATTGCACACAGAGTTCCCTGTTTGTAAAGTTCCTTTTTTTGTAAGGCAACAGAATTCTGTACATCATTAAATTCCCTGTTTCTTCTACATTTCCCCAAGGCAATCACACCTCCTTTCAACATCACATGCATACAGCAGACTTGCAATGCTAGTCTTAGGTTAGGTGGTAGCGGGATCAGAGGAATCAGAAAAGATCAAAACTTTCTTTGATGATAGAAGAGAGAAGCACATTCTCTCCCAAAAGAGCACAAGGAATTGGAAAAGTAACTAAGTTAAATAGATATTGCTATTGCTTGAAGAAGTTTTGAGTACAAAGGCTTGGTACCTATTTATAGCCATAGGTGTACAAATGACTCTTAGCCTCCCAAGAAGCTACTAGAAACCATTATTTATTTGACCATTCACACTATTGACTCATGGCTTTCCAAGACCATTGACACTATGACATGACTTTTTGATTTCTCAAGAAGTTTCTTGAAAATCATAAAAGATATAAAATCCCATTATTGTGTTTTATGGGGAGTTGATGAGGTTCCTACTTATAATCTATCATCATCATTTGGAATAAAATTCATGGCTTCTGCAAGATAATTTAAATATGAAAATACCTTGTCGGTGGATAACTTGAGCCACGGCATGACAACTGAGCACCCGATATGAAATCTATAAAAGTTTTAAAATCAAATCCAGTATATCATCATACATGCTCCAGCTGCTGATGCAACTTTGGGACCCTCCGCAGAAATAATGGTTCCAACCGAAAAGATGGGACGCCACTCAGCCACCTGTTAGCATCATACATCTCATTCCATGCCTGCACAATTTCATCAATTTTGAAACCTAAACCTGCAATCACGCAAAAGCAATGTACAGCAGAGATTAATTTTTACCGAGCACAAATGATTCCAAATATAAGACAGTTTTGTTATAAGAGAATTACTGACCTTCTGTAGCAGTTTCATTGGAACAATGGTTCTTTCTCATTACAGCAATGTCTGATGGGGAAGCTCCCGCAAGTTTAAACTTTTCGACAGCGTCCATCAAACATTCCTCCCAGATCGGAAGCCCCAGTTTGAACTCAACAACTGATCGTTCATAAAGCATAGTACCCCACAAGAGGTTAACTTGAGACCTCATGTTAGCAGCTTGTTCTGCTGCTTCATCTGTAGTTATCTCCTTGAATAGCCCTTCCAATCCCATCTTGTCCAAAATGACTTTCTCCTGATTGGGTTTAGAGAGCTCATTCAGGCGCTTCTCCTCCATCTCTTCCCACATCTGGGTGCCTCTCTCCATGCTCTCTTCAGAACTGTTAAAAAGATCCACGATTTTTGTAGATATTGACGGCTCCAACTCCAAGTCCACCTTGCTCCCAATCGCATAATACCAAGAGAGTTTTGCCTGCTCAAACTGCTGCTGACCCATCGCAAGAAGACCTTCATAGAAGTCCGGTTTGATCTTTAGTGCTTCTTCATATCGCTTCCCGCATTCACATATTCCGTCTGAGCCCATTCATATGCTGTCCTCACCTGCTCAACTACCAATTCTCTCGGAGCATCTTCAGAGAGATGCAACTGCTTTCTAGCTCTCGACATGTGAATATTTCCCCAATTAAAGAGAGCCATAGCAGCCATCTCCTGGAACTTCTCTTCGGCAAGATCAAAGAGCTCCTGTGCGTCTTCACACGTAACAGTTTCCGCAATAGCCTCCGAGTACAGCTTCATCCCGAGCTCATGGAGGTCCAAACACTCGTCAGAATCAATGCCCAAATGGTTCTTGAAAAGCCTCGCAAACTGAACGATCCAATCCTCTATAAAAGTGGAACTGGCACCCTTCTGCCCACCCTCCCTCGCACTCCCATTTTCAGAACCATTACTAAAACTCGAAACCTTGACCCTCCGCTCATCCGTCCCACTCCTCGACTCCTCAAACAACAATGGGTCCCTCTCAGGATCAACTTCCGTGATATAAAGCCTCAGCGACCCCTGTGGCTCGACAGAATCCTCTGCCCACCTCAACTCCTCAGTAGTAGTGATAGTCACCAAATCCCCCTCCCTGTCCTTATACTTTATAAGCACCGCATTCAATCCAGGAAACTTGTTCCCCACAACCTCCCGAAGGCGTAAAACGCTACAATCCGCCGGAAACTGAGCCCACCTTATATCCTCTCCAAACACCAACTTCACACCCTTCATCACCTCTTCTTTCACAACACCTCCACCACCCACATCACCATTACTAAGCTTCTCTTTCTCCACAACCACCACCTTGTCCTCGGCCTTGACTCTGTGACTATTCCTCCCCTTCCTGCTCCTCTCCTTCACCACCTCTTCTTTCACAACATCACCACCACCCACATCAGCATTACTAAACTTCCCCTCCTCCACAACCACCACCTTGTCCTCAGCCTTGACTCTGTGACTGTTCCTCTTCTTCCTGCTCCTCTCCTTCACCACCACCGGAGGATGCGCCTCATTATTGCTCCCAACGCTCTCCACATCCAAATTGATCCCCTTCTTCTCAATCTCCTTCTTGATCCCGTCTCCAATATCCAACGCGGTCAAATTATTAGGCTCCAACACGAGCACCGCCTCGACATCCTTGATCGCCAAGTCAAGCCTGCTCAAGGCATCGTAACACCTCGCCCGCTTCAACAACGCCTTGGTGTACTTCGGGGAGGCCTCGAGCGCCAGATTGCACTCGTCAATCGCGCGGTGGTACTCGGGCGGGTTCATCTGCATGTAACAAGCGGCGATGTTGCTCCGGAGGTAAGGCACGTCGACATGGCTCTTCGGGAGGAGCTTCAGAGCCTTCTCATACTTCAACAGCGCCCCCTCGTGGTCCCGCTTCTGGAAGGCCTTGTTCCCCTCCTCCTTGAGCCCCTTAGCCATGTCGATGAAGATGTTCGTGTCATCATCGAAGGCCGTCGACATGGGGGACCTGGGTTTCGAGTGTTTCGAGCCCTCATCGCCGGATCTCCCCGAGGAGGGCCTGTTCTTCTTCGCCGCGTGTTTGCCCATCACGATTGGTGGGAGAATTCAAATGGTCTATGAAATTCTAAGCAAACAAAACAAAGATTCAATCTTGATTGGACTCTGAAAACCCCAATTCGAGAATTCAATGAAACAAACACTGACCTGGATTTCAAGAAAAATCTGAACTTTTCCAAAACCGATCCTTTTGTGGTGGATTCGGCGAATTTGAGACCTAAAAAGACGAATCTTGGTTGTGGAAGCGAATGAGGTTTCGTGTGGTCGGTGACTTAAGCAAGACGAAATCGGATTTGTTTCGTTATACGTAACATGTGTTGTTTGTTATCACAAAAAAGGAAAGGAGAGGAAAGGCTTTGAATGGTGGAGGGACAGATGGGAGGGGGCCCCATGGAAGCATATTTTCGTGAAGTCCAAGCTTCCAGGAATAAAGAACAATGGTCTGCTTTTTCACCCTCACTTTATTCGTCTAGATATATGAGGAGGACCGACACGGTGAGATTCGAACACGATGAGGTCTTGATATTCGGATCCATTGTTGATCTCAATTTTCAGATGGACTGTGTTTTTAGTTTATAATCAGGTGAGAATTTTTTTTTTTGGAAATGATTAGTCCAGATCAATTATAGTTCACACTGATTTTTCATATATGTTATTATGTGAAATGGAATATATATTAAGATACAATAGTATATTTTTTATTTAAAAAAAAAAAAATTTATCATACACTATGATAAAAGTTTATATTATGATAGCGCAATATATATTACATTATAAGTATTGAACTGCAAACTGAATTGTAAAATAGATCGGTGTATTAGCTATCACAATGTGTTTTAGTACATAAACCCCTTGTTTTGAAGATTGAATAATATTTATGTTGTGTTTAGATGTGTAATTGAAACATTGAATCCTTGAAATCCAACTTTTCAACATTCAAACTCGGCTTTTAAAAATGTTATTTTGTTAGTTTTTTTTTTTTAAAATTTGGTCTGGAATAGCAAGAGAGATTGAAAAGCCGAACAGTAAAAATGAATGTGATCAAACGTAGATCCAAACAGGCCTTAGATATGATTATGCGGTCCAGTTCTGATTTCAATGTAAATGAACCAAACATGATCAGAATATTGAACAAAATTTGAATGAATTCCAGTTTCGAGACTGTCACATGTTAAAAAGCGAGCATAATTTAAATTTGTAACAGTTTAGGAGAAGTTTATCATATTCTCTATCTACACCATGATTATGATATATCCAAAGCATATATTTTTTTATTGGAAATAGCCCCCTGGAAAGAGGCACCATTCTGTTTGGTCTGCATATACGTGACATACAAACCAACATCCTAACAAAATATAAAACCATGTTTGTGCTTCATATTTACAATACTTGCAAACTTGAAAATGAACTAAACTTTGAACAGATGAAACACTTTACCAGCAATTTAAATAAAAATAAACTAAGAAAGACATTATTACTATAATCAACTCAAATAGAGTCTAATGACAAGATTTTGCAGTTGATCCCTCGCTGTTCTATATGGCAAGATTTTGCTGGATATCAGCTCAGATAGTGTCTAATAGTGTCATGTACTCAGTTATTGCATCGCCTTCTATGGTAAATTCAAAGATGTAATCTTCCAATGGATCCCCATTCAAATCATGAGCGATCTCACTTTCCATCTCCACATCTATTCCTCCTCCAATTTCTGTATCAGGCCCATGACTGTTGCCCATATCATCACCACTTTCTTGTGTGACATTGGAAGGACCAACTCCATTATTGGCATTGAATATATCAGAGTCAGACAGAGTGAGAGAATTTAGAATCTCTTCTCTTGTGGAAAATGAGCGCATGGCATCTTCTACTGCACAAACAAAAGAATGCATTAATGTTTACAGATGGGCCAAAAACAGAACAATAAAATAATAAATAAATAAAACTAGAGACTAAAGTATGACATTTATGCTAATGCTTCTCATTCTGTTCTCCCTAATTACCCACCAAAATGGATAATGTGTCGAAGCAGAATCACATGGATATCAATCATAGGTAGCGAAAAACCCCCATATGATATCTTCTCCTAGGCCCTCCATGTCAATCATTATCATATACTTTTTCTAGGTGGAAAAATTAGTTATTGTGAGTTCTATTGGTTAAAAATAAAATTCTTGTGAGGATCGGGGTGGTTATGGAGCATTACTTCACAACGATTCCTCTGTTTTCCTCAGTGGCCTTGCTGGTAGGAAGGATCTTCCTTCTGTTAATTTACTAGAACTTAAAGCCATAGAGAGGGGGATCTGGTTGGCCATTCAAGCCAGAGCTTCAAAACTATGGATAGAGTCTGACTCTACAACGGTGCTAGCATGGGTGAAGGGCAAAGGAAGCCGTCCTTGGAGTTCCATTCGCAGCTTGCGTAACATTCACCTTAGTCTTGGAGCCTTGGAGATTTGGGTAGCCACTCATATTCATCGAGAGGGCAATTGCCCAGCAGATCTTCTAGCTTCTTTTCGTTCAGAGCAAGGAGAATCCTTCCTCCAACCAGCAGACATCTGGTAGGACTTACGACATGCTCTCCATCAAGATGCCTCGGGCACTCTATACTTTCGAAGTAACAACTAATGTGCCCAAAGGGTCCTATGTATATATTTTTTGAATGGATCCCAAGGCAGACATGAGTGTCCTCCAAGGAATTCATGCTTGTAATTTTTTTTCCTCTTCTGTAAAGCTTTTCTCCAAGTAATACAAAAACTTGATTACCAATAAAAAAAAAATTCTTGTAATAAAAATTAACACCAAGTTTACACGCTATTTTGTTTTTCCACAAAAGAGAACCAAAAACGCACTTAGTGTAAATTACCCTAATGGAAAAGTGCAATCAAGATAAAACACTTTCCAAGAAAAGCTTGCAACCACAGAGAAGACAGATCATTATTTTAAAATGTTTTTTTTTCCACTATACACCAACCAGAGCAACAAAATTTATAAGGAAAAATAAGAATAAAATGAGAAGATATTGGGTACCTCTTGCTCTGTCAAAACCCATCCCTTCAAGAGATTGCATTTCCACAGCTGAAAAAATCTGTGAGCCAAGTCGCTCCCTCTTACGCTTCTTCGACTCCAAGTAGCTCTGTGAGTGGAAATACAAGATAATTGGATCAGAAAAAAAAAATTCAAACAACCATATTTCTGAAGATAGAACATAAATATGAACCTGCAGTGTAGAATTTGTTTCTGGATTTGTCAGACTGTCCAGTGCTATCTGGAAGTCATTTTCATTCCTTCGAAGGGCTTCAGCAGCCAGGGTCTTCTCAAACCTACAGATTCAAAACAAATTAATACCATAGAAGGACTAGTCCTGCTTTCATACAGAGCATAGATATAGAAAAAGCAGCTGAAAATCATAAAAGGCCATGCATGACACTATCGCAAGCAGTGAGGTCTAGAATAACTACAATATAACAGGAAAAGGTTGTGGATTAGAAATATCTGTGCCTCATGACAGTGGCCAGAACAAATACATAAAAATCTCCAATCAATACAGTCACAGTTTCATGGATGACACTGCTGATGTGTAACAAGGGATCACAGATTACCATAAATCACTGGCCACTGTGATACTACTGTATTACTAATTTTCAATACAAGAAAGATCGACATTGCCCCAGGCTCTGATTCTGTGAAATTGAGACAAAATATTAATTTTCAAAAATGATTCAGCCCACCCCCACCACAATTCTTGGAATAAGTGATAGCAGTATGACAAATAGACTGTACCCATTCACTAGGAACAAATCTCTCGAACTCTGATCCTTACCCAATGGAAACTAACTCATTCAGTTTTTCAAGATTGACAGGCTTTTTCAAGGGAGTCATCCCATAGGTCCTCTGCTCCCTGCATGTCAAATAAACATATTATCATCCAGATTAAAGCAAGCATGCAAACACAACCATGAGATGAATATTACATGATCTCGTTCCGCCTCCGAATATCGTCCTGATTCCTAAGAATTTTCTTCTCCTTCTCCTCAATCAGAAAGTTAACCGCGCTCTCAACATCTTGGTTAGTAATCCTCAATGCTTTCCTTGCAGCCCTCTCCTTGTAGCCCATACTCATAAGTAGAGATAGAGATTCATCTGAAACTTGAAGCTGTCGTTGAAGGTGGACAAAAACAAGAACAAGCACGTTATCTCAAGAAAGGATTGTAATGAGAGTAAAACTGAAGGGCATGTGAAATAGAGTTCTAAATGTGTGCACACATCATCCGAATCCAGGTAATTACAATGTGAGACACGAGATTAGATTTTTAGCCATATAAAAGCTTATTAACTTTCTATTTAAAATATACTTTTGTTAATACAAACAAACCTGTTGGTATTTGACTTTCGCAGAGGTCAGCGCTTTTCTTGATTGATCATAAAGACCACTATGATAGGCCACCACTCCTTCTAAAAGGTCCAATCTCAGATACCTGTTCAACATATTGCCAACATGGGTCTGGCTATCAAAATCATTTCTGAAGAATACAGGGAGCATTCTTAATATGAATGGGAGGGGGTGCATAAGAAACATATGCATATCTTCAACTTGATGGAAAAGGGAAGAGTCTTACATGGGAAGTTCTGGACTTCGACCTGCCTGAAGGAGCCTAACCCGTGTAGCGTCCTTACCATGAGAGCGCTCAAACCCTTCTCTAGCCTTTGCAAGCCTCACACCAGCCATTGAAAGCCAAGAGATGTCACGCAGCATGAAGTAACACCACACAATGTCTATTTGGAGTATCGGTACATTGTCAACCATCTGAGAAACAGATTCAAATATGGAAACTCTAAATCAGCATTATGGCAAAGAAATAAATGTCCACGCACCAATAATTTTATAAATGTATTTCTTTACCTCAATGACTTTGGGATCACAAAGTGAAAAGGCTTCCTGTGACCAAAACACAACCATCACCCAACAAATTGGCAATAAATATGTAATTGAAAAATAAAAGGAAGTTTCCATCCATTCACAGGCAATGGAAATAAATTAACTAAAAAAATAGATCTTATTTAACCTCTCCCATTTCTAGCACATCCAGCGCGTCTTTGTATTTCTGTTTCTTGATGAGTCGTTTACCATTTGCATGAAGCATCAAGCCCATCATTACTCCCCTGTCATGTGAATACCGTTTACAATTATCCAAAAAATAGTCCAGCATAGTCGGAGTAAATGTTAAAGAGCAAAAGCATACTGCTGATTTGCTTCAGATCCCAGCTCCACTTTGTTTCCACTCTGATCTTCCATCTCTATATTAAAGTCTTCAATAGGTAATGTACCATCCGCATGCCTCTTGGACAATGAAGTAGCAGCCGCCCTGTCAAAATCAATGAAATTGGAAGATATTTTTTATTCACACTCAGGACAGATAAACATCGTTCAACCTCCTGACAATTATACACGGTGAAGTTATCTGACAAAGATCTAAAGAATCAGGTTGCTGATTAGATGGGAAAAGCTTTCCACTGCACTAATTAAGTCAATACGTCTGACATAAAAAGAAAAGAATTACGCTTATCATTTGTCAGCATCGTCTCTCTGACATTCTTTCTTATAATAGAAACTGATATTTTCCCAAATAAGGACAAAATCATCGTGTGATTAGAGAGGCCACAGGCAGGTCTTCAAGTATCAACAGCCTAATAACAAGCCCCATTACATCAAATACTATTTTATCCTATACAAAAATTGTGAACTCATAGACAGTGTCCCAGTGAAATACATAATAGTTGTACGCTAGCCAAGCTCCCAAATCACAAGAAACCAATATCTGTTCAACAATCAACATACTACATGCTTTCAAGACCCAGATGAAGTTCATTATTTTAAAAAGAGCGTTGTTACACAAAGTCCCATTTACAGCCCAAAACACAGTCCCATATACCTCGTTAGCGACCCAGCAATAGGTATATAACTTGATAATTTTTTTTTATTTGCTAAAAATGAGTTCATTCGATACACACTTTTCATCAAAACATACACCTCTTAGATAATGTTTTTTTTTTAAAAAAACATTAAAACATATGGGGGGTTGGGGACTGTCCGTGGGACTGTCTACCGGATGTCCCTAACATTTTCCTTTTAAAAAACAGATAAAATTTTAACTCCATGCTCAAGTGGGGACCACATCTGCACAAATAAAATTCCAACCCACATAAAGAAAGATAAAAACTTGACTAGTTTTAACAAACAAACAATCAACCATTCAATGCCAATTCAATAACATCCACTCTGTAATTATATAAACAACTTATCAAAACAAGCGAAAAAAGACCTTTTTATCTTAAATTGTTCAAAAACTATACAATTAGTGTCTTCTTCGTACAATTCCAAGAGATATTAGTTACCCCGTTTGGTTCACGGATAGTTTATTTAAGCAAAAAATATTTGTACAGGGGTAGATGTGAATTATATAACTTTCTATTTGGTTGCTATTCTTTTCTCTAAATTGGATAATTTTCTTTTATTTTTTGTGTTAGTCTTATTAGAATACACGATTTTGGATGAATACGCAAGAATAAATTATACCTCCCTCCCGGATATAGCTATCAAGGTCAATTTTAACTTATTAAGGTATAGTTATTACAGTTTATCTACTAAAAACAAGCATGTTATATCGAGATTAGAATTGTTCTTTCTTTATCGATCTTCTTATTCTTGAAACAAACAGATGCTATAATGATCAAAACCTTTTTTTTATGATTTTGGATGAACAAGTAAAAACAAATGTACCTTCCTCCCAAGTACAATTATCAGGGTTTATTCTAACTTATTAGGGTATAGTTATTACAATTAATCTACTTTAACAAGCATTATTTTTTAAGGATTAAGACTATTCTTTCTCTTTCCGTGTTCTTATTCTCGAAACAAACGGATGCTTAATGATCAAACTTTTTTTTTAATCTTTCCCAATATAATTATTAAAAAAAAACATATACAAAAAAAATTATCCTCATATACTTCCCAGCTATAAACAACCAATGATCAAACGAAATGGGTGCGTAATGATCAAATCGTTTTTTTTTTTTTTGGTTTCCCCAATATAAAAAAACAACAAAAAAAACCTAAAATTCCTAAAAACAATTCCAAGCTATAAAGACCCAGTTGGATTCAACAAAACCTCTTCAAAACCCATATAAAATTTTCCAAAAAACAAAAAACAAAAAAACAAAAGACCGAACCTGATCCGAGCGAGTCTTTTAGCGCGCTCGGCCTCGGCGAGGGACTCATCACGCAACGCCTTCCCCTGCTCCGGGGACACACGCGTCGCCAACACTTTCGATGTTCCCTTCAGACCCCAATCGAAGAGGGTCTTCGTGTTCCCGTCCTCTCCGTCCTTGATGATCTTCCCCGAACAGATGAGTTTGATACACTCCGGACCACAATTGGCCCTCTTCGCAACCTCCTCTCTCAAGGTGGTCGTCGTCCATCGATTGAGGTCGACGTCCAGGATCCCCGACCAAGCCCCGGCGATCTTCAGCTTGGCCGATGCCGTCGCCGCCGTAGATGATGGCGTCGACGGCTCTGATGGAGGTGGCGGGGGTTGGTTTTTCCCTTCTGAGTCCATCGTAGATGATTTTTTGTTTTTTTGGCTTTCACTCCTGTTTGACGGTTTTGAGGATTGTACGGGGGTTTAGTTTTTAAAAGGTGTGTTAGTAGGAAATCTTTTCAATAACAATAAACAATAAAAGATACGGAGAGTCTTTTATTATCTTTTTTTTATATAAATTTTATTTTTAAATAAAGATGGTGAGATAATGGAAATCCCCCATCATTTTTGTTTTTATAAAAAAATTATACACTCGGATAATGACGTAAACTACTTTGGGATAAAGAAAAGATATAAGTTATTTATTTTTGTTAGTATTTTTAGTTATTCTTTATGAAAAATATAATAATAATATTTTTTGTTGTTTAGTTATTAGCTATTCTTTTCTACGTGTAAATAAAAAAATATTTTAAAAAAGCTGCTTATAATTAATACCTTCAATTTTTTTAAATATATTTGTATGTCATATAATATGTCATGTCATATATACATAAATAGTATGATGAAAAACTTAATAATGATTAAATAAATAATTGATAAAATTTAAAATGAAACGTAAAAGAGATATATTATAATTAAAATTGAGTTTTTTGTGTATATTGTAAAATCTAAAATTGAGGTTGGGTTGAGGATTCGAGTAACCTGAATAAAAAATATTAGTTTTTTATAATAACACACTCTAATAAATTTATTATGGATGAATATATAAAATTGTGTTACATATAATTAAATACACTTCCCATTAATATATATATATACATGAATAAAGTCTTAATAAAAATTTATAAAATGTAAAAAATTGATTCAACATTAGCTTCTCGTTTAATAAAAGTGATTACTAATGATTTGACAATAGATTGATTGAAATAACACAATTTTAGGAGAGAGTTTAAATACCAATACTAACTTATTCTCATATCTTCTATTTTTATTTTCTTATATATATAGTAAACAAACAATTATTTTTGTCATATCTTCAAATAGGGGCTATTGTAATACGAAACGAAGTATACTGAGATAAAATAATATATATTGTTTTTTAAAAGTAAAATAAAATAACTCGATGTAATGCAATATCATTGTATATTGTTTGCTTTGAGTAGCACTTTCAACACTTGGTCATAAAAAACAACAATAAAGGGACCGTTAGAGAGACAGCTATTCCTACGCCACCGCCCCGCCGCGGCCTAGTCCTCCTTTGCCATCCTCTCCGAGATGGACTTCCTCCTCCACCCTCCTCCGCCTCCACTCCCCCCCCCCCACTACCACCCCCACTGGTTCCTCCGCTTCACATCCGCCACTTCCTCCATATCCTAAACCCCCTCCCTCCTCAGCTCCTCCCCCGCCGTCCCTCCGGAACGAAATCTCTCCCAACTCCTCAACTCCCTTGGCGTCCTTAGCTTCTTCTTCTCCGGCACATTCGTTTAAGCTTTTGTGGTCAAGCTCCTGTTACCGTCCAAGCTCTCGTCGGCCCTGATTCGGGTATTCGCCTATTCAATTTAGATCAGATTCAGAGCATGAGTTTAATAGATGATGTGTTCAAGAAGGTTATAGTGTGGCGGCGGTGGTTTCCGAGTGATTGGAGTTGTGAATTCCCTGAGGCGGTGTTTGTTTTCCAATATGTTCATGTTATGATGGAGCGATTAAGGAATTTGAGCATTTGAAGGGATGTGGAGATGAAAGTGGAAGCAGAGCAGGGACGTGGTGGCTTCGCATTTGAGGTTGGTTATTGGCTTTAATGTTAAGGGATGATTGATTGATTTGTTTAAGAAGATGAGTTTCTTGAATCTGTTGCAATTCCTGGTATTATGTTTTTCGGTCCTTGAAATTGGTTCAAAGGCTATCTAAATTCTAATGTTTATTTTGTTGTTTAATGAAATTTTGGTTGAGACTGCTAAATAATGATCTTGAAAATGTAGGTAGTTATGCCATCATACCAATATTTATGTATATACTTCGGGCAAGTTCTTCTGTGTTGTTTCTTTGCAAGGGCCTCCAGTCCAAATTGATATAGCAATTAAGATTGTTGAATAATCATGTGAACCATGTAGCTTAAATGGATTGGACGAAAAATTCCTTCTATTTTTGGTCCTACCTTTTAATAAGTTCAAGATCAGCTGTATCACCCCCCTCAGTTTTCGACTAGCATGACACAATGAATTTAAGCTTTGGGGGGTGATCTTCTGCGCCTACTTGACCCTTGTTATTGTGGCTGCTACCATCCTGCTGTAGTTTTATGTAGGTTCATCCAATTGAAGATTTTCTTTCTGCCTGATTGAATTGTTGGCTTACATGGATGGCTAGTTTATTTTTAGTGTACAGTGAAACCCTTGGTATAATATGGAATTCTATATCCTTATATTCCTTAGCCATATTTGTTTGAACTGTGGCATCTTCAATCTCTAGTATAAATGATCTGTTGGGATTCATGGCCGTGGAATGGTCTGCAGTTCCATTGAATTATTAAGCAAGGTTTGTAAGCCTAGCAAAACTATAATCTGACTATCTTTTCTATAGCTGATTACACTGGTTTTCATATCATATACACGTGTTCTATTTCTGTTTGTAAAAGTTGCTTCCCTATGTTGTTGCATGGCGGTCAATCATTACGCATGATATCCTTTTTGTCCATTTTGATTGCTTGTTGGTTTTAAAGTTTGATATATATTCTGAGAGCATCTTCTTGCAATCTTCTAGCCGGTAATTTCAGGATTTCTACCTTTTATGCACAACCATGAATATGTGCATGTCAAATGAAGAACCGAATTCTAATATTTGGAGTCAAATTGAGGATTTGGAAGTTGGAGGAAAGCAACCAGATGTTTTAGTATGGACTGGCACTAAATCTTGGAAACTCACACTACTGCATGCATGGAATGCTTTCTGGACTAAGGGACCAAAAATGACATGGAGAAATTGGGTATGGCACTCATTCCAAACCCCAAAACATCTTATTTCTTGGATGATCCAAGGGCCACCCAATAAAACAGCAAGCATACCTTTTTACTCCGAAAATTGAATACACAAAATCCACTAGCAAGTTGACATACAAAAAAATGTGACTCAACCGGACATAGATTGGCAAATCGACGAAGATAGTTGATCTAAATCTTCAGCCCGAGGAACTTTCCATATAGATTGCACGTTCATAGTTGTTTGTTGGCTTTTAATTCATCTTCATTAGGCATGTATATCCTATCTCCATCCGTTTTAATGTCCATATAACCTCTGGAGGAACAATGTATGACATTCCATTTTGGGAGGCTCCCCTATTAACTGCACGAGCATAAACTTTAGAATAGAGTTTTATTTCTGGAAGAAGGCTTGTTGGAATAAATTTATCCGAAATTAATATCTGTATTTCATTTTATGTCTTTCATATATCTCAAAAACCATATTAAGAGTGTCAAATAAGTTTTACGTGGCTATTACTTGGCCCTTGTTATTGTGGCTATTACCAGCCTGCTGTATTTTTATGTAAGTTAATCAAAAAATGTTTTTAGTTTGACCAGATTAGTGAGTTCACACACTCTAGTGATTCTACTCATTTGGTGCATCCATCAATTGATGATCATTTGTTAAAATTCATCTTCACCAAAGATTTTTCTTGTCTGCCTGAAATTGCATGGCTGGCTTAAATGGCTAATTTGCGGGACATGGCTGGATCCGGTCAGTTCGGTTTGTACCGAACTGGACAATATGAAAATCGAACTGCACCATCTATAAATTGAACTGCACAACCAATTGTTAGATATATATTTTACTCTCCTATTGGATACTGATGATACTTAGGAATTCATATTTTCTTAATTGCCGATTGAATCCAATAAGAGAGTGAAATATATACTCAACAATTGATTGTGCAATTCGATTTATAGGTGGTGCAGTTTGATTTTCACGTTGTCCAATTCGGTACTGACCAAATTGACCGGATTCAATCCTGACTGGATCTGGTCTCTCTTAATTTGCTTGTTGTGAGTGGTGTAATATGGGATTTTATGTTTTTTTATTTTTTAACCAAATTGTTTAAACTTGTAACCTTGTTAAACCTGTAGTATGGATGGTCTGATGGGATACTTAACCCTGGATTGGTCTGTAATTCCATTGGATCATTTAACCAAGGTTTGCATACCTAGCAAATTGCAATCTGACTTTCTTTTCTATCACTAATTACTCCGTCTCTTTTCGTATCATATACACTTGTTCTTTATCTTTTTGTAAAAGTTGCATCCCTTGTTGTTGTAAAAGTTGTAATTCACCATGCATGATGTTCTTAAGTTTTGACACATCTGTTAGAAAATTACCATCTGGGAGCATCATCTTGCAATCTCCTAGTTTTATGCACAACCATGAACACGTGTATGGCAAATCAAGAACCAAATTCTAATACTTGGAGCCAAATTGAGGACTTGGAGGATCGAGGAAGGGACCTGATCTTTTAGTCTGGACTGGCAGTAAATCTGGGAAACACACACTACCACAGGCATGAAATGCCTTCGGACTAAGGGACCAAAAATGGCTTGGAGAATCTGGGTGTGGAAGTCATTCCCAACCCCAAAACTTTTTTTTTTCTGTGTTGGCAAGCCGTGCTAAATAACTTACTCACTTTGGAAATATTACAGAGAAAGAACTTACTGAGTAGTACCGAATGCCATCTCTACCACAGAGCTACTAAAACCTCAGATCACCTGATGTTTTTGTGCCCCTACTCTGCTTATTTATGGTCCTCGCTGCTCAAACAAATGGATATAAAAAAGAATAAGTGCAGACCCTATCAGATTTTTAGCCTCCCAATCTTTCCCGACTCTATTGAATGCTGATGAATAAAATTCTGCAAAGGGTTAGGATAAGTTGATGTTTATTTGGATGGAGTCCCGCTAGAAAGCCTTGTGAGTTCATCTATTCCCTAATAGAAATCTCTCTATTGTGATGGTTGGTGTCAAAACTAGTATTGTAGATACGGCATGGCTGCCATTTTTGGTTTATGCAAGTGTGACAGTGTGTGAAGGCGCTGGCAAAGATGCACGCCGTGCAATGGTTGTGGATTATGATCAAGCATGCTTCAGAAGAATAACAATAAGTCTTATCCTCTAATTGTTCAGGAATCATCATAAATAACCTGTTCTCCAATATCATTTCTCAATACATGGTTTCGTACGGATTTTTTCCGCAAAGAATAGAAAACACTCACCAAAAACAGTGTTAATTAATTACTTCCAATTCACAAGTTCACTTCTCAATTTGTGCAACAAGAAGACCCTCATCTCACTAAGATGATGTTTTTTTTTGTACCAGGATCTCTTACTCAGATGCCAATCTCCAAGCTCGTATTCAGTACTACAAGAATCCTTCCTCAACTACGCTATTCAGACTGACTCTCGAGGCTATAGATATTGCCGGCGACTCCAATCACGCTGACAACCACGGCGATCCCCAACATCAACCACGACAACGCCCTCTCTCCGCATTGCAGCCTCTCCCCTCCTCTGTCTCCCAGTCTCAAAGCAATCAGAGCTGGGAATATGAATCCCAACATGAGCGCCGTCGTGGCGCCTGTGAATTTGAACGCCACCCATATGTTCGGCACCGTGGTCGAGCCCAGATAAATAAGCCCCAACAACACCGCCGTCAACGCGAGCCTCTTCTTCCTGCCCACAGCCTCCGGCGTCTTAAACAAAAGCGCGAACACCGTCGCCCTGAACGAGAAATGTATGACCGGGAACACCAGAATCAAGTGCATCACGTAACCAATGCGAACGACGTAATTCAATGCCGTGCTGAACCTGATCCCGAGATCCCTATCGAAGTTCACCAAGACATCGGACTCCGTGGCATCCCCGAATAGAAGGTACCCAGAAACGGCGGTGGATGCGTAGACCACGACGCACAATAGGGTCGTGATCCTCCCGACCCGGTTCATCTTCTCCGGGGACTTGCCCTCCAATTCGTTGTAGATCGGCTGGACGTTGAAGTGGCAGACGTAGGCGTTCGTCATGATCGGTATCACCACGAGCAGGTCCAGCACGGCCTTCCGCGACCCGAAATCGGGCCCGAACCTCGGCGCGCCGATCTTCCCCTCCGCGAACTTGACGGACGCGATCGCGCAAGCCACGATGACAAAGACGACCGCGAGCGCGACCGACGCGGCCGAGGTGAGGCTCAAAGAGTCGATCTTTTCGAGCGCGCAGAGCGGCGCGAGGAAGGCGATGAGCGTCACGAGGATCACGAGCCTCCGGTGGTCCCAGAACCCGCCGTCGCCGAGCAATTGATCGAGGACGCCGACGTGGTCCGAGGACCCGGACATGACGTCGCCGATGATGATGAGGTAGACGACGAGGATGCCGGCGTTGTTGACGACGATGCAGACTTCCGAGAGGGCCTTCGCGGGGGTGCCGAGCGCGGATTCGACGATCTGACCGTAGGAGGAGGAGTTGTGACGGGCGGAGAAGCGGACGAGGAATTCGATGCTGAGCTCGGAGAGGAGGCCGATGAGGAGGATGAGGAGGAGGCCGAGGGAGACGCCGAGGACCTTCATTGTGGCGGGGAGGGCCATGATTCCGGCGCCGATGATGGAGGTTGCGAGGTTGAAGACGGCGCCGGGGACGCCGGAGGAGGGGGTGGTGGGGGTGGGTGTGGTGGTGGTGGGGGTGATGAGGGGGAGGTGGTCGGCGTCTCCGGCGGCGGGGGAGGAGGGGTCTTGGGGGAGGTTTTGGAGCTCGACATCGGAGGTCTTTGGGAGGGGCTTGTAATTGTTAGTCATTGAAAATGGGGGAAGAAGAGATTGGGACGAATCGTATGAGAGGAGAAGGGGAAGACCTATATTTTTGTGGGATTGACTAATAAGCTGTTTTAGATCGGGATCTGGAGTGTTTTGAAATATTCGACGTTTTGAATTGGACGTTGGGGAAAAGGGACGGCTTTTGTTTGATTGGGCTCCCCACGCTGCTTCTGCTGTGGGTACGGCCAAAACTTGTCCGGAAAATCAACAACCCAGCTTTAATACATGTTTTAAAAATGGCTTTTTGGGCAGGTTAGCGCTGGATTAGTCGAACGGTTGATGAGGAATTAGAGATTAAGATTAGACAGGAGTAATGAATATAATATATATACATATTGCATGAATAATATTTTAAATTATAAAATAATAATAAAATAACATTAAAATAAAATTAATAATATAGCATAATAATGATAAAAAAATTTAATTAATAGACGTATCATATAAGGTAATTTGATATTTTATTAGTTAACTAAGGATTATTAATAAGAAAAATGATTGTGCACTAAGCATTGCGTGTTGGGCACGCCTAGACCTAAGCGAGGGCGGGGGATCAATCGGAGCCTAAAAAGATTTTTAGAACATTGCTTTGGAGATTATGTACGCTTGTATATGAGCCCCACTTGGGACTGTGTCTGGAAACACAATTCGGGGAAGCGAGAATGTGTTAGAGAAGTGGTGCTTTGAAGCGTTTCAAATGCGAGAAAAAATATCCTTTAAACGATATCACGAGCTGGATTGAGATGACCATGAGATGGGTTTGGTTCCTAAATTTCATATCCGAACCTAACCGGTCATAACTTGATGAAGATATAAGACAAGTTTGTGATTCAAGTAACAAACCCTTCTCGCCCCGTTTATCCCGTGTAAATCATTTATATCATTCAAATTTAATATAATATATAAATAAAACTAGCCTATTATATATTATAATTGTTACAATTGATAAAATATTTAAACATGTACTAAGTACTATTGTTTAACATAATGAATAAAGATAATTATTTAGTTTATATGCTAAAGAAATTTAAAAATGTTTGAAAAATTAGGATTCTTAGACCTATGTTTGGATCTGTGTTTGGGTAGATTCTTCATTTGAAAAATTGAAAATTCCCAAACACAAATCAAAACACTTTTTCAGCGTTTAAATTTTCAAAACACCATCTTGTTTTTTTATGTTAAAAATTTTTGTAATTGAAAAGCTAATAAAATCACGTTTTTCAAAAGTTGAGTTTGAAACACAAGTTTTACTCATTGTTTTAATCGCGCATCCAAACACAGTCTTAAACAAGTTTCATTCTATGTGTGGCCGGTGACGAGTTGACACCTAAACACAGTTTCATTGTTCCTGGTGCTACTCCTCTGCGATTGGGTGTGTGAACTGGTCGATGCAAGGGGGGTGTGCTTCAGGGGCACGAGGTCATCACGTAGGCAGGATGATGCGTGGTCGGTGGCGAGTTAACACCTAGTCCACTCCCGCGGCACATATGTTTCGCTATGTTATTTATGTTATTATTTTACTATATGTCTTTTCATTTCCAATTCAGAACTATTATGACTCTTTTTTTATATGAAATCGGTTGGTAGCTAGATTTTATCTTTTTCAAAAAAAAAAGTTCTATTCTAAATGGGATGAGACAGAACGGATTTGGCTTTAAAAAAAACCTGTTGGGACGAGTTTTGAATGGAATTATCAAATCCGTCACGAGCTTAAGGTGAGATTTTGTTAGCGGGTTTGGAATTAAGATTGACCAAATCCATTACCATCCTGGAAAGGATAATGCTGGTTTTTTGTTTGGTTTGAAAGTGGCATTCTACTGTGTCCGCCAGTGCGAACGCGCCCCCAACAATTTCAAACGAGGCCATTGTAATAAAAAAATCATATAAATACGTATGATCTCAAAATAGAAGTATAAGACGATTTTTAGGACAATTTTATGACTAGATGTATCATTTTTTAGGACAATTTTTTTTGTCAAATGAGTATTGATACCCTTAGTCCTATTTACAACCTTGTTTGTAGTCCCTTACACTCCATTAATGGAGTATATACCATCTTAATGCAGCATATACACTATAATATTGTAATGTGTGTTCGATTAATTTTTTTTTAAAATAAAACATGTAATGGTTTATTTAGGTGTATATTTTATTTTTCATAATAGTATGCACTGCATTAGGTGTGCACATATTTTTTAAAAACGATTGGGAACTGGAGATTGGGTTATGAACATGTTTGAACGTACCATTTTCATTTTCAACTTATAATGGAAAATGATAGACAACTTCATTTACAACTCCATAGTCCTCGTGCATTTTAAATTTTTTTAAAAATAATATACATCATTTAATAAAATATATATTTTCAGAAAAATGCAGCAATGAGGAAAAAT
This sequence comes from Acorus calamus, assembly GCA_030737845.1. Lineage (NCBI taxonomy): Eukaryota > Viridiplantae > Streptophyta > Magnoliopsida > Acorales > Acoraceae > Acorus > Acorus calamus. Next base: position 29,035,958 of record CM060874.1, on the reverse strand, counting down.
TAATTATGGGATCTTGGGGTGACCAGTATCATTTTTTTAGTTCCCTAGGCCCCTAGGGCCCAAAGTGAATGGGTAGGCATTGGCAACCCAGCCTAGCCAAAAACAAATCAGGCCGAGGCCCCTACCCACAGGCCCATGCCTGAATGGGCCTGGCCTGGGCTACAGGCCACGGGTACGGCCGTACGGGTATGCTTGCAGGTTCAAATCATTTGGATGAGGTGTGGGATTGAAAGTATATGTTTCATTGCATAAAGTATACGCTTTAAAAATATCAATCATGTGAGGAGAGCATATGAGCTACATATAAAACTGTCACAAATTTTTTTTTTTTAAAAATGTGTTATAATGGACAATATGTTCTTAATATGAAGATTGTGACCCGCTTTTAGTTCCAAATGCACTATGCATAAAAAACAATATATCAATGTACTTGAAAAAAAATGAAATTTATAAACTCATTTATAGAATGTGAATTTTTTTTAAGAAGATATATGTCGCATTAATGTGGTGGATACTGAGGTATATATCTGTAAATGAGACTATAAAACGGGACAAGTGTAACAACACTCGTTATATTAGTTGGAACTTGTATGTCCTCGGTTCCAAGTTTAAATAAGCACATTTTTTCTTTTCTTTTTTATTATAATGCATTCCCATGGAATGGTAAACATTCATGTTTTCTGGGGAAAAAAACAGAACAACTGGACCTACATTGTTGCACCTGGAGGGTGAATCAGGTAATACAATCCTGACTGCCTTATTAATGTTTGTAAGGAAAATTAAAATATGCAGTAAAGAAGGAGGTCATCCTAGTGTCTGCCAATAAGAGAACAATGCCATAACCCACTGTATCCATAGGAGGATATTAGCACATTCGGAAGCCTGCAGCAACCTCTTCAATCTTCATGACTAATTAATGTGCATAATAATATCACTGGCACAGTGGCACTGCCACTGCATTTAGGACTTATCAAATGGGTGGATCACTGTGACAGAGTGATTGATAAAGATGTTTACAATAAAGGGGTCTTGAGCTCGGACAAACCTTGCTCATGTTACTGTATTAATTAGGGAGAAAAATATACATTACATCTGAATTTACAAATTTGAGTGTACATGAAAATCTTGACCTAGTAATTCCCAAACCCAGAGGTATATAAATATTGGGTACCTATGAATAATGCCATTCAAATTTGATGTGGTGTAATTTTGGTTTTTTTTATTCTTTTATTTAACTTTGATGTGTTACTATTCCAGAATGTGGAGGGTAAGCAAGAGTTGTTGAGATGAGAAGATCTACCATAATTTTTTTTTTATCCAGGCATCATAACGGCTTAAATTATACATGCTTTTGAATAGTTCAATGAGCCGCCAGTTTTCAATTTTTTAAAAAAATTATCATTGATATAAATTTTTCTATTTTTGTAAATTGCATCAGTCCTAATAGTCACCCATTACCGAAGCTTTTAGCCCGGGCAAATTATATGACTTGTTTCTAGGTATACAGTTATACCAGTATAAGTGGATATATGAGTAAAATAAGTGATTTTGTGTTTGTGTGTGTTTTGAATGTTTCTCATTGGAAAACGTAATAATAAAGTTTTTATTGTTTGGATAAAATGTGAATAAAGTGTGGATAAAAATTTATAATGTATGAAAAAATGATGATAGTTGATTTAACAGATGATTTATAAAAGGTGATGACAATTGATTTATCAATGGACCCACATATTCTTTAGGTGGAATAACCTGAAATAACTTTAATTCCAAGATTTGACTAGAATTCATATACCACTTTATACCAATTTATCCTGACATACATTATCCTTGGGTATTCAATGCACCCAAACATCCAAATTCCCCTATTCGCTCTATTCCATGTTATCCAGCCCCTATCCACATCTAAATAGGGGTTTAAGAGTTTAAGATTTATTTTTTATTTTTAGAATTTTTAGTAAACTTATATAATCTTGTTATGAATACTCTGTTGACTAATTGTGACATATAAATAGAAGTCACACTTCAATTGCTTGATTATCTTATGAAATTAATAAAAAAAATTTAATTTTTTAATTTTCTCGTGGATTCAAGAATTTATCTTGCTTTCCTCTCAAAATCCCACAAGAAAAATGGGTGAGGGAGGAAAGGCTAAAGTGGTGGGGAAGGGTAGGTCGGGCAAGTGGGGAAGTAAGAGATGCCAACATTGAGATTGGAGAAGATGGAAGAAGAAATAAGAAGAAATATAGAAAACTTGCAAGGATAAATTTGTCTTTCACTATGTTAAAATAACTTCACAATTACATGTGGATCGAAACGTTTTAAAAATATTCTATCAATTTGAATGAAAATTTAAGTAATAGATATATTTGAATTTTTTAAGTTTTTATGACCAATATGTCTAATCCAATTTTGTCATAAATTGATATGAGATATATGTTTTTGAAGGTGTAAATAAACTTGTCAATTATCTGAAAAATATATGTATTTGTTCAATATCCAATCATTTTAAAAATGATATCTGAAATATTTTAGATTGGATATGGATATGATGATATCCGATCTGAAAAATTCCTTATCGAAAATTCTATTATAATATTACTTATTATATTAATATATTTATTTTTAGTGGTTTTTTTATATAAAAAAGGTAGACTCATGCTAGGGGTGCAACTCGGGCGGGTTGGGTCGGGTTCGGGTCGGGTTCGACATTAACCCGCACTGCAGAGAGTCCAACCCGAACCCGAGCCCGAACCCGACCTCAACCCGAAGGGTTCAACCCGAACCCGAACCCGATCTCAACCCGCGGGTTCGGGTCGGGTTCGGGTTGAATTCGGGTTCGGTCGGGTTTGGGTCGGGTTCGGGTTGAATTCGGGCTCAAGTCGGGTTCGGCCGGGTTTGGGTCGGGTTCGGGTTCGGGTCGGGTCGGGTCGGGTCGGGTTTAACACATAAAATATCATACAAAATATTTAAAAAACAACAAAACAAACTCTAATTAATTATTAATTAAACCTTATATACAAATAATTAAAAGTGAATATCTATAATAATTAACCCAAACACAACAAACATAGTGATACTCTAATTTATGTAATTGTTTATTATGTTTTAGGAATTTAGGGTTTTAGATATAGGTATGTTGTTATGGCAGCATAACATTTGTTAACCTGGGGGGTCGGGTTCGGGTTGAGCCCGCGGGTTGAACCCCCCAACCCGAACCCAACCCGAATTGGGTTCGGGTTGGTTCGGGTTCGGGTCGGGTTGAACCCGACGCCAAAAAACACCAACCCGAACCCGCCCACGAGTCGGGTTGGGTCGGGTTGGGTCGGGTTCAACCCGCCCAAGTTGCACCCCTAACTCATGCAACCATTGATTTCATTTATGAGAAGAGTTAGTATACATTTGAATGGGGATAAGAGAATACTAAGCAAAAGAAAAAAGTATTTTAAAACAAACATAAAGATAGTAAAAACCGGGTTGATGGTATGGGAGTGGGTAGGGTATTCACTTGCCAGGGTTACAGAATGGTTTTTATAGTGCCAGCACGAAAGAGCAACCCCCGCGCTTCTGCCAACTCCCTAACCCAAACCTGCAGGAGCAACGCCGTGAGCTCCCACATATGCTCAATGTATATCCTTGCGCTCTTAAATACTGCATCGTTCCTTGTGCGTCAAATTATCCATGTCATGCCTCGACAGGGATGATCAAACGAGCGACTCACCTTGCAAGTCCCACTGTGGTGTTCAAAAGATCGCAAAGGACAATTGTGTTAGTATGAGTTTTTTTTTTAATACTTTAAAACATGTAATATTTTGTGTGTTTATTTATATTTTATGTTTTATACTACATAGTTATTATATTTCTTTACATTTTTCAATATTAGATACATGATTTTTACTTTTAGAATATTTGAAGCATATTCTATTATATTTAAATTTCTTAGATATTTTACATAATTATTCGAATCGAAATCCATAATTTCAGATGGAATATGAATATTTCTTTTAAATATTCATCGGATATATGGATATAATTTTTTCGGAAACGGGTGTATCCGCTTTATTGATAGGCTTGACAAAGAATGCAGATGTCTTTACCTTTTATTTTATTCATATTATATATAGATTCGTTTGAACGGCCAGGTGGTCTATAAAATGACAAAAAGATATCTCAAAGTCCATGTGACAGCTTACCTTAGGGAATCAGCAAAATCATGGATGAATGTCTTTCCTGCCATCTCCTTTAATTTAGCATGCTATAATACCTATATATATTGAATTGAAAGAAAGATTGACACGTGAAAAGCTTTGGAGCAGGTCGGCAAAGTCTTTTGTATGCATTCAGCAATAGCAGTACATGTGAGTTGCCTCTAATCCATCAAATTATTCTTTTTAATTCCATTATATCTTAAACATCTGTCCCCACACAACAAGAAATCACATAAATTAGTGCAAGAGAATTATGTAATATGACCCACAAAGCAAACATTTTTTTTTTGAAAAATGTTATGTACAGTTTTTTTTTTCTTTTCCGGCTTCACTATCAGTCCACACATATTTTGAGTTGTTTTAAAATAATATATATCATCTAATGAGATCCAATGAATTGTATGATTTTATTTATATATAGAAAACGTAAATTTTTTTAATTAAACTTATATCTCATTAATGTAAGTATATGACGCTCATGAATAAGTGTGAATATGCGACTGAAATTTGAGCTAAAAAAAAATTGTGTATAATAAAATATTTTTTTGAAAAAATTTTAAACTGCCTGAAATTCATATAACCCCCTGACTTTTTCTGAAATCCATATTATTAATCCCCTGAAAACACATATGTAAATCCAAATAGCTCCATAAGTTAAATTTCGTTGACAAATGAAGAATATTATGCAAATGTTTTGTTTTATTAACCCAAGTTGAAAACATTATACAACAAAAAACTTTTATAGTGTATTAAAAATACAAAAAATCCACTGTAAATGAATATTTTATCTTCTCGAATAGAGTTTTATAATCTATTCAGATGAGTAAAATCATCACTTACAGAGAGTTTTTCACATTTTTAACAAATTATAGGATTTTTTTTATACTGTGTTATCAACCAGAGTTTAACCAAATGGAATATTTGCACAATATTCTTCATCAGTCAATGAAAATTTAATTTAGGAGATTATTTGAATTTACATAGGTATTTTAAGGGGGTTATATGAACTTCAAGAAAAGTTAAGGATTACATGGATTTCAGATATTTTATAGGGGGTTATTTGGATTTTTCCCTTTATTTATTTATTTATTTATTTTCTTACCCAACACTACAACCTTTTGATCAATCACTAATATAGTAGTAGCAAGTGGAGATCATTCAAAAGCTTACTAAAGAATGGGAAGTTTAACAAGCACGGGATATGGATGCTTTTTCTCTGTCACTGCAAGAAAAAAACTAAGGATTCCAGACAGTATACTGTTCAATGTTCATCAAACCCCCCACTGCAAGTCTGCAAACGTCATTCAATTGAGTATTTGAAGACCCCACAAACAATTATTATATTGTGCCTTTCCCACAAAAATAAAAATAAAAATATGCCTTGATTCTGGGTATATATGATCCTGTGGCAATGATCTCATCCCTTGATTTTGCTTTGTAATGTACTCCATCCATCTTGGTTGTTTTATATGTAATCACTAAAGAATAATTTTTATATGTTGTAGTTATTCCTGAATGAAATTACAGTCCATTTTTTTTTTTTGTTCAATAACAAAAAAATTACTCATTATTGAATGAAATATGGCTACACACACACTACATACAATGATTGCATGCATCAGCACCCGTAAAAATAAGTGCAATTTGCTAAAAATGCCCCCGGAATCAAATATTAACACAAATAGCCCCTTGATCCTCTCAAATATTAGCAAAACAAAGCCCCATTTGCCATGACCCAGTCAGCACTGCCACGTTCCCGTTGATTGATTATTTATTTTTATTTTTCAAAGGGTACGTGACATAAATCTGCCACCTTTAAAAGAGTGGCCTAATATATTAAATAATTTTAAAAAATCTAATGCAGAAGTTATTTTTTTATATATAAATCACATTTGATATCAGATAAGATTGAAACTATATTAAAAAATTTAATTATATCTCAATATTAATGGATAAGATTATTTTGAATTTTATCTCAATCTCAACAGATAAGATTGAAATTTTAATTATATGAGATGATAAAATTCAATATATAAGATTGAGATAAAATTTAAATTTTTAAATTTTAGAATCTCAAATAATTAAAATTTTAAAATTGAAATCTAATCTTTACTGATATTTATATACAATTCAAAATAATCTCATCTAGAGGCTATTTTTTTGTCAATAGGGTACGGCTAAAGTTACAAATATTTATTTTAGAGGGGCTATTTTTATAAATTGCCCTATAAATAAAATAACCACACCCATCCAACAAAGTGCAAAAACAAATTAAAGAGTGGGTCAAGCATGCCATTTCATCACTCTCCCCCAAAAACAAACAAATTCAAAACTGAAGTCAATAACAGTACTGACTAGTGAACCCCTACCACCTTCAAGTTGGCTTCAACCCACCATAAAACATACCCCACCCCCCCTCCCCTCTCATAATTGAATCTCCACCCCCCAAAAACCAAAAACCCCCAACACAATCAAACAATGGAGGAGTACTGGTTGGAGTGGCTCTCAAAGACATCTCTTGATCCCTCCTTGGTCTACGACTACGCCATGACCCTCTCCCACAACGAGCTTAGTGAGGAAGACATCAAACACTTCGACCACGACTTCCTCCTCAGCATGGGCATCTCCGTCGCCAAGCACCGCCTCGAAATACTAAAGCTCGCCAAGAAGAACCAACAACAACAACAACACAATCTCTCGATGAGGCTAGTCAAAGCCGTCGAGAAGACGAAGAGACGCATCGCAAAAGCCTTCGCCCACCACCGTTCATCGGAAGAGGAGGGGGAGGGATCGATCGTGGTGGTTCCGAAGGCGAGCTATGGGTGGAGAGAGGGGGTGTTGAAGAGGTATAAGAAGCCAATTCTGCTTAAGAAAGGGAGGCTTATGATCACTGATGGTGGTGGGATTAGAATTGTTGGTGGTGGGAGTAGTCCATCGTCGGTGGTGGCGGAGGCGGCGACGGAGGAGATTCGGTGGGATTGTATGTTTAGAGATATGAAGCCCACGTGAGATGAAGGTCAGAGAGGATTGATTTTGCTTTTGGCTTTTGATTAGAATTTGTTGTTAATATTACTCTATAGTTTTATGTGAATTTGTGTCATTGTGTGTGTGATATGAGTGTCACAAAACTTGCTTCTTCTTTCTTTATCTTTTCTGTTGGTCTTCTTTGCTTTGGCACCATTTGGAGATCTGCTTTTTCTTTGTTTTTTGTTTTTTATTTTAGTTTGGTCAGTATTTGTGGTGATTAAGTGTGGAAAAATTAGTTGGGGTAGTGTTTTTTTTATGTGGTGATGATGGAAATTAAAGGAGTCGCACGAAACCATATTAATTAGATATAGTATTTTTGTGATGTTTCTGCAATATTCCCATGATGAATGATTACAGGAGATGGAATTCAATCCTGTCGGTTCCTTCAGTCATAAAATAAAAATGACATGTGACTTGAATTCTAAAAAATTCACAAGCTTTTTATATTAAATATATAAGGTTACACGTGTCAGTTCTTTAATTAAGGATTAATAAGACCTCGTTTGATTCCATGTTTAATTTGGCTTTGTTGATATAAATACAATTATTTTAAGATTAGATCTCAACACTTACAGAATAATAAAGACAACAAATCCACATATGAAAACTTGCATATTTATGTGGTTGGCAAAAAAATTCTCTGTCTGGATCAATTCACTATTATAAGTTTCTTAGGATGCGTTTGGTTGCGCAATTACAAAATTGATTCTGCAGGAATCTGCGATTGCAAACCTGATTATGCAGGAAGCTCATTTCTCAGCTTTTTAAAATCGCAGTTTTTGGAACTATTTGCCTGCAATCGCTGGGTTTAAAACTCGATTACAAAACTGTTTGGTTGCACGATTGCAAACGCAGCTTCCTGCAATCGCAATCGCAGCGCAATCGCGCAACCAAACACACCCTTAATCTTCTATGCATTGCTCATTTCTCTCAAAGAAATCCTATATATAAACGGCCATCTTCCGCAAAAAATTAATCTCTTTTAATCCTAACAAGGAAGAATTAAATGATATGGTAAACACAATGAGAAATGACATCTTTCAGTGCATAACATATTCCCTCATACTGGGGTAGGTCTATCTATTTGATTCTATAAGCGTTTGTGAATATGCTCTTTCATTCTAGAATGCACAAAAAAAAAAAAATCTCACAACAGGCCCTTTCTATTGTGGGGATATATAGCCAAAAACCTTACAAGTTTGTGAACCCACCACAAACGTGATATGGCCCCTTTTTTCTAGAGAGAGAGCTAGCTAATTTATAAGTCTATATTGTAACATTAGGGGAATTGTAGTTACTATATATGCAACAATCATAAACAATGAGAGTATAGCACATGGGGTGTCTGGATCTACAAGGGCAGCTTATCTTCTTATTTACAGAGTATCAGACCACAATCGCAATGTACATTCTTTATCTTTTCAAGTACAACAGCACTTCTTTCATGAACTTATGATAACTGATGGTGGAGCTAGATTTTGATATGCAATTTCATTTTTAAATTCAAATTACAAATCCAAAAGTGAGGGAGGGGAAGAGAGAGAGAGCTGGAATTGTTGTTGCTTCAAGTAATCCAGGGAGTAGAGGTACATTTTTTTCATTAAAGGTCCTACATTCAAGTTTTACTCCTATAGATAAGATGAGACTTAATTTAAAAAAAAACTAAAAATACAAAAATATAACACTTGGAAAAAAAAAGACTCCATAGTTTGTCATGTGATTGCTTTAGTGCCAAGTGTCTCAGAAGACTTGTTTTTTCTTGGTCTTTTTAACTTTGGCACCATTAGTAGATTTCCATTTTTTTTTCTTTTTATTTCATTTATGGTCATGTGATCTTCATGTGATCTTCCAGTATTTGTATTTTTGTGACTAAAGGATGAAATAAAAACAATGGAAAAATTAGGTGGGTGGTGTTATGTGTGTGGTGATGATGAAAAGAAATCACATGAAAGAATGTTAGATATAGCATATGACTTAATGCCTCTCAAATGCAATGCTTGGTTGTTTGTTCTCTGATAGGACGAAAATAGCCAACAATAATACCAGTTTGTTCACCCACCACAAACATGATTTCACTCTTCTTCTAGAATGTGCTAATTGAATTGTATCCTGTGACATATTGGAGAATTGGTGACACTGCGCTACCATCATATCATAGCTGGCTGGGAAGGCAACACCTGGCTTCGGATCGTCTGTGGGGTGCCACAGGCGGACTCTCTGTGGCACCCACTAAAAAATTGACAAGTGTAAAGAAAAAAAAAAGAAAAAAAGCTCAATCACCAAAAGTCTCAATCTCCCTTTACGTGGAATTGCACGGTTTTCAAGACAGAATAGTGTAACATACATGATCAAAAGATCCATTATTTTAACAAATTTTATGATTAGGTCTCTTTAAAAATTTTCCTTGTAAAAACAAAAACATGGGCCACTCAAAAGTTTTGGAATCAAACTTCAGATTTTGTAGAAATAAAAAATAAAAAAAATTAATCAAAACGACAACAAAAAATGCAAGAGTGAAAAGCTATTTACCTAGGTTGGTCAGGTAAAATTTTTATTTTGTTGGATATTTAATTGTTGGGTTTTTTAGTTTTCAGTCCCTGTAAACATGTCTATTTAGAGATCAATAATTCACTTCTTCATATTTTGGTTTTAGTCCTCAGATTTAAATGATATGTTCCTTTTTAGTCCATCTTAAGAATTAAAAAGAAAACTAAATAATTTAGGGATAGGTCCCTCCCAGAGTCCCAGGAATTAAAAAAGAACATATCCTTTAAATCTGGGGACTAAAACCAAAATATGAAGAATTGAGGGATCAATAACTAAATCCAATGTTTTATGGGAACTTAAAAATAAAAAACCATTAATTATTTTAATTGTAATAAAGAATCAGGTTTTTATTTTTCTGTTTTTTTAATTTTTTATTTTTAAATCCCTATACACCATATAATTTAGTGATCGATCCCTCACTTCTTCGGATTTTGGTTTTAGTATCAGATTTAAAGGATATGTTCTTTTTTAGTCACTCTCAGATACTAAAAAGAAAACCAAATAATTTAGGGATAGGTCCCTCTCAGGGAACTAAAAAGGAACATATCCTTTAAATTTGAAGACTAAAATCAAAATACGAAGAAGTGAAGGACCGATCACTAAATCCTATGATTTATGGGGACTTAAAAATAAAAAAAACCCACAGACGATCCGAAGCCGGATCGGTCATTCACTTCTTCGTATTTTGATTTTAGTCTTCAAATTTAAAGGATATGTTCCTTTTTAGTCCCCTGAGAGGGACCTATCCCTAAATTATTTGGTTTTCTTTTTAGTATCTGAGAGTGACTAAAAAAGAACATATCCTTTAAATCTGGGACTAAAACCAAAATCCGAAGAAGTGAGGGATCGATCACTAAATTATATGGTGTTTAGGGATTTAAAAATAAAAAATTAAAAAAACAGAAAAATAAAAACCTGATTCTTTATTACAATTAAAATAATTAATGGTTTTTTATTTTTAAGTTCCCATAAAACATTGGATTTAGTTATTGATCCCTCAATTCTTCATATTTTGGTTTTAGTCCCCAGATTTAAAGGATATGTTCTTTTTTAATTCCTGGGACTCTGGGAGGGATCTATCCCTAAATTATTTAGTTTTCTTTTTAATTCTTAAGATGGACTAAAAAGGAACATATCATTTAAATCTGAGGACTAAAACCAAAATATGAAGAAGTGAATTATTGATCTCTAAATAGACATGTTTACAGGGACTGAAAACTAAAAAACCCAACAATTAAATATCCAACAAAATAAAAATTTTACCTGACCAACCTAGGTAAATAGCTTTTCACTCTTGCATTTTTTGTTGTCATTTTGATTAATTTTTTTTATTTTTTATTTCTACAAAATCTGAAGTTTGATTCCAAAACTTTTGAGTGGCCCATGTTTTTGTTTTTACAAGGAAAATTTTTAAAGGGACCTAATCATAAAATTCGTTAAAATAATGGATCTTTTGATCATGTATGTTACACTATTCTGTCTTGAAAACCGTGCAATTCCACGAAAAGGGAGATTGGGACTATTGGTGATTGAGTTTTTTTTTTTTTTTTTTCTTTACACTTGTCAATTTTTTAGTGGGTGCCACAGGGAGTCCGCCTGTGGCACCCCACAGACGATCCGAAGCCGGCAACACCTAGGCTGGTAGGCCGACGCTTATAGGCATGGACGTTTGTCTGCTGATGGGCTCGGTCAATTATTGGAAAAAATATGTTGGTATTCGAAAAATCAGAAATATTCGATGTTCGAATATCTAGAATGCGGATATGAATATCAGTGTATTCGATAAAAAAAATATCTGAATTCGATGTATATTATAAAATTATATATGTTTGTATTATATATTGTTAATATTTGTTATTTTGTATGATTAATTACAGTCATAATATTTTATATTATTATTAATTTTTCTACATGTGATGCCTGAAAGAGAGAATAAGTCTTAAAATATCAAATTTAATTTCGCCTCTCTCCAATACGTCACTTGATTGTCCAAATTAATATTAATATTTAAATATATTAATCATTTGAAAGATATTTCAAATCGAAGAGTTCCGAATAAAAAGATTAACATATGTATCCTAATTTTTAGAATAAGATACGGATATTAACGTATTCAATCTGATCCATTAACAAGCTTAGTTGATGGGCATCAGGGTAGTTTAAGCACCAAATACAATCCACATTTTTTTAAAAATAATAAATTTCATTTAATGATTTATGCATTTTTATAAAAAATGAAATATTTTCTTCAATGAATTGTATGAACTCTACAGAATGTGATTTTTTTATTTATATTTGTCATTATCGTGAATGCAAGTGATTAATGAAAGTATATGAGGACTATAAAATATAAAATGAATCGAATGTTACAATGTTCTCCTATTACATTGACTTTTAGGTGTTTGTCCGGCCCACTTGATCATAATAAGTGGATCAATCTATTATATTTAAATTATCCCCTTGGGCCTTATAATATATCAGGCCGGCCCGTGTAGATTAAATCTTCTCTCTGAACTTCACAGTGACTTCTGCTACACTCCCTCTTTGTGACAATCAAGGTGCCACATATCTTGCAGCAATTCCTGTTCCCCACTGTGATTCAACAAGCTTTCATGTGGTTCATCTATATAAGATATGGGTGAATATGAATCACAATCTTTTCTGTAACAGGCCCATTAATTATGGACAGCAACATATACTATGTTACGTAACTATTGATCCTTGTTCATAAAAGCAGTCCACACCAAATCAACATATATAGATGAACCAAATCTGCAGCAATCTCTGCAATGGTCTAGAAACATAAAATAATGAAAAGGGAAGGCACTCCAACCAAATGATAATCTTTCTTTAGCACTTGTTTTGATTTTTTTTTAAAAAATTCTATGAGAAATATATTTCTATATATAAAAAAAAAAATATATTTTAATGAATGGCAAGAATCAATTTATAAGAAAATGTGAATTTTTTTTACAATGTATATATTTAATTAATGTGAGTGTATGAAGTTAACGAAATATATAGGATTGGAATTGGTGTAGAATAAAGCACACGCTTATTTTATTATTATGCCTTGTGACCCGAACTTCTCCCACTGTAGTATTGGATGATAATAAGAACAGAGTGTCTCAGATACGAATTACACTCAAAAGGAAAACGATATGTCCAATCTTTTATGCATCTCTATTTGTAGTTTGCACCTTTTTTATAAAAAAATGAAATTATAAACTCTCATATTGAAGTATATATTGTTATACTATGTGAATTATATAGTGAGATACAATAGTATATTTATTTCACTTTAAAAAAATGATTTTATTTTTTACTTTGTACAATGATAGATTCTTATATGTTATGATAGTGTAATATACATCATATTATCATAGTGTATGTGGCTGTAAAATAGGCTATAAAATAGACTGAATATATGAGCGTTGCTCAAACGATGAACTAATGGGTTGGCTCCTCATATTACCCAACGGGATGTGGGCTATTCATGTCAAAAGTATCCCCACCTATTTTTTGAGTCTCTGGGTTGCAGTTCTTTTAAATTTTTTATGGAAAAAAAAAACTAAGTTCGTGACCAGCCAACGATTGAGGTTAGTGATAATTATATATTTTTGATCCTAGTCCTGTCTATATATATCTCCAGGGGTGATGACAATTATCAAGGTCAGTGAAGACTTGGCCCATATTTGTTTTTGCAGAATTAATTATTAAAATTAGGAATGGAATTTGATTTTATAGCTCAAAGCTGTTTGATTTCCAAAGTTTCATGCCAACTTGTAACAAGGATAACTGATTGAATTCCAGGCCTGTTCGATAAAATTTGTTTTTTTTAATTTATAAACTCGAAGTCATATCCATTAAAATAAACAATAGCCGAAATGAGATGAGAGGCATAGAGAAAAAAAAGCCTAAATAACTTAGTAAAAAAAGGGGGCCTAAACACATAAGGAGCACATTACCGTCAATCGTTCATCTGCTTTGATCTACACTGTCCCTCGGTTGAGTCGGAAAATGGTGTTCCGTCTTTGAAATAGTGGATCTAATGCCTAATTCCACAGTCTAAATGAAAACTTCCAACATAAAGAATTAATAAGAAATTTACCCCCCACTCCTTGATCTAGGCATGTGACCCGATCAAAGTTACCATTTGGAAGACGTTTCTAATCCAATCAGCCACAACAAAATCTACTACTCTGAGATATTTTTTAAACATAACAGGAGGTTAATATTTGTGTAAATTTGTCGTTCAGGGACATCCAATAAAATTGGAACAATACAAGAAAGAATAGCATGGCCCATGCTTAATCGAGAATTGTCAAAAAAAAAAATTTATGTAAATTTATATTGTATATATGCATAAGAATATTTTTGTGTTACGTGGTTTTCAAGAATAGTTCATTCCTGTCATCCTTTAAAACATCTCACAGTAGTCACAATAGTATTTACTACATGGAGCATTTTAAATTACACAAATTTATCCCAAAATGATTTACTAATAAAAAAATTGATGTGGATTAATCACGAAAATGATTATGCCTCTACCAAAAAAATGACATGATAAAATGTTATAATTTTTTTATCACTAGAACAAGACTCTCAATTTCATCCATAGTAACTCTTCATCCATCCTAAAAAAAATCCCTCTTCATCCGTGAAGGTGGGGCTATCAGCATCAACTTTAATACTGATTAATGGAAATGCTTCACTTTTTTATTTTTCCCATACAAAAGGATAAGGTCACAGTTATGACAATATCATATACCCTGCAGTCTGCACCCTCTCCTTCACCAATACTTCACCCTCTTCTTACCCAATTTCACCTGTTGAACTTTGTTGTCATTCAAAAAGGATGGCCCTCTTCAGGCACTATAAGGGGAAAAAATATGAAATATATCTGGCCCTATATACATCCCTACAATGTCTCTCCAGCATATGGAGTGTCCCCATGTTTGTATCTTACAATTGCCATATGTCACACCACCACCCACACCTTTAATCCTCTTTTAAATTCCTTATTTTCTATACAACACTGCACACCAATGTGAGGCCAAATTAATGCACAAAAGAAAGTCCCAAAAGCCACACCCACAAAGAAAAAGTTCTTTATTTGAAGAGCCGTTTTTGCTCATGAGTGGACCATTTTGCATTCCAGTCTACAAAATGGGGCAAGTCAACCAGAGCACAACCCTCCCTAGCTCCTTTGATTATATTCCATTCAATTCTGATTGCATGTTTATATATACATTGTCTAGAAAGCAAGGAATATAGTTGAGAATTGTAGATTTAGAACTGTTTGTTAGGTGAAAATTCGGTTTGAGTCCAGCCAAACAAGTTACAATCATGGAGGCTTTCTTCAATTTGAAGAGAATCTATTCTCTTTCAACATGTTCACATATTCTGTTGAATTAATTTTTTTAATATTTATATTTATATTTTTTGTTAATGCTGCACAACATTTATTATTAATGTATGTTTGGTTAGTGGTATTGTAGGATGAATTTCGAATCCTTCCTATTGTTACAAGGAAGGTGTGAAAATCCACCATTTTGATTACTAGTACCAGTAATCAAAACAGTGAAACAGTTATAGATCCTACTGGATTGTGAAAAAAATAAAGATGAAAGCAATTTTTTGTTCATAGTAATCAATTTATTAGCAACATATATTTGTAGCTCAGTGGTTGACTATATAATTTACAATTAAGATGTCATCATTTCGAGGGGAGGGAACCTGTATATTGAATCAATTTAACAAATAAAAGGAAATATTTATGGCATTCAAAATTTTATATTGATTGGTTCCACTTGTGAAACAAATGGTATTTTGCTTTACTTTTTTCAGTACAATATAAATTTGCTTCTGATTTATTGACTAATTGATGATGGCTTGACAAATTCATTGTAGAACAATAAAAGCATCTCATTTTGGTATATGCTCTTCAAAGTCGTCACCTTGGAACAAAAGAAAAAGTCTTCCAGAACCTTATTCAGACTTCAATAGGCGAATCCCCAATCAGAATGAAAAATATATTCAAAATAGTGGTCTATTTTGTTGATCAACTAGCCCAACTAGAATTTGAAAAATGAAAGTTTTAAATGCAAGACATGGAAGAAGAGTAGTTTAGATATAAAAGCAAGAGCATCTATGTTATATACTTTGATGCTAAGATTGACTTGAAAAGTAAGCAAATCATAATGAAAATTTTGCTCTTTGATTGGTCTTTTCAAGAAAAGTAAAAGCCACAAAATGGACCATAAAAAGTATTAAAATCACTTAACCAGAAAATTGAATCACAACTAGTTCCCTTCAATTTAATGGAATATCACATTGAGGAGAACAAAACGCATATTTCTAAATAGTGGTCCTCTTTGTTGAGAAACTGGCCCAACTAGAAGAGGAGAAGTTGAAATATTAAAGCAACAGCATTTGTGTCAAATAAGTAGAGGTCCTTCCATACCCAAAAAAATGAAACTGCATATTATCTAAATTAACTTTATTTATTTATATAATTGAGCTACAAATGAGAAGTTCCAATTCAATCAAAGGAAAACACTCTATTTGACCCCAACTGATCTATCATTTAAATACAGAGAAATATATGGACTTCTCTCTGTTGAAGTTGCTCAACAACTACTAAATGACCAAGTCACCTTAATCATCATTCATCAAATGATGACGAAAATCTAATCTTAAAAGGCGACGAAACTTAGGTACGTAGTTAACCTCCATTATACCATCATTTCACATGTTTTGATAAACTTTATATAACAAAAAATATATTTTCATAAAAATAAGGTATATACTATAAAATTGTATGGATTGAAAATTTTCATACTTTGTTTAACAAAATAAATATCTCATTTGTGATACATAAGATTCTACACAAGACCCTGGTAATGTTAATTTGACCTACTGCCAGGAGTTAATTGGTAAAGAAGAATCTCTTTCTAACTATCAAACAGTTCACAGGAACCTCACTACACCTAAATCGGTTACAAAAACAAGATCCCTGCTCTCAAAACATCATTAAGCTTCAAAAGATTAATTTAGGGACAACTTGACCCATCCATGTACAAAGTGTCAAAGTGGGATGCAAAAATCATTCCATCCATGTATCCATCAGCAGGAGCAACGAACAGTACATCATACACCCAACATTTCACATGAACCTCAAAGCAGGTGGGTGGAACATTGCTTTTGCTGCTAGAACATGCAAACCAATCCAACCCCACACAAAATAAATATCAAAACAAATGCAAAAGAATATGTTACACACAATCTCTTTTACAGTCTTAAACACAATCCATCTATGTTTTCATTTTTTTCAAAATCATATATTTCATTTAATGAGATTTGTACTTTTATAAAAGATGAAATATATACTCCAATTAATTGAATGCTATCATTTATAAAAATATAATTATTTTTAACAAATTATATACCTTGATACGGTGAGTGGAAGAGCTAACAAGGTATATAAATATAAGACTATATTTTTATTATTTTAACGATAAAAAGAATTGAAGAAAACAGATCACTCAACCACACACACAAATAAAACTCTCCATACAAGTAGCCTCAACTTTACTGAGCCCCACACATATTTATTCCAAATCACACCTCTGTTTTTTTTTTTTGTATACCAACTTGAGATTTCTGATGGTAGTTTGAGAACGATATTAGACCCGTTCTGATTGTTACATTCTGATCATGACGACGTTGCCGATCATCTCTTCAGTTAGAATCAATGTTTTAAAGTAATATACAGTCTATATGTGCAGTCGGGGTCCAAACTGCATGTGTGGTCGCATATACAACATATGCGGTCGCACATTGAAATCCATTTGAAGGTTCATTTTTTTTATTTATGTAAACTGTTAATCGAATGTCATTCGAATGGAATTTGTTCATAGAGCATCTATCAAATTAAACCGTTGCAAAAAACCATTTATTTGCCGCAACCAAATAAATCCTTCGCAAAGCGGTGGTTTTGAACTGTCGCCAAAAACTTTGTTTTCTTGCAGTGATCCTTTGAGGTTGGATATGTACATGAACCAAACATGAACCAATATATTGTCTAATAAAGATTTCACTTAGGGATAACTCACTAGACGATGCACAAAGATACGAATTTCTGTCAGTAGAGGATTGAAACGAAAAACAACAAATGAAAATGGGGGTAGGTAAAGAAAAAGAAGACCAAAAAAGTTGACAGGCTATTTTTAAGGGAAACTTTTCGTGGATGATTTTTTAGGTGATGTGGCATAAAATTATGAATTATCACATAGAACTAACTACAGGATGAAATAGACAATTGACTGTGTATAACAACACTTTTTAATTAATTTTTGGTAGGGGAGTGAAATGATTTTCTTATATAAATTTTGTTTAAATCATACATCTGTGCATTCAATTTGAACCTCATAATATAGACCTAAGTCACCCTCAGCTTTGTCCATGAGCTCGAAGCTTCATGGGTGCTAATTGTCACTTTTTCAACCACACATGAATCATAACAAAACTTCACTAGCAAGGATTCCAGACAGAAGTTGATCTGGCCCACTAGAGACTATTTTGGGGGTGAAAGAAAATTTATGCAATCACTTAACAAGGAAGCTAGGAAAATAATAATAATAAATATCTGTTGAAGAAAGCATGGTCATTGATTGGGGACCACTGGAGATTCTGGTTTTTGCAAAAGTGATAGATGAGATCAGAATTATCTTCACCTCAGCCAATTTAAACTCCCAACTCATGAAAAAGATATCATAATTTGTCCAGCTTCAAGAATTTTCAAAGAAATTTACAGAAATATTCATAATTTTTTTGTTTGTTTGGAAGTAATGATATATTCATTTCAAGAAAATTACAAATGTACAGTAATGATTAAGGCTGCATTTAGTTGTACGATTGTGAAACTGACTTTAGACAAAAAAACTGGTTTAAAATTGATTTTGCAGAAAGTTACTTCTTCACAACTTTTGAAAAAAAATTAGATTTTAAACTTTTTCACATAAATTTTTTATACCGCTAAAATTAGGACTAAAGATAGGATTTGATAACAAAACTTCATTGGTTAATATAAGTATCCATCAAATGATACACAAGGGCCCTCTGATAACAATTTTTCCCCCTTAGATTCCATTTATATTGGCCAATGAGGCAATGAAGGTGGGGCCCATGGCAACATCAACTTCATTACTGACCATTAGCTGTGGATAGGCTCAACTACCAGGAACTTATTTTCTTTTCCCATACAAAATGATAAGGTCACAGTCATGACAATATCAGATATACTGTGCACCCACTCCTTCACCATTGTCTTTGCCTCAGAGGAGGGAGGATCTCCTCCAATTTCACCTTTTGAGATTTGTTCTCATTCAAAGAGGGTGGCCCTCTTCAGACACTGAGGAAAACAAGCATATAAAAATCTGGGCCTACAGGGCCTTCACAATGTCTCTACTGCATATGGAGTGTCCCCCATGTTTGCAGATTTTATAAGTGCTACATGTCACACTACCACTCACAAGCATTAGATCATCCCTTATCCTCTTTTTCAATTCCCTTCTCCTTGGATAAGGATAACATTATGTATCATCTTCATTGGTTTGTTTTCTACACACAAGCTCTTTTTGCCTTTAATTTCTCCAAAGCAATTATTGTCTCACCTAGGCTCATTTGGATCGACTGTGGAGTGACATCCACGACTGAAAATTTGACAAAATGTTACCATAGATCTAAATAATTGTTAGTTTTTGCTTTTGCACTCCTCACACTACGTTCACAGACCAATTTCTCTCGCATTTCAGAATCAGAACCCTAACAATGATTCTCCAATGCGTGGCTTCTCAAAACGTAGACATCTCCACTACATATACAAACGAGGTCCTAGTATTGAACCAACGATCTCTTTACAGGTTGGTACAGGTAATAATCTTTATCGAAGTCCTGAATATGAGTTTTAGGTCAGACAATATTAATCTGAAAAATAACAAAAGAAAAAACTTTCCAATCTTAAAAATAACAACCTGCAGCCCAAAAAAATGTAACACAACCTAACATAAAACAGATAAAGTGTAACTTCTAATAATTTTCATTGTTGGAGGTGTCATTTCACATTCAAGGATTGGTGAAGTGGATGTGTTTTTTTCCAGCCTCGATATAGCTAGCTGTCCAGAGCATTATAAAAGACATTAATCTGATGTGGCAGGGGACCTATAGATTTGCATCTTTGGTTGTGTCTTCCATGTGGTATATTGTGGGACCTAAAACACACCTCTTTCAATGGGAGATGATGATGATCTTGGAGGGGCACTACACATCGAATTGCTCAACCCTGTGAAAGAGATATTGATCTCCCAATTTCTTTGTAAATATCTTGTCATAGGAAAAAAATCTTATCCTAAAATTGAGTAGAAATGAGTCTTGGCGCTTAACTTATCACTTGTTTGTTGACGATTATTCAAAAGAATTTTTCGTGGGATCAAGGACAAACAGGCGGAGGTAATTTTCTCAGCTCGACCGTAAAGTCAATCACAGAGAGTCCCTCAGATATTAAAAAAAAAAAAAAAAAAAAACTACTACGGTGTTAATGTAACGTTGGAGTGATATGTGAACTGACACTTCAAGAGAGTGCATTTAATGGATTGGATAACATTCAATAAAATTTAATCATTGACTTGTCCCCAGTGATTTGATTCACTGTCTCATGTGAAGCACTCCCAAAGTCTTTTACCATGGTGTCTCTATTTGTACTTTTTGAATATTTTTATACGTTCCTTAAATTTACACATTTTTAAAATTTAAGCCCCCGTTTGAATAGCGGAATTGAGTTATTCTGGATAGATAACTATGCCAGTATAGATAACAAATCTACAAGTATAAAAGATTTTCTGTTTGGTTGTATTTTTTTTATTCTTATTGGAAAACTTAAGAATAAAGGTTGAGTTGTTTGTTTGATAAAGAATAAAATATAAATAAAGTGTAAAAAAGTTGATTTGACATGTGGGCCCATTGATGTATAAGAGGTGTTGATAGGTGATTTGATGTGATGATGTGTAAAAAGTTGATTTGACATGTGGGCCCATGGGAATAGATAAGGTGAGTATAGCTTATCCTAGGGGTTGCTTAGAATTGTTATACTCTCTTATACTCGTTTAAACTGGCATAGTAATACCAAGTTATACCCTTCAAACAAACAACTATTTTTCCTATCCATTCTTATACCACCCTTATACCACCTTATTCCGTTACACAAACGGGGGGTAAGTGAATCTGTTTATATGTCCTTCTAATTTTACACACTGTCATTTATAGAACACTCCTCCTCGCCAGATCATCTCCTCCTCATCGATCCGACACTCCGCTTCGTCGGTTGTCCACCTCCTTCTCATTCTCTTCGTCTTCTTACGCACACACGATAAATGTGGATTTAAAATGAAGACATGGGAGAGAGTACAAATGAATGTGAGTTATGTAAAAATGGTGACATATAAATTAAGGAGTTTACATATCAAACAAATTTAAATGGATCATGGATTGTTATACCAATTTAAAAAGGGTGTGCAAATAGATATAATAGGTGTAAATAGAGACATCCCTCTTAGTAGCTCATTGATGGTTATATAGTTCGAACCCAATTATTATAAATACATATGTAAATCAGCTACAGGTAATAATCATTGTCCTACTGTTCCAATGGACCAAGTCCTTGTTTTCGATGATAATTGATGGAAGAAAAATCAACAATGCGTGCATTTGGACTATTTCAATTAGTCAAATTGAATATGAGTCAAGTTGTATATCGACAGTCGACACATATTTATGAATGGAAAAAATTCAAATAAACCCCTTAAAACCGTCGAAGATTTATATAACTATTTGAAAATACATATATAAATCTAAATAACTCACTGAATTAAATTTACATTGAGAGATGAAGAATATTATACGAATATTTCATTTGATTAACATTGGATGCAATTTACCAAAAACCCTTACAATCTATTAAAAATGCTGAAATCATCTGTTAATGACAATTTTACCATTCCAAATAGATTATAAAACTCTATCCAGATAGGTAAAATCGTTATTTATAAATGATTTTTCACATGTTTAACAAATTTTATAGACTTTTTTGGTATACTGTGTTTTTAGTAATGGTTAACCAAACGAAATATTTCTTATCTGGTAACGAAAATTTCATTCAAGATGTTATTTGAAGATACATAAGAATTCATAGGGGATAATATGGATTTCATGAAAAGTTATAGGGTTATTTGGACTTTGAACAGTTTACAAGGGTTATATGGATTTTTAATATGAGATCATCAAAAAAAGAATTCTATTTAAGAGATATTCAACAACAAAATAAATGCTTATACAAATAGTTTAAAATTATCCACATTTTGAGAACAACCAATCCTTGACTTGGCTTGATTTATACTCCATCCACACTACAAACCAATGAGAGTTCAAATAAATGCCCAGTGAGGTCCCTCCTCAGCTATAAGAGGGACCCAAAAAGCCTCACCAAAAAAAAACAAAGGTCTTATTTGCGCGTTTTGGAACCCTTGAATAGCCTCTTGTGCTCATGAGGGGACCATTTGGAATTCCAGTCCACAAAATGGGGTCAGTCAAGTAAAGAAGCACAAGTCCTCCAATTCAATATGAGTCACTCATTTTTGTTTCATATTGTTTACATAAAAAGGGTGATTTTTTTTTAATAAACGATAGACCAAGTCTTATGTTAATAAAGATAAGAGATCCAAAGCATACAAAAAAAAATCACACATGATTTAGGAAGCAATATAAGAGATTTCACGCAGTTTTACTTCTTGTTTTTACTTGTAGTTCTGCACATAAAGTCTTATTTTCACTAATAACGATAATTGATGAAACATGTAATTTAAATGAGTATATAAAATTTATTACAGATACATAACTAATTGAACGAAAAATGTGTTTAAAATAATCAAAGCATGTGAATGCACATGAGATTGCATGTAAGTCTGTTCTTATTATTATACGTATTTTTAAAATACAAGGAAGTGTGATATAATTAAGAAATGTAGATTTCAAAATATTTTTGTTAGTTTGAATTTCGGTTGAGACCCACTAAATTAAACAGGTTACAATGGTGGAAGCTTTCTTCCATACGAATAGAATCTAAATCTCTTTCAAGGGTCCATTGTTAGATATTTTGTAGATTTTTTTGGTTAATGATGAAATGTTACATCGTTTGAGAGACAACCCATTTATCGAATCATTTCAATAAATAAAAATGAAATGTCGATGGCATTCAAAATTTCAAATAGATCAGTCCCACTTGTCCCAAAATTGATAATTTGCTTCTTCTTCTTTCTTTTTTTCTTTTCCAGACAATATAAATTTGATATTGATTCATTGACTAATTGATGATGGCATGACAAATTGGTAGTGAGATAATAAAAGCATCCCAATCATTTTTAAGCGGTACATGCTAACCCTTTGATAAGTTGATTGTTTTGGAAAGATAAATCATAATAAATATGTCAAGATAAGTTAGAATAAGATCTGATAACTAGCCTACAACTGAAATTATTTATTATGACTTATCTATATCAAAGAATATAAATATATTTGAATGCCATTTTTAAAATTTTCTCTCGGCATCATTTTATACAACTTAATTAATCATCCCCTAGGTTAAATCACATCTACTTAGTTGATACTCAACAAAGTTGATGTCACATGATACATTAAAAAAAAAACACTCATCTTTCACTCTCTGCGCCACCCACCACCACTCAATGCCCTCACCTCCTCTCACTCTCAGCCATCCCCATTGAAAGCCCTCTGTTCGACCTTTCCCCTCTCATTCACTGTCACACACCCTCCTAAACTTATAAGTTGTAAAAAATAAGTTAATTAACCATTTGTCTTTTTCCCCTTTTAGAGTTTATAATTCGATATTCATTAATGAAATCGGATACCAAATATCAAACTCCAATTTCAAAAGAATCAACCATTCTACTCCTGAACCAGAAGAAAGTTGTTTTTATGCAAGTTATCTATTTTGAAAAGATTACTTATCCAAATTATTGTACATGAAGAGCTGTAGAAGAATGTTTTTGGGTAATTTTTTTTTCCCTGTACTATCTATAGATTGTTTAGTAAAAGAGTAAGAATATTTTCTCTGTCATGTTTCACATTCTGTCATGTTTCACATTAACCTAATCAATCAAAGACAAAAACATGATCCCCTGATCAAAAAACATCACTACACGTCGACGTTTAATGTAACAAAGTGGGGATACAAAAATCCATCCATTAACAACAAACAATACATCACACACCCAACACTTCGCATGAACCTCAGATCCAGTAGGTGAAACGTTGATTTTTCTGCCAGAACTTGCAAACCAATCCAACCCCACACAAAATTCAATATCAAAACAAACCCCAAAAAGGACTCCCACACAAAAAATAAGACCCCCCCATCTAAAAAGCGTCGACTTTACTGAACACCACATATATTACTTCAAATCACTCCCCTCCACTTTTTTTTTGTATATATTTTTTTGGTACCCCAACTTGACATTGCTTCAGTAGGTACAACCATGTGAGTGGTTGCCGTTCCATGAATCTCTTCTCCTTGTATCAATTACCATATATAATAACTAATACCCAATCCACAGAAATCGTTGGTTCCAATGAAACCGAAACTGCAGTCACCAGAAATGGAAATAATTAATCATGTTGGTCGACCACGTAACAGGCATTACATATTTTTATTATGACTTAGGGTGCGTTTGGTTGCGCGATTGCAAAACTGATTTTGCAGGAATCTGCGATTACAAACCTGATTCTGCAGGAAGCTCACTTTCTCAGCTTTTCGAAATCGCAGCTTTTGGGCACTATTTGCCTGCAATCGCTGGGTTTAAAACTGCGATTACAAAACTGTTTGGTTGCGCGATTGCAAATGCAGCTTCCTGTAATCGCAATCGCAGCGCAATCGCGCAACCAAACGCACCCTTAGGGTGCGTTTGGTTGCGCGATTGCAAAATTGATTATGCAGGAATCTGCGATTGCAAACCTGATTCTGCAGGAAGCTCACTTTCTCAGCTTTTTGAAATCGCAGCTTTTGAGCACTATTTGACTGCAATCGCTGGGTTTAAAACTGCGATTACAAAACTGTTTGGTTGCGCGATTGCAAACGCAGCTTCCTGTAATCGCAATCGCGCAACCAAACACACCCTAGTCAGATATGGAATTAGCAGTAATGACAGATGAAACCACTTTTCACGAAATTCTTGTTCGAATGGTCAGTTGAACATTCCGAAAATCTCAATTAGACAATCTTGCCTTACCATTCAAGTTATACCGAATTTCCAATAATACCCCTCCAAAGAAAGACCTCCCAAGTCCCTTTCATAATTGCAAGTTAGTTCAATGAGGGTACCTACGTAAATATCACACACGCAGTGGGCGTACTCGTAATTCAAAGAAAACCAATACGTGTCATCTTCGCTTTTTGGACAGTCGTGTCCGCTGGAGCCCAACAGTGGAGCCCAACTAACCATGATTAACTTAACCCCGACCCAACGGCCCACCTGGTTAGGTTAGACTAACCAGATCCCAACCCCAAAACTAAAAAGCCCTCCAAACCACCCCCTATTTACAACGATGCCATTACCCCCAACCCTTCTATAAATCAAGCATCCGAGGCGAGTTAGGTTTGCCAAATCAGCGACCCAAACCTCCCTCTAAAGGGAGACCTCCCCCAAAAAACAAAACCCTAATTCGTTCTTCGTAAGCAAAATCAATGGCGGCGACATCAAGAAACAGATCAAGCGGTTCGGGCTTACCTGTATCGAACGGCTTCCATCGCTCGATCTCTCCATCTGGACGGTTCTGCTCCTCCCCGTCCCACTCCGCCTCCGCCTTCGCCTCCTCCTCCGCTTCCAGCTTCTCCACCCGCTCCGCCCCCGGATTCTTCCACCACCAACACCACCACCACCATCATCACCACCACCAACACCAACACCAACACCACAGCCATCAACGATCCGCCTCCCCGACCCGCCTCAACCTCTACGGATCCGGCATCCCCTCCTCCCCTGCCGTCCGCTTCTCCATCGACCGATCCACCTCCCCCTCCCGCTCCCTCGCCGTCGACCAGCCGATCGTGAGGAGGAAGCCGATCTCCGCCCCCTCCTCGCGGCGGACCTGCATGTGTTCCCCGACGAACCACCCCGGCTCGTTCCGATGCAGTCTCCACAAGGGCTTCGGTCCCTCCCCGGCCGCCTCCGGCGGCCGCGCCTACTCGTCTTCGTCTAGCCAGCTCAGCCATGCGAGGAGATCGGCGATGACGAACTCCCTCGTCCGGATCGGGACAGTGGAGGGCGATTGGGTGAAGCGCGCCCTCGCCGCCCTGATCCGGCCGTCGTCGCACCAGCAGAGGCGGAGGGCCGCCTTCCAGCCCAGGCCGAGCCGGCTCTCCGTCGTGTCCACCGCCGTCGATTGCGAGTCATGAATCTTGTGTAGGTGAAGAGCAGGTTCGTTAAGAAAAGTTTTCTTTTCCTCTTTTTCACCTTTTGTTCTCAGTTTTCCGTCGCCGGAGTCGGCGGATCTTGAGACGGAGGGAGGAGGAGATGATCGGAATGAAAGAAAGAAAGAGAGGGAGAAACGGAGACTACATTTTTTCATGTCTTCTCTTCGAATTTTTTTTTTATGTGTTTTTGTTCAGTGTAATCTCCGAAGGGATTATGTACATAAAATCTTTTGGAACCGTTGATGACTATGGAAGGACTTTGATCGGACGATTCAGAGGACACAATGAACTTTATGAAATACAAGAACCTTAATTAAAATTCATTAATGATGGATTCAGAGGCAATTAACAGAGCATTCATTGATGCCTTTGCAGTGATTCTCAGTTCCCGTCGTCGTATTTCACGTCGTCGTCCGTTACGTATGCGTGTTGCGTGTTCTACGTATACGTGTTTTCCGTTCGTATGAGGTACGTATTATTTATTGATTTATTTTGTATTTATTGTTATTATTATTTCGTTTATTACGTTATTACTTTTCTTTTCTTTTTTGTGTGCAGGGACATGGCGTGGAAGGGGTTTGGTTGTTGGACTTTTTTGGAATTTAAACTGGCAAAGACGGATGACATGGTCAAATTGACTGGGTGGTTAAAACCGAAATTGAACTGGACAAGAGAGTGAAGACTGAAATTCGTATAAAGAAAACTTGGTAAAAAATATAAAATTATAAATGAATTTGAAAATCCTGGACTTAATTATATAGATTAAGGTGATTTAATTAATGGAACAGATGGTTTAAAGAGGATTATTTAATTGACCCCTAATAATATTCACCTTGGTAACTGTGGGTGGAATCTAGAATCTACCCAGAGATCTACATTGGGAAAAGACCATTCTATCCCTATGAGTGAAGTTGGTCAAGGGCTATTATGGTAAAAGATGGACCCCGAAAACAAGGTGCGACCCGCAGTCTCTGGAAATGTGTGGAAAGCCGGAACAAGACAGCTGTCACTTCCTATTCAATTTGGTACACTGAATTTGGAGCCAATATTGGAGGATTAAAAAAATAAAGTCCAATCAAACAATTCCACCAAAAATAAAGTGTGATTTACTTAATACATTATTATATCAAGAGAAAAGTAAAAGTAAAAGCAGAATGAAAGAAACTGGGAGAATAAATAATGGTAATGGGGAGAGAGGATTAAATCGTAAAAAGAAGGGCCAAGGTCATGTTCAATTGTGACTAGACGTTTTTTTTAATGTTTGGGTCAGTTGAGACGTCCACGTTTCGTGTCAGCCTATACATTTATGTGTCCCCTCCATTTGGTGGGTTTGTGTGTGACACTTAAACATGTTTAATAATTTATTTATTTTTACAGGTAATTAATTTGGGCAAGAGAGGGGTTTATCAATAAATTTTAGGATCAGTGTTTTTTTTAAATGTGGGTCCCACAAGATGCCAGGGTAGTGGGTTGCACGTTGGATGTTTAAATCTCGGACAGTGCTTTATAAGATTTGATTTATCACCGAAATCTTATGCAATAAAAAAACATTAAAAAACAGTTAATCCATCAATTTAAATCATAATTATGAGAATAGACTATCAGATTTTCATGGATACAATGGTTGTCCGCCACGTGTCCCATAGGAATCAAATCGAAAGAAAACTGATGAAATGGCCTAACGTAGTTGATGTAGGTTTCGTTTGGAAACACATATGAAAAATAGCTTTTAAAATAAAGCTGTTTTTTAAGATAATTTTAAATCTCGACTTTTTTAGGATGTTTTTATTTATTTAGAAATTAATATTTAAAATGAGTTTAATGTTTAGTAGAGAAAGTTATTTTTCAAATTAAAAAATGGATTTCGTCTAAAAATCGTAGTTTTTGAGCTTTTAAAGCACGGATTTTGAGAGAAAAATGAAAAAGAATTCAGTTTTTTATTCCACGGAATTCACCCGTTGACTACACGATTTTGTGATTTTAGCTTTTCAAAAAATGGAATCACCACAAATCGTGCAACCAAACGGACCCGTAGTAGCACGCATCGCCTCTAGTCCGACTTCATCTTTTGATGGTGACAGAATTGGTATCAAATCTCATCCACCGTATCCTCTCACACTCCATTGTATCTTCCCAAATTTCACGGTATGCCACCCAAGATATCTAATAGATAGGATGAAGATGGGCGACATTATAGACTCTATACTGTAGGAACAAAAAATGACCCTCCCGTAATGCTGTCATACGTGCCATTGATCTCAAATTAATCACATACTAATTGGGATGACAATGCATTTAATTTAATCGATATTTGAATCCTCAATTAATGAAGGGTCGATTTGTTTCATTAATCACACATTGATTAGGGTGCATATATTTGAATTATATTTGAAAATCAAATCAAATTATATTAATGGACAATGATTGTGTCTATTAATCATTAATCCGTTAAATTTGCATCCCAAAATCTATTGACTAGATTCAATACCAATTCACAAAATCACTATAAATACAAAGCAAGATATTCGCATATATTCACATCAACAATGCACACATGCTCACTCACACAATAAGAGATCGACATAATAATATCGAGACAGAATCTAATACAAGGAATCATCCATATACAATACTGACTTGGCATTCGAATAACTTTTTTTTAGGTCGTCTTCCCCTCATCTGGTTGATCTTGGAAGACAATCATCAGAAGATCGCATCCACCTAATAGGAGCAACAACAAAGTGAGTAGATTAAAGTATCATATCCGATCTGAACTCACATGGTTAAGTTATGGTTCGTTCAGCATGACACCATCTGTGAGAAACGTGCGCATAAGCCTAATTCAACCAGTATGGCACCTCGCAAGAAAGTCGTTTCCACCGTGGCAGCCCCTCTAAACCAAAGACCCGATGATCATGGTCCTATTGTTGTTGTCATTTCGATCATCTTAGGCACCTCGCAAGAAAATAAATGGTCTATTAAGTATTAATGTTGTTTTGGCTACCCCAATGTGAATGTTGAAAAAGTGTTTGGATTTGCGGTGATAGTACATCGAATTCGCCTTCGTGAAATCCATCCCACCATGGATCTAAATGGGGCCTAAGATGATCAAAACACGTCAACATGGGCATGTATATCAAACACAACACATAACTAAGCAGGGGAACCAATGGTCTAAAAAGTGTTCAAATGAGAGTGGACTCATCATATTTTGGTTGTGCTTAAAGTAGACAATACACCAACTTGAAAGCTAGGCTAATGATTCAAGTGCATGGGAGGTCCCCGAATTGCACATTGAGAGTTGGAAACCACTCGGGATGATTCAATTGAACAATAAATTTAAACCTCATTTTCAAATGCTATATTGTCAATTAAGAAATCATATCATCAGTTAATATAACAATTGAATCTATCAACGCATTTTTTAGATAAAAAAAATGTCAGGGACAATCATTCATGTAATAAATTATATGGTTCATGTTTAAATTTTTTTAAAGATGTACCTTCACAAAAAAAAAGGTTATTAATGAAATACATGTCATTATAAAAAAATATATGACAAATGAATTGAATTCATACATTTTATATTTTTTTTTCTAATCGAGTACATTACGCCTAATTAAGTATTACTAATTAGAGATGTCATATACTTAGTTCAAATTGCATGAATGACTTAATGTATTACCAGTACTGCACTTACTTGATAGCATTTCGCTGGTCTAAGCTTTTTGTAGGGGTTAATAGAAAACCTGTTTATTGTTCAGTTACACTCAATATCCTTTTTAATTCTACTTTTAGTCCTCCCAAAGATATGTATTTATACATGTGTGTATAAATTCATATAAATAAAAATACATAAATCATTCATATAGTTCCCAAAAAAAGATATATTTCCGAAAAATGACAAGCCCTTGTGTCAGAAAGTATTAAGAAAACATGCCATTCATTCACAAAGCTCCATCCATGGAATGCCCTCTGATGCTATAGTTTATACTCTCCTAAAATGTTATCTAATGTGGTTGGACACTTATATATTGGCAGCAAAATTTGCAACCATAAATCTATTTAACACTTTGTTTAGGAAAAGGAAAACTCATGAAGCTTCATTGAAAAATGGGGAAAGAAGATTTCAAAGAAAATTTAAGACATTATTTTTATATATTTAGAACTTATGTAATTGCTATACCACCCCCCAGCACCCCCAACACACACACAACTAATATTTAATTTTTTAAGTGGACTCACCAAGTTTATGCTAATCATCTGCCCTCAGTTTATCAGCCTTCTAATAGACCACCTGCTTACTGACTGACAATTTTTTAGCCAAATCCAAATCTGCCTAGTTTTTTAGAGTAGTGGTTCATCAACAACTCTCAAAAACTATACTGTTATGATGTGTTTAATATATAAAATGAGGTAAATTCAGGACAAAAATAAAAAAAACATGCGCGCATTGCTTGTGATGAAATCTGCAATCCTTTCTCATCAGTATATAACAATCACTCCCATCAATCATTAATCCTCACAAAAGGAGATCTAAAAAAAATCTCATAAGAATACTATAGTATTATATATATGTACAATAACACTCCATAACATGTCTACCCAAAACATCTATATGGACCTCAATCTATCCCCCCAAAAGAGTGAAATTCAAAACTTAAAGAACTGTCACTTCATGACCACTCCCATTCATCAAAGAGAACCTAGTTGGCTTAGGCTGGAAGTCCTTCCTCCGGCAAAGATTCTGCTTTGAAGGACTTATCATCTGCATGAGAAAAGACTTCAAAAGCCTTGAGCCTTCACCAATAGTCACCTGATCCCTTACAACTTGACCGGACGATGATCGTGCCGTGAACTTGCGATATTGAGTAGTAGTCCTATGGAGGCTGCACCGGAACGAGCCAGGGTGTGTGGTGGGCGAACACAAGCAAGCTTGTGTGGGTGGTCTTTGAGTCTTCTTTGAACAAGAAGAAGAGGAGAATTTAGCAGTAGAGGCCATGGAAACTCAATTGGATGTTCTAATAATTGTTGGTTTGGTGCACTTTATAGAGGGCTTTGGTTTTTATATCCAATACAACTAAGTTTTGTTTTAAAATCAAGATATACAATGGATGCAAAGATAAGTAAGGCAGTTTTTGTTAGGTGTTTCATCCATTGTATTAGGCTATCTTATCTGTTGAATTTGTTCTGTTTTTACTTCGTGTTTGGGCTCCACTAGTGGGGTATGATGCAGCTGTGACTTTATGAATGGATTGGAAGCTTATTCTGAAGTAGAAGCTTTTGCCAACTGAAGAGGATTGATGGGTCCTTTATTTTATTTATTTTGTCTGATAGGGAAATCAAGGTGCTGTTGATTTGGGTGAGAAGGTTGGAGCTTATACTGATCTCATTTGGATAGATATGTCGGCCAACGTGAGAGAGTGTCCCACCCATGTTAATGTGGATGTTTTGATGTTGATTGGAGGCCATTTGTGTTGGTGAACAATATGGAAAATGTTATAATTGATCATTTCTGGGATCACTTTTTATAGAACCATTGTTTGAATTAAGCTTTGTTATAAGCAATTTTCTTTCCAATCCTATATAAAAAATGATATGTCTAATCCCGCATGCAGTCCCATTTACAACCCACACAATCTCTTTTTAAAAAAATTGTATACTCTTCTATTGAAATAAATACTATTATATAAAATGAAGTATATACTTAAATACAATATTATATTTTTTTTATTGAAGAAATTTTTTTTATTTCATACATTATAATAAAATCCCATACATTGTAATAACGCAATACAAGATTGTATATCAACACTCATCCTATATACCTCAATATCACTATGTGCTCACATTAACAAGATGTGTTATTAGAAATTTTTCAACGAAATGTGTCGTTAAAAGTTTTTCACATTTTTTATAAATGAATCCATTATTAGAGTATATATTTTATTTTTTATAAAAATATATACCCCGTTAAATGATATATGCTATTTTTAAAAAGAAATTAAAACATATGCGAACTGCAATTGGGGCTTAAAAAAAAGTGTACATTTTCTTTTTTTTTATAGAACCACTGTTTGAACTGTTTATATATATGAGCTTTATTGCACAATTTTTTTTTTTGATATACTTCGCTAGAAATATATGTGTATTTATTTATACATTTTAATTTCCCAATAGCCAAATGTATTTCAAAAAAAAAACAAAAAAAAAAAACTGAGTGACCCACTTGTTCGTCACGCGCGCGGTTTGCGCCACCTTCAACATAAATAAACTGCTTTGTGAACAGTTCAGAAGGTTCATAAGCCTAACATACAGTGACATCTAATATTGTAGTAACCAATTCTAATATGTCATACTTTGATGACAATTTAAATAAAGTCTTTGGATGCTGTATTGGTATTGAGTGGCCTTTCTTGTATGTGATCCTGGCCGCCCACCCATCCCATGTGTTTTATAACACCCCTCCCCCCCAATTGTCAAAGCAATAGTTTATACTCAACATTCCAAGCCTCTGGAAGCAATAATTTAAACACAAATGGTGACACTAATTGTCATTTAGTGGCTGCCTAATCAACCACTGGTCAGTTTTTTTAAAAAATTCATTCTTCAGCACACATTCTCAAATTCTAATACTCTTCAATGAAACCAATGTAACATAGCTATTCAACTTTGCAAGCATGAACATGGGAGGCTTTGAACACAAATCTCTGTAAAATTGGGCATAATGAATGCTTAAGCAATCAAGAAAGTGACTAGTAAAATGAGTCAAAGAGGTGGGCCAGGCGGCATGAGAAGCATAGGAAGATTATCATAATGAGGAAGTTTCGCAGACAATGCGATTTGTCGTTTTCATCGATACGATGACACAATTAGTCTAAGCAAATCCAGTCAATACTACGTGGATATTTGTTGGATCCACTTCATTTCTGAATGGTCAATATCTGGGTCCATTAGGCAATATAATAACCAACCTCCCTACAGATAGGGGCAACCTGAATAGTAAGTATGCATCTTATATAGATTCAAGGGACACACAAACATGAGGGATAAAAAGAAAAAAACATTAAATCTAATGAAACCAATGTATGAAAGACCACATGAGTTGTGAGCACACCCTAGTATATGTTACATCAATTAATCTACAATGTACATCATATGGATCCAAAAATCCATCAGAAGAAGACTTGGCTTACCGATAGCGATGATGTGAGGTTTTCTATGGTTTGTCTCTGTAAGGTCCTTGGGCCGCTGAGCTCTCGACGAACTGCTTGTTAAGCTTGCGATGTCGTCGCTCTCTCGCATAGATGACCCAGAAGATTAATGAAAGCATCACTGAAGCGGAGACCATAGCCAGGCCAATATAGATCCACCTTGTGTATCTCCCAAGGCCAGGACATTCATTTCTAGTGATGTTGGAAAATGTGTCTCGAACGAAAGTGCAATCTTCCAGCTGAACCAGAAACGGTCCATAATGGTATAAACCAAAACTCACGTTCGTAGCAGCTATCATTTGTTTGTAGATGTCCGGAGTAATGCGACCCACAGTAGTACAAACACCAGATGAAGATGCCTCACATACATATTTCTTCCACACCTGCAACAAAGGTAAAAGCAAAATTTTAAAAAAAAAACAAAAAAGAACCTTTGCCATTCATGCAACCACTTTTGCATACCTAACAAGTTTTTAGTTTTTTCTGAAATATAACTTGTATAATGAAGTACACACTTTAAAATAACAATGAAGTGCATACTCGAATATTTATGTTTCTCGTAATAGAATATTTAATAATAGTAGAGTATATACTCCATTAAAGATTTTATATATTGCATTAGGTTATCTGGTGACAGCAATAATGAACACAAAAGTGTCACTCAGCGCTGAAAAATAAATTATTTTTCTTCAGTCATTTCTCACTAGTAGTAGTATCACCTGAGATGCATTGTCGAAGTCGACTTCCCCATTCACACAGTCCCGCTTGGTCAGATCAGCAGAAAAATGGTTGCAGAGGACAGGTACCAGTGGACCAGACTGATTAAAATATAAAGGTGCAAATCCAGGGGGGAAATTCCTGTTGGAGATGTTATTGATGACCTGATTGACAACATTCACCAGTTGGAAGGAGACTTCCTTGCTACGCGTCAATGATTCATTGGCAGTGGAAACATCTACACAGGGAAGTATATCGTCTAAAGCAGTGTGTGCATGCGGATGCTGCACCCAGTCATCCATCGCAACACATGTATCCGAGATGACACTGGTAAATTTTAAAAAAAAAGTTATTTACCGATCTATGGTTTGAACATGTACTATTATCCCACAGTGTTTAACTTCATGGAAAAAATACAGAAATCAGATGACCATGATAGCAATGATTAAAAAGAAAATAATAGTTGCATTAATACGCTGTTGACCACAATATGTTCATCATCCACAATAAATCATATGTTAAGCAAATTATAAATCACAACCATTCTCCACAACTGTAAACCTAGATGAATCCTAACTTCATGTCTTGCATGAGAGGCGATACATTCATGATATGAACTTTCATTAAATATGGAGCCGAAATATTATCAGCACTATTAAGTCATGTGAAGATCCGAAAAACAAACTGCTAAAGAAGCAGGAAGCCTTTCGTTCTGGTGTTTCCGCCAAAATGGAAAGTATTAACTAAAAATTCATTAGGGAGTACATAGTAAAGACAAACTTATGTCATCAGTTGCGTTATTATGCTACAGTATCTAAACTGTCTTTAACAACAATGATTAAAAAAATACTCAAGCACACCACCCAACCCAAGTGTTAGCTGATCATTCTCCACAGACCATATTTCAAAATTATCTCAATAGATATACGTGCATGCGCTCTTCTCCATGTTTCCATGATCAGTAATTCATTCAATTGTTATAAAGGATTGCATGGATAGAATTTGATTGCAAAAGAGGTTTTAAGTGTCTTTTGAAATTTTTTTGAAGCTCTTCCGTTGCCATGGTTTCAATGGACCATCAATCAATATAATTCAAATCATAGGGCATGGATATCCAAGGATTAACAGTGAGTTAGTCCCCGACGTAAATACCCAAATCAGTGTCCTCATTGCATCACTCTACTAATCCTATCTGTGTCCAAGGCATGCCATATTACCTTTATCATTGTTATATAGCACCTAGGAGACTTGATTTTTTTTTCCCTTCTTTTTGTCTGGGATCCTGTTAAAGATACAAATTTTCTCCAACTCCTTGAGATCAGGTGCGTTCATTTTACTAATTCCATTACATTTTTCTCAAAAAATATGATGGAATTAGAATAAAACTCCAACTACTACTACAATTAATAAAAGTGCTTCATTTTAGCAATGTGTAGTCACAATAAAATAAAAACAACTGTCAGATACAGTGTTACAGCAAAAAATAAACTTTCAATCCAATGTGAACCACAGGTAACAGTTAAAATTTTATTCCAATTAAAGTCGTACAAATATTCATTAATATGATGAAAAAGGCCTACCATTAATATAAAAAAAGTCAGTAATGTTCTTTTTATCAATCGATTCTTAATTCAAATTATGGAAGCAAGGTACCCAAGAGAACTGGGCTGAAATGTTAACTGAATTCTCTTCTCAAATCTACTATCCACCATCCAATAAATTCAGTCTCCTAACTCATCACATTGGCAAACTCTCAAAGCACTTGGCAGGACAGGCCTCATCTCATAACCAATGATGTGATGTCCACAATCAATAAGCACCAATTTTTTTTATGATTTATAGTATGTCATTTACTATTAAATATGTAAAAGAGATGAGTGTGCTCAAATTGCTGAATGGCAAAGGACCACAAGGAATCAAACAGTAGTATAAGTCAAAATGTATTTCGCAGTACCCATCATTTTAATGTAAATGTCCTTTATTTCTCATTCATCTGACATCTTGTTTAATCTATTATTATTCACCACCCAACCTTTTCCCACAATTTTGCATCATCAAATCTCCATGCCACTCAGTTCTTCATATTACCAAAACTTCTTAACTACTAGTCTTCCAGCCCAATTCTGCAGCAACATAATCATATTTTCCCCAAGTAGCTAAATCATTACCAATGTTCTTCAGTTGACAGATTCTTGAAGTTAGGGTCAGCATTTCATAGTATTTCATCATCCTTCAGTAAAACTTCATGATTCTCTCAAACTTGTTAAATGAATCATGCATTATGCTCCTCTCCCAAATTTAGATAATCTGCAAATAACTTCGTTGCCTTCTCTTATACCTAGCCTAGTGTAAAGCGTACACTCAGTTTACCTCATTATCCTAATTATTTATAAGCCTATCCTTTCATTTGTGCATGTTCACGCTCATTCAAATATCACGGTTTTCTTATATAATGAGAGTCCTTGAGGCAAGCCCCCTTTTTTTATTAGTGATTGAAGCTCACCACCCAATTTATCAATTAGATGAAAACCTCAGATAAAAGGACCACATATATTTTCTGACATAATCAGATAATTAAATATATCAATATGTGTGGTATGATGCATCAAGAAATGCAAGCATGCACATTTTCAACAATACAGAAGCACCAGGGCTGGCAGCAAAGTCAACTATTTTCCGAAGGTTCCTTTATTGATCAATCTAGAAAGACATTTTCATGTATATTTATTGTATAAATCAAGAACACTAGATGAGAAAACAGGAGAACCAATAACATAGCACACCAATTTTCACATTAATCTACATAATTAGGCACATCCAACATCAAATTTCAACTATACATTTTTTGGTTGTGTGTGTTTTTTAAAAATAGCCTCTTGAACCACCTCAAAAAATCTAATGACAGAAAAAAAAGAATCATAAATTACAAGATACTAAGAGCATCCTAACTCCCTGTAATGTCCCAACGGCCCAGCCTAAGGTATTAGACATAGGTTGGTCCGATTTGAGTTATGGAACCTAAGTTGTTAAGTTCTTTCCTTGTATTCACTAGGATTGTAAAATAACCTCTTGAATCGACTCAATATTCTAGTGACAGAAAAAAAAACCCATGAATTACAAGATACCTAAAGCATCCTATCTCTCTGTTACAATCCAAATGGGCCAGCCTGAGGTATGAGACCTAGGTTGGTGCGATTAGGGTTATGGGACCTAAGTGGTTAAGTTCTTGCTTTGTATTCTCTAGGAAACAATTTAAAAATACCTCCATACCCTATGTCACACAGATCCACTGAAATTCTCTACATGTATGTAAATATTATTTCAATTACAAAATCTATGTAATTGCAGTAACCATGCAATGATCATACTTATGGATGTATCTTAATAGTTAATATTTGTCTTTCTACTACTCCAATTCAACGCCAATTTTATAAGATTAGAAAGCTTCAAATAGAAACATCATTCATATAAAAACTGAATTTCTAGTAAAGATATATTTTATTCAGGAAACTCTGTCAAGAATCTAAACTTAACATTCAAGAAATAAAAAAAGACTGGACATTATCATCCAGCTGGCCAGGAGCGAACAAATCTTCCAAGGATAAAAATACTTCAAGAGGTGTTTCCACCATTCCCCCCCCCCCCCCCCCCCCTTCCCCTTAAAAAGAGAGAGTTCTCATACCACAAATGACAACTGAAATCCTTATCCTCACCCCATCCATCTACTCAGCTAACCCATCTGCTATGTTATTGACATCTGATTCAGAAAAAGATTAATAAAAAGGACACTAAACACATTTCACAGGAGAACAAAACACCTGAAAACTAAACTACATTAAAAAAACAGCTAAACATTCACATAGAAGCAAACCACATGTAACAATGATCATGTGAATATAGAAGAAGGACAAAATTTGCAGTGGCTACAGAGGTTCAAACTGTTTTTTTCGAACAAAAAACAGCTGCTATGTAATGTAATGGTCCAATTGGACCATAACAAAAGGGAAATTGTGCGAGCAACTTTATCAAGAAATTAAATTTTTTTCTGGAGCAGATGAACTTTATGTTAGCATCTAAAAAGTGAAAACATGTAAACCAACAAATTAGTCCATGAATTATACTGTAAGCTTAAAAGTGATTGCACTTACTTGTGGAAAAGAAGAAAAACACCACACAAAATAAAAGTGCCTGCTACAAGAATCCATCCGATGATAACCAATCTGCAACCAAATTTTTGTTCAGCAATCAATAAAAATTATTTATCAAGAATGCATTATTCACAATGTGGATGCTAGATATGTTTAGAAATATTCCAGATTGAATATGATAGAAATGCAATATAAACCTTGTCTAAGAAATATATTATTTAAAGTTGCTGATTCAGGCAATTTTATTTAATTCAGGCATCTCTTAAATTTTATAAGCAAATGTGAAAAAGTCAACTGTAACGTATTCATGCTCCATACATATACAGACCAGCACATCAGGAATGTTAAAGTTGGCAACTTGGCATGTGAGGGCATATGCATACATGTTGTTGTTACCTGGCTCAACTGCCTAACTGTGAGCAATGTAAATGATAATGGTAAATTTGGCTAAACTTTCATCGCACTTACACATAGACAAGATATCGCAGGCCAAGTATTGATAACACTGCAGGGACAAAACAGAAGGTCAGCCAAAGTGAAAGCCAAAATATCAAAGCTCAATGCTAGATAGTAATGAACTTCAGAGAAAGTATGCTCACAAAATCCTAAAAATGCCAAAAAAAGCATTACAGCAGCAATGATTATCAGATCCAGTCTCCTGCAGATCACAACAACAGCTCAACTATGTAACTATAAATCAAAAAATAAAAACCAAATGAAATTAATAAACTTTAAAAAATAACTAAATCTTACACAGAGTCCAATACATCCCGGATCTTCTTTGAATTGCTCTCAGTACGCGTCTCGAGATTATTAGCAGATGCATTGACTTTTTTGTCAATATCATCAATCCTACCCTGCACATCAGCGGGCATAAAAACCCGGTCGACACTCACCTTCTTCGCTGCAGCCAGGTTATCAGAGAAATTTCGAAGATTCTCAACAGTAAAGTTCGCCTGACCAACCACATAATCCAAAGTATTTGATGTACTGCCATGGAATTTTCCCTGTCCATTGTATAAAACAATGCACCCAATTCTGAAAATGAACCATGCATAAACACGATGTCAAATGATTATATTAATGAACACAGGAAAATTCAAAATCACATAAAGGAATGGTAGATGTAGAACAGTACATAGCAGCACACGTAAAGAGCAAGAGCAAAATAAGAGAAGCCGCATAGGCCTTGCGAGAATAAGAGTAACTCCGCCTCGGGCAGCAGCAATAACAGCAACAAATAAGAAGTAGAGCCAACCCAAAACCCAAGAACCAGATGATACCAATGAGGAAGAGTGGAACAGCAGTAAAAGCAACAGACTGCAAAATAAATGATGTAAGAATATTGTAGAATACGAGAAGTTCAATTAAGGCAATCAATAAGATAACAGTAAAGAGTCCCTACAGCCCAGTAATGCTTATTACTGATGTTCCATCCACCATTGTAATGCTGGTACCCATTATAAGGGTCTTTTCTATATGTTCTCTCCGCAGCCAAGACGAACGATGAATTGTCTACCACAATATCTGTAGGGCTGAATCCGATATAACTCCATCAGCGAGAGATCTCCTTGAAGAAACCAGCCAATATTCGCCCACTTCTGCTGAACCAAATTTCATTAGACAATATACTATTCCAATTTACGGGTAACAAAGTAAACTTATAACAAACATTTTGTGCAAAAAAAAAAAAAAAAACATCATCATGAAAACAAAAACAAGTGAACTGGGGTCCTTCATCCAAAAGGTGGCAGGTGATTCAAACAACCAAGGACCATATGAAATTATATACAACAAGATATCACTATTACAAAACAATATTTTGGCCACCATCTTTGAAACCATTTTCCATGAAACTGTCACTGCTCAAAAGAATGGCCAATTAAAGTAAATAATGTAATTGTCAACCCAATCTATTGTGCCAAATAAAATTAAACCCATTAAAGGAATTTAAAAAAAAGTGTTCTACAAAAATTTTAACAAAAAAAATCAGAAACACAGGAATTGCATAACAGGCTGATACTATATTGTCTACATTAAGATTAAAAAACTATTTCAGGATTACCAAATTTTACATACCCTTCTAAAAACACAAAACTTTTCCTTCAATAAACACAACAACTCCTCAATGCCTCAAGAAAGATCATATCTTTCATAAAACAAAAAAGACCCATTTAAAAACATAACAAAAAAAGGAGAAAGAACAAAATAACATTTCAGGGCAAAAACAAACAAAACCCACCCCAAAAAAAAACAGAGAGAGGTGTATAGAGTTACCTGAAAAGGGTGTATTCTGAATATGTGAAGAAGCTCCTTGAAAGAAAGAGAAGAAGGAAATACCACAAAGAAGGATTGTTGTGAACAGGAAAGCATGTCTGGTGAAAGAAATCATCTCTCTCTCTCTGTGCTTCTGTAAATTTTTTTTCCTCTCTCACACAACCATTGCAGAGATTAACAATGTGTGTCTTTAAAAAGAAGAAAATCTTTGAAAGAGAGATCCTTCAAAAGCGAAAGCTTTCCATTTTAAAAAAGTAAAAATTCTATTGCAACACTATTCCGAATGAGAAAATCTTTCTTTTCCCGAAACTGCCTGATGTCCAGTAAGGATGTTTAATTACTAAACTACCCTTACTCGTTTTTTAAAAAAATTTGGGGTTTCCGAAATGACGTAAATGACCTCAAAAGAATCACAAAATATTTTGTTTTGAGTGTTTATTTATTGACGAATAAGTATTTTTTAATAAATAAACAGTTTAATATTTTTTAAATATATTTTACTTATTGATCATTTTGTTCTCAATCTTTTTATTTTATAAAAAGTGATAAACTAAATATCAATAAAAAAATATTTTATAAAATGGACATAAATACCCTTATTAAGTATCATAAATAAGAATTTATTTTTCTTGTCGAATAAATAGTTTTTCACTTTAAATATCAACATTTATATTATCTGCACTTATAAATCGTTAATTTTTTTTATTCTTGATTAAAATTAAATATATTTAATTTGAAATTGAATGAAGTACATTTTTTTTATCAAAATAACAATATCTTCTTTGATTTAAATAAAAATTGATTTAGTTTCAATACAAGTAAATGGTTGAAAATATTTTTTTTATTAATTTTCATTTAAATTTAAATTTAGATATATATTTGAGTATATGATTAGAGATGCTCTAACAAACGATGATGAATTTTTTTAAAACCATGTTACAAAACTAGCCTCTGCATTTTTTGTTTAATTCATTCACCTTCCACGTTACACCGTAGATATGAATTAATGAGTATCCATTGTACTGCAATTATGAAAGAAAAATCATTAGTCTATTTTTCCATTCATAAAGTTATTCTTATTCATGTTTATACATTTGTTTGACGTCTCATTATATTAAACATTTCCTGATTAAATTCTAAATACACCTCACCAAAATCAGTCATGCGTCCCACGTTCCACAGTGATTTAAAACAAATGCTAATTCAAATGGTTCTCAGCCACAAAACCACAAAAAAAAAAAATTTAACTCATGTGAATGATTGGATGGATGCATAGAAGCACATGGACCAATAAGATTGGACTTACCCAAATCTCTGTCTCACAGAGATAGAGACTCACAAACCTCTAGTTTTCAGTTCCACAGAGTATCTTCTCCTTATCTCATCCTCTTATCATTAAGGATTGGCCAAGAGAAACTCCATTTGCTAAAGCACAATCCAGGTGAAAAAGTGTTTTAAAATCCAATTTGATCCGGCTGGTTAAATTGATTAAATTTTAATTTGGTTTATCTTCAAAACGGATAGATTAAAAAAACT
This sequence comes from Acorus calamus, assembly GCA_030737845.1. Lineage (NCBI taxonomy): Eukaryota > Viridiplantae > Streptophyta > Magnoliopsida > Acorales > Acoraceae > Acorus > Acorus calamus. The sequence continues at coordinate 28,993,744 of CM060874.1, read as the reverse complement.
GATAAAATACAATCAACTCACCTGTTGAAACCTATTGTTTTAAAAACCGGTTACGGGTTGAATAATTCGCCAGTTTTTTATTCACTAGAATTGTGATTGGTTAATTGTTAAAATATGAAATCTAATAAAAAATAATTTTATATAAATAAAATCTTGTTATAATGTTAAGTAAAAACTTAAAAAGTATTGAAATTAATATTTGATAATTAAACAAAAAAATTCTAAAACATTTCATATTTTTATAAATTTATTTATTTAATAATAATAACTAATATATTTATTGAGTCATGAAAATACAACATCTCAAATCTAATTGAATCAATCCTTAATCCATTCAATGTTTTCGATTCGATGAGATGTTTAATTTTTAAAACACATCCTGGGAGGGTCATATTTGTCAAACTGCACCATAGATGTGGAGGAGGAGACAGGGTTTTCATTGGTGAGGGGTATTTCAGTCAGTTGCAAAAATAAGGACCTGAATAGTAAATATGCATGGATTGTGTAAATGATGTTTTATGGCTACAAAATTTGGTTGGGGTCGGTTTTAAATTTGTCGGGGGTAGGGGGGGTTGGAAGGAATTATCGGAGGTGGGCGGACACATGTCTTCAACTGCCGCGTCTCAATGTGGGGCCCCTATTTCACACACGCGTCCTGTTTTAATGCCCATATATTTTTAGCTTTTCTTATACTATACAATGGTTTTTTTTTTTTACTCCCGTTGGTTTCCAAACTATATATTGGTTTTTTTTGTTCCAGTCCCGTTTGGAGGTGGATTTTTGAAAAATTTTAGCTTTTTTTTTAATGTAGTATAACCCTGGATAGATTTTAAAATAAGATAAAATTGTTAAATAAGGTGTTTAGATGTCTAAATTATTTAGGAATAATGTATACCTGAATAAATTGGTATAAATTAGTATATGAATTCCAATAAACTATTAGAATTAAAGTTATTCAATGTTATTCTAACCAAAGAATATATGAATTTGCTGTCAAATCAACTATCATTAGTCATTGCCACTTACAAATCATATGTCAAATCATCATTTTTTCACTTTATTCATATTTTATCCAAACAACAAAAACTTTATTATTATGTTTTCTCGTTGAGAATAATTCAAAGCACAACCAAATACAAAATCATTTTATTCTTATTTATACTAACTTATGGCATAATTTGGTCATATTATATATTCAAATGGGGGCTTAATGTCATTTGGGTAGAGGAATAAGGAAGGAATTGATGAGAATAGAGGAAAATAAACAAAACAAATGTGTTTGGGTAGAGAGAATATGTGGATGTAATTATGTAGAATTAGATGAGAATAAGCTGATATTTATATTCCAGGTCTCCCCTGAAATTTTGTTATTCCTCCACCGGTCGTATGTCATTATATCAAATCATCAAATCACATGTCATCATCTTTTATACATCAATAGAACCCTCGTGTCAAATCAATTTTTTACGCATTATTTACATTTTATTCTTTATCAATCAAACAACTCAATATTTATTATTATGTTTCCGATAAGTATAACAAAAAACACAACCAAACAGAAAAATCACGTATTCCATTAATAAAGTTATTTATTTACAGAATAGGTATAAACCCTAGAATAACTTATGTATTTACCTAAACGGACACTTATGTTAGCAAGAAATTAAGTTCCTTAGATCAAATGGGGCCTTAATTTATAAATTATAGCTTATATATATTATATGTTTTTATTTTTCTGATAATAATAGACATATATGTTTTACTTTTTTTTAAAGGAATAAATAAATAGTTGTGGATGTTGGTTAGAATTAATTTTTAAAATAATTTTTTATTGTGTAATTATTAAAAACATCATTTTAAATTGTAGGAGATGAGATTAGGGGGAGATGAAATACATTTATCAGTAGAAAAAGAAGATAAAATAAAGATTATTTAAATCGCACCACAAGCTATAATTTCATAAATACTCATTTAACTAATTTACAGATTCTGACTTTTTAAATTTATAAACATTTTTAATAAATACAAACAAACATGTAATTTATTGACATTATGCGAGTGTTAACCTAGTAATGTAGACAAGTTGATTTTTAAAAAAAATGATTATTTTAGGCTAAAATCTATAATATTCAACCTATAAGTTTCAATAGACATGCACATTATCATAGACAATTTTTATTTTTGTCCAAAATTTTCTTTTTTAAGCAAATATGGTACAGTGTCAAGTTTATCAACAAAATTGATTCATGACTAGTTGAGTAATTTATTAACATTATGTGAGTGTTAACCTAGTTTGTTTTTTTCAAATAAAAACTGGCATGTTTTTCAGTTTTTCTAAATTGAAATATGTGATTTAAAAAAAAAATTGTTATTGCTCCTGTTAAATGGAACCTCACCCAATTAAAAGAATTTTTTTTTTGTGAGGAGGATAACAAAGAATTTACTTTTTGTAGTGAGTAGAATAATAAAGAAAAACAAAAGAAGGGGAAGTGTGTAGAGATGGGCGACTAGAAGAAGGTGAGAGAGAGAGAAAAGAAAGAGAATATTTTTCTTTTGATTCTTCAACCCACTCCAAAATATTTTTCAGGATGGGGTGACCGAAAAATGGTGGGGTTAAATGCCCCCACAAGAATCATTACCCAAAAAATTTAAGAATATTATTTTCTATTTAAAAAAAACACACACATACATACATACTGTATATTAGTGGTATCTTAAAAAACTCCATATAGAACATCACAAAGATACAGAGATCTAAAAATACGACATGATTTGAATTCATTTTTCAATGCGATGATGAAAAAATAAACTTCGATAGTTAGTTGTACTAAAAAAAAACTAGTGTGAAACAATTTTTTTCATGAAGTACAAAAATTCGAGCTAATTCAGATTTCTTATTTTATTTTTACTTCTTCTCATCACACATCACATATATTCAGACTTATAATCTTGCTTTTAGTAGTGAAAGTATTAATAGCATGATCTAACTTCTTGAGAAGAAAAAAAATTAAAAATTCAATATAAAGCTTATTTTTTAAAATTATATATGCCCAACTTAAAGTTATCGTTGGCGGATGACTACAACATAATTTAGGAAGATGTGAGTTGGATCTCGATTGTGTCTACACATATCATAAAATATACATGGACATGCATTACATATTTACATATCACATGCGATTGACAACACATTTTGAATAAACACATTAATTTATTTATCAGTTGAAGTTTGCGAAAGAAAACCCCTGATTGTTAACCCATGTTCAATATTGATACAAATAAAGTGACATATATCTTCATATTTTATGAATATTCTGTTTGATTGTCACAACATTCCAAAACCCCATATAATTTATTTAAAATGTTAAAAATCTTTTGTAAATGATAAATTTACTCCTATAAATAGATTATAAAACTCTATCTAGAGAGATAAAATCATCATTTACATATAATTTTTCTTATTTTTAACATATTGCAGATAGCTTTTGGTTTACTATGTTTTCTCAGTCACAGTTAACTAAACAGAATATATGCAGAATATTTTTCATTTGTCAACGAAAATTTAAATCAAGGAAATGCATTTGAATTTACATAGTTGTTTTCAGATAATTATATGATTTTTTTTTTGTAGCATAGATTGGTCTTTCAATGGCCATCTCATCTTTTCTTTTCTTCCCATTCAACTCTCAGACAGGTAGCTGCTCGGCCGGACCAGAAAGTTAAATATATTCCGCTGTCAGATATATATAGAATGTTTAAATTATTTAACAAGAAATAGATTATATAACTTGATATCAAATTTGGGTATATAGACAATTTACAAAAAATCAAAACATAAACTCAAACTTAAGCTCTATTTGGATCAGTGATGAGATGTATTTTATGTTAAAAAAATGTTAAAACTTTTCACCATGGATGTAAACGAATTTGGCCGTTTGTTGTTGGAGACGTGTTTCATGTATTTTATTTATAAAAAAATTCAATTTTTTTAAAAGCTCTCAAAATAATTTTCTCCAACGGGTCATTTATATTTTAACAAACACTTTAATTTAACGTTCAAAATCTTAGATTAATTTTTTTTTTCTTTAGCAAAACATCAGCTTATTGCAAAATTTTAAATGGTCAAGTGAATGAAATATGAATAAAAGAAAAACAGTATTTCACAATAGAATACGGTCAATACACAAAAATATAACATGTATATATATGTGCGGATATATAGTTAAAGAAATTAATCCAAAGATGTAAAGAGAAAAAGAAGAAAAGGAGAGGGAATAAAGGAAAAATGAAAAGAGAGACACTATAAACACTGGTATCAAATAATCAGTTGAGTGGGCATATCATTTTGAAGCACTATTGATAAATTTAATTAGTTTTATATACTTTATTGATTCTTCAAGCAATGTCAGGCCTACTTCACAGGTGAAGGTTACACTTTCCTGTCACGCGGTTTCATTTTTTTTTTACCCTTTCCTACTGAAGCATTCCTCCAAAAAGCCATTGACTTGTTTGGTACTCTGATCATGAACTCTTATTTAAATAACAGAATAGGTGGAGAGTAAGGTGAAACTCTTATTTAAACAATGGAATAGGTGGGGAGTAGGGTAGAATATAAGTAAAAATCTATTTGTTTACAAGGAATATAAGTGAATATAGTTATGTTATAATTTATAGTAATAAAATGATATTAATATTTAAAGTACTCCTATAATTGTGTTATTCCACTCAATCTATTTCATTAGTTTATGAGCTTATATGTCAAATCACTTGTCATCACCTTTATAAATTAAAATTTTACATGTCAAATTATATTTTTATCTTTTACAATTCATTATCTATATTTTATTTATATTTTATTTACAACTTATGCACGGTTGATTAAATAACAATAACTTTATATTATGTTCTCTAATGAGAATAATTAAACATACAATTAAATAAAAAATGGTTTATTTTATATCTATACTGGAATACTTATCTATTTTGATATAGCTAATTCGATATATTATCAGAGGCTAAGAGAAATTCTACTTCTATAAGGAATCAAGTTTTAGTAGATTCCGTTGAAAGAGGATTTTTTTTTTTTTTGCCTGGGATACCAAGAATGACCACAGGAATGGAGAATTCCAAACCCCATTTACATGAGTATTCTTACATAAGAAAAATGGGAATGAATATCAAACTAGCGCTAAGCAAATATTGATTATGCATGCTAGCTATTAATTTTCTTTTCATTATATTGAAATGCATCATAAAGTTTCCCTATGAAATTCTCAAATTATACAAATTTTCATTAATGTTCATTTAGTTCATGTCAATATTTTAAATAGAAGTTTTTTTTATTATCAATAATCATTTTATCAATTATTTCTTTTAAAAAAATTAGTCCCTAGTGACCATAGCATAACAGTTTAGGGTTTATATGTGTTAATGATAGATATTGGGTTCGAGTCTGGCGCTGACTTACTCACCTAATTTGATGGCGATTATTAAAAAAAAAATTGTGGGACCAAAAAAGATTTGATTCGCCAAATGCTTCGTTTCCTGATTTACTTTCGTGTGCTGGATTAGTTCATTAAAAATGATATGAAAATTTATATTTAAAAATGATTCAATATATAAAAAATCTAAGAATCAACAACACCCAGCTGTTGAAAATGAAATATTATTAAAAACTCACATCTAATGCATCAATATCCCACTAAGAAAAATATTGAAAGTAACATAAATATTTTTCTAATCACTAAAAAAAAAACCTGGTGTCGGCACCAATCTAAAGGAGCCGAATTTGTTTCTTTCTCTTTTATCTCTTTGTCATATACTCTGATTATGATAAAGAGATTAGATCTTAAGATGAGCGAGAAATGATGTAGTGTTTAAGGGGGCCCTTTTTTATTTTTAGAATATAGGGAAGAGAATGATCTCATGCATCAAGGAATAGAATGCAAACTAATGGAGGTAACTTGCGTTCATGAGCGAAACTATTCAGAGTATTACAAAGTAAAATGTTAGTTCAAGTAGATAACTTATTTATCAACTCCATTTTCTTTGAGGTGTTGATGAGAGTCATCTACCCTGCTCATTTGTTTTTTCTTTTGTTTTTTTTCTCTTCTTGTAACCCTCATTCAAAAATTATTTGTTTTGATCCATTTTGAAATAGATATGCTCATACTCTCTAAAAAAAAATAATTAAAGAGATGTGATAAAAATGATGAAACAATTTTTTATTAATCATTTTAATTCAAAATACAAACAACATAATAATCGGTAAGTAATGATTTCTTTTCTATCGATTTTGTTATGTCATTCTTTCATTTTCATCATTTAAGAGCATGCACAAACACTTTTTTGTCTCTACTGTTATCCCAGTTTATATAAAAATAAATAAACATGCACTGATTGACTAATAAAAAAACTCAGTGACTGTGTTGAAAGTTACAAGATCAGACAAAAGGGACAAAAATCAGAAAACAGTGAGGGAGAAAAAAGAGAAAATGATACTAAAAAAGGACAGGGAGTATCAATTTTCTTGAAACCTTCCATGGCAACTTGTCATACTTTATGGGGTTTGAAAGGAAGTGGTGGCCAACCACTAAGATACACAGAGAACCACCTAATTCAAACCATGGCTATCACAGTTGAAATTTTGAAAGGTTTGTTTTATATAAAAAATAATTGAGAAGGCACAGCTAATCCATTAGTTGTGATCTGGTTGTACATGTGTGGTTGTCCTGCATAAGTACACTTGCCAACTCCAGAAAAAAAGAAAAAGAAAAAAAAAGAAAAAATTAATTTCAAGTGTATATTATGCTAAGGCTTGCTATCTAGATTATGATACACATTAAAATCTGCTATATCACTACTATGACAAGCTAAGTTTTGATTAAGATGATCCAAAACATACACTATTTCATGGACCCTCGAGAACCAACCTAGAGGGCTAACCATACTTTTTGTAACTGAATTTGAACATGGGTCTCTTAAGAGGAAGTACCATTTTATCACAAATATTAAATAATCTCAAATATTATTTATTATTGATCTCCTCCACGAAATGCTTATGTCAAATTTTTTGAGATTGTGATATCATCATTTTTTTTTATTATATGGTATTTTTGTGATTTCACTTTTGAGCGTAGTCCAACTAGTCTAAGGATACATTAGTCATTTATGGCATGCCCTAACCCTAGACCAAGGCGGTCACCTAGAGCCCCCATATGCGAAGAACCTTAAAATTATTATCTTATAGATATATATTTTTAGTAAGATATAATACAATGTAAATAATTATTATTAAATTCAGATTTAATTTTTTTAATATTAGTATGATATATTGACGTGTACAAATTTAAATACACATTTTTAATATTATAAGATATATATACCTTTTTATTCAAGATAGGACTTGGCACTTAATCTAATAATCGAAACAACGTTTTTGTAAGGTGTCTTGCGTTCCTGTTGTCGTCGTGCCTGAATGTCTATTGAAAATGGTGTCATTTCTATAGATATCAAGAGTTACAATGGTCAGAGGTTGGATGACTTTTCTACCTGGGCTTAGTTACAATGGCCATGTTTTCCCCTCTTTCTTACATTTTTTCCTTTTCATTTTCCTTCTCTTCCTCTCTTTTATTCAAAGTTTATAATTCGATCTTTAGTAATAAAATCAGGTAGTAAATATCTTTCCCAAGTTTTGAAAAAAAAAAAGAGTTACAATGGAGTTACAAGATGATGATATACATTGTTGGCTCATCTATATATATAAGGTGTCTTCTACTCCTATTTTTTAAATAAATTTTTTTTTATAATACATTAAACTAAGTCTGGTTGGGCCCACATGTGCAATAACTAATGTAATTAAGAGATTTATGTGTAGTTAAAAGAATATAAAGATACACATTTGTAAAACCTTTCTATAAAGGTAGTTCCATCTTGGTGAGTTGAAATAAACAGACCAGAAATCCTACAGGCCCGTTAAGCCCAGCCCAAAAAAAAGCTACAAGCCTCAGACGACAACAAAGGAAAATGTGTCATTTATAATCCCTATTTTCAACCATAATTTCATATTTTCACACGTGTTTTGATTATTTATGAAAATAATATACTTCATCCTGTGAGTCACATGTTTTTATTAATGAAATATATACTATTGAAAAAAAATTGGTTTCTCATATTTTGGTGGATTTTTTTATTTTTTTGAAAAACCATGTGAATTGGAAATATATTCTGAGATCAAAAGATATGGAATGATGTGTTGCTATTTCTTATCCCATTTTTATTTATTTAATTCATTTAAATCCCTTTTTCTATCCTATATCTAAGTATGAAAAAGGTATTGTATTTAACATTTTCCTTCCCCCAAAATATACTCCACACCCTTTTAATTTTTCTAAAAATTAAATACATCATATAATGAGAGATATATACTTATGTGAAAAAATAAATTCTAATGAATTGTATGGAGTCATTTATTAAATATGTACAAAATTTAGGACGAGAAATATATATTTCATTACAGCGAATGCAGGTAGCTAACGATGTATATGAGGCTGTAAAAAGGGCTGTAACATTTTTACAGCCCATTTTCAATCTCATATATGTCAGTTGATAACATGAACCCACTGTAATAAGGTACATAACTCGTTAGAATTATTTCACATTTTTTATACTAGAGTTTATATAATTTATTAGTGTATATAATTCATCCTAAATAAAAAGTGCGCGCACACACACATCATTAATTAGATGATATATGTTGTAAGAGACAAAATCTATCTTACTTAAATAAGGAATAAGAATATGAGAGTTGATCAAAATAGATGGAAAGTTATAACATGAACAAGCTCAGTAAAGTGTCGAGGCTCACCCCAGACTAGAGTGGAAGTATGTCACATGCATTTAACTAATTCCAGTGAATTTACGAATATACCCACAAAAGATGCGATGACGCGACCACACTAACTGACCCGTCCGAAGACACTCACACCTAGCTAGTAATAGAATCATGTGTCGCCTGGTCATTGAGCGACGTGGAAGATTCTCTCGCGTCACCCTCACGTCAACATAATATAATCGGCACGCCGCTTTCACCTATATACAGAGGGGTACCCCTCTCATCTCAAGGTAGACATTTTTTTCTTCAAAAAAACCCTAAATTCAAGTTCTTACTTAGTTGACTTGAGTGTCGGGGAGATGTTACGACACAGAGAGATCGGAAAAGCAAGGAGTGATGATCGATTTGAAGGTTCCACATACTCTTCTTCCCGAATCTGCATCAATCAAAAATCGGATCATCGTTGAGTCCAACCCAATCAAGGAGAATCATATTCACCCTCTCACATATGCTATTTAAAAAAAAAAAACAAATGGGGCATGGACTACTGGAAAAAAGACTTTGAATAACATTATTCAATTGCTATTTTTTTACAGGAAACAATTTATAGTCCGCTTGCTTTCATAAATGTTTTGGTTTTCTTAAAAATATTACATCTCATCACTAATGAATAATGAGATATGTAATTCCATAAAAATAAATTATATACTTCCACGAGTTGTGTTTGAACTCATTTACATAAAATATTAAGGTAACAAGATAAATAACAAGTGCTCACGAAATGCCGCACGACATTTGGAGACGGAAAGTCCCACGTAAAATCAAAGTATTTCTTTGGTTGGCCTACCAAAGACCAGTGCTCACGAAATGTTACAGAGCTAAATGGGCTCCACAAGCGCCCACAACGTGCAGCATCTGCCTGGTTGACGACGAGGCGGCATACCACTTGTTTTGTAGTTGCCTGGCGGCAAAGATGCTATGGACAGCGTTGGGTCACGTGATAGCGTGTGATATGTCCTTTCTATCCATGGACGAGCTATGGCGGACGACCTCTAGCATGGCCAACCAAAAGGATAAATCGGTTGAAGTAGAGGTGAGACGCTGTTTGATACCGGCAGGGTTATGGTCGTTATGGGTGACACGGAATGCAGTTTTGTTCCAAGGGTAGCGCTTCTCAATGGGGCAGAGTGCTCGATGGAGCAAAGCAGATGGAGCTGGTCAGGGATGGCCTACATATTTTGGTGTAAAGGCTGTATAATTGTCGTGGCAAGAGAAATAAATGCCTCATCTATGCCTTCGGCGCACTGTTGTATGTTTTTCGGTCTTTTGTCGCTTCTTGTATCTATTTCGATCCAAAGTTATATGATTTGAATATAATCGAAATAATTTTGGTCTACCAGTTTCAAAAAACAAGATAAATAAGTCATTTATAAGAACTCATTTGTACTTCATTTAAATATATATATATAGCTTGTTGGACAGCTATCAAAACTTATGAAACTACAGCAAGTTGTAAACGAAGATTATATGATGAAGCGCATATTATTGCAAAATGTGTCGTTCCATGCATTAATATACTCTACTGACTCCCAATTTTATATTATTGATATTCATTTATTTATATATGGGTGAGTGATGGGGTCTTTATACGAGGCGCACGATGGGTGCACCATGCATACGATCGCACCCCATCACTCCTCTATATATATATATATATATATATATATATACACTCGCGAGCGATTCAGTGCGGGAATGCGGGAAATGACGTCGATCGTTCGATCGCGGGTCCATCGCATCCAACGTCGAGATGAATCGCACCCGACCGTCCGATGCGATGGACCCGTGATCGACGGCCCGTGATCGCTTCCCGCACGACCGTATTCCCGCACTGAATCGGCTCCCTATATATATATATATATATATATATATATATATATATATATATATATATATATATATATATATAATTGTTGGGCCTTCGGGGTGATTATATATTTAAAGTGCACCGAAACATTTAGACCGTTGTGCTATATACTACGCTATTATAGTGTATGAGGTTCTATCATAGTATATGACAGTAAAAAAATTTTGCGGTTTTTTATTTTTAAGTTCCCATAAACTATCATATTTAGTGAACGATCTATCACTTCTTCGTATTTAGATTTTAGCCTCTAGATTTAAAGGATAATTCGTTTTTAGTCCCTATTAGGGACTAAAAAGAAAACTAAATAATATATGAATAGACCCCTCTTAAGGACTAAAAAGAAGTAAGGGATTAATCACTAAATATGATGGTTTCTGGGGATTTAAAAATCAAAAATCCATTTTTTTAATATGAAAAATGTATTTTAGTATATATTTCTTTTCATATAACTGGATGTGCTTTAATGAAAGAGTGTATAATTTTTTTTTTCAAATTGAGACTACAATAGGAACTATAAAATATCATTTTCCATAAATAAATAAAAAAATCCTAAAGAACGATCTTATAACGATGGAGCGATGATCCTTTTTTTTTTAGTTCTTGGTACTTTGTGGGATCATTAAAGTTCACTCACAGGAAATGCTCAGGTAAAAACATTAATTAAATGTGACACCATCAAATATTAATTAATGTAAATTAAAAATAAGATTGTATTAAAAATAAGATTGTTTTTATTATTTTATATAAATAATTAGTTCAGATAAATTTTGAAGGGTTTTCGTCGTGTAATCACATGTTTTAATCTATGGAATTGAAATAAAAGGTTTTTTCTGGTTTTTGTTAAAGCAATATCAGCTTTTTTCATATTTGTCCTATAAGTTTTTTGTGGCAAACGATGGGCACAAGTATTCTATTTAAAAAAATACAATAACTGATATCTAAATTGGTGGTGAGGGGATAAGAAGACATAAGAAAACATAAGAGAGAAAAAAAAGACACTCGAGAGAACCGTTGAGACATGGTAAAAAAGAATTCTACCAAGTTTCGACCTAAAACAACTATCATGCTATCACACTTATAAGTTGTCCACCTCTTCTCTATATAATTAATGCATCTAATGCCATATCCTAAAATTTTTTTTTTCACTTGGTATAAAATTATAGAGATATGATATTATATATACTCGTTAAGATATATATGTTTAATTCTGTTTTTTTAGGAAATGCATAGAGAATGCTACATCAGCTTCATCATCCTGCGGACAAACACGCCTCGCTTCTCCCCCCCCCCCCCCCCCCCCCAAATGATTCTTTTATGAAACTTTATTTTTTTTAAGAAACCGTGGATAATATCTATTTCAATATTAAATCAAAACTAACAATGTATCAAACTTTAGTTTTCACCATTTCACCTATAAATTAAAAAAAAATTAAACAAAATGAACCAGTACTGTCCAAACAAAACTTTCTCAACTTTGTGACTAACAAAGAGGACCAATGTGGTCAAACAACAAAAAGGGTGCCGCCATTTCATGCAAAGTGTTTACACAACATCTGCATCTGAAGAGTTTGATATCATGATAATATGTATACTTAACTACCAAGTTTAATTTCTTCTTCTTTTTATAATAAGATGGATTGAATGGGAAGCATGAGAGCCTCTTTGACTGGTCAAAACAAATGCCCTTTTCTCTTCACATGTATACATGCTTTGGTCAAAAGGAAGCCCAAGCGCTTTTAGGGTTAGAAGACATTTAGATTTGTTTAAGGTGACAAAGATTTTTGGATTATAATAATTAAGAGATGGACTTAAAAAACAAAAGCCCAAAAGGACGCGCACGAGTGCTGCTCCCGAGTTTCCACTCACGTGTGTCTGAATCAGAACCACCACCACCACATTAAAATAAATATGCATGTACAAATAATTAAATTAAAAAAATATCATGATCATGTGTTTCTTGGACTAACTATTATATCTCTAAGTGATATCTGCCTACTTAGCAGTTATGTTTAGATCTAATGTATATAAATCTACAATGAATGTAATCAATGAAGTTGTATTGGGAGTGCAATTTACAAGAAATGAATGGTTGCTTAATTGAATTGTATCACTTGAAGATTTAATTTATATACCATATAATGTAATTATAATGTAACGTAACTAACTTCTCTTGTTATTTTGTTATTTATGTTTCTCGATTTATAAGTAGATATAGGACGATTGGAATACAAAAATGGCTTTAGTTTGAGAGTGATAGCTTACATAGAGAGATTTCAATAAGTTTAGCATCTCACCTATATTGGATTCTCTCTCTTTTCTATTTTTTGAGGGGTAAAACTATAGTTCTTGATTTGATCTTGGGTCCAATATTGAGTTTATCCTTCTTCCAAGTACATCCATTTTGTTTCATAAATGAAGCATCAATCAATCAATAAGACCTTGAAAGAGATGATGTTGGACATGCTATTTATTGCATTTTATTACCCATTTATTCTTTCCATGTTCTCTTACATGTTTGCACATACAATGGTTATTTTTCCATGTATTATCTTTTGGATTCCTTGAGATATTGGCCTAGTCAAAATTCTAGTCCAACAGTGAAGATCTAGAGACAAATAACTAGCATCAAATAAAGAAAGAAAGAAAGAAAGACTTAATTATTTAAGAGAAGAAAAAAAAGAAAGAAGGGATGCATGCATGCCCTTTGGGAAATGTACAATAAAACTTGGAATTGGGAATCACGTGATGCCATTAAGACAAACATAAAACCCACCACGGACTAGTTTAATCCAACAAATTTTAAAACCCATTTTGAAAGAACAACCAAAATTTGAATAGTAGAGATTGAAGAACAAGTAGAAGAGATTATATGAACCATAGTTTCTCTTCCTCACTAACACATTGGAGATCTATGAGGAGTGCCTTTCCTTCTACTCATCATGTTCATGTTCTCCATATCTTCATTAGACGATGTATTACTTGCAGACCTTCCACAAACAAAGAGGCTACTCCTCTTCTTTCGAACAAATTTCATGCCGGCTGGGCTCAAATTCTCCGAACCGGAAGATGAACCCATCGGATCATCCTCACCTTCAACAATGGTCGATCGAGTGGTCTCGTTCACCTCATCGTAATCGACATCCATTCGCAATGTTTCGCATGTTACTCTAAGGTAGGCAGAGAGGTCCTTCTTATGTCTCAACAAATAATTCACCTACAATACATGTAGAACTAACTTGATCAGATGTAAACACTACATTTTGTGTTTTAACCAAATGTGATCATGAGGAACTAATTAAAAACACCTTGCATTCAAGTGAGCAATGGATGTAAGGTTGTTGAAGGGTCCTATCACAAGAGCTGCATATGTTTCCCAAGCCTTTGAATTGCCTGCTCTGAGGGCGCTTCTTAATGAACACCACCTTGGAACTATTAATGGTGTAAGCCTAGAATAAAAATGGTTACATGGGAGTCAGAATTTCAGTGGACACCATCAGATAATTTTATTTTCTTTCAGAAAAAGATAGACAATGTTACCACGATTCTTATATCAAATTGTTGTTACAAGTATGAAATGAAGAGTACTAATATAAAGCAGAATGGCTAGATCTTATGTTTTTTATATATAACCTAGTTAGCAAATTAACCTGAACATTGGAGCAGTCTATGAGCTTGTTGAGGTCCTCTAACCGAACGACATCGTGGTAGACGTATCGACGCACTTGAACAAGGCAGTGGAAACGATGACAAGGCACGCAGTGAGGGCAGATGCTGGTGCAACAGTCAAGGCAGCATATGTTCTTCTCGTTCTTCTTCGCGCTTTCATGCACCGAACACACCTCGAAGAATTTCTGTGTGCCTAGAGCTTCCAACCATGCTGGAATCTGGATTCCCTGAACAAATTTATTGTTTCTATATGGTTTCAAAAGAGAAACAATGGAGAAAGAGAATTTAAACTTACCATAATTACATTGATAGAGCACTAATATTGGAAGCTCTAGAGGTGTTCATGTGGTCCTCATCAGCCTCAATGAGAACTGATAGATAAAGAGAGAGGGGGGGGGGGGGGTGGAGTGATTAGGGTTGGAGAGTATTTAAGGAGAGTCACAAGCAAACATGGGGTGGGGGGTATATATTTATTCCTTGGTGAGAGGGACACTACATTTTGTCAAGAGTTAAAGATATGAGGAGAACATGGGGAGCTGTTTCTTGTCTCCCATGCCCACTATTTTTTTTTATTAGTGGAAAAATAAAAATTAATCTCTCATGACACAAACCTTTTTTTCCAAACCAACCCCACAAAACACTCCTTGGCTTGAGAGCTTTCAAACCTATATATATACTAATGCAAGTGAAAGTTGGGGAGTGCCTCCCAAGAATTTGTTGATTCTCTCCCTTGGAAGAACAATATTATATGTTGGAGCTAGCATATGCATTTGCCTGTGGCTTAGGTAAAAAAAAACCTCTTCTTTAGCTCAGACATATCGCATCGGAGTTCGATATAATTAATTTGGCTAAACAAATAAGGGTGACTTTCACATACACATTTGTGATAATTATATTAATCTTATCTTTCTCCTTACTGTGGATGGTTTCAATTATCATGTTTGTTGTTTTTTACTGCAACTTGATGAAGATGTTACATGTGACTGTGAGCGCATATTCCATGCATTTCAGTGAATCATTACAGAGTCGAAGCAATGAAAATTTGGTCTTCGATTCATATTGTATTGAAGAATTTTGTGGTAATGAATTGTGTTAGCTTCAGGAATTTATTGGAGTGTGGATCATATTTTAGCATTTACAGAAAGATAATTTAACACCATGGGCATGTGCCATCTTTGATGGTCAATTTTTCAACAACAAAAAACATGTTGCATTGTTAAGCATTAATGATAGAGTTCAAAAGATTAAGGAAAAAATATAACATGTTTTCGCCTTTTCAAAAACACAAAAAGCCAAGGCTAATCTATCAGTTTAGATGCTCTAAGCACATATACATAGACATTCAAAAGGCCAATTAGTGCAGCATCCAGTCAAATTTGATGAATCAAAACAAAAAGGCTCAACTAATTAGTGTGGTTAATATAATGGAAATTTTATCCTTGTTGGTCATGCCAGCTATATATACAATCTTGAAGACCGTCAAGATTTGCATTAGCTAATCAAGAAAGTTACTTTTGTTTTCTCGAGATCTTGCACACATAGACCAAAATACGAATTCTACGACTCAATATATGTTTGTGAAGTAAATGGATACATACTCCATCGAATTGTATATATATCCGTAAAAAAACAAAATTGAATATTGCATGTTTTGCCTAGCAAAGCATCCATATATATCTCGTTAGTTAAATGAGATAACGTGAGAGACTGTATAAGGACCTGCTTTTAATAGCATCCATGGTATTATTCTACTTAACTAGCTTGGACCTATAACTATATTTGCATAGGCTAGGCATGCACACTCATCAATCTATATGGAGTACTTTCTTGAGGTTACTCAGAAGGGAGCATGAACTGTAATATTGGATTCCATGCTTGTTTTAGAAAGGTTAGGGGATAATTTGATAGAATGAATGGATGATGATATTACAAATGTACATTCAGAATGAAGCAAAAAAAAAAGATATGAAGGCTGGTGACTTGTTTATCATCATAAAAACTGATATTTGTGGCATCTGTCTAAAGGAGTCCTAGCCTATACATTTGTCTCAAGCCACATAAGCATTGCCAGTCATGGTTATGTGATAATAGGGTGAATGAAAAAATTAGGGTAGACTGCATACTCATATGTCTATAATTAGATTTTTTTTATTGGTAATCAAAATGTGTATTGCTACAAAAAGTATCCCGAACTATACAAAACAGAGTGAATCAGAATGATCCTTGCTGCCAAAGGAGGGAAGGAAGAGCAGAGCCAACCTGCATTGTTTTTTTATGATTAATTGTAAAGGAATTTATGTCACTCATTTTTTAAGGAATATTGATATATAGAAAAATTATCAGATGGTATATATGGCGAATTGTGTACTCCAAAGTAAACTCAGGAAATCTAACCATATACACTTTTTCCCATCTTGATGATCAACTTTGGACTAGATGTCATTTTCATAATTGCCCCAAAGCAAAAGAAGTATTCTTGGATCAAACTTTCTTCTTAGAAATTATTAATTTCCTTTGGAAAATTAGCAAATGTAGAACAATAACAGAATAAGCAAACCAAACAAACTACACAATAAAATACATATTCTTAGGTGATTTAGCTAATTGCCTATATAGACAGAAGAGAAAAGGAATTGATTCACTATAATAAATTAATCAAGATACAAGATATCTCCACCTCTCTCTCTACTGATCACAACCATTCCCTCTCTTGAAAAACCTCTCTTCAACCCTAAGAAGGAAGAAGGAACTACACAAGGATATAAAAGACCCAACTACCAAATGAGATTACATGAGTGGCTGCATACAATTGCATGTAATAGCATATTCTACTTAACTAGCCTCTATCCTATAACTATATATGCATAGGCTAGGCATGCACCCTCATCCATCTATGGAGTACTTAATTTATTGAGGTAATCAAAAGGGAGCATAAGCTGTAACAGGTCTCATGCTTGTTTTAGAAAGGTTAGGGGATAAGTTAATAGAATAAATGGATGATGTATAAAATAAATTCATGATGAATGGGAAAAAAATGAAGGCTAGTGACTTGTTTTGGATAAAAACTGACATTTGGGACATCTATCTAAAAGAGTCCTAGTCTATATGTTTGTCTCGAGCCCACCTAAGCATTGCCAGTCATGTTTATGTGATAATAGGGGTTAATGAAAAAATAGGGTAGACTGCATACTCATCTACCTGTGATTAGTTTTTTAAGATTCATTGAAAATGAATTTATATTACTGTAATTTTTTAAGGATTAATTGTTGATAGGAAGTAAGTATAGAGAGATTAATAGATGGTATATATGGTGAATTATATACTCGAAAGTAAATTCTGGAAATATAACTATTTGGAGTACTATTTTCCACTCTTGAAAATCAGCTTTGGACTGTATGTCATTTTCATATCACCCCAAAGCGAATCAAGTATTATTAGATCAAACATTCTTCTTAAAAAAAATACCCACCAGGTTTTTGATGAGTTGGCTAGTACCATGAGTATGCTTTCTGCTGGCTTGTGTTTGACTCTCATCCTTGACTTAATCAGGTGCACAGGGAAACTTTCAAACAGATCAATACGAACACCAGATGATTAATCCTTCACTCAAAGGGTTTGAGAATAAAAAAAACTTCTATGATTCAATATCAACACATGTAGAATACAGTGAAAAAGCAAGATATACTACATTATAGAATACATATTCTAACATCACTTGGCAACTTGCCTATGTGCATAGAAAAGAAAAATATTTGGTTCACTGTAATATCTCCACCTCTCTACTCATTAACCCCTCTTTCTTAAAATTAAATTCTCTCTTTAACTTGAATAAGGAGCAGGGAAGGGCCCATGGGTTGGCTGGCCCGGCCCAGATTTTGTGAAAAAAGCCCTAAATAGCAGTCCAGCTCACTTTTATTAGAAAACCCCCAATATAGCCCAACCTATATTTTGTTCAAAAATCCCTAAAACACTAGTCCAACCCAGATTTTTTTAGAAAATCCAAAACAACTTGCTATATAAACTTTAATCTATCCTAATTAAACATCTTCTTTAAAAAAAAAAAACCATATTTTGTAGCGTCATCCAAATATAATAGGAGATTATTTCAGTTCTTGCTCTAAATACAGGTTTCTATCTGACAAGACGAAGGAAGTCTTATTATATGTTGAGATCTTATTCCTATCTTTTTATTATTTTATACATCCCTCCATTTGACTAAAACAAAAATATCTATGCTGCATAAATCACCCCCTTCACAGCTTATTACAGGTTGAGATCATATTCCTATCTTTTTATTATTTTATACATCCCTCCATTTGACTAAAACAAAAATATCTATGCTGAATAAATCCTCCATTTAAATGACCAAACAATTTGCAATAGATTTGATTTTATTTGTAAATTCTTTAATTATTTTGATTTATTATATATTTTGTAGATGCATTTAGATATTTCATATTTTGACAATGTTTTTTGGTGTGATTTTGAGTTCTTTTAGTAACAATATTTTTCTTTTTTGGAATATCTTTTTTATGTAGGATATAATTTTAGATGGATTTTAAGTGGAGGATTGTATTTCACTAAAAGAAAAGAAGAAAATAAGGGAGAGAAATTGGTTTTGGAATTTACATCACTTCAGGTATGTTGTAATTTATATGTTATATATTTTAGAATATCTCACATACGCATTTTTATAAATGTTATATTAGTGTTTGTAATTACTCTCGACTGAACTTTGATTATGAATTTCTCTACTTAGTAATTTTTTTAAAATATAATATTTGATTATTAGCTTTTGTATTAATGAACTTCTTTTATTTTACTTAATCTTTTGATGAACTAATTTTATTTCAAGTACTTTTTTTAATATTTTTATCAAGAGAAATTTTTTTTTATGAAAAGATTAATTCAGCCCATCCGAAAAAAGTGTCCAGGATCCGCCCCCTGATAAGGAGGGGACATGACCACCCTCACTATAGACCACGTAGGCAGCTTAGGGCGGAACTACTGATAGGTTGGGCCGGGCTGTAGATCCCCCCCTCAAATTTTCAAAGAGGCCCCAATCTTAGATCCCCAATTAATCAGCCCAACTTAGCCCAGCCCATTCAACCTAACAAATCAGAGACAACCATAATCTTACAGATTACCAAATAAAAATAAAATCAATTAAAACCCAAAAACCCTCTTCTTCCTCAATTTTTATTCTGCGAAGTGCGAACCTGCGCTGAGCCGTTGACGGACGGCGATCGGAGGCTTGGAGCATCAGGCGATGACGAGGGAGGCGGACCACTGACCACGGACCAGGTTTGAACCGTTTCTCTGCCGATCCCTCTCTTTCTCCCTTCGACCCCTCCCCCCTGAGTCCTGACGAGACGGACAGAGAGTCGGCGATCAGCTCTACCCCCGCGGCGGGATGGACGACGATCGTATCTTCCCTCCCGACGAGACGGACGGCGATCGGGGATCGGCCGCTCGGGTGAGGCTGCGACTGCGAGAGCGAGACGATGACTCGATGAGTGATGAGTCGATCCGTCGATGAATCTTGGGAAGAAAACAGAGGATTGTGTTTACTGAGACTTCATATTTTGATTTTCATTGTTTACTTGTTTTGTTTGATCGATTTGGGGGTTTTATAAAATAATAAAAGAGTGTGTGTGACGTGTGTCAGTGAAGTCTTTTGAGTGGTGGTGTCCAGGTGTAGATGAGGGACTTCTATGGAATAGTTGGTTTTGGCTTTGACTTTGGTTGGCTTGTATGTATTGGTAATGCTTTCATTATAAAATTGTTAGAATTTTATTATTATGTATTGAATATAATTTGTGTGATATTAACATATATATATTTTATTTATAAGTGGTTTAAGTGAACAAGGACTTATATCTAGATCAGTGTTTAAGATTATTAGATAAAATATATATTTTTATTTTATTTATTTATTGTCTAATCTAATACTTTATTTTAATATTTCAATGTGTTGCTTTTGATGTTCAGATTTCAAAAAAAGTCAAAAAACAAATGGTGATATCGGTTGTGTGACTTGCGTCTCGGTCAAAATTGAAAGTGGATTAGCGACAATCGATAGATATTGAGTTAATTTTTTAATTGAGGATTTTTTTTAAATAGTGAAAAAGGTATGTACAATTTGTTGAAAATATTGACTAAAATTCAATAATAGATGATTTTTATTCTCTAAAAGATCGTCGGGCACAACTTCAATAATGTATGTTCTAGAAAAAAAAAACTTGATTTATTGTCTATTTTTGAAGTTTTACTTATGTATGTCAATTTTTTTAGAAATGATTTATAAATTCATTTAGTTTATATTAAACTCAAATTGTTTACTAGATTTTAAATTCTTGTTAGCCCCTCTATATAAAATCCTGGTTCCGTCCCTGGGAAGCTAGCTGCCTAAGGTCCCTTTCCAAAGAAGACCCCGAATCCCAAAAAAAAAAAAATTATATTAGGCTTTTGATATTAAAATTAAATTTTTTTTAAAACTTAAGATCATATCTTCTCATTTATGTCAAAGATTCAATTACACTATATTTTCTTTGAAAATGTAATGATGGGTAACATTTTTATGTAAAGTAATTTGTTTCGATTTTAGAAATCTTGTTCCTATCTTTTTTTTCTATTGATTTTATATGTTATAATTTTAGCCTATTCCGATTTTATAAGAAGTTATTTATTTTTTTTCTATAGAGAAAATGATCAGATCAAATTATCTAAAGTCAAGAATTCAACTGTCGTATACAAGCATTCTAGAGTATTATTAGAATCTAAGACTTCCCATAACAAATAAAAAGTAATCAAAACGTATATTTTAAAGACCCCACAATATTAATAAAATATGTAATTCAATGCCCATCCCCTTAATCTTGTGAGATTTTAATATATATTTTTATTTTCGATAATTTTTTTCCCAATTCTAAATAAGAAAAAGAGGTAAAAAATTAACTTTTTATCTCAATCATCTAGCTCTACCACCATCGAACAATCTTAATTTACCAAACTCTCTGTCTCTTGGCCCCAACTGTCACCTGTTCAAAATTTTGGTTTCGCCTTCTCACAAGGAGAATGACCAGATTTAAAGATGAGCGTTAACACATTTAGTATGTTTTGTAACTGTTATAATAAAATAGCATATACTGCACTATTATAATGTATAACACAATTTTTTTTTTTTTAAATATATACTAATGTATCTCAGTATATACTTCATTTCATGTAACAGCATGCACTTCATTTTGAAAGTTTATGATTAAAAATGAAAAGAAAACCGGTATGAACTACAATAGGTATGCACATATCATTTTCCTTTTAAGCCTATGGGCCGTATTAGTTGTAGTAGATTTGTCGATATATGTTAAGATTGTGGCACCATTTCATACCAAAAAAAAAAAAAAAAAAAAATCATTTTTACAGTCCAAAACTCAATCCACACATATTTTTATTTTTTAAAAATAGTAATCATAATTTAAATATATAATGAAATATATGTTTTGATAAAAAATATATATCGCTCAATTTCAAGTTAAATGAACCATTTTTTTTTAAATAAGTGTAAGAAAAAAAAATTATTAAGTTGTATACATTGTTTATATACTTCAGTGGATTTTTATTGATGCGTATAAGACTGTAGTTTATATTGTCAAAAAGAACAGAGTGGAACAACACCTCAAATATAATAATAATAATAATAATAAGGTTCAATTTAATATGGTTAATTTGGGTTTAGTTGGAGGGATTTAAAATAAATTGTCATGCATTGAACCGTTGGAAAGGATGGGGGCTTGTGAACCAGGGGCCACAAGAAACTCTTGAAAGATAATCCAAAGCCCATACATACACACAGAGAGTCACAGATTTCACCAAAGCTTCCCCCTTTTTGTGTAGGTTTTGTTCAATTTTCATGGCCGCATCAAGTACATCAGCTCTATTTGCTAGTGCTCTTCCTTCTCGAAAGAGACTCCCCCCTCTCACACAACAACAGAATTTCAACCAATACTTCAAAACAATCTCTCTCTCTCATTTTCCTTTGAAGGGGGATTTCACCGCTTCGGTTGCATTTAATCCATCGGGGAATTTCGATCTCACCTTCGCAGATGGAGGAGGTAGAGGAAGATCTTTTATTTATTTTGTGATTTTGTTTCAGAATTGTTTCTTTAATTCTTTCAACTCATTTTGCATGGTATATTGTGACACCCAATTGAATATTCAGTTCTTTTTATCTTGCGATAATATGAAAAAGACAATCTTTTTATTGGAAATTCTGAAAAAACATTGTTTCAGATTAACTGGTTTGAATAACCCTTTTATTGTTATGTGGAGAGATTCCAAAGACCCAAAGTTCAAAATGTGTTGGATTGTGATTATTGTGACATTTGCATGTCATGGTAATTGCCAATTGAATATTCAGTTCTTTGTCATTGGATAATATGAAAAAGACAATCTTTTTATTGGAAATTCTGAAAAAACATTGTTTCAGACTATCTGGTTTGAATAACAATATTAACTGGTTTGAAAAAACCTTGGAGATATGGAGAGCTCGCTTTCCATATCTGGGAGTAGCAGGGTGTGCTTTGGCGGATTGGATTAGAAACCTCTTCTAGTCAATCCGTTGATCACCTTTTTCCCTTATTTCCTTGTTGTTCTTGGCTTGTTGTTTTTTTGTTTTATCTCTCTTCCTCTCATCTTATTTCAGCCATTGTCTATTTTGAAAATTTTGGGAATAGATATGACTACATTTTCTCAAAAAAAAAAAAAAAACTTTTTTTGTTATGTGGAGAGATACAAAAGTCCCAATGTTCAAAATGTGTTGGATTGTTGATCATTGTGACATTTGCATACCATGGTAATTGCCAGTGTTGAGACCTTATAACATGGGATGTTGCGTAGTGTTCATGTCAACTGAATTTCACATGCTCTGATTGATAGATGAATCACAAGTTGCACCTCCACCACCACCAAAAGAAGGGCGCTTCGAAATCATTCTTGACAATGATGCGATACGCCGTTTAGACCTATCACCCGTTCATTGCATGGTAGGGAGAACATCTGTTGCATCAGGTAAGCACAAATTCATTTTGTTATCATTTTGAATACTGATATTTTTATTTATTTATACAAAAATATTAGGATTATTTATAATACCATAAGCCCCTTTTTAATGGCTATAGATGGTCACCTACCTGAACCAAAAAAGCTACTTGAGCGTACGGTTGGTTTCACAATAAGCTACGAGAGAGAAGACCCACTAGATCCTCGTGAACTGTCGGAGTTCCCTGATATAAGACTATGGTTTGTGAGACTTGATGCTGCTTATCCATGGTTGCCTGTCGTGCTCGATTGGAGAGCTGGTGAACTTGCCCGATATGCAGCAATGCTGGTTCCACATCAGGTAGTAACGACTTACTCACACTTTTATAAATAAATGCTATATGGGTTGAATGAAGATTCCGTGTTGCATGTTCTGAATTTCAGATTATCTTAATGTTTTTTGGCAGATGAGCATGAGATTAGGCGTCATATTCAATCCAGAGGCCTTGGAGATCTTTGTTCTGAATAAGGTTTTTATTGTGTATTCTTGGTTGAAGCAACACAATGTTCCCAAGCCCAAATTGAAGACGAGCGACATGGCTAGGATGCTTGGTTTTGGGATAGGAGATGACCTGTTTGATTTGATTGATGCGCAGTCACTTCATCCATCATAAGCTAGTGCCAAAAATTATTATAAAAAAAAAACTTCATCATTGTTCAGCTGTAACACTGAAAGTGATAAATTGGATGAATGTCTGCATCAATCATGGAGAAAAGTGGCCGAGATCTTGTAAGAAGAAGATTATGCAATGAGTTTTCTTCAACAAGGAGAAGAAAGTTTGGGCAGTGGAACGATGTGATCCATTATCTCAACATATTTCTCTGCACTTGCATGCATGACAAAGTAAGTCTATAAACTGGTTGGCTAAAGGTGCCATCCATGCTTTTCATTGTATCTGTTGAATTGTACATCAATATCTGTGGCACGCCTATTTTTTGGAATACACTTTTTTTTTCCTTGAGATAATACTTATGTAGATGTCATCATGTGTGTTTCAGTAAATGGATGCTACTGTTTTTTCAATCCACATTGAACCAAGATGATAAGTGACATAGATGCAAGATTGGAACATCACTTTTATTGAATTGACAATCTCATATTTTGGGTATTATTTGGATCTACATTAATAATTTATTCAGAAAACGAAGAAGCATAATCGTCAGTGTCAAAAGTGGAGTTAATTAGCTGACGAACAATTAATGAAAAAAAAATGCTGGTAGATGCTTGATATGTAATTCCTTGTTCAGATTATATATTGGTAGTCATGCAAATTGTTTAAACTTTAGCTGCAGATGATGGTTAATTTATTTTATGAAGGTTTTCTGAAAACAAGTCAGCCTACAGATGCATACTTCTAAAATTGTGATTGAAAGATGAGTGTCGTCAAAAACTTTCTGAAGCTACTAGAAAATCAACAAAAATGAAAGCTTAAAGGGAATGCATCACTTTGTAACATAATACATGATTTGAGAACATAAATTATTGAAATACACATCCATTTCGGTATTTTAATTATTAAAAAACAACGCTGTATTTGCAGATTGATCTTTTAGAATTCTCTTAAAGGATTGGATCCATAGCTCAATGATTGACAACAAAATTTACAATTAAGAGGCCATTCATTCAAAATCCCTTAGCAGACAAAAAAAAGAAAAAGGAATTATCTTTCAATGAGTAAATTATGATCTCACATTCAGTGAATATAATCAAAATGGAGTACAATTTAAATGAAAGCGGGGAAATCTTTCTGATTTAGTGGTCACTCTGTCATAATATCCACTAAACTTTATGTTGCTGAAACATTTACTTCATTCAATCAATGGGAACGAATTTGGATCCTCTTGGGATGCATTTTTTCACTGAGTAGTCAAGTGGAAGTGATCTTTACAAGACACGGCTGCAGAAAAGATGATATATTGTATATCTTTGATAGTTGAATGGAATTCAAATGCTCAAAAGCGGGGAATAAACTGACAAGAGAATATAAGTCGAGAAAAGAGAACACAAATCTAATTAAATGAACGGTTTTTCCTCTGTGTGAGTATGTTACACAATATATGTTTTCTTGTCTCTTGATTATTCAAAAGATGCACATACTCTTCTATGTCTTATAATTAAAAAATTACTATTGGACTTGTGTTCTATTTGTAGACTTGCCTTTCAAAAATTAGGTTGGTGATATTCCAAATTATTTCAGATATTGTATGTGTGGAGCCTCTCCAACTAGATTGTTGCATTAACTATAGGATTACACTGATAACACTCTTCCACATCATTAGGGTTGCATTGTTGCATGGCAAATTGAGTTTCTACTAACTGTGCTATTTAGTTAGTTTAGTTTTATCAATTTCAGGGTGATCTCTGTGCAGGGTCACCCATATCTGAACGAAACAGCCTTTTAAGTGCAGATGATTCAATGAACAAGTATTTGAGACCTTCAAAAGATGTCGCATCATTATTTTTCCACTGTTGAAACCTTAAAATGCTGAATGAGTTGTATGTATGATCAAACTGACAAGAGCAGAGTTTAGGCTAAAAATCATCTATTGCAGTAGAGTAATATACTTTTTTTCTTAAAAGAAATAAAGCAATATGGACTACATATATGATGTGCTTATAAGTCATAACTGTCCTCAACAATGTGAAACCTGGCTAGAACTACGACTTAGATCTTGCTTAAAACACCTATGGAAGATTGAATGTGTATTTATTGATTCATTAAATGTCCTTGTATGCATCCCTTATAGACAAAGCTAATTATTTACTTGCAATTATAGTTGCTTGAAGCACTGAAGCAGGGAATCATTTAATTAAGCATTAGCAAAATCAAATGCATTATAAAAACAGATCACCCTTTCTTAGCTGAAACACCTGGGTAGGACATTTTAGCTCCCGCACATTAGCAACTTCCAGAATCTGAGATACAACTGTGACCTATACCAAGTATGAAATGCAATGTAAATATGAATGTCATAATGCAATTATGCATTAGATTTGTCGCGATGTGAGGTATCCAGTAAATAAAAATTGTTTGAATAAATGAATTTTTCCACGCCTGAGTACTTGAGCTGCACATGAGATAAACTGTCAGGGCAACACAGGGATGATTAGAGGTGATGAGAAGAACATCCAAATGAATGCCACAATGGCATGCAAGGGATTCCAAATGTGTGTGAAACATCATGCATGTTGTAATCTACCATTGCCTTTGGAACCGGATGATTAAACTAGACTTGGATATATCTTAATTATAGCCTTTGTATGTGTAATTATGGAATTTGAACGCTAATACACTCAATCCATTTTGCAAGTGATTGTTGAGTCGATTATAATGTTTTGGGAATGGTCTCACATTGTTGTAGAGAATAGTTTTTCTCACCTTATATAGCGGCTCACTCGATGAATGGTGTATTGAAAAATTCAAAGCTAGAAAAAGATCCATGCATGCACTCACACTACTGTGTAGATTGTAGGTGGCATTTTAGTGCATTATTAGGAATGCTTAGCATATAATAAAATATAATTATTTTTTGTTAGATTTCATTTTTGAAAATTGAATGTGGAACTTCGCCAACAGTCATTCTTCCATATAGAATAATTGAAATTATGAAAGGTTACAAATTTAAATTGGAATGGATGCAACCATTCAAGAAAGCAACCTTTCAGGCCTGTATAACTCTGTTCATTGTATGGATGTTTATTATGTGTTTTAACCATTTCATATAGTTGTAGGAAATCCTCCGAGTTGTTATCTACTTATATATTTCTAGTAGAATTTTGTTATATCTTGATGTCTCTTGATCACTGTATGGGGCTGCGGTGGGGACGAAAAGTCAAGAAGAGCCAGGTCCATTTTATTTTCTTTCATGTATGTTATTCTTCTTCTATTTTTTCCTCATCATCATTCGGACATGGTCTATATTATATATAAAAAAAATGAGAAGGTGGGGGAGGAGGCGGTCCAATCATGGAAATGCTTTTTGTAACAAGATCATGACATGCATTGGAAGAGATTCTGTTTGTTTTGAAATTTTGGGGAGGTGACATGCATGCCCACCCATGATCGATCCCTGTTGTTTTTCTTGTATACTGTTTGATCTGTCTCTCTCTCTCCGAGTTGTCGTCGACAATGTTTGGTTTGTCAACTGTATTGGGCGAGCAGTGTCACCATCGCTCGAAGACAGGATATGTTTTGGCTTTGGATCCTTCTTCATTAAATCTTATGTTTCAATGTTGAAGAAGGTTTCCACCATGTGATCTAGTACATGCATGTGTACAAGAAGAAAAAGAAGAAAAACGGTTCAGGGCTTCTCTCTAGAGGTCGCAGTGTTCAAGGCTTACTTGTGGTAAGGGTAGATTTTGAGTTCGAGTCTTCTTTGACTTATTGTTGACGAGAAAATTTTTTCCTTGAAACCAGAGCAAATGGGTGGAGGCAGTCTTCTCAATTTGTCTGTAAAATCAAGCCATGGGGTCCCTCTAATATCACAAAAAAAAAAAGAAGGGAGGAAGAAGAAGAGCAGTAGGAGAGAGACTTTTAATAAAAAGTTAATTAATTTTTAAACTAATTATAAATCAAAGTTTCAATAACTAGTATTAAGTATGATCTAAATCATAATCACAAAATTCATGTAAAACAAATATTTGACAATTAGATGGTTTTCTGGATGCATTCAGATTATTAGGAGCGAGGAGAAATACAAAAAAAAAACTTCTATATATGCTGGGGATGAAAATGGGACAACAATTAAAATATGTATCATATATTATATGATGTATTCTACTTAAGAATTTCATCGATATCAATCAATTAATCTTCATAAAAAAAAACAAATATCTATCAAAACCATGTATCCCCCGATAATAGGCAACTCTATTAAGTAGAATACATCATATAATATATGATACAAAGTTCATGGATTCAAGTTCCTTAGGTCCATCAGGATTTGGTGAGGGACACTTTTCCCACTATAAAGATTCGATGATCAAGTCTTATAAACGGTTGTCTATAAGAATGAAAATAGGTGTTAAAATTTGATTGAACTGAATTTTAGGGTTTTCATTCCCGCAAGTATCTGTAAATACTGATGTCCTAAATCTCAATAATATTGGTAGTGGTCTATTTTGATCCATTCGTTGTCAGCGAATTTAATTACAGTTCATCATATGTATGTACGAAAAACAAATTCCATAGATTGATGTTGGCCCTGCTACTACAATATTTGATATTAATCATGGTCTTCTAAAATTACAATCTAAAATTGTGATATTTGACAGTGGATCTTTTATGACACTTTTGATTATGGTTTACAAACTGATCATAAGTTAAAACTGTAATCAAATCTAAAATTAATGTGTGGTAGTAAAGCAAAAAAAAAATCACAATTATAATATGAAATGTGATCTTGACCATGAGTCCGTACCACTTCAACGCCCTAGAACCTACCATACCCCATCTTCTAGATTTCGATGAAAAACTAGTTATAATAATATAGAATTGCATGTTATATCATTATATCACTACAAACACCAAATCTTGGCCACCTATAGGTACCTTCTTATCATTGGAACTTGGAATATTTGCTGGATTTTGGGCTTGGTGAGTGGTGAATTTCTTTGGTGAAACTTTGCAAGTGACAGAACTTCTCCATGAAAATTTTGACCAGAAAAAGTAATAATAAAGAATAACATAGGAAACACAAACAAGGGTAAGTTTTGAAAACTAATTAGAGAGCTTGATTGATGAGCAGTGACTCTTGGAATTTGATGTGTTCCTTCCAACTTTTTATGTTTGTTTGTGGATGTGCCAATTCTTGAGCTTTGAGAAGTCCACGGGGGTTGGTACTTGGTAGTGTATTTTTATTTTTATTTTGTTAAAAAGGGTTGGTAGTGTAATTTAAAAAAAGGAAGAAAAAAAAATAATTAAGAAAGATAATGTGACATTTTAAAATTTTAAATGTGCTCTCAGTCTACAGAAATATGAAACGTCAAGATAAAAGTTTACAGAAATTTCAGACAACTGGAAAAACATGATTTAAAAGGTTCACATGCATTTGATTCATTCACTCAAGTAAAATTTCAATGAAGCTTTGTGCTTTGACTAGGGTTGTTTATATATACCACATGACCATAATGTAAACACATGATTATTAAGATAAAATTTTGCCACTGTGTCACACACGAGTCTGGATCCAATCAAGCCTGCACACG
The DNA here is from genome assembly GCA_030737845.1 of Acorus calamus. Lineage (NCBI taxonomy): Eukaryota > Viridiplantae > Streptophyta > Magnoliopsida > Acorales > Acoraceae > Acorus > Acorus calamus. The sequence goes on along the minus strand of CM060874.1, from coordinate 28,964,011 downwards.
GTTCGATTCATATGTTGTTTAGTTCGATACTAATGCTATTGATGGTATTAGGGTTGACCGGATCCGGCTTCGTCACACAATTGCAATGTTTTATAAAATTCCTAAGCAACATAATGCATGAGTCAGACACACAAAATATTATTAGAGCAAATTTTTCTTAATTTTGTTTAAAATAAAGGAGTTAATTAAATAAAAACTATAAAAGAAAAAATGGATTGGTCGTTTCATTAAAAAAAAAAGTAGAAAAAAATAGATACACAAAATCACAAATAGATAAGTTAATTGAGGACATATCTTGGCAATCTCCAAAGAAGTGGCACAAAATATCAGATAGACAAAAGTTGGTCCTATATATCTAATATTTTAATGAAATGTAGAAAATTTGCCCCAAGATTAGTTGAGTCATCCGGGCTTCGAGTGTTGCAACTAATTAATAATATAAAAATAGATCAATAAACAAGAGCATAGACTCCTCAACAAGAGGGCCCACACTGTACAGATCCCCTAGCTTCTTCACTACCCAACAACAATTGATACATCTATTATATCTAGATATATGTATCATTTCAGGTTTTAATGTTGTCCAAATTAAGATAACGGAACAGACATTCCAACCGCATAATCCAACTTTTCCATTGATTGAGCTTCAATTTTGGAGTCTAATAAATACGAGTTTGGATGGGAGAACAGGAAAGGAATACAGAGGAATAAAAGAGAATATTAAGATAAAAATGTTGTTTATTTGCAAAGAATAAAAGAATACAGCTGTATCATAATATGTGAGAATAATCTGATATTGATATTTCAGGTGTTTCTTAAAATTATGTTATTTCATTCAATCTATTTCACTGATATAAAAGGGGGTTCACATATCAAATCATCTGTTATCACCTCTATTAAATCAGCCACATGTCAAATTAATTTTTCATCTTTTATAAATATTTATTAACATTTTATTCACTTTTTATCCACAATTTATTCATTATTAATCAAACAACAACTTTATTATTATATTTTTTAAATGAGAATAATTAAAAACACAATCAAACATCAAACTACCTCTTAACAGGTTGGTAAAGATATCTCCTTAAAAGTACCCCTTCTTCACCGAGGGGTCATGGAGTTCGAGTCTTACCCTTATTGATAAGATAAGATAAGATTTGACCAAGAATATTAAAATTAAAAAAAAAAAACCAAATAGAATCGAGTTCACCACGGATCTAAAGGGGACTGAAATTGACTAAAATATGGAAGGCAACGAGTAAAACACACGATCGAAATAAATGTGATGTATAGTAATAAAAGCATGGGTTATATGTGTGTATATTAAAAGTGAATGTTTGTGGTGGTGGTGGGGAGGACCGCCGCCCCTCCGGCACAGTCGCCACCCACAATGTCTGGTTGCCTGTCTAAAGTTGGGACAAACCGCGTGACAGGGTCGGTGATGACGTGGCACCACAAGACATGGACTGTCCACGTAGGCATCCGACAAAGAACATACACTTCCCAAGTCCAAACAAACGCCTCAGACCATAAACCCTGTCTCTGCCACGTCACCTATACCACGTGGCACCTCACCACGGTATGATTGATTCAACGGCTCTGATTGCCCGTTCAGTGAAGATCTCTGATGGGACTCCCCACCAACCAAAGTGGGTACATTAACATTTTTTTTTTTTAATCTTTTACAAAGATTTGAACAGAACTCAGAAACCTAAAAGATACTGTGGGTCAAGCCCACCACAACCAGCCAACTGGGCCGGAATAAGCCTTTTTTTCCTCCTTGCCACCACTAAGGATCAAACAAGGGTCTTACATCGACATTGATTTATACTAGTGTTTGTTTCATTTTTGGTAAATACATTTGATTTCATCACAACATATTCATTAGTTAGATGAATTGATGAAAGAAAATCTGATATGTTAATTAGATTATCAGAGTTATAACCAACTTATTAATCCATTATGACGTTATGTGTAATCAATTCTTCTTCTAAAGTGATTGAATGTATAGTCCAAAATCAATCCGATCAAATTTCAGGTCAAACATGATCAAAACTCTTTAGTGATTCTAATTGGAATAGAAAATGCTAATTTAGATAATTATAATATAACATAATTATAATATAACATATTATTACATTTTGGGTTGTGATGTTTTCCATTTTATCTTGATTTACTTTTAGATTTTCATTGAAATATATGTCCGTATACCACCTAATTGGATGAAAATTTTGGATTATGATTGAAACAATAAATCCAGATATTTTAGTGAAAATATGAATGCATTAGGATTTGAACCATGTGGAAAGTTTATTTGAAACCTTATCATGTATAGGTGCATTTTAGGAATATAGAAATTCTTGGCTTCTTTTAATGATACACATTCATAAAGTATAAACTATAGGCTCCCCTGCATTAAAAAAAAAAACTTCTACCTTTCAAACTATTGTTGTACTTTAAATTAAGTAATTCTCTCTCTCTAATATACAGTGGCCCATGAGCAATATATATTAAATGAAGAAGTTGGGAGGGTTTCAAACCATTCTGATCAATTCTCACATTCTGTTCACAATATTTTGTTGAGCCAACTCGTACTCTTTGACATAAAAGGAGACCCCCCCCCCCCCCCCATCTTTTCAATCTCCCTTTAGAGAGCCATACACACTCTTCCTTTCACCCATTTGTTCTTTCCTCTGCTTCCGTTATTATTCCCTTCCTGCATTTTGTTTTTTCAAACCAGAAACTTCAGCAAATGAGGACTGTCATGTCAAAAGCACTTCTGTTGCTTTGCCTTCTTTCAACTGTTCAAGGTAAATAAAAAACAAACACACCTCATGTTACTATTGGTCTGGTATAAAATTTGTGTTTGGTTTTAAAACACTGTTTGGATATATATTGTATAGGTATACGTTTGGAGAGACATGTCTCAACTGCACCCACACAGCAAATCAATGTAAGTGTTGGCGACTTGGCATTGTCTTTGAATGTATTTTTTTTCTATTTTTGGTTTTGAATTTCTTTTAAAGCTTTTTATTATTATATTGGATTGCAGGAGGATGAGAAGAGCTTTGTTGAAGAAACCAGTCAAGCTGTTGGAGTTGCTGTGCTATGCAAAGAAGGGCATTGTTCATCAGGTAATGTGGAGATGGTCCCATAGGAAAGTTTAGGAAGTTCAGCAGAAGCTCTCAAGGCTTTACGAAGATTTTAATGGTGCTTATGGACGCACTATTAAAATCTTCGACAAACCTCAACATTATCCAGAAAAACCCTTGATGCACAGAATCACTCAAAGACCTTATGCATCACATAAGTCCAAGAAATTCGAACTGGAGACCCGTTCCTTCATTTTCCCCACTTCTCTCATCACATATATCAAATGTTAAAACAACCAAATTTTGCCCCCACATGGGTATGTATTCTAACAAAGTAAATTTTTGTCCCATTTATATATATATGTATATCTCCATCATTTCCCTCCGTTACTTTATTTACTTTGTTTCCTTTAATTTTCTACTTCACCAACCAAAGTTCAAATACTCGTCTATGATAACAAATACATTTAACAGAATGCATTAGGACTAAACTAATCAGAGCTACATAACATGTCTCAATAAGTTCTACTTGTGCTGGTGCAGGACATGCTAGAAAACTTGTAACCGACACAAAGGCGTCCGAATCGAAGATTTACAAAGTCATGGATGTCAAAGGCAAGGAAAGCCAGAAGAGTCATCAGAAAGGTGTTGAAGCGACTTCGTCGCCAGCGAAAGAGACGAAGCATGAGATCAAGGCGGAGCGATACCCGGACGCTGTAGACATAGCAGGGATGGATTACTCTCCTGCAAGGAGAAGATCTCCAATCCACAACTGAAGAGATAGAAGTTACCCCAAACAATTAAAAAAACAGGTGAGAGAGAGAGGGAGTGAGTTAGATAAGTAAAGCAGGGACAGCATTACTGGAAATGCTGCAGCTTTCTAGGGTCAATGATCCAATTTTGTAAATACCCAAAACATATATTCTATCATTAATTCTTGTTTCACTTCCATGATTGGATTCATGACCCACTTAATGTTGAGATGATTAGAGAATGAAGTATATATATCCATGTGTATCTCACACTGGGAGATCGAGATCTTTTGGAGGCATGCAATGTAATAGTTAGGTAGTCTACATTATGAGATGTTCTGTATTAGCCCGACATGGACAACTAAGCAATATTTAATGTATATATACCCCACTCTCATTGATTGTATGATTTGGAGCTCTCATATCCTGTGTGACTTGTGGGCTTCCATGTCTCAAATGTTTCCATTACCTGTGGCGATGGTCACTGTGTCGGCCTGTTGTGTCCGATTCTCCCGACAATGGCTTCCCCAATGTATATAGACTCCAGAATGATACGTGTTCAGTCGCACGTCACTACTGTATAAACATACAGGATTGGGTATATCATTATCATTATTATTATTATTTTGATAGACATATGTGACCATCATATTTATGGGTGAGAGTGAGATTACATATCTAATTAGTGGGAGGTGAAATAATATAGAATGAGTGAAGAAAAAAGAAAATGCATGTAATAAGCAGAAAAGAAACAGGTGAAGGGAGCCAGGGCCTAAGTTGTCGTAGATGGGGTCATACGCGTCTTCCAAACACCACCGCTCAAACTGTGATCTCGATGGTCCCCCCAGAAAAAAATGCGCCCCTGTAATGAGGTATCCTCAATCACGTATAAGGGAAGCAGTTAACTTACACATATTCTCAATGTAGATTTTAGACCCACAAAAGATGGTTTCGATCATTGTGGGTCTGCTAAATAATTTTTATTTTATTAAAGCATATAGTCGACCAATGAAATACAGTATAGTGAATTTTTCTTAGTGATGTGATCTGAGTTTGAAAATATTTTCCCTTTCTGATAGGAAAGATTTGACCCTGAAAAATATTTACCAATAAAAAAAATGCATGATATTTTGAAAAATGAAATTCATTCATAGATAATTCAGTATATTTTTTATTTTTCTAAAAAAAAATCGAGCTTGCATTAGGATAATGTTCAAATTAATGTTTTCACAATGAATAAAAAATTAAATTGAATGTTTTTCTGTAACTAAAACAGCTAACAAATCCACCCAAAAAAAAGTATTACAGTCCAAGCAAGAACCAACTATAAAATTCAATAGCTTCTACAATTAATCACTTATTAACAAGAGATCGAGCCCTCCATGTTTAGATGTATTTTCATGTCCAAGCAACTCTTCTCCTTCGTAGAATACCTTAAAAGTCGACAACGGATATTAACGTATCCGATCTGTATGTCTAATTAGCTAGCTTAGACAATAGCTGGGGAGACTAAGCGGAGGGTAAACTAGCTGCCCAAGACGCAATGTCAATCGCAGCCTTCTAGAAGAAGGCCCATGGATAAAGGTCTATTTGAATAATTGCTATCTTTAGGTTGGGTATAAAAAAACATAAGAAAATGTTACACTCAGTCTACTATACAATTTAAAATATAAAAAACATATATTTTGAATTTTTTTAAAATTATATACATCTAATGAGGTATTTATTTTTAAAAATGAGAAGTATATATTTAAATTAATTGAATGATATCATTTATAGAAAATTTTAAAATTTTCTAATAAAATATATACATCATTACAATTAATAAATATGACTAATAGGATATATAAGATTATTTTGAATTATAAAAATAATTGAGTGTAACAACGTTTCTAAAACTTAAGTCACGGGTGGGTTGGGCCAAGAAATCAACATATTTTTTAATAAGAGAGCCCATCTATATGACAGGATCGGGTGGACCCGGACGCAATGATTGGGTCCTTTAGTCCATCTTTCATTAAGGAAGGAATTGGAAGTGGAGTACATGAGGAGAAGGTGAAATGGTGATAAAAAAAAGTGTTTGAAATGCTATAATAAATAAGAATTCGTGTATCATAATTAATTGACATAAAGTGATATATTCTTTTCTACTACTCTTTAGAATTAAATTATTTCAGGTTATTCAACATATTCGAATGTATAAGTCCCATTGTCATCACATTTTACAAATCAAATTTTCATCTTTTATAAATTATTATCCACATCTTATCCACAATTTATTCATAATCAATCAAATAACATAAATTTTATTATTATGTTTCTCAACAAGAATAGTTAAAAACACAACCAAATAAAATTTCACTTACTACTTATAAAATAGTCATAAATCTATAAATCACTTAATTATTTGTCCAAAACGGGTCTATGTAGGATCTCAGACTCTTCACCCCCGTTTGGAATGGGGATAGGATTTATGACAGGATATATATTTATCCAAGCATAAGTGAGTATAAATAAAGATAAAGTGATTTGTGGTTGATTGTGTTTTGAATTATTCTCGTTGGTAAATGTAAGAATAAGTGTTTTGTTATTTGGATAAAATATGAATAAAATATGGATAATGATTTAAAAAGAAAAAAAATAACGATAGTTGATTTGACAGATGATTTATAAGAGGTGATGACAGTTGATTTGATAGTGGGTCAACATATTCTTTGGGTGAAATAACCTAGGATAACTTTAATTCCATGGGTTAATTGAAATCCATATACCACTTTATACCAATTTATTTTGACATATTTTATCAGGGGTTATCCGGGACAAACAAACACACCAAAATATTTATCTGAGGTTATCCAAAGGTTTAATACTTTCCGTTTGGATACAGAATATGACTTATTCTTGGGTATACAGTTATTTCTACATAAGTAAGTATAAATAAGGATAAATTGATTTTGTGTTTAGTTGTGTTTTGAATTATTCTCATTGGTAAACGTAAGAATAAATGTTTTGTTGGTTGGGTAAAATGTAAAATAAAAAATGGACAAGGATTTATAAAAGATAAAAAAATAATGATAGTTGATTTGACATGTGATTTATAAGAAGTGATAACAGTTGATTTGACAGTGGACCCACATATTCTTTAGATAAAATAATGTATAATAACTTTTATTTTAGGAGTTAATTGTAATATATAGACCATTTTATACCAGTTTATTCTGACATACTTTATCTTAGATTATTCAGACTTTCCAAATACAATAAAATTTCTAATCCAAGGTTACGGGGATTATTCTCGTTCCAAACATCGGCTAAAACAAACAAAGTCGATCCGGCCCACTGCCTAATGAGAAAGGGCATTTTTGTCATTTGAACAGTACGTATTTCGTCTACTTCAACCCCGAAAGGGGTAGGGTTTTGGGTGGGCGAGTGACATTTTAGCAATCTATATCCGCCGCTGCTCGGACTCTCCCCTCTTTCGTCCCCCGAAACCCTAACAATGGCGGAACAGGTTTTCCTTCTCTCTCTATCTCTAAAATATTCCCTTTTTTTTACAGTCTTTGTTGCATGTTTTTGATCTCTGAACGACCGAGTAAAACATGATCTGAAGCTACTTCTGTAAGATTTGTCTTTGTGGGGGAAATGCGAGCTCTCGTTTTTTAAGATACTGTTATTGCTTCTTCAAATCGTTTGGTTTTTTATGAAATCACGGGAATATTTGTTTTGTTTGGAAAAATTGGGGTTAATATTGAAGATCACAAAGTTGAATGTGTAATCGTTTTGTGATTTTTAAAGTTTTTTAATGTGTGTTTTGATTCTATTGATTTCGATGCAGACGGAGAAAGCCTTCCTGAAGCAACCGAAGGTGTTCGCGAGGTAAGAGAAATTATGCATTTTTTTTTAAAGAGAAACTGTTTTTCAATTAGATTGTAGTTTGGGTTATGATTGTTGTGCTCATTGGGGGTATTGGATTGGTGGTGATAGCTCCAAGAAGTCAGGGAAGGGGAAGATGCCCGGTAAGGGTGGCAATCGCTTCTGGAAGAGTGTTGGTTTGGGATTCAAGACCCCCCGTGAAGCTATTGAAGGTATTGCGTTTTAAGCATCCTTTAAAATGTCTTTTGAGTGAGTCAATTTATGCAATTGGTTTGTCTTCTGCTTGGTTGGCTTGTGCTTTGTTTTTTACTGTATGTTAAAAAAAATTAAAACATGTTCGTGTGTCATGAATTCAAATTGTCTCTTCCTTTTGCAGCTAACAGTAAGAAAATGAGATGCCAGTTAGAAAATGAGATTCCCTCATGTTTTTAATTGCTCATGAATTCATGTCATTAACTCTGATATTAACTGGGATAGAGGGATGATTTTCAAAAATGATTGCAAGTTAACTTAGTAGAATAATGTTTTGTATTGATGGTTGCGTGGGCACCTTTGGCTTTTGCAGTATCAAGTTACACACACACACACACTCTTTAAGGAATGGAATCAAGTTATATTTAAGAAAACAAGCCTTTATGTGGAAAATATATGGGAGATGGTGATGCGTCTCCATTGATTGGGGTCGTTTCTGCTTGGGGGCAAGTAGAGTTTTGTTTATTAGGGGTAATATCTCATTCAGGGGTAGTGTTTTGGGGCTTTAGGGGGGAACTAAGTTGAGGCCTCCTCCACTTTAGGGAAGAAAATACTTTTGGCAATTTTATCTGTTACTTACATGATTTGTAGGAAGGTATGTATTTCAAAGGTCAAAGTGCAAAGTATCTGGTGTAACAATGATCTTTTGGGAAGAAAAATACTTTTTGATCAGTATAAGTTATCATAGGGGTTGAGTTGCAATGAGCAATGGAGGGCCTTTTGATAAATATCGATTTATTTAGGGACTAGCGTGCAGTTTTACTATTAAAAGTTTCAAAGGGGAACCCTTTGTTAAATATTACTCTATCAGGATCAAAGTGCAAATGACCTAAGAGAAAAGTAGGTTAGATATGTATAGATAGAATCAATCATATTTAAGTCCCAATTACGAGCCTATTGCGTGTGCAATTTACACCTCTTACAAATAGAAATGGTAATTACATAGGGACCTTGAAAAAAATGGTCATGATATTTGTTTTTATTTGTGTCAAATTGCAATTGGTCTGAGATAAAAGAGTGTCTAGGGATGAGGCATACATGGCGTGTGATTTGCGAGGTGCATGTATGCATGCGAAAATCTAATTACGATTTGAGTAAATTGAGATCAAAGAGTGTGAGTACTTGACTAGTATCGTTTCCTGTAAATTATTAGAACTTGTTGAAAGAATTCAAGGATGAAGTACATGTGTACCTTTTTTCTTCATTGACATATGTATCATTAAGATGGTTGATATTGTTGGTGTATGAATATATATCATTGGTTCACATTTTTCCAGGTTAGTCAGCACTCTTTATTCAAACATCAAGGTCTGGGACATCGTATTATTCTGAACTGAACACTAGTATAGAGGTTATGAAGTAAACCAATATGTCATGTGTTCAGTTCACAGATACAACTAATGTAACCTACTATGGTGAACTTGTTCAACATGTACAATCCTTTGTGGATGTTATGTGTTGTCTTGCCTGATCCCCAGTAAAACTACAAGATTGGATTTTTTTGTTTTGAAGCACACAGTAGGTTCATTTCTTTCTTCATTAGTGGGCTGTTTGCGCTTTTTTTTTGGGAGAGGAATTAACTTCATTGCTCTTCATCTATGGAGTATTTTTAGGCCGTTGAGTTGGGGGACAACCATTTCTTTTTGTAATAACGTGAACATACCAATTTTCCTTTGTAGAAATTATATCTGCTATTTTGGCTTCATTGTGAAGATTGCAATCATTTCACAATAGACTTGTGCATTGGCTATTTAAACATGGGGGTTTTGTGACTGCACATCTAATTATTTTTATTTTTTTTTGAAGAAACTGGTAGGCATGACAAATGCCTGGCTTTTATTCAAACCATGACAAATGCCCAAAGCATACTAATATAATTCATGGTAGAGGAGGTGTGGGACAAAACATCTTATCAAATCAATGGTTGACAAAACAAGTAGCATCCAACATCTTATCAAAGTAGAATCCGATTTGTTGAAAAAACAAGTAGCGTGTAGATCTGCTTCGTGTTTGAGATTTTTTTTTTTTTTGCTTTCTCGAGTTACAACTCATTGTGAAAGGTCTTCTGATTAATGGTTCGTTTCATGAAAACTTTGGGGACTCAGACATTCTGTTTTGGTCATTTTATTTATTCGATGTAGGAGCAAGCATAGTTCAAAACCATGTGTGGACCGCGTATGCGATGGGGTCCGCACATGGCATATATGGCCGCATGTATTGAATGTGTGGTCGTACATAGGTAAGACAACCATTCGAACCCCTGTTCAAACCCCATTCAAACTGAACTTCAAACATTCTCTCTGGACGTTTGAATTGCATTCGAACAGCTTTCGAATGGTATGTTGCCGTTCGAATGACCATTCGAACAGCAATCCGAACCCAGAGATAGATTTTACCGTTTTAATCAGTTCGAATTGAACTCGAACGGTAAGAGGGCGTTTGAATTCAGTTCGAAATGAATTCGAACGGGCAGCGCATGGGGGGGGGGGTGTGCGCCCGGGGGCACACGTCAGCATGTGCGGCCGCATTTCAAACTATGGGAGCAAGTAGTTGAAGAATATGATTATCAAGCTTTGGACATTATTAAGTTATGGCCAGCCCTGTTAATTTTTAGAATTTCGCGTTTATATTATAATGAGAACAATGGTTGTGTTAATTTTAACTTGCTGCGCTCATACCGACAGTAACCGTATGGCATTGGTTTCTTGGGTATTTGTTTTTCTTGTTCCCTTAAATGTCATATTTCTTTCACCCTTATTTGTTGCTAGAATTACTGTACCATAACACTTGTTTGAGATTCTGCTTGTGCTGATTAATTACTGAATGTTTTTCTACCAAGTGTTATAGAGTGACTATGCTGGTTTATGTGAAGGAGATGGAGGGCGTGGAAATTGGTGTCGTTTTAGATCTGTCAATTTTTCTAATGTTAATGCATCTAATTATTTTCTTATAAGGTTACATTTGGATGTGAGATTGAAACACTAAGATTCGTAGAATCTTGTGTTTCACACCCAGTTTTTGAAAAGTGTTATTTTATTATATTTTCAACCATAAGATTTTTTGGCTTAAAAATGGAATATGGTGTTTGAAAAGCTAAACGCTGAAAATGTGTTTTGGTATGAGTTTGAGAGTTTTTAAGTACATAATCTATCTAAACTTATATCCAAACGAGGCCTAAGATTAACTGTTCTTGACATCATAGAAATGTAAAATATATATCACTGTCCTGTAAATTAAAAAAAAAAATTGTTTCACAAGTCCTACCCTACCCCCCCCCCCCACCCAAAAAAAAATAAAATAAATCCCACGACAAACCACATTTTTTTCTATGTAGTTGTTTATCTATTGATTTGCCTACATACCACATGGCCAGGTAGGTAATGGTTATGTCCGGTCTATAAAGTGGCTAAATGAATGGTTCGGTGCCCCATCCCATTGTTCAAGCAGGTCCTGCTAAATAGTGGCACAACAATTTGACCTAGGGGCAGTTAACACCACTCCATCAGCTCTTCATCCCACCCCATATTAAATTGATTTTTTATGTATTTCAAACAAACCGATCCCACCCCTTCACATCCCCCACTTTGACAGCACCTCACATGATCCCCCTAAAGATCCCCTTGGCCATACCTACTGCCGGCAGCAATGTCGACCTCTTTTGTCACACCACCCCGGTGACCAACCCCATCAGGGGTGGGTGGGGGGGGGGGGGGTCGGAGGCCTCGGTGAGGTGGTCCATGGTGACTGACTCATTGCACTGGAGGAGGTGGAGTCAGCAGGGGTTATGGAGGGGGATGGGTCAGTGGTGGTGATGGTGGGTCGTCACTTGCAGACGGAGGAGGGAGGGGGAGGAGGAGATCCGGTGGTGCTTGGGTTCATGAAGGAGGAAGAGGTGGTGGGAAGAGGAGCTTGATGGGGGGAGGGAGACAAAATCAGTGAGAGAGGGGAAGAAGAGGGAAATGGGGGGGGGGGTGGTTCTTTGAAAGGGGTGGGTTAAAAAGGTACAAACCAAAGCATATATACAAGGGTGGGTTAGCATTCTGTAAAAACCCAGTTGGGTGGGTTAAAAAACGGGGTGGGGTGAATAACTTTGGGTGTTCATTGAAATTCTGCTTTACTTGAAATATTGAACTGTTATGTTAGGAACTTTATAGCTGTTCCAACTCAGAAATGGACAATATCCAACTGATTGTGGGAACACCCAAAAGAATTCATCTATATCACTAATACATGATTCCACTTGCAGGGGCGTACATCGACAAAAAATGCCCATTCACTGGCAGTGTCTCCATCAGGGGTCGTATTCTGGCGGGAACCTGTCACAGCGCTAAAATGAACAGAACCATCATTGTCCGGAGGAACTACCTTCACTATGTGAAGAAGTATCAGAGGTAAGTGAAACATCGATACAGCTTTGTATTCTACCAGTAGTCTTTTTCTGCAAAGGATGTTATCACTTAATGGTATATGAACTTCAGGTACGAAAAGCGACATTCAAACATCCCTGCACATGTATCACCGTGCTTTCGTGTGAAGGAAGGTGACCATGTCATCATTGGCCAGTGCAGGTAAATCCCAAATGATCATTCATCACATTCACAATTTCGAGGAAATGAGTTCACAAGCTAAAAGCCCACACTGAATGTATTGTATACCATGTGCAGGCCATTGTCAAAGACAGTTAGGTTCAATGTGCTCAAGGTTATCCCAGCTGGGTCCACCGGTGGTGGTGGAAAGAAGGGATTCACGGCTGCTTAAGCTCGATTTCTATTTTGAGGGAATGCTTTTATTATGTGTTTTAGGTTTTAAGAATTTTGACATTTTTGACTCACCATTTTTCTTTTCCAAGAACTTAAACCCATGTTTAGAACCAGTTTTTTTTAAGACTATTGGACTATGTTGTGGATCATCAGATCCAAAATGCAATCAGGATGCTGTAATCACAAGATATCTGCTTCAGCACAGCTGTGTGATTTTTCAAAAATTAGTGACAACTAAAGGATTCTGTTCTCCATGTGCATGCTGTGTTTCACCTTTTGGCTGAATTTTGTGCTGAGTGGAGGTGTTGATTTTTCATTTTGGAGAGTTGTTTTATGTATACAATTATTTATTTGAAATTAGGATTGTTCATCATAATCATTTTAATCAAATTTAAAGCCATCAGAATATATTCGCGGTTAGATTGATTTATTTAACACTTCATTGTGATTTTTATTTTGATGAAGTTGGATGTCATGGACATTCAAATTAATGAAGTTATTTAATGGTCATGGACATTCAAATTAATGAAGTTATTTAACAGTGGCTTAAATAACATCAACATTCTCTAATAAGATCTAGATCTGCTGGGAATACTCGCACCAATCAGAATAACATATTCTGGCAGGTAATTCTCCTTATGACACTGAAAATTGTTATATGGTTTCATCTCACTGATTTATATGTGAATTGTTGAACACGTGGAAAAATGTGGCTCTAACTAACATTTTAGTTTTATCAATTAATGATGAGCACATGATTTCCACGTGGTTGACAATTTTGTGAGGCTGGCATGAATTTTGGAGAGGCTTAACAAGAAACTTCAATGTCTGATGGAGTGTCCCTTTCTCTACCTGCCACAGCTATGGTTGGTTGTGGTGAATGCATGAAAATGTGTCACATGATTGTATCAATGATGGGTTTCTTGGAAAGAACACATGCATTTCTCCATCCTGGCTCTATGGATATTTATGTACTATAAAATCATGGTTGAATGAGATGGGTGAAGGGACAGAAAGAGGAGCTGATGTGTAACATTTCTCACCATGGATTCAATTTTTAAAGGGAACTTTTATTTTTTATTTTTGTATGTAACTAACCACCAAACCCTAGTTTGAGCAACGAGTAGTGAAATAAGATAGGAATAGATAATTATTTTAATAAAAAAAACAAGTTATTTTGTGTTATTTATGTTTTTAGTCATTCTTATTAAAAATCATAATAATGAATTTTTTATTGTTTGGTTAAACAAGAATAAATTGTAGATAAAAAAAATAAAATGTGAATAAAATATATAAAAGACGAAAAAATGATTTCGCGCGTGAATCTTCAGATTTATAAAAGATGATGATTAATAATTTAATATGTAGATTACTTATAGATTGAGTGGCATAATATAAATTTGTGAGAGATTTTGATACGAATATTGGTTTATTTGTTATCTATTTTGATATAACTATGTTGACTTATTCTTTGCAAATAATTAGGTTTTGGACTTATTCACCCATGTTCCATTAAACTCCCACTTATTCCACTGTCTAAGCATATGCTAAAGAATTTCCTGTATGCCCAGGAAAAATGATAATATTCTAACAATTCACACTTTTAATATAACAAGTAACAGCATTTATACAGCTTCATTTAAAAAATACATGGATTTATATGATATTTAATATTCAAAAAAATTTATCATCAAAACAGAATTTGTGTGTTTTAGGGTTTCATTTTAGGATCTCGTCAATGCCAACTCTAATTCTCTCATATAAAAAATAAATAAATCTCTCATCACGCTATTTATTTAACTAAAATTTTTGACAATTTGAGAAAGATATTTGGCTTTGGTATTTCTGCATATGCCTGATCGGGAATTATGATTGTCAATGAATCAGAGTTGGAATCAGTTTTAAATTAAACTAAAATCCAACAGGTTCCACAGTATGACTATGTATTCGTGCCTTTTGGTCTCGTTGTTATACTCAGTTTTTTTACAATATAAAATACAATATTATATATCTCATTACAAACTCAGTAAAACTACCTCGTTAAATATTTTTTACATTTATTAAAATTTGATTTATTTAATTCAAAATTGAGTGAAATATATTTTTTATTAAAGTATATATATCTTATTAGATGATGTTTACTATTTGAAAAAAAATGAGAACGTGCGTGGTCTGAGTTTTGGTTGGTCAAAAAGGTTGTCTAACATTTTCATTTATAAAAATATAAATTATTTTATAATAAACAAATTAAACACCCCAAAATACATAAAACATCTATCAAATAGAACATTTAATGGTCCATCAAAACATTTCAAATACATTACATAAAACACTTGATCCAATGAAATTAATACAAGAAAATTAAAGTGGTTTTGGTTGAAAAGTGAGAGATGAAATAATAAGAAAGATCATAATTCTTTGTATTTGTTTAATGTAAATCAAGTTGAGTTCCAATGTCAAAACCCAAACCTACTCCCTATGGGTTAGGGTAGATATGTGACTGTGAGGAGGGTTACCAATAAAACTCACCATATTGTCATTTCTAATTATATAATGTTAGATTATAATATATGTTCAATTGATAACTTTCCATCGATCCTCATTAATATGTTACATGTTTTACAACTCACCATTTGTCCTCATCCACCATCCATCTATTTAACACTTGAAATTTGTAAAATATAATAAATTCATGAAAAATAACATGTTAAATAATAATGTACTTCACATATTGTTATGTACATAATGTGCATTAATTGTCATAGTTACTTCGGTGAGTCTTAATAAACACTTCAAGGTAGTAATATTTGCACAAGCTAAGAGAATGACAATTATACAATTTTAGATGACAAGGTGGAGAAGGAAAACTTTTTTGGATAAATATTTAAATATTTAAAAAATGATCAGATATTAAGTATTTTCTATCTTTAATCTTTTTGGATATTTTTTCTTTTAAAAATCAATGCCCCTATTTAGTAAAAAAATAGAAAAATGTCTAATTAGCAGACACAATAATACCATTGCATATAGAATATGAAATATCCAGGAAAAAAAAACTATGATGGCTGGGTAGGATGCCATGATAGAAGATATTGTGAAACTAAAATAAAACCGTATTTTTCTTGTTGTATTTGTAAGTAAAATAAAAACACAAATTATATATATAAAAAGGTAATTATAATAGTTACAAATCAAATTAATTTTTTTTACGATGATAAAACTTACATGTTTGAATATAGAATTAAGTTATTATGAGGTTTATAACTATTATAATATAAATAAAGATAAATTGATTTTTTGTGTGGTTGTTTTTTTGAATTATTCTCGTTGAAAAATGTAATCATAAATTTTTTTTTGTTTAAATAAAATATGAATAATGGTTTTTAAAAGGTGAAAAATGATTATAATAGATTTATAAAAGATGATGATAATTGATTTGATAGTGATCTCATATATTCTTTTAGTTTGATTAACATAAAATAACTTAATTCCAGCGGTGAGTTAAAATCTATATATCACTTCATACGAGTTTATACCAGTTAATTCTGCATATAAACTCTCATTTTATTCCATCCATCCAAACATCCACTTTGAGGCTATTATGACTAATTCTCAATTATTCCGGGCCTATTCTCGAATCAAACGAGTGTAATGTAGCATTTGGTAGCGGGATCGTAAAATTGATTTTCTGCAAACGTAAGTTTAAACTAATTCTACATAAAACTTCCTTTCCCAACTTTCTCCAATCATAACTTTTATGAGCTATTTACCTAAAATTTATCTAAAAAAGTTGCGATTACAAAACTATTTGATTGCACTATTACAGAATCAACTTTTACACCAACCGCTTCCTAAATGAAAAAGTAACTCATTTCTATGTATTGGTCAGGGCTTTGTCATACATAAATAATTTAACAGGGGTTTATATAAAAAAGGCCCAAAAAAAATCCAAAAAGCAGTAACAAAAAAGATCCGCACTTCCAAACATGATTTAAAAAAAATCTCAATATGCGGTACAGTTAAGATTTTTTTTTAATTTTTTCTTTCCCAGAAAAAGCAAGGGCAATTTAGTAATTCCACACCGACATCTGTTGTGAAAAAAACACCGTCGCTTCTTCAACACCACAACAAATAAATAATAACCGACGGAAACTCTCCTGAAAAAAAAAAAAAAAACAGTTTTGAATAGATAGATTGTTCAACTAAAACTTCGAGAAGTCTCTGAGAATCTCTCTCTTTCTCTCTCTCTGACTGTGGATGCAAATTTTCAAAACAAAAAGATGTGCGTGGAAGACAGTGACAAAGCAGCGCAGAGTATGGAACAATTGAGTCTCAGAACCGATTCTGATATCGGAATCTCGTCTCCTGTGAGTGGGTTTTCTTTTGTTGTTGGGTTTCTGTTGAAATTTTGAGTCTTGGGTTGTTCTTTGTTTCTGGGTTTGTGTTCTCTATGTTTAATGGGTTATGTTTTGGTAAAGTTTTGCTGATTTGATGATTTTTAATGGAAGTTTTAATCTTCAGATCCTTTATTTGGAATTTCGTTTCCTCTGATAGGCTTTTTTTCTTTTTTCTTTTTAAATTGGGTTTGCATTGGTGTTTCTGGGTTTGGATTATATTGTTATGTCTATAATGGGTTTCGAATTTTCAATCTTTGTGTGGTCAGTTGGGTTGTTGTTTTAGTGAAGTTTTTATTTTTATTGAAATTATTGCTAATTTGATCATTTTTTGTGGGACTTATTCAATCCTCAGGTCCTTTCTTCAGAATTTTCACTTATTTTTTCTCTTTTTTATTATACTTTTCCCAAATTGTTATTTTAATCTCCTTTGTTTATTCAGCAAAATATAATAGTATCATGATGTTTGGTTAATATGTGTTCATTATTTCATTATGAATTTATTATGTTATGCTGTTTTTTTTTTCTACTTTTATTATTATTAAAACTATTTATAATCTATCAAATTCTTCAGAATGGAATGCATCTGACTGTGCCACTGTAAAATTTTGTATTATTTCCCTTTTTTTTCCATTTTTTTTATGAATCATAACTGTCCCTCAAAAAGGCCACAGTAATTATATACTCAGATGGCATGACTATTTGAGGCTTGGACAAAACTACCCTGATTAAGCTAATGATCCACTTTTAGAGTGTAAATGCAACAATTTTATATGATTCATGTTGGAATTGGATTGTTTTTTAATTTTGA
Source organism: Acorus calamus (assembly GCA_030737845.1). Taxonomy (NCBI): domain Eukaryota; kingdom Viridiplantae; phylum Streptophyta; class Magnoliopsida; order Acorales; family Acoraceae; genus Acorus; species Acorus calamus. Next base: position 28,946,074 of record CM060874.1, on the reverse strand, counting down.
AGGGAGTCGCACACGCAGTAGTTTGGGGGGGGGGGGGGGTTGTGGGGGTGGATCACTAATGTGGCAATGGTGCAATGCAATGACTACTCAATGGCATGACTATTTGAGGCTTTGATAAAACTTATCTGATTAAGCTAATGATCCACTTTTAGAATTTAGATGCAACAATTTTCCATGACTCATGGTGGACTTAGATTGTTTTTTATTTGAAGGAAGTAGCTCACACAGTTGTGGGGGGCTGTGCAGTGGTGCAATGCAAAGACCATCAAATGCATCTTTGCTTAAAAGTTGGTTGTGATCCTTTTTTTTAGTTACCTGCAAGAGATGGTTGATAACCTTGTGAGCTACAAATGCTGAATGTGGAGAAGGGGCAAATTTGATTTTAGAGTATGATCAGACTGGTGATAGATGTGATTTTTCTGCAGCACTGTAAATGGAACATTACCGCAGTGCCTTTTTATTTAGTAGAGTATAGTATACCGTGCTTAAACATAATCTATTGGAGTGCATCATCATTATACATTCTTTTTTATTGGAAGCTTTTGTTGCCAATTCATGGTGGTAGGTGATATTGAAGTTCTAGGGAAGAAAGAAATGAAGACTGCAACGCTTGAGATTTTTTTAGTTATGGATATGACCATCCAGCATCATCTTTCTTGCACATTATCTTTCGTTCGACTGATCCACACTTGTCTTAAATATTGTTGACACGGAGATAATAACTGTTCATCCCACCCCCTTGAAGATGTACCGGAAGGTTAGGGTGGCATCAGAAAGTCCGAACTCAATGTTCCATTTGTCTCAGGGTGTTATGTGACTGTATTAGTGATAACATTCACATGCTGGCTAAGATGGTGGTGCTACAGAAATTAAAGCTTATTTTCAATTAGTGATGGAATGACTACAAGCTTATGGGTCTTTCTCTTATATTTTCGTGGACTTTTTATTGCCTAGTTCATGGTATCTAGAATTTGATCTTGGTGTCACTTGTCAGACCCACACTATTGGAGATTGTAGAGATGCCACACTAGACATCTGAATATTTTTTTTTACCGCTACACTAGATTGGTAGTCTGCTGCAGCTGCACTAGACTTTTCTTAGTTGAAACAGCTAGAAAAGATGGGGCCTAGGCATTAATTTTGTACTTTTTTAGAGATTTTCCTTAGGTAAACATGATCTCTTTCTATCAAGTCATATCTAGGAGAAAAAAAAATTTCTGGAAGGCAAGGGGTCACCTTCAGTTGTGCATGCCCGATTTTTGGTATTGCTTGATGCTTCTTCCCAATTTTTTTTTTTTTTTTGAGGCAAATGTGGGCTATCTATTTCAATTTGGTTCAAAACAGATGATGTCCGAATGGGGATACAAGGAAAGAAGAGAGAAAAATGCAAGAAAAGAAAACATAGAAAAAACATGGAAGGGTTGCCTGTGGGAGCAACCCAACCAGTCCGCGTTCGGGTAGGTGAGGTATCTACACGAGCTGCCTCCAGGCTCAATTAATCATTGATGACCAAAGCATCGTCACCCACCTGAACTCGTGCAATGCCCGCCATCAGCAAACCCCAATCTCTGTTGCTTGATTAAACCATCACCCAAAGATGGTTACCGTGTAAGCCTATAGTTACCATCATTAGACCAATTGGGTATGAAAAATATTTATGTTATCAAATATCTCATTTACTGTTGAGGGATTCATTGATAATAAAAAATCACATAAAATAGCCTGACCAATTAAGCCTATGATTTTAAATAATTAAATTAATTGATGACCAAAGCAATTCTTTTGCTCAGACTATTCTAACTTCTTCTAAGGGCATAGGGTTTACATCGACTCATTGACAGGAGTCTGTTGCCTGTTTATGCGAATTACATCATTTGTCTAAAAGTCCATGCTTTCTGTTTTAAACAGTAGATTGTGGAGCAAGAGATGGATATAAAACTTTACAGATTGTCAATGTTGTTCCTTCTTTGTCTCTGAATGCATGTATATATATACATAATGGTTATGTTCAAGCTTTTATGTCTTCATTTTTCCTCACCTTTTTTCAGTAAATATGACTACATGTTATCCCGTTTTGACAGCTTGAGAGCATTTGTGAGAATACAGTCTCAAAGGATAGCAAGCAAAACCAGTTTGTAAACTTTGTCCCAACAATTAGGTCAGGGGAATGGTCTCATATCGGTGGCCGTGAATACATGGAAGATACTCATGTATGCATTGCTGATCTAGCAAAGAAGTTTGGTTCGCATTCTGTGGAAGGGGAGGCAGTTTCTTTTTATGGTGTAAGTTAAATTCTCACTTAGTTGTATTATATTTTACGTCTTTCGGTTATTACATTGGATGGGTCTGTTGTGATTGTTTTTCAGTTAGCTTGAACTAAAGTCAATTGGAACATCAATTTGTTTTTCAACTATGACAAATTTTTGAAACAGTAATGATTTTATCTACGATTTATTAGCCATACATACTATTTTTGGACATACTGCTATAATCATCTTTCCATGGAAGATTAGAGTTCACCTTAAATAACCTACAGGAAGCCATAATTTTTCTTAGGACTTTCTAATTTCTCACTGACAAGTGACAACTAAGTTTTAGTGGTACTTAATTTTTTTTTTTTGGTGACAAGTACTGATTTGTTTTTATTACATGTGATATTGAACTCGCTTTGAGCATTTAGATTCACCAAAGGTTGTAGCTACCATGCCTCTTTTTGCATGTTCTTATAGTTCACTTACTTTTGGTTAAAATTCTGAACCTTGGCTTGTGGATTAGTAAATGCTTCACTTGTCTTGTCCCCATAAGATTTCCATATAACTGAAACAATTTCATTTTATAATCATAATAAATAAGTGCACATCTGAGGATCTTGACTAGAGCCCTGTAATAATGCATATGGCAATCCTGCCATCCACCAGGGATGTCGATAGAGCTGGATTTTAAAGCTTCTTCTGCTGTAAATAGTGACTTTGTTTGGACCAGTTGTAAAAAATTCTTGTCACGTTAGGATACACCAAAAACTACAGTTGGAATGGATGTTCCAAATTCATGCGAGTCCATGGATGTTCTAAAAGCCAATCGAAGTGCCAATGACGATTGTTTAATTCTCTCTGTGTCAGGGTGACTTCTGATGTCATTTGGAGCACTCTGAATCCGCATAAGATTAATTTAAATAGCCATTAAAATGTGTGCACGACCTTTTCCCCGTCTACCAGTGTGAGATGACAGACATATAATCATCATATGTAGAACACGGTGTGCTTCAAATCACTAAATATATAAACTAGGCATGCAATTTCATGAAGCACCCGAGGCATGGATTATTTATGTAGGAAAGATTCTTCCTTCAATTGTTCATTCCTGATCACAATACAATTAGGCTCAACACAGACATGTCTAGGTTAGAAATGCTTTCAGTTTTTGCTGTGTTTAACCTCAATTTATGATATATTATGAATATCTGAAAGTGAGATGGAGAATAATTGTTTTATGATGTAGACAAAACTAGAAATACATTGGGAGCATTCCCTTACATTCATGAAAATAATGCATGGATTTTTTTAAAGTCTTGATTGTGGCTTGATCCAATTTCTGACTCCAGGTATTTGATGGTCATGGAGGAAAAGGTGCTGCACACTTTGTGTGCGACAATCTACCACGGGTCATAGCGGAGGATGCTGATTTCCCTTTGGCACTAGAGAAGGTAGTCACAAGGTCATTTATGCAGACAGACGTTCAATTTGCGCAGAAATGCTCTCTGCAATCCTCCCTATCTTCTGGTACCACAGCACTCACTGCAATGATTTTTGGGAGGTATGTTTCATTACTTGAAAACTCTCTTCTATGAAAGATTCACCTCCCACTACCATAAAGAATTCAAAGCCAAGATATTCTCATGAAAAAGATCTACTCCTTTAACCAAATTTATTCCTTTGACCAACTTATATACCATATAATAAACATATGGAAGCTCTCAGGTTCATGGAATTTGTCCTGTTAGATCAAACACTTTGGGCCCTCATTGATAGCGGGTTAAAAAAATTTAGTTGAATATACCACAATGTAGACATTGTGATACTTTGAACTTAACCCACTTTTACCTTGGAAAAAGTAGTCTTATTATATAAAACACTCATCTTTAGCTGTCTATCTATCCATTTTTTTGTCTCTCTTTTTTTACCCCTGAGTGAAACTACTTGTAATATAAAAGAGAAAAACACATGATTGATGCACATATTTTTTATAAATACTTGATATATAGACATTTAAATGGTATAAATCTTAATCCATCTCTGATTTTCTTATGATAAAAAATTGTAACATAGTAACAGAGATATCCTAACATCTTTATCATCAAATGGTATTAGAATAATAATTCAAATTTATTCCATGATTATACCAATTACAAAATGTGATTGATGATAACAGGTCTCTATTGGTCGCAAACGCCGGAGACTGCCGAGCGGTGCTATCCCGGCTCGGGATGGCGATTGAGATGTCCAAGGATCACAGGCCCTGCTGCGTAAAAGAACGCAAGCGCGTGGAGTCCCTCGGGGCCTACATCGACGGTGACGACTACCTCAACGGCCAACTCGGGGTCACCCGTGCCCTCGGCGACTGGCACATCGAAGGCATGAAAGAGTTCAGCGACCGTGGGGGCCCGCTGAGCGCCGAGCCCGAGCTGAAGATGATCACACTGTCAAAAGAGGACGAGTTCTTGATCATCGGCAGCGATGGGATCTGGGACGTGTTCTCCAGCCAGAACGCGGTGGACTTTGTGCGGCGGCGCCTGCAAGAGCACAACGATGTGAAGGCGTGCTGCAGGGAGCTCGTGGAGGAGGCGATCAGGCGGGATGCGACGGACAACCTGACGGCGCTGATTGTGTGCTTCCAGGCGGACCTGCCGGTGCAGATCACGGTGCACCGGTCGCGGGTGAGGCGGAGCATATCGGCGGAGGGGCTGCAGAGCCTTAGGTGTCTGTTGGAAGAGCAGTGAAAATTTAAAGTTGGCGCGAAAAAAAAACTTTGTTTAACTGAAACAACTGCATCATTTGAATGTCTCCCTTGTTTATAATTCTTGACACCTGTGATTGTTGTATCATAAAAAGGAAAAATTAGACATGGGTGCCTCTGGAGGTTTTTGATCCATGGGAATGATTTATTGTTCTTGTATAAAGTGGTAAAATGTTTTATAATTGAAACATTTATTCATCTCCATAATTATTGGTAATGCTCGGTGTAGTTGAATGATTAAGCATGGTTTTTGTTTTTGTTTTTTTTTCAGGCCCCAACTATAGTTATTTTGATAAATAGTATACCCGTTTTATAAAATAGTAAATATATATTTTAATAAATTGTATATATTTGATTAAGTAGCAAAATAGTATAGATTTTAAAATAGTAAATTATGCCGTTCTCCTTCATTTGATTGAATACATTTAAATTTAAATTGTATGGTGATTACAATGTGATATGTGCATCATAGTTATTTATGAGTTTTTCAAATATATAATATTTTATAAAAATAATTATTTATGAATATAAATGATTTAGATAAAAATTTGAGTTTTTATTGATTTATTAAAGTATCTTTAATTCTATATTATCCGAATCAAAATTTAAATAAAAATCACTTAAAAAATTTCTGTAATTATTTTTTCATACCTATATCAATTCAACCTTTTATTTTAATTTTTTCAAACATAATGAAAGTGTGAGAATTTCTTATTATAATCGGCCTTCCTCTTCTGCTCATTGTTTCGTCCGCCATGTCCGCCACTTCCACTAGCATCGCTTCAGCCTCCGCCACCGCCGATTTGGCGGAGGCCTCCGCTTCCTATGCTACTCCTCCGATCGACATCTCCGACGACCTCGCCCAAGCGTCCACCTCGGGCCTCACCCAAGCTGTCCCTTTCTCATCCGGAAACCCTAGAATCGAAGAAACCAGGGGCATCATGCATCTCTTCAGCGACATCTCCGATTCCTCTTCAAATTCCGATCTCCCTGTAAGTATCTCTCTCTTTCTCTCTTTGATTTCAGTTTCCATTTAAGATCGTGAGCATCATCTGCTGTTTCCGTCTCCAGACGGGGCGCACACAACACATTTGCGTTCTCGCCGTGCCGAACCACATGACGTACGCCGACTTCTGCCAGTTCTGCGGGTCGTTCATCCCGCACGTGCAGGAGATGCGTGTTGTGAGGTGAATTCGATCGAATATCATATCTTTCTTTGTTTTCTTGCACTTCTTGTTTCGTTGTTGTTGTTGGTTGGTGATTGATTGTTAGTGTCTGCTTTGTCAATAGGAGTGATGGTGTTGAAGATAGGTATAGTATCTTGATAAATTTTGATACCCTGGAGTCCGCCGATAACTTCTATAGGCATTTCAATGGGAAACCTTTCTCCTCACTAGAGGTCTGATTTTTTTCTCCTTTTGTGAATGATTCTTGGTTTGAAATGTATTTGGTGTTTTTATTTAGGATTATGTAACTTTGTGCTGGGTACAGGTGGATGTATGCCGTGTCCTTTTTACAGTGCGTGTAGATTATACAGTATCCATTGAACATGCGCAGAGCTCTCTTGCAAGCTCGGTTGAACAACCCACATGTCCGGTTTGTCTTGGTAAGTTTGTTTTGGCTGTAGGTTCTTGGGTAGGTGCTATACCTCTGACGTATTTCAGTTGTGAAGTTCCCTCAAATTGCACTAGAATGTGATCTTCTATTTATGTTGTTTTATTTTTCCAGTTCAACCTTACAATATTTATTGGGTGCAGCTAACTCTAGAAGTAATATCCATTGCATTGATTTATCTTTTAGTAAAAAATCAAGAAATGTGAAAAGACAGTTGGCGTAGGGGTTTTAAGGATTTGAGATGAGCCAGTCAATTGGAAAACTTACATATTTCAACACCTATGTGGCTGTGCCTATGTAATTGATTTTTATTAACATATTGGAATGATTGAATATATGATCAGCCTTCTTCTGTGGGTATGATGAATTTTATCAATCGATCGATGTGTCAAAAGATTGCCATTTTCGAAGCATGCAATGAAGAACGAGGGTTTTTTTTTGTTTCATTTGTAGGATTTTTTTCACTTATACATGGTGTCATTTGAAATGCCTCTCTTGCCTATGCAGTTTATTGATCGTCGTGCTCTTGTTTGATATTTGTGGATCAAATCAATGGCTGTACTTGACTTTATTGCATGAAGTTTAAAATATTCACAAATCTTTTTAAAATTTTCACTAATATTTCTTTCCCTGCATGATATGTGATCTCGAAAAGCTGCCTGTAAGTTGTTTATGTAAGCTTGTTGTATGCTTATGTTGATGTTTCTTGGCAATGCTGACCCCCATCTCCTTGCAGAGAGATTAGACCAAGATGCTAGTGGAATTCTTACAACAATTTGCAATCATTCTTTTCATTGTTCCTGTATATCAAAATGGACGGATTCTTCTTGCCCGGTATCTAATATGTTTTATTTTTTACATTCATGATTTGCCATTCTTTCAATCTGTAGAATGCACAGCAGTTGGTTGTCTTTACAAATGTCCTTGGAATCCAGACAAAAAATATGAAAACATACAACGTTTAATATGACCATTTAGATATGCATTGTGATTGGTTGGACGACTTATCAAGTAAAAAAAAAAAAACTCTTATCAAATATATATATTTTTACAAGTTCAAGACCCCTAATCTGTTTCTTTACTTTATACATGATCAGTATTGCTTGACGACCAAGCCATGCCAACGTGTTAGTTGAACAAACAGAAACACTCTAAAACCCAAAGAACAACTGCAGATTTCTCTTTCTACAATTTCCCTCCTCCCTCCCTCCATTGATCAGTCATCTTTTCAGGTTTCCTCTTAGTTTTCTTAGTTTTACATCTTGCAAACTCAAAAAGCATCTGCCTATGCATCAGTGTCTTATCATCCTTTATGGAAGAGGGTAGTCACAATTGTGAATGATCCAATCAGACGGTATGTGGAAATGGTTGATCTGTATGGATTGCAGAAGCAAGACTAGCTGCCATTCAGTTTGGCTGATTCTAGAAATAATCACTTTTTTTTAGCATCATTGTGTTTGATTAACAAGATCCATATTTGAAAAATATTAGTCACTCGACATGTCTTTTATATCTTTTCAGGTTTGCAGGTATTGCCAGCAGCAGCCTGAAAAATCAAGGTGTTCTGTCTGTGATACCTCAGAAAATCTGTGGATTTGTGTTATCTGTGGTTTTGTGGGATGTGGAAGGTGAGACCAAAATGATCCTATTCTGAATAATCATCGATGGTAGATTTAGTTTATGAAAAATTCATTCGTATAAATTTGTAAAATTTCACCAGCTTCACTTATTTTCTGCTTCATCTTACAGTCACTCTATTTGAATTTTTGCTTCACAGGTACAAGGAAGGCCATGCGATCAGACATTGGAAAGAAACACAGCACTGCTACTCACTCGAATTGGAAACTCAACGAGTCTGGGATTATGTTGGAGATAATTATGTTCACCGTCTCATACAATCAAAAACTGATGGGATGTTGGTTGAGTTAAATGCCCGTTGTGCTCATGGTGATGATACATGTGAAGGTTGTGGATGCAGTGAAGATTCTGGAATCAATGATGTTCTTTACAGTAGTAAAGTTGAAGCTGTAATTTTTTTCTTGTCGCCTGCCAGCTTTTTTTATTATTTATCTGGCACCTCTATTCACTAACATTCTTCCTTGATTTTATTTACTAATATTCTTTTTTTGTATTCATGGCAGGTTGTTCAGGAGTATAATGATCTCCTTACTTCCCAACTTGATAACCAAAGAAAAGTACGTGCATCTAGTCCATCTACTATTTCTTTCATAAAGTATTTGGAAGCCTTTATTTGCTATAATTATTCACTTCTTTTATTTGCTAGAAATGTGCTATCTCTATAAACATCTGGATGAGTATATTTTGAAAAAATAATTCAAAAGTTTGTTTATTTCTGCTTTTAAAATATTTCCATGCTAAGTATCAATATGATTTGAAAAGCATTTAAGCTTGATTTTTTTGTTATTTGTTTTTAGTAATGGATGCTAATGACTGCCTCTGTATCAATTGCAGTATTATGAGTCTCTTTTGTCAGAGATGGAGGAGGAAACCGAGAAGGAGATTTCCAAAGCTGTTGAGAAGGGTGTTTATTTAAAATTGCAGAAGATGCAATCCAAGCTTGATAAATATGTCAAGGAGAAGAAATTTCTTGATGAGGTGTGTACCTTTTGTGTTTAGAAGGGCATGCCAAATACCTTCCTCCCTCCCTCTCTTCATGGTAATATTTTAATGAAAATATAATCTATTATCTCTTGTGCTTGTAGATCAACGAGAATCTTATGAAGAACCAAAACACGTGGAAAAAAAAGTTTCAGGAGTTTGAAGAAAGGTCTGTTTTCCTTTTCTCCAATATGCTTTAAAGAGCTGCCATCCATTCTACTTTAGAATATTCCAATTTTTATGGGCAGAGGTGTTCCTCAAGGTAGATGACCCAGTCACCACACACAAATTTTTGTCTAACAATGTTACCCGTCTCTTTGACTCTTTAATTGATCCACATTTCTTAAACACGTATGCTTGACTCACCTGAACCCGTTCGTCAATTCCTTCCTAATCTACATACGATGCTCAAATTTAGAGAATGAGTACTCTAACCCCCCCGTCTGGTTTGCCGTTTGCAAATAACTTGTCAGTGCATAATATAGTTATACAGTTATACAAGGATGGAGGAGAATATAGATGGTTTTTTTGTTTGGTTGTTATTCCTTTCTTGGTTTCTATAATTTATGTCTTTTGTGCTAAATTATTAGTGTGTAGTTATGGTTTTGGTCGGATGAGTACGAAATTACGAATAAACTATATCATGCTCCTCCAAGTATAGTTATCAGGATTTATTCTAACTTATTAAGGCATAACCATAATTTGAAGTGCGGCTACACTTGTGGATGTGCGCTCGGGGCGCACATCTAGGTGTGTGCATGGTGTCATGTGTCGCCAAAGTGCGGCACGTGCGCCGCATGTGTGGCCATCGTGCCGCATATGCACCACATGCGCCTCACATGGCTCCAATGGTTGGTTCAAAAAACTAGCCGTTGGAACATTTTGGGGGTTTCCATTATAAAATAGGGTCCATTTGAACCCCAAATGCACCTAAAACAACTTAAACATCTCTCTAAACTCTCAAATCTTGTTTATCCATACTAAGCAATAGTTTTTTTTTTTGAGGATTAAGCCTATTCGGCTATTCTTCACTTATCCATCCTCTTATTCGTGAAACAAACAGGGGCTAAAGGTTTTGATGGTTAAAATATACCATTAAATTTTGGATGCAACTTCTGGCAGTTTAAAGACAGCACAAAATGAAAAGGATCTGCTTGTATGAATGTAATTTATATAAGATAATAATATTTTACCAACTGTCGTTAGTAGCCTTTTTCTATCCATTTTCTTGAAGCGGCTGGAGTTTCTTTTTTGTTCTAGATTTGCTGAGTTCTGGTTTTCAATGATAATTGTCTTACCAACTATGCTTACTATAGACACGTCTGCTCTGTCTGTTGGACAGATGTGTGTGTCTTCATGTAAATATCCTGCAAGTTGGTAGCATATTTTATGTCGTCTTGAGTTCCAGAATGGAGAGATTGTCTAATCTTGTTTTCAAGCATGAAATTAGAATGCCTCCCATCTTGTGATAAATCAATAAAAATGAATGATTAATTCTATCATGTATTCCCTTTCATCTGATCTTTGAATGTAATGACTCATTCTTTCTATAGTTTGTACTTTGTATTAACAATAGGCGCCCTCTATTGTTTGTTATAGCCAACAGTATTATACTGTTATTGTATGAAATGTGCTCAATGCAAAACAAGAAAAGAAGGATTGTCATTTTAACATTAATTCTTTATAGATCGGGGTGTCTTAGGAAGTCCACAAACCCCCCTTTATAATGGAGATATTTCTACATGTGCTCTGCCCAGTTGTCATCACATAGAAGAAAAATAAATTGTATACCTCCCATCACAGCACAGACAATGAGCAATTTGGTTTCCATTATACTTCATCGTCTCATGGTATGTAAAGTTATATATATCTGACAGTAATGTATATTTGTTTGTTGTTTTTTTTATTGAAGGGAGAGAAGGGCCATGAAATTGAAAGATGAGAAGATAGATCACTTAGAGAAACAGGTAAGCATGCCACGTGTTACATAGAAACCAAGTATGTTTTCATAATTTCATGTCCTTGTTTACTTTCATGATTTTTCCCTTAAATTTGCTCTTCCTTGACCTTAATGACAGCTTAGAGATCTATATGTGCACATTGAAGCATTAAATCAAGAGCCCGCCTCAAACTCCGATGGAACCAGTGATGCTACTGCTTCACCAGCACTGGCAGAATCCTCTATAAGGATCAATGAAAAACACTAGGAGGAGAAATTGAACCCCTAACAAGCTTCATGTGGTGAGTAACCATATGGTGCTAGATAATGAACCAGACCTGGAAATATAAACGACTGAGAGACTGTATAGCTTATATTGTATGTAAGAGTCCCATTGATTGGTTTTGCCTCTTCAACGAGTTGCATAGTCAGATGTTCCTAGTTCTGTAATCTGTGGTGCATGTCATCTTATACAATCGTCCATGGTATTAGGGGTCATAACAAGTGTGTGTGAGAGAAAAATCCATATAACCCCTTGTAAACTGTAAGAAATTCGTATAATTCTGACTTTTTTTGAAGTCCATATAACCTTTATCATGGACAGGGGATAGATGCTCGCCGGCGCAAAAAAGATTGAGATGACAGGAGGTAGTCTACACATTTGGGAATATTATGACCCTTAAGGGGGGGAGGGGTGTCCTCGGCGTACAAATCAGTGACATCGCTTATGCACTGTTTCGGGTTGTGGGGTGCATCTCTCCCCTCTCTCCCCTTTTATTTTGGTTATTTCTCCTCTTGATCTTTTGTAGTTCGAAATGATGAATACAGAGGGACTGGATTTGCCTAATATATATATATATATATATATATATACACACACACTCGCGATTAGGTGCGGCGAACGGCGGATGCGGCCGCGACGTGGGCCGTTCGATTGCGGGTCCATCGCATCCGACGGTCAACGTGAATCGCACCCAACCGTCCGATGCGATGGACCCGTGATCGACGGCCCGTGATCGCTGTTGCACCCGCCGTTCACCACACGTAATCACTCATATATATATATATAACCCTTTAAAAACACATGTAAATTCAAATAACCTTTCTGAGTTAAATTTTAGTTGATAGATGATGAATATTCTGTTTAGTTAACCCTGACTGAAAACATAATATACAAAAACTGTCATACATTGTGTTAAAAATGCGATTTTTTTTATAAGTGACAATTTTGGAGGGATAAAATCGTCATTTACAAATGGTTTATTGTATTTTTAACACATTATAAGATATTTTTTATATATAGTATTTTCAATCAGGATTAACTAAATAAAATATTTGCATAATATTCATCATCTGTTAATAAAAAAATGTAACTCAGAAGGGTTATTTGGATTTACGTTTTCAGGGCTATATGGATTTCAAGAAATCGGTTATTTGAATTTTATTCAATATACAAATCAATATGGAGGTAGTTGGACTGTTTTTGGATTGTATTGTGATTATTGCCTCATTAATATGAGAAAATGTGCTTAAAAACACTTATATAAAGCGTGGAAGCTTATGGACAATGTATATTAGAAATTACTAAACAAATGAATACTCGGATTTTGAAAATACAGGTTAATTATCTAATTTTGTAAAATAGAAGAGTGGATTTTTTTTTTTTTTTTTTTTGTGCCTTGAGAGAACGTTATTTACATGGGCAAGCATATAGTTTGATGAATAAAAATACGGTAGAATGTTAGATCATTTGTGCGGAAGATAATTGTCATTTTTTTTCCAAACATTCTAAAATATTCTACAGTATTTTATGCTTTGGGTGTCTTCAGTTTCATAAGAGCAAATCAGTTTTTTTATTCAAGGGAAAAATACATGTAATCTCTTATAATTTGTTGGAAATCCATGTAATCTTGACTTTTTCTGAAATTTAGATTATGATTATTTTGTTATTATTTTATCTGATTAGTCCTAGATGAAAACATAATATATTAAAAAATCTCTAAAATAATTATATATAAATGATAATTTTATTTCTCCAATTCTCTCTGAAAAGGATAAATTTATCATTTATATAATGTTTTTCGTATTTTTAATAAGTTATAATTTTTTTAATATATAGTACAATGTGTTTTCATAAAGTTAAACAAATAAAATATTTTTAAAATATTTCTCATAAAGTATAACTCTAGGGATCTTTAGATTTTACACGAGTGTTTAACTCGGTTTTTGACAATGCCCTGTCATCTCCCTTCACATATTTTGCAGACAAAATGACCACCAACTGAACAACAGCAATATAAATGAATTTGTCTTTGTTCAGAGGCTATTATTCGGCTTTTCAAACAAGGATGTTCTGGACCGCCTCAGTTTATAGATGCTATTACTCAGATAACACAAGGTCGAGATAAAGATGAAAATATATGTATTTGCAAAGTTACACAAGAGGCGATCCAAGTGCCGGAGCTGCTAGCACGAAAGGGGTGTACAACTCAGAAAACACAATATTTTGTATATCCATATAATGCTTGGTTGTGTAAATGGATAAACCCATTGACTGATACTTTAAAGGATTGTATAGATCGATCCTTACAACATGTAAGATATTTTGAATATATAGAAAGTTAACCGCTTCTTATCAAAATAAAATAAAATAAAAACTGAACAACAGCAACTTGACCCGGAAAAGACTTCAAAGACGCAGTAAGAACAGAAACAGGTGGCGATGGGTCCCATCTCTGACACGTGTCCCAATCGAAACCCAGAGGCCGCACCTGGGGCACGAACCAACCCCCCACCCTCTCCTTTCCTTTCCTTTACCTTTACAGACAAAAGTCGCTGATCATCTGACACATCCGCTCAGGACATCCAACGGTCCCGATTTCTCCTCACCCTTCCCCAAAAACCCTACAAGAATCAGAGACCGGTCACTCCGCCACTCCCCTCTCCCTCGCCTCGAACAACTACATCGACCTCTCTCAAGAACCGATTGAGAAACGAAGCTCTCTCTCTCTCTCGCTTTTTCTGTCAAATGTAGTAGCTTTGGAAGTCTGGGTGGGTCGGTCGATGATGGATAACCCGTGGAGGTCCAAATGCAGCTCCCCCTGGACCCCGCCGCCGCCGTTCCAGGCCGAGGAGACGGCGCCGGTTCTGGTACCTGGTACTTCCGGGAATCAGGTGACTTTCAATGTTCCTCGATTTAGGGTTTTTGCTTGTTATTAATTCTTTGATGGGTTGGGTTGAAGTTGCTTTCTTTAGCGAAACTTGGGCTGACAATGGATATTATTCTCTGCTTTGTGGTTACTAGTTTTTTTTTTAGGGTCATGTGTTACTGTAGCTTGGGCATTCATTTGATGGAGTTGTTGCTCTATTTGGTTGTTCAGTGGGTTTTAAAGATGTGATCTTGAAGAGTATATATGAACCGCTGCCCCTTTGTTTGATGAGGAATTTCTGGGAACATGTAAATGTAGATATAGAGATGTCTTGTCTTGACCAGTCTGTTGAATCCGTCAATATTTTATTATTGAAGTCATATTTCTTACTCAATTGATTTTATGGTTCCTACAGTTTTTGTTTTTTTTTTCTTTCTATATGGTAGGCATCCTACTAAAATTTTATTAATGAGAAAAGAATGCCCAAGAACAAGAAAATACAAAACCCAACCACAGAAAAACACTGGTCTGGGAGACTGGGACAAAGTAGAAGAGATATCCTGAAACCCACAATCTCCTCAATCACTAAATGGAACCCTGTATACATCAGGGAAGAAGTGCCCACACAAAATCTTCCCCATTTTTTGATAAATTGAATCATTGACTCCCATACATTTTCCATGTTTAAGATTGACCCCTTGAAGATGACTTCAATGCATGAGAGCCAAATGGCCCACACTGCAGCCGACACAAAGGACCGAGTCATCTTTGCTTTCGCACTTTTGTCCCCCCTCTGCCTCAAGCCCCTTCCCATGAGCCACATCCCCTCCAAATAGGAGAAGTTAACTGCCAGCCCCGTCGCCACCGGCAACCACGCCCAAATCTGTCTAGCCACCGTACAATGAATAAAGAGGTTCTCTGTGGTTCCGCTTCTTTGCACAAACTGCATGACTTGCCTTCAGTGGGCTCCATTTAGCTCTGTAGGACTTCGTAAGCAACTTATTCTGGTACATCATCCACAAGAAAGCCTTCACCTCAAGCGAGAATTTGAACCGCCACACCTTCTCTGTGGTTCCTACAGTTAAGTGAGTTTTATGAATTAAGTTCCCTTAATGTTGTTGGTCAACATCATTCAAACTGGGATACTGTGGGCACATGGATTTCAACCACTGATGTACATACATACCGATTACTCATGAGAATCAAGGTTCCAAATTAGTGGAGTAACAGGGGTGTTATAAGGGAGAGGTGCATCTGAATAGGAAGATTGTTCTCCTTTTACATGTCAAAGTTCTTTTAAAAAAGAGCTGAACTACTCTTCTCCATTATCATCATCAGAGAAAGTATGCGTCACTGGAAAACATAATTTATTGCTGTGATTCTCTTGAACATCAACACTTTGAACTTTTCTTGCTCTTGCTTGGCAGCTGCTTTGCTATAGAGAAATTGTAATTGTAGTTTATCAACCATTCAATATATATCTGCTTGATGCTCTATTTCATTTTGTCAATTCCATAGTTCTAATAGGCGCCCCATTGTACAATTGTTTTTTGGGTCCTTCCTAATGTTTCTATATTCTCTCAAAATGCATCATTTTGTGGATTTTTTAACGGTTGAGTTAGATCAATTGGGCCTTCTTTTTATCCACAGATGGAAATAACTCGGCGTCATAATTTTCTTCCGTTTGCTTTCCATGAAGCTGGCTTGGAGGAGCATATGCTCATTGGAAAACCAGGGGTATCTTGCAACACAGGAAACATGGAACTTGGAAAATCATTTCTTGCTCTTCTATCTGGTGGGCATTCTTTCTCTTTACCGTCTGACTTCCAGGGCGTTTCGAATTTTGAATCTCCGGGAGCTTCTAGAAGGGTTTCTGCCAATGCTAGCACTACTGCAGTTAATAGCATGAACTCTGGATTTTCACTTGCACATATGGCATCTTTTTCTGGGTATGATACCAATAAAATTACAGGAAACAGAGTTGAACATTCTTATGTTACATCAGAGCCACTGTCCACCTTTAGAGGTAGCCAAGTTCCTACTTTTCAAGTGAATCTCCAGTCTGCTGATGCTCCTTTACATAATTCAAGCTCCAGTAAGGAGGTTGTCCAACAAGATCTTTGTGAGGGGACTGACGAGGCAGTTTTATCTCTAAAAAAGGGTTGGCCTGTTGATACAGTTCCAGTAAATTTCAAGAAAAACCATAATTCAACTGTTCGGCCTTCTCGTGTGATACTATCAGAAGCTAAATATGGACACCAGGAACGTGTGTCTGCCTTGTCAGGGAAACGTCCACGCGTCTTTTGCATGGGTACAAGTAAGTGTGAGCATGTTACTCATTTTTCCCTGTATAATTACTTCTTCTTTTCATTGTCTTTTGTAAGGTGATTCCTGTACCTATATTACTATTCCAGGTGGACAGCTGCTCCTTAGTGATACAGGCCTTCTTGGAATTGTGTGCTTTTGTCATAATTTGCACATGTCCGTGGCTAAATTTTGTGAGGTAGACATCTTATTGACCAAAATTTGTGAACATCTTGACTTTTGTATATTGCTGGATTCCTTGCTAATGTGTTCTACTCATACATTCCATTGCCTAAAACATTTTAGCAACAACTTCATTGCAGCATTCGGGGGCTCGTGCAGCTAACCCTGGTGATGCTGTCCAGTTGGAGAGTGGTGAAACTATTATTCAATGGCGCAAGATGTTTTTCATTATGATTGGGGTAAGCTGCATTTGGGGCTAATTGCCCTTTTTGTTGTGCATGATAAAAAAAAAGTAATTAAATATTTTTTTTTTTTGGGTTGGGGGGGGGGGGGGGTGGAGGGGTTTGGCATTTTATATAACATATTTTTTTTTAATGTAACTTTTTATATAACGGGTTCATATCTATAATTACTGCCATTTGATTTTAACTTGAATATTTAACAAAATATATATGCAGTTTTCCTGTAGAATCTGGATTCGGTGGAATTAAGCCTTACTAAAAGTCATTGTTTGCTAGAGATATGGAATCCGTCTTTCCCCTTTGTCCTATTTCAAGTTCTGTTCAATAACAAGTTAGGTATTTTGAGAACAAAGGAGAAATTAAATTTTTTTCCTTTTCTTCTGATGGTAGTTTGACTGCTTGATTTATAGTAAAGCATCAGCGGCCTAATGTCCTGAACACTCTTTCAACAAATCCATTTTACTCAAGGAACCTGCTTCGTTGCCTTCCAAATGTCTTTATTCAGGAATCCTTTATGGCTTGAGTATCCGTCAGATTTTCAGCATTGCTGGATTGTTATCTGTGCTCTGATTTGTGTGTTATGCTTCTATTAGTTTGTTATAATATAACTAGCTTTATTTGACATTGCCAAGCATCAAAATGCATGCTTACACATGTCCAATTTTGACTCAGGTTGGAGTTTTTATTTTTATTTTTATTTTATTTTTTTATAGGGAACAGCGAGAGCTTTCCACCCGAAATTTTATTTCGATGTAGGATGAGATATCACCTTGATAAAACAAAAGCAAATGAAAATCAAAACAAACATAGCCGCCTTGTCACCTGACACTGGGCACATGCGATTTTTTCATTAAGGTTAAAAACCTTCAAAATTATTGGTAGTGACCCCAAATTTGAGTGTTATTGAAATGTGAATGAAGTTTATGTATATTAAAATGAATATGTGGAGCTTAAAGTGAGGGTAAAATGAATCCTGGCAGCTTAATTCTGTTCTAAACATGCTACTTTATAACAATATTTCTTTCAGAAAATTTGAGGTTATCAGTTTATTTATTTATTTTTATTTTTTGCCTCATGTCTTGTTTGATGTGGAATTCAACTTGATGGTTTTTATTGTGTGCTTGCTTGAGTGTGTCTTTCTTGGAGATGCGCCTGTTTCTTTTTATTTTCTTTTTTTGGGCGGTGTCACTGATTCATCAAGGAAAACTGGTCCGTGATTCCCCCCCCCCCCCTTCATATAGACGAATTATGGTTGTTGATAATAGCAGTTATATGATACATCAAAATGGAAAAAAAAATCTTCTCAAAATCTCCCTTTTTATGCATGTCTTTTTAAATGCAAAAGGCATTAAACGGTGACTTTTTTCTGGTCCTAGATCAGGGTTCCAGATGATGGCAATGGATGGGACTGGCCTGAAGGCATTTCTGTGTTTGGTGGTATGGATAGATCCCATGCTAATATTTTGCCAAACTTGACCAAGAATACCAACACATTTCAATCGGCATGCATAAATGGATCTTCGAGATTTGATGAGCCTTGGAAAAATATTGTGTCTGATAATCGCCCACATAAGGAACGAACTGTCATGGAAAAACTATGTAACATGATTCCAAATGGACAGCAGAGGAATCCTTCAGAAGGATGTAAGCCTTCAATCAAGAGTTTCATGGGTTATACTCATGGTGCCTGTTCTTTTGCCAGTAATTTCATATCACATACAATGGAGGAATGTCCTGACTGTGACAGCATGCCTATTATGAACACTGCAGCTAAGGGGGAGCGGAATAGTGGGAATTGGTTTGTTGCTGAACACATTGATTTATCTGCCAATGATGGAAATCAGTTCTCCTCAAATCCATGCTCAAAGACCATGGAGTCTTTTGGGGTTGCTCCAATTATTAACAGATGTAGTATTTCAGGTGATAACTTTATGGACAGGAATGCCACTTCTTCAAACATTGAATTAAGACTTGGGCAACCATCTCAGTGCTCTCCTGCACTGGGCAGCTCTGTGTCTGTAGCTATGCGATCTCAGCTTCTTCAGGCACCATTTGATTTGAAGAAGCCACATTTATGTGAGTCACTTATAATTTAGATGTAAATCTGACTTTTTTTTATAGCGAATTCATTTGCAGATATGTCAATACCTTGTTTAACATACATGCTTCCTTGATTTCTTTCTTTTATTGGTTTTTTTTCTTATTATTATGGGAATAAAGTCAAGTTATATGATGCAGCCTTCAGTCCAAGAATGACAGAGGAAGCAATGCAGAATCTTTGGCACAATTCTTCATCATCATCATCTTTGAATAGAAAAGATTGGTGCCATGCACCTGGGAGTTTTATTGCTACTGATCCATCTGAACATGCACAGCCTAAGGGCGATGCTACTAAGAGTGCATTGATTTCTCAGTTTCATTCAAATTATAAGGTCTCTGAAGGGAATCTACCATCGCTGGCTACCCGTTGTATAGGTAACAAAAGTGAGGGAATCATATCTAAGGTGCTTAATGATGAATCAGTTCCTCCAAATTGCAGCTTCACTGATTTTTCTGGAAATATGTTGAATGGAATGAAAGAGAAATCAAGTGGAAATGTACCAGATCCTTGCAATAAGCCGGGTGTTGAAATAGATTCTAGAAATGTTGCAGATAGCTGTTCATATGCCATTGTCAACCCCAATGGGATGATGTTCCACAACAGGCAGATGGTTGACCCTAGACTTTGTTCTGCATCTTTTGGTGGGCAATGCTCTTTGAGAAGTTCAAATTTGAATGATAGGAAAATTCATTCTCCTTCACATTGGCCATATGCCATGATGACAAGTGTCTCTGAGATGAGGGAATTCAGCCAGTGTAGGAGTGGTTCCTGCCATGGAAATGGTATCCATGATATTGTTTCACAAAGATCAGTTAATGCCATGCCAACTGTTGGATCTCGTTTGCTTTCATCAACAACCCCAGCCAATCAATCCTTACCAAATTCCAATTTTGCATCTGATTCGCTATCAGCATTGAAGAACAAGGAACCTATTGATGTTAGCCAGCATTTAGTGGATGAAAAGATGAGATCATTTGCATTGAAGAATAAAGTTATATCATCTAAGCAGGACCATGGCACTTCTCTTGTAATGGACTTTGAGCAAGGGAGGCACTGTTGCATTTCTATGGAAACACAGAGAAAAGCATTTCAACACCCCTCCATGAAGCAAAACAAGTGCCCTACCAGTCCATTGAGCGTGATGCATCTGCAGTCCCTTTGCAGTCACTCCATTTGTGTTCTAACTGTTACTCAAATAGCATTTTAGAAAAATTGGGTTTCTTCATGGGTAAGGCTTATAAGTCTCTCTCCCTCTCTCTCTTTTTGGATGTCCAACTTCTATGTCCCCCTTCTCCTTTCTTTTTGTCTATACCATATCTTTTTCATGAATTGTGTGTGGTAGCAACACCCATACTCTTGCCTAGAGGAAATGGCTAAATATTAATGTTGATGTTTGAACTTTGAAGAAAGAATCTAGCGTGAAATGCTAAATTTGTTGACTTCTATAGTTTGTACTTATGCCACACTATTCATGTATCCAGGTCGAAACAACTGCAACTGCACAACATCTGTGCAAGGGATTTCATCACATTTTAAAGAACGTGAGGTCCTTTGTCCACCTATTCATGTATATGGCGTTGAGGAGCAGAGTTCCTTGAGGTGACCATAACTTGACTTAAGATGTTTTTATTATTTATTTTCTTGTATTCCACGAGAAATGTTATTATTATTATTATTATTATTTTGTGAAAAAAAGGTAGGAACCCTACCACCTCAATTTATTAGATATGCTGGGTACAGTTCCAAGTAATAGAAAAGCCAATAATAAATGAGCCCTACTTACAGACCACTGAAGAAAAAGAGAACATGAAAACAGAGCACCAGAATTACACTCTGATCCCGAAACAGTATGCCCCCACTTAATCCT